>CM059199.1:30833907-31506975 GCA_030323885.1 Branchipolynoe longqiensis
TGTATGTATGTACGTATGTATGCATGTATGTATGTATGTTTGTATGTGTGTATGTATATATGTATGTATGTACATATGTACATATGTATGTATGTACGTACATATGTACGTATGTACGTATGTATGTATGTATGTATGTATGTACGTATGTGTGTATGTATGTATGTATGTATGTATGTATGTATGTATGAAGTGGAGCGGGATGTAGCTCAGGCAGAAGAGTGTCCACATGTGAAGGTGTGGGTCATCCAATGGATCCTGCATGCTCAGTGGACCCATTTGCAGTTTGGGCTATTTTCCGTTCGAACCAGTGATCCACAACTGGTTCATCAAAGGTTTTGTAATGTGTTATCCTGTCTGTAGGAAAGTGCATATAAAAGACCCTTTGCTGCTTATCAGAAAGAGTACCCTGCATGGCGGCAGCGGGTTTCCTATATGTCAGAATAACCATATGTTTGACATCCAATTGCTGATGTTAAAAATCAATGTGCTCTAGAGGTGTCGTTAAATAAAACAAGCTTTTGTATGTATGTATGTATGTATGCATGAACATATGTATGCATGCATTATGTATTAATGTGTATGTACATGTTTATATGCATGTATGTATCTACCATGCAATCGTGCTATCCACCCTACTATACGGAGCCCAGGCCTGGACAGTGTACAGTCGACAGGTGAAAAAGCTGCATGCCTTCATGATGCGACATCTGCGTTCAATCATGAGGCTAACCTGGAAGGACAAAGTGACAAATAAGGAAATACTCAAACGGATGGGGCTGCCCTCTATGGAAGATCTTCTGATCAAAAAGAATCTCCGATGGACTGGACACCTCATGAGGATGTCATCAGACAGGCTACCAAAGCAGATCCTCCATTCTCAACTGTCTTCTGGTTACAGAAAGAGAGGGCGGCCCTTGTCTCCGGTTCAAGGATACCATCAAGAGAAATCTGAAGCTGAGAGACATTAAGATGGACTCATGGACGTCACTCTCACAGCAGAGAGCTAAATGGAGAGCGGCAGTCAAGTAATGAAAGCAGTCTTTGTCGCATCACGACCGACAGCATGATGATGATGATAATGATGTATCAATCCATGAATGTATGTATCTATGCATGAATGTATGAATCTGTGTATGTATGAATGTATGAATGTGTGAATGTGTGAATGTATGAATGTGTGAATGTGTGAATGTGTGATGGTGTGAATCTGTGAATGTGTGAATGTGTGGATGTGTGGATGTGCGGATGTGTGGATGTGTGGATGTGCGGATGTGCAAATTTGCGAATGTGCGGATGTGCGGATGTATGGATGTGTGAATGTAGGGATATATGAATGTATGAATGCATGCATACATTTATGCATGCATCCATGCATGCAACCATTTATGTATGCATGAACACATGTATGCCTGCATGTATGCATGCATCTGAGCATGCATTCATGCATGTATGTATCAATGAATGAATATGTGTATGCATGCATGGCTGTATGTATGTGTGTATGTATCTATGCATACGTGTATGCATGTATGTTTCTTTGTATGCATGAATGAATGTACTCTATATGTAAACACATATACATAGAGTATATGCCAGAATACAGTTGCATAAGTATTTGCATATTATAATACGCATAACACAACACACATTATTTATCAAACATATTTTATCTCTTAAATTAGTGTGCTTGTATACCACTTCTTGGTTTATATTAATATACAGGAAATTATGAATACAACAAGGATACCATAAAGATCTGGCAACCTGATTTTAATATGTATTATTGACATGAATATTCATTTTCGTTTAGATGAATATCAAAATCTTAGAACTATTAACTGAATTCCATTTAGAACTACTAAGAATGCCCAGTAGATAGGCATTATCAAAGGGCTTCAAATTCAGCATTAATCAAAGTAGGATTTGTAATATTTTCGTTGACAGCACTTTTGGTATGGACTTGAAAAATAACCCACCCGTTTATATAATTAATGATCCATGAATATAAAATTGTTTTAATTATGTTTGGTAGTGTAAGCCTACCCACCTATGTAAACATTCTCTGACCTATATCACTCTAACAATTGAGAAGGGGCTTGATTAGGCCCTAAATAACGTCCAAAAAATAGGTAGATTCAAGCTATACAAACCAAGAATAGTCATATGTGCATATGATAATTCTGAATAAGTTATGTTGTGTTAGTGATCTTACTGCCCTTTGAAAAAATGAAGACTTTCTAAGCATTTATCACTCGGACTAGATGTTTGTTTTGTTTGTTTGTTGTTGTGTTATATCCTAGCAACATCTAAGGCCATATCAGGATGGGTACCGACTTGTGACAGTGCGCACTCATGGTGACTTTCTAGTGCTGTCCCACTGGGAGACCAGGCCGCCAGCACCATGACCTGATATCCCACTCAGTCACATTATCCTGACACTGAGCCAACCAGTCCTTGCCCTATCCTAATAATGCCGAGCGTCTGGCTAGGAAGCGACAAGTATCAATTTTTACGTCATTGGTTTGACTCGACCAGGGTTCGAACCCATGATCCCATGGTCTACCAACACGGGAGACGGACGCTCTAACTCATCCGGCCATCCCGTCTGGTTCTGTCAGATTAGATTATATACATATTAGTTTTGAATTGGGGATGAAGAATTTCATATCATCCCATAAACTTGATCTCATATAAGATCAATATTGATTCAGTGGATGAATTTTCCTTTAGCTTTCTTGACACTCGTAGACGTAATTTGTTTTAACAAATGGTCGCTAATTTTATGCACGGTAGGCTAGGCCGCGCTGCGCATATATTAATACTATTTTCTCAGATGTTGCTACACTTGCTATCCGGACCACACTTCGTCCACACCTCTCTCTATCTCCTCTCCCCTGGCCTTGCTCCTTCTTCCTTGATACGTCTGAAAATAGTTCAAGGAGGGGGAGCCCACCAGCATTTCACTTTCTACCCTTACTCTGTCCGTGTCTTTGGCTCGCTGGATGGTCCCCATCGAGCAAATAGACACGGTCCTTTGACTCAACTCTCCTCATTTCTCGTTCCTAGACTCTACCCTTTTTTTTCTTCCTCCCAGGCATACATCTCCCCCTGACCAAGGGAGTTGTGTGCTTGGGTGGGACCCTTTACCTTTAGGTTTCTCTCGCTTTCTTCTCGTTGCTGGAGCGGCTGGACCCATCTTTACCCGCCCTTCCTCGGAAACCCTTGCTGCTGTCTGCTGGATACAAGTGCTGTGCTACCGCCGGACCGGAGATTCTGGACCGCCCCAACGACTCGTCGTTTAATCATTGTAAAGACATCCCCCAGCTTCTACAACCGCCCCACCAGAAGATTATTCTTCAACCAAAGATTGGGTCGATTTATCGGAGCCTCTCTATAATGTTGCAGTTCTGCAACCGGTAATCGTCGTAAGGTTACAAACAACCCAGTATCTATATCATCGATGTTGCTAGGACATCAATAAACCTGAAACCACGAGGGTCTTGTCAGGACAGGGGCCGACTTGTGACAGTGCGCACTCATAGAAAATGTATAACGCTGCCTAACTGGCTTACCATGCTGGCGCAATATGCCGATCCATATATCTCACTCAGTCACATTATCCTCACACTAAGCCAATAGATGGGAGCACGGTTCCTACTGCGCATGCGCTGAAAACGGCGTTGGCAGCAAAGCAAAGGTGTACAGCCATTGAGTTTGCCAATACGTGTAGGGCAAAACTTCGATTTTATTCAAAATTAATAAAAGTACATAACAATTTGGCACAAACATGGACGGTAGGATGCAATATAATAATATAATGAATATGTTTAATCACAACTCTCCATAAATAAGCGTTTTGAGCTAAGAAACATACAATTTCAGTCACTTTACAGGCTGATGTTTACATCACCATTGACTGGCCATAAATATTTATTGTTCTAAATATTAAACTGTCAAATGTGTCTACAAAAACTTGTTTCAAAGAAATATATAACCAATATCTGATTAACCCTACTCATTTTCTATTTCTACATATGTCATTAACCATAGGATATAAATAAAAACATGAATAAAATAAGTAAAACTGACTCTGGCCATGGCTCTAACCCTATTCTGAGTGCCCAGGTTTGTCTAAATCTAAATCCACATGGCATAAGATGTGCATATTATATTGATGTAAATGCAATGCTGGATAAAAGATTAATATCTTAATTTATTATATATATTTTTTTAGTTGGTATTCTATGTTTCAAACAAGAGCTGAGATGAGCTGATACTAGCACATTTCATAGCTGTTCGAGGGGAAGCTGAACTCGAGGAGGTGCGGTGAGGGGTGGAGGTGAGGGTGGGCAGTGTACTAGCATGTGCCATGTGCTTATCGCGGGTTGGTTTTGCTCTGACGATATCCCACAATGCACCGCGCCGCTGGAATGGTGATGTAGTCTATCAGTCCTAGCTATATCCTCGGAGCAATGCGTGCCAGTCAAAGTAGCCACATGATAATTTGTTGGTGTAATTCAGCCAGTGGGGGAACCACCAACCTGTTGCGTGAGAATTGGAAGCCCTACCCACTCGACCATCTCGTGCAGTATCGAGCAGTAGCGATGAGTGAGGTGAGCAACATTGGTAATTGCGTCAACAACCATTTCTCAGTTGGCGAGTGATTCACGAAGATTCAATTCAAATAACCAGGAGGTGGGGAATTAGATTAGTGAATAAGGAAATGCCACACTCAGACACTGCTTGCGGTGGTTTGTCGTTCCGCAGGGGTCACGTGGTACTTGATCCAAATCCCCAGCGTGACCTCTGACCACTCTCTCTAACACACCATACTGCCCTTTTACTCATCTGCCAGATTACCATTCTGTCACATTCGACAGCCATGCTTGTTCCCCAAGGAGAAGACTAATGCCAAGTACACACCTACCGTATAGGATTCGCGCACTAAAACTCGCGACTCGACCCGGCCCGCTTAAAACTGAAAACGGGCCGATTCACTTTTCGAATCGCGAATCGCAATAATAATGCTACCTACCGTTTTAGCCCTAAAAATGAGTTTTTAGTCGTGAATCGCAATCGGTAGGTGTGCTAGGGGAGTGCACACCTCACGACTTTTGGGCAGTTTTAGATCGTATACAGTAGGTGGGTGCGGAAAAACGGTAGGTGTGTACCTCGCATTAGTGACGAGAGTTGAATCCTAAAAGAAAATGAAAGAAAAAAGAAAGAAAGAAAAAGAAATCTTTCCTAACTTGCATTGGAATGGGTGAGACCTATTTTTATTCAAATGATTACTGCAAAAAAATGTTTTATTTTTGTGGGTTTTTTTTTAGTGACTTAAAATGGCATGTTGTAAATGTGGGAACGAGCATTGCAAGATATTTGCGGTTCAGGGTGCTCCTTCGACCCCCCCCCCCCCCCCCCCCCTTCCCCTTCCCACCCATCCCAAACCCGGATCTGGCCCCATATCGCCCTATTCACCCCCAGCCCCGTGCCCCCCCCCCCCCCCCCCCCCCCCCCCCATTCCCCTCATCCCTAGCTAACACACCCGCGCACCGGTCCACCCCGCGTGTCACCATGGAAACCCGAGCGTCGTGCACTCACTGTTTCCAAACAACGTCCATCTGTCACGGACCCACGGACAGAGTATTGTACCAACAACCCAACCGAGCATTTCTCTATCATAACATTCAAGCCAGTGTGTTCTAAGCATAGAATGAATTAAAAAGTCGATGTGGCGAGAACTACTCAATAATGGTGGTGTCACACCACATTCACACACAAATAAGAGTTTAATTGTTTAGTATTCTTTATTGAGGAGTGATACGACAATGTGCACTTGGAACCATTAGTAACAGTGACCCAAGCTGAGGTGCGGTCACCATGACGACCACAGGTGGACGGGCGGTCAGTCGGTGTACTGGTCAGGGGGCCCGCGGGGTGGCGCTAGGGGTCGTAGGGGTGGGGGCTGAACAGGGCCTAATGGAATTTGTCTACAGATGGACCCACTACTGTGGACGAGTGCGCACCATGTTGAATTTCCCCCCAGTCTTTTTCTAGAATTATAACCATAACAAAATAATACACCGGCATCTAGCAAAAATAGCATTTGAGATACCTTTATGTGTGACTTAAAAGTGTCGAGTAAGCAATTTAATCTTGTGAAGGTTGTTGACTAGACGGAATGTTTTCAAATGGGGTAGATAGATATACTGAGATTGGTTTTGTCTTTTTACTTTCCATTCAGAAATTAATTCATACCAAGTGTGCATATGTGTGCACATGGCATCTGTCACTTGTGTAGATAGGCTTGGTAGCGGTGTGAGGCTGGGGGCTGGGGGCTGGGGCTTGGGGCTGGGGGCTGAGGGCTGGGAGCTGGAGGCCGGGGGCCGGGGGCTGGGGGCTGGGGGCTGGGGGCTGGGGGCTGGGGGCTGGGGGCTGGGGGCTGGGGGCTGGGGGCTGGGGTGAGTAGAATAAGTGTGTGTGGGAGGACCATATGGGTGTACCGCAGACTGATCCTCGCTGACCACTCCTCAGGTACACTGCGGGGTTAGTGGGTGGGGCGGGCCGGGG
The DNA here is from genome assembly GCA_030323885.1 of Branchipolynoe longqiensis. Taxonomy (NCBI): domain Eukaryota; kingdom Metazoa; phylum Annelida; class Polychaeta; order Phyllodocida; family Polynoidae; genus Branchipolynoe; species Branchipolynoe longqiensis. Next base: position 30,840,481 of record CM059199.1, read on the forward strand.
TTGGCCGGTACAGTGGCAGGTGGTCACAACGGTGGAGAGGGCAGGCACCGGCCAGCCACGGCACGCCAACAGATCGTCGGTTGTTTTATAATGAAAACAAAACCATTTTCTTTCTATTTTAATTTTAAAAATTGCTTAATCATTACAAGTATGTTCTTGGAACCAAAACAGGTTAACAAATTATGTAAAGTAAGGAAATGATTATTTGGTGAAACTGTTATTCCGGGTTATTCCCTTAGGGGGTATACAGCATACCCCCTAAGGGAATAATAGGCGCTATGAGGATGTCATTATATTTAGGACGGAAATGACAGAACATCGGCGAGGATCTCTTACCGCAAGCACCCCCCCCCCCCCACTTCCCACAGTCCACACCAGATCCGCGCACCAGGATTTATTGGGTACAAAGGAGGGGGTGACACCCACAGAATGAACTCAGGGGGAAGCCTCTCTCCCTGTAAGCTTATTGTTAGCGGATTTACACTTAATCCAGACCTGACCCACTTATCTAGATTGCTAGCAATTCGTCTCGACTGTTGTCACTTAAAACAGATTATGTAGGTCACGTTTGAAACAGCCACAAATGGGTGAAAGTGAAGAGAGAGAGAGAGACACACACACAGACACACACACACACAGAGACAGAGCGAAACAGACAGTGAGAGAGAGATGGGCAGAAAGAAACAGAGATTAACGCATGAGACAGAAAGATACAAATTAGAGAGCAATACAGAAAGAAATGAAGAGGCAGAGAGTGAAAGATACAGAGAGAAACAAAAAGGAGAGAGAAGAGAGAGAAAGGACCAGAAAAGAGATGGAAAATCAAAGTGAGGGATAAAGAGAGAGATGAAAGAAACAGAACGAAAACAGCGAGAAAGACAGAAACGCGGAGAGAAATCAGGAGCAAGACAGAAAGAAACAGCCGCAGAGAGCGAACGTTAGAGAGAGAGAAAGCAAAAGAGATAGTGAGAAAGAAATAAGCGCAGACTGAAAGACAACACGGGGAGAGAGAGAGAAGGGGGGAGGGGAGAGAAAGAGAACAGGACAGATGGTGTATACGTGTGTGACTCGCTACTGTGTCAGTATTAACTGCCAAAGTAGGTCAACCAACCAACAATGTATTGTTCTAATTAGTTCCCCCGTCAATCCATCACTTTTAGTACATTGGTACTCATTGTGCTGATACCATATATGCACGAACAAGAACATTATTTTGCATCCTCCCTTCTGCAATGATTAAGACACATGGAAGTTGAAAAGGGTGAAGTCCCATCCCATATGTGTTGTTTTCAAGCTCAGGGGAAGTGACCCAATTTACTAAAGTTGCAAGTTTAATTCCAGCTAGAGTCAAACCAATGACATACAATATTGATACTTGTCACTTCCTAGTTCGGCGCTGTGCGTTAATAGGATAGGGCAAGGACTCATTTACTTGCAACGTGAAAATAAATTTTACACGTACAAATTCTTGGCGTAATAAGCAATATGGGGCCAAGTTGGATGTCAGTGCCACGTAGTTGACGTGAGCGTAACGTCGGTATAGCATATTATAACATGGTTCAACAAGTGAGGACAAAGGAATAATTAATTGTGTCAACATGAGGCTAGTGAAACTCCAGCGTGTGCAAAGAGAGCCTAGCGTGACATTAGCAGTGGCTTAGCGGTGGACTGGCGTGATCACGCCAGCACTAACATTGCCACGTCCGACTCAACCATTTTACCTGAAGTGAGTCCACATCGGCCTGCCAAGTGATTAGCGTCAGGCTGATGTGAGTCCAGCATGATGGCAGCGTGCGCTCAACCCGCTAGGCGTGAGTGAAACATGGGCCGACATGCGGAAAAGGACCCAACCCACCCGTGCCTTGGGTATAAATAAGGGCGCTGCGTTGCTCTCTCCTCACAACTTCTCCAGAATGCCGCCGAAACACACCTCCAGCTCCAGCTCCAGCTCCAGCTCCAGCTCCAGCTCCATTTCCACTTGTGCTCCAAACCCCCACTATGGGAGGGGAAGAGGGAAGGGGAGGAATAGGGTGACTGGTACACCACCACCATCAGCAGCAGCAGCACCATCTCCACCATCTCCTATGGTCTCCTCTCCTGCTCGCCCGACCGAGGACACAGAGGAAACTATGGACACGCAGTCCCTGTCTCCATCTTCTCTGCATTCCCGTGCATCATCTGCAGCCTCCACCTCCTCTGGCTCACACTGTCTGCAAGAAACAGGCAAGAGGAGGGTGCGCAAGTTTGACTGCACTCTGCCTGCAGACGAGGAGGTGGTGCTGGATTTTCTTCATGACACCCTGGTCCTCTGGAACGTCAAGTTGATCGACTACCGGAGGACCGCGACAATTGCCCCCTTTATAATTAAAGTAATATCCCCCCAAGCAAATTTGTCAGTGTCATATTCCCCCCGTTAAAGATAGTTATATTCCCCCTTTTTTCCCCACCCACAATTATAACTGACACATATATTAAGGTTCGATATCAATAACACATTAACAGATAAATATCTTTTTTTTAACCGAGCTATAATATCTGTGCATCTCACAATTTTGCATATCACAGAGTACATTTCAGAAATGACATTTGCACATATCACATTTATTACATATCACACAGTACATTTGAACATATCACATTTTTGCATATCACACTGTACACTTCAGAAATGATGACACCACAGTACAGAAATATCCCAGTGCACACACTTAATATATTCATATTATTATTTATATTCTCCTGCCATTCCACTGATCCCACTGGTGAGTTGACCCAGTCTTTCCTTTCCTGCCCTGGGGCCAGTGTTCTGGCCAGGTAGTTGTGTTGCTATGTCCGGCAGGTTTCTGCCATGTCTCCATGCTCCGGGGATGAAATTGCGGTTGACATTCTCTGGACGGTCTAGCTGCTGATTCTGGAGAGTGGGATATCGGAACCTCATCAGGTTGTGTATGACCATCCACACTGTGACAATGAGCTTCACTGTGGAGGGGTGGTGCTGCATCGTGCTGAGCAGAACCTGAAATCGGTTTGCCAGGAGCCGAACGCATTCTCCACGACTCTCCTAGCTCAGGAAACCCTGTAGTTGAAGATGCGTTCCTCATGCGTCATATCCCTCCTGCTGTACTGCTTCATCATCACTGACCCGGAAGTATGGAACCGTCCTCTGGCCGGCCACAATAGGCTCAGGTTCCGGGAACCCTATGGTACCATCTTCAGTGCTGGCCTTCAGCTCAGAATCATTGAACACCTGCACATCTGATGCGGAGCCTTTACCGCCGACATCGCCTCAGATGAACTTGGAGTCTGCATCAACGAGTGCCATGAGAACTATGGAGTAGAATCCTTTATAGTTGCCGTACAGGGATCCACTCTTTGGGGGACACCAGCAGGCAACATGCTTCCCATCAAGTGCCTCGCAGGTATGGGGGAAGTTCCACCTCTCCAGCAAGTTGTCAGAGATGGCACGCCATCCCTCCAGAGTGGTGGGGCAGGTCATCACCTCCTCGATGTACTCTGCAATGATGAATGATGGCCTTGCACACCTCTCTCACGATGAGAGATTGGGTGTTGTGTGGCACCCTCCATCCAAACTTCATGGAAGCGTACTTGTTGCCCGATGCTAGGTGACTCAAAGTGAGGGCAAACTTCAGGCCAGGCTCGAGCGGCTCCTTGTAGGTAGTGTAATTTTTGGTGATCCGCGGACCCACTCTAGCCAGCATCTCGTCGAACATCTGGGGAGGCATCCGCATGAAGTTGACGAAGGAAGCTGTGTCCTCGTTATGGAGTTCCACCAGAAGCTGGTCATACAAGCCAAACTCATGCCGCCTCCCAATGCACTGCTGCACACACAATCGCTTCGAGCGAGATTTTTCCCTTCTCCTTCTTCTAGCCTCAATATAGTGCAGTAACAACACATTAGTGGATGGGCACAATATCCTATTATTTTATTCCTTTGAATCATTTATTTCGTCGGGAAAATCCGTATCTCAATGTAATTACTCAAATTCACCTATGTCAGCTCACGTTAGCGCGTTACTTCATAGTGTGACAGGGCCATAAGGATTTTCCCGACGAAATAAATGATTCAAAGGAATAAAATAATAGGATATTGTGCCCATCCACTAAGCCAGACCCGAGTACAAGGCGGTCTTGTTTCCTTCATCATCAGCTGGTGCAGTACACCGATATATGAAGGTGGCATATCAGGTTCTGACCACAAAGCCTTCTTGGAACCTGATGCAATGCATTTCGATATCAATGACACAGCAAAACCCTCCAGATAAGCATCGCCACTGGCATATCCCAGTCCACAGTGTTGTTATCCCGATATCGTTCCAACATCAGCTCCTACGCCAGACGATATCGGGAGTCCGATATCGTCTCGACGTGATTTTGACCATCGGAAATAAGTTGCATCAATGCCGGGAGGATGTCGGATATTCAATATTATTTAGTTAATGCGTTGGGTAGAATTAGTCAAATTCGGTCAGCATATTAATTTAGTATTAATGTATTCATGCATCTGTAAATATGTTGTTCAAAATATACCTATTTAAAAAAAGTATTCTTTTAAAAGTCTGCAAGACCAAAAGTTGAATGAGTTATCTCACATATCTGAACCAGTAGCTATATTGTGGCGCTGCTGAATGTATGCCTCCTATAAGCCTAGGTTTATCATGTCGGTTGGAATTTAATTTTTTGCATGATGAAATGATGTTTTTTGGGGTCTTTTTGTGGGTTTCTTTTTAAGGAATAATCCATGAAGAGGTATTCAATACAGAAACCATATACGATTTCTGTTCATTTTGCAACATTTAATCGATGTCAAACCTCTGATGTACTCAGAAAAACAAGACATTTTTCCACATTTATCTGACATCATACTTAAGATATAAATGTCCGATCATATTGTAGTATCTAACTAATATGTAAGACTTCCAATATCCGACATCGGGACAAAGCCCCGATGCAGACAATAGACGAGATCGCCTTTCCGACTGCGCATGCCCTGAAAACGGCGTTGGCAGCAAAGCAAATGCGTCTGTCCATTGAGTTTGCCGATACGCATAGGACAAAATGAATAGAAATACATAACAATTTTGCATAAACATGTATGCACACATAGATGAATATATCTAAGACAAAGCTAGCCATAGTTAGACATTTTAAGCTAAGAAACATACAATTCCACACAAAACAATCAGTCACTTTAAGGCTGATATCCACATCACCATTATTAATTCTTGTTCTAAATATTAAAATGCCAAATGTGTCAACATACACTTGTTTCAGAGAAATATATAACCAATATCTGATTAACCATACTCATTTTCTAGTTCTACATATGTCATTAACCATAGGATATAAATAAAAACATGAATAAAATAAGTAAAACTGACTCTGGCTGTGGCTCTAACACTAGTCTGAGTGTCCGAATTTGTCTTAACCTAAATACACATGACATAAGATGTGCTGATTATATTGATGTAAATGCAAGGCTTGATAAAAGATTAATATCTTAATTTATTATATATATATTTTTAGTTGGTATTCTATGTTTCAAACAAGAGCTGAGATGAGCTGAAACTAGCATATTTCATAGCTGCACCCAGTGTATTATTATTAGCATGTGCCATGTGCTTCTCGCGGGTTTGTTTTTCTTCTACGCATCCCATGATGCACCGCGCGGCTGGCATGCTGATGTAATCTATTCTGATGCTCGCCTACCGTTTTTATCTTCTTTATTTTTTTAAAGAAGAAAAGGAAAGGATGATGAAATTAATAAAAAATAAAACTCGGTAATGACTGTAAATCCAATATAAATGTACATACATAGACAGGAAGTTATTCCCCGACTTGTAACACAAGACAATCGTATGGAATTCAGCCTCTATCCTTCACCAAGCGGAATTGAATCGGGTTGTTTGTTGTTGTTTTATGTCCTAGCAACATCTAAGATCATGTCAGGACGGGTACCGTTTTGTGACAGTGCACACTCATGGCGACGAGGCTGCCAGCACAATGACCTGATATCCCACTCAGTTACATTATCCTGACACTGAGCAAACCAGTCCTTGCCCTTATCCTAATAATGCTGAGTGCCTGGCTAGGAAGTGACAAGTATAAATTTGTAAGTCATTGGTTTGAATTGAATCGACGTCTGGCATTAAACATCCAAAATGCACGAGCCTTGGCCGTAATTTGTACATCAACAGCTATGGCGTACAAGATTACACATTTCCAACTGTTGCATAAATTATTACATAATTCCCCAATTACACAATTAATGAATATTTAAACAGCATGAAGCGAAGTTGCAATCAAAGACCGCATACAAGTCGCAATGTGGGTCATGAATTGCAAGTTTAAGCATTCGATTTGTGACTTAATAATGTCGTCTGCTGTCGAGATAACTGGCAACAGGGAGGAGAAATGTGACATCTGTCTGTGCTTCTTTGTAAAGCAGACGACATTTTCGCATAGCAGACGGAAAGCATTAAGTGTTGAATGGTTAACCGCGCCTGTTATTATGGCGTAATAGTGTCCCGAGATGGCTTCGCAGTAATCAGAGCGAGGACAACCCCCTATTACGCACCCCTCTCCCTCACTCCCCCCCCCCCCTCTCCCCATCCCTCCCTCCCCCCCCCCCTCCCACACACATACACCCTCATATTACTAATTCACCCCACCCTATTTACATCCTCACCACAACTTCCCCCTGTGCGAGGCACCCCCTACTCCCCCTACTCCCCCACACACCTGTTGCCTCACAGTCAGAGCGTGAACCCGGAATTCCGGGCTCTTGTCTGGCCCCTGATCATGAGAATTGAGTCCCTCCTCCCCCACCATCAACCCTCCTCTACCAGTCACGGAATCATTACCTTCCTAGTCCATTGGTAGGGACTGCGTGGGTTAGAATTTGATCAGAGGTAGCTGTCATACACGATTGCACCCCCACCCCCACTTGACATACCATATGGCTTCAGATCGTATGCGTGTAAGGAACAAAGGATTGCCACCACAGACTTAAAATTACCTCTTCTCTTTTTAGCACCAAAAAAACCACCAAACATAATCCAAATATGTCCTATCTTTGTAATAACGTCACGAATTTTAAAATAAACACCAACAATTCAGTGTCTAATCCTATATTAGAATGAAAGCACATGTGGAGCTTCGCTAGTTATATTGGAGTGCATGCATTCAAATAGTCTTTGAGCCAATTAGAATGCGTTATGGAGGCGGAATTGGGACGCGGCGGGGAGTTCCAAGGTCCCCATTTTCCCGCCAGAACTGGGCGTTTCTCGGTGGGACCAGCGTCCGTTGTTGTATGATCAGTGCGCTCAGTGACCCCCGAGCGACCACAGGGGGCTCCCTACCGCCCACTCTCTTTAACGGGCACAACAACACGTATTTCATCAAGGAACCACATCGAAAATATAACAAAAAATATTAAATTCCGGAATAAATTTAATTATAAATATAAATGTTTATTGACGCAATAGCATGGCTTATTGAATATCATTTAAATTTTTTCCCGCTTGACTTGCTTGAAAGTTTCAATTTGGGGCTGTGCAATATACCTTCGGAGGCCCTAAAACGTTCGACAGGGAGGTGGGGTCATCTGAGTGTATCTACCAAAATGCACGCTTGTTGCCAGGGCAACGCACGTCCGACCGATCACGACCCCCCACTCACCCCCCACCTATACTATTGTATCTCGCATCAATCAGTGTCAAGCCGTGTTAAAAAAAATAACCGCCAATATTCCAAGCCTACAAAAGCGACCCCTTAACCATCACTACTCGAAGCTTCTATTTAAAATATTTGACCCAATTGAAAATCACTGTCATTTGTATTAATCATGCTAATTTAGTCGGATAGTTAAATTATTTTGTATGTATGTGTTTTGTTGTGTATGTTTCTTTTTTCTGTCTTGGAGAAGCCCCGCGCTGAAGGGTTACGTTTCGCGGGGTTTCGCCAGGTGTGTGGTGAGGAGGAAGGCGGTGGGGGGATTATGGGGTGGGGTGGGGTGGGGTGGGGTGGGGGTGTGAGTGAAATGGACGGGGCGGTGTGGGGGGGGGGGGGTTATTGGGAGGACGCGGAGGGTAGGGGCAGTTGGGGGGGGGGGGGGGGGGGGGGGGCGGGCGGAGGGGGGGGGGGGGCTACTTATGGAGTCCCAGACTTCCGTGGCAGCATCCTCTCCCAGAGGGGGATACCGGTCAGAACTCAGTGGGATAAAACTGGAAGACATGCACGTGGTCACACAGCCACTACTATAAAACCAAACCGGTGTGGCGGTTTCAGCGCCCGGTCAGTTTCAGCACCCTGCCGTGGTCTAAACACCCGTGGCCTCGCCGGCTACAAGCTCAGCTGGTGCCCGGCAGTGTTAGGGACCGATTAGGCCGAAATCTATTGAATGCGATCATATTTAACAGAATTACATACTCAAATAATTAAATTTAATTAAATTAACCTTAAATTCCAAGCGATATTAACGTAGCAGCTAGATCAGCATCGAATCGCCGAGTGTAAACAAAACAAATAGCAGTGCTCGCCGCAACATGCGTAAATCCGCGCATGCGCAGAAGCCACGACAGGCCGCTGAAACTGACCGGGCGCTGAAACCGCCACACCGGACCCAACCAGCCTCTCCTCACCGCTACCCATACACGGCAGCGGGACACAATGCTGCATATAATATCAGGGAGGCATATGCTATCAGGCGTCATGTTTAATATTATTCTGTTCATTTTGTATTTGTCTTTGTTGTTCGGTTTTAGTTTTAGAACACTTGTTATATATGTTGTATAATGCATGAATTTTGACAAATGTAATGTTTTAAAATAGAATTCCCCTACTTATAGGTACTCATCAATATAGTGTCTATAAAAGACATTACCATTAGATAGGGTTGAGCTGACTGGTCTTGGGGTGCAGTAGTGGTCTGTGGTTGTGATGTGGGGGTGGGGATGAGGGCGAGGGCGGTGTATAACGCGTAGTGGGAGTAGCATGGGGGAGGGGGGGGGGGGAGAAAAGGGGCAGGGGCCCGCACGTGCGTGTTGACGTAGATCGGATGAGGTAGTCAGGAGGGAGTGAAAGTTGGGAGGGTGGAGGGGAGGGTCTCTGTGGTGTGTGTGTGTGTGTGTGTGTGTGTGTGTGTGTGTGTGTGTGTGTGTGTGTGTGTGTGTGTGTGTGTGTGTGGTGTGCGGGGAGAAGGATGGTGGCTAGAACGGGGGTTGGCAATATTTTGGCGAGAGGGGGTTGAGGAGAGGCGGGCTGGCTATGTCCGGGACGGGCCGGTGGGAGGCAGGGTGTGGGTGTTGGTGGGTGTGGGGAGGGTTGAGGTGCATGCTGCACGACAGGCCGAGGACTGACGTGCGTGATCGGCACGCCGCCAGATGAGTCACGAGGGCCGACTCACCGAAATGATTACGGCACACACACACCAAGCTCCTGACCTCACCCCCCCCCCCCCGCCCCCCGATGAAAAAAGAGGGGAATGTACACACAAAACGCGCGCACGAATTCAAGAATTTTTCTTTTTCTTTTAAATTGTTTAAATTGTGAATATCCTCAAACTGCACGTGCATCATAGCTAGCGCTTTCTCTCCCGCCCGCCCTCTCTCTCTCTCTCTCTCTCTCTCTCTCTCTCTCTCTCTCTCTCTCTCTCTTGCTCTCTCTCCCTCTCTCTCTCTATATATATATATGTATACACACACGCCCCTAAGCCTAAGCTAAGGAGATGAAGTTCAATTTAATTTCCTTCTAGAAAGCAACATCTTCTACACAGAGAAGTGTGTCGTGTTAGAAGTCAATTTTTAAAAGTGGAGAATTATAAAAAGTGCATTTTGGCGCGGTAATAGTCTATATGCAGTATACTATGATTGGTGCGTGAGAATGTACGGTGGAGTAAGTAGGTTGGGGGGGGGGGGTGGCTGATCTGATCAGGGGAGGGCCGGCTGCGTACAACCCCTCTTCCCCCCCCCCCCCCCCCCCCACACACACCTCAGCCCTCCATACACCCCTTCCCTCAGCCATCCGGTGGCCCACCTGCCTCCCCCCCCCCCCCCCCCCCAATGCCTCCCAGGCCCCGCGGCCACCGTCCCACCAACTTGTGGCTGGCGGCGACGCCACACACACAACACTAGGGCAATCAGTAACCGCAAACCACCGCTCCGGCGGCAAGCCACGATAATTTCGAGATTTTAAAATATTAAAATGACACAACACATTTCATCCATCACATCACACAGGAATACAGTTTAAAGCGACGGTTAGAATTGCAGGGTCAATATATCGATTTAAATACTGGTTTGGGGTTATTTTTCGGAGTTGACTTTTAATTAGTCAAAAGAGGAGTCTCGAAAATTAAGTTATTTTCGCGCGTGTCATGGTGGCGCCTGGGCAGATGTGCGGATCAGGCGGCGGGAACCTGAAAGTACAAAAAGGGGGGGGGGGGGGTGTTTTGTCATAAAGAGATCGCCAGTCGAGTCACTGGGAAATAAATAATAAAGAAATACCTGTGGAGGGTTGGGGTAGGTGTGGGGAGGGGTAAAAATATAGGAATAGAAATACTGAGAGAGAAAATGTGTAGGGGTGGGTGTAAATATATGTGCTGATTCACACGTACTGATAAGAATGGGGAGTGTGGGAGTGGCAGGGGGTGTCTTCCGCATCCCTGACCCAGACCGGAAGTAATGAGATTTGGTCACTGTGCTTTTAGTGGTTATTTAAAGTGTCTTTTGGTGAATATTGGAAGGGGGTCATTTTGGGTTGTTTATTAATCTTTTGTCTGCATTGTTTTATTTTCTTTAAAACTCTCTGGGTATTGTTGGACAACGACAAATCACACACACTTATATGTACATGTATATGTATATGTATATGTATATGTATATGTATATGTGTATGTGTATCTATATATATATGTATATATGTATATATATATTTTTTAAGTCTGGCTGAATACCTGTCTGATACTGCCAATCGCAGTGATAGCTTACATTCCACAACATATATATATATTTATACATATCATAGATGTATGTATATATATATATATGTCTGTGTGCACGTATGTGTATAGTACATATAGACTACATCAGTACATGTTATGTTTCTCCAGAAATGATTGACTGCCCACATTATGGCATATGTTCACTATATCTAGAACAGTAGACTTACAAATACAACACGTATACGGTGTTGTGTTACTGTTATGCTCTTACACTTGCCAATACGAACATTAGATCTGAAAGTAACAAAAGATAAAATTGAAAATATATTAAAGCGTGCAGAAATGGTTAATAAATTAAAATTATGTTCGATTAAAAAGTGATTTAAAAAAAGGTTTTTGAAGAAGCCTATGACTATTTGCCCCCCCCCCCCTCACCACTCATAAGGTGTGATCGTCCAAGTGGAATAACCACTTCCCATTAAACATTTTATCTAATAATTACCATCAAACAACTGGGGTATGATACATGGTAGTCTATTCTCAGCACATCGCATTTAACTCTACTTACTTATAGCTTCAATTTTAGTCTCATGAATTACTTGTTCCAATGTAATACTGTTTTTGTTTACGTGATTGTCAGTGAGACACATAACCTTCTGACAGCATTTAGACGTTATATATACTGTGCATTTCATAGTGTTACACAATTATGAAGTTTAAGCAAAACTTGCATGAATTCAAATTTTGGCAAATTATATTACTCGATTTGGAGGAATCCAACGTCCTTTCACGAAAATCAGTGGATATTGTTAACTTTTCATATGTGCGTTCTTTCTTTATGTTTATGGTATAGATACCATTTGTTTTCAGAATGGAGTATACTGGACACAACATGCATTTATAAAAATGGAGCAGGGCCTATCGGATGAAGTTATGATTAAACGAGGAGTTTGACAGGGGTGTGTATTGTCACCATGTCTATTTAACCTGTACACAGAGATGATTTTCAGACACATTGAAGATTGCAAGGGAGTGACAATAGGTGGCATGAACGTCAACAATCTTAGATATGCCGATGACAGTGTAATACTAGCAGACAGTGAGAAAAACCTACAAGATATAGTGAATAGAATCAATAAAGCTGGATGGAATACTATTCAACATGAAGATGAATGCCAGGAAGACCAAAACAATGGTTATAAGTAAAAAGACAGATAAACCAAATATCAATATAACCATAGATGGCACAAACATAGAACAAGTATCCAATTCATATATCTTGGACAAAAGATTACAAATGATGGGAGATGTGAGGAAGAAATTAAAAGAAGGATAACAATAGCCCGAACAACATTCTCCAAAATGTATAGAGTGTTAACATCAAGTAAGATATTAATACAAACAAGGAAGCGTATTCTTCAGTGTTATTCGTGGTCTACTCTAATGTATGGGGCTGAGACATGGACACTCTCTAAGAAAATGTACAAACGTTTAGCAGCATTTGAGATGTGGACTTATCGAAGGATGATGAAAATATCATGGACAAAGAAGATCACCAACAAAGAAGTTCTCAGAAAAATTTTAAATAAGAAAAGCTTGAGTGCCACTATACAGACAAAGAAACTTATTTATTTTGGCCACATCATTCGTCAGAGTTCAATATACCATACATTGTTGGAAGGGGAGGTAAATGGCAGCAGAGGGAGAGGGAGACCAAGAACATCATGGTTTACAAATATTTCACAGTGGACATGTTTGAATTATTCACAGTCTATCAGAACAGCACACCATCGGGACAAGTGGAGAACCATTGCATCCAACCCTCGACTAGAGGATGGAACTATTGATTGATTGATCTAAGTATATCTAGGTATATCTAGGTATATCTAGGTATATCTAGGTATATCTAGGTATATCTAGGCATATCTAGGTAGGTCTAGGTATGTCTACGTATGTCTATGCATGGCTACGCATATCCAGGTATATCCAGGTATATCCAGATATATCCAGGTATATCTAGATATATCTAGGCATATCTAGGCATATATCTAGGCATATATCTAGGCATATATCTAGGCATAATTATTACTGTTTGTATTTTTGACATTCCAGGTATATACACAATATATACACATAGATATATATGCCTAGATATACCTATATATATACCTAGATATATATACCTATATATATACCTAGATATCTATACCCAGATATGTATACCTAGATAGATATACCTAGATAGATATATGCCTAGATATATATATATATATACATAGATATATATATATACATAGATATATATATATACATAGACATATATATATACCTAGCTATATACATACCTAGATATACATACCTAGATATATATACCTAAATATATATACCTAAATATATATACCTAGATATATATACCTAGATATATATACCTAGTTATATATACCTAGTTATATACCTAGATATAACCTAGATGTGTGCCTAGATATGCCTAGATACTAAGATAGATGTTAAATTGTTTGTTTGTTGTTCTTTTATTTTCTAGCAACATCTAAGGTCATATCAGGATGGGTACCGACTTGTGACAGTGCACACTCATGGCAACTTTTTATAGTGCTGCTCAAATGGGAGATCATGCCACCAGCACCATGACCTGGTATCCCACTCAGTAACATTATCCTGACACTGAGCCAACCAGTTCTTGCCATATCCTAATAATGCCGAGTGCCTGGCTAGGAAGCGACAATTATCAATTGTTAAGTCATTGGTTTAAAATGATCAGGGTTCGAACCCATGAACCCATGGGTTCGGATCCCCCGATCTCTCAAAACGGGAGACGGATGTTCAACTCATTCGGCCATCCCGTCTGGTTAGATGCTAAATGGATGCCTCGATAAATACCTAGATGTATGTATAGCTAAACAGAGATATATAATCCTAGATACATAAATACATACATAAATATATGTGTATGTATAGATATATATATACATAGATAGACATACGTGTACATATACAGTTTAGTTATACGAATCTTACCTGGGTAGAGATGATGGATAACTATTGTTTTCCCGAGGTACAAGCCTCGGATAGTCATGAGCCAGGGAGAAGGAAGCACATCTGGGCCCGTATGCATGGAGCGGTGCTAGTGCCCTACCCCTGGGGGTAGCGGTGTTTCCGGGATAGCGGCGAAAAGTCGGTATGCATGGGACCGGGGTATGCAAACCCCGGGGGGTAAAAGTGGGGTAAGCTACCCCCAGTTTGTAGCAGGTATAAGGGTGGTGGTAGGGACCGACTCGGGCCAAATCTATTGAATGCGATCATATTTAACAGAATTACATACGCAATAAGTGAAATTTTATCAATTTAACCCGAAATTTGATGCGTTATTAAGGTTACCGCCGCATTGGCGGCGATATTAATAGTTATATTTTCGAATCGATAAACGTACAGTAAACAAACCGCCGCTGCCGGCAGTATGGAAAGCGACGTCGATTTGTTTACTTTACGTTCGTCGATTCGAAAATATGACTATTAATATCGCTGCCAATGCGGCGGCAGCCTTAATAACGCTTCGAATTTAGGGTTAAATTGATTAAATTTCGCTTATTGCGTATGTAATTCTGTTAAATATGATAGCATTTAATATATTTGAGCCTAATATATGGCTACAAACGCAGAGGGATTTCCAAAATCTATAAATAACTGCTAGGGTACCTACCTCCTCGCCGATTTGGCTCCATGCATAGCCCGTGACCCATTTCCTACCCTCGGTGATAGCTACCCCGAACTCGGTCCTTACCACCGGGGGTGATAAAAAGTTGTTCATGCATACAGGCCCTGGGTCCAGCAATCTTTACCTACTTATTCAGGATAAAAATGATCTTAATTTCAATGGATACTATCATGTTTTCGTCTTGGCACAAGCAAACGTAATAATCATGGCAGAGTGTGGTCGGCGGGCCCTAGCCCACGACTATCCGAGGCTTGTACCTTGGGAAAACAACAGTTATCCATCATCTGTACCCAGGTAAGATTCATATAACTATACTATTTTACCTCGGTACTAAGCCTCAGGCTACTCGTAGCCGAGGGAAACTTTTAGGTAACTTAATTTGTATCCTTAATTCATTTCAAATCAATACATTATTATCAAATCACTATTCATTTCAATTCAGTATACATTAGTATTAAAAACAGTATACTTGTAACTTTCTCACCTGTCTTGTTAGTTGGTGAGTAAGTGTGTGGCTAGGCCACTTGACTTTTCTAGTCGTTTGTTCTAATGTTTTGCAAACGATCTAGCAGTCTTCCAGCCTGTGTGTGCGAGGATCCTCTTAATGGAGATCCCTAGCAGTCGTGCTTTCGAGACCATGACTCCCCTTGTTGAAGGGAAGCATATCGGCCCGTATCAACTCCTGCAGCCTTCAGGACTTTAATGGTCCATCTTGCGAGTGTGTCTCTCGAGATCCCTTTGTGTGGTTTAATAAAACTCACCAAAAGCTGTCTTGAATTCCGTATTCTCTTTGTCTTGGATATAGAAGCCTGTATGGCTGAAACTACACACAATCGTCGATCCTCTGGGAAACTATTAACATGCACTGTGAACAAACGTCATCTGTGTGGTTTGATTCAAATAATTGTGTCAAATCAAACGTTGCTTCCTTTCTATCTATCTCCAGTCCATCTAGAGACAATGCTATAATGGTCTGTCCTCTATCGCCTGTAACTAGCAGTAATAGAACTGCTAATTTAAATCCTAGCTCCTTAATGCCTAAATGATTATTGCTAAGCCAGGACTTAACTAACTTAAACACCACTGATACATCCCAAAAACGACTATCTTTCAGCTTTGGTGGATTTCTTTCGTAAACTGATCTTAAGAACCAGTGAATCACCTGGT
This sequence comes from Branchipolynoe longqiensis, assembly GCA_030323885.1. Classification (NCBI taxonomy): domain Eukaryota; kingdom Metazoa; phylum Annelida; class Polychaeta; order Phyllodocida; family Polynoidae; genus Branchipolynoe; species Branchipolynoe longqiensis. The sequence goes on from CM059199.1 coordinate 30,856,341, forward strand.
GTTTGCCAACCATTTGTCCATCTATTCTTGGGAGTACAATCGATAATGCACATCTTGCTGCATTTATAGCCCCAAAACCTAATCCCTCATCTTCTAACATTCTTAGAAATCTAACTACTTGTGCTATAGTAGGCTTTAAAGGCTTAACTTTTTTAATTATTCTAGTATGTATCACACCTTAAAGATAGGGAACAGTTATTGGGTGTTTTACTGAAGGTTCAGAGGTAAATACGCTTAACATGTACACATCCACCAGGCTTTGTCTTAAAGACATCGCGGGTGTACAGTGTGCGCACTTACAGGTAGCACAAGGAGTCCAGCTAGAAACAAAAATAGATCTGCTTGTCCAGACGCTGAGTGGGTTTGGTGGTGGGTGGTAACTGTATAGCGAGGCGTGCGGCTGAAAATAAAAATCATATCCACAACAGTTACAAGTAGCAATATGCCAACAAATCCGATTGACTGGTCTGAATAAACTACTGGAGGAGGGTGTGTGCTAATATAGTTTTTAATATTGTGAAATATAACAATGCTATTTATTCATTACGGATTAGGAGTATATGGTACCTTGTATTCCCAGGCGGATACCCATTCAAAGTTAAGTACAGAGATGATCGGATGAAAACTGGTATTTCCAACGTTGTACTGGTCATATGTGATTTACATTAGTGTTGAATACGCCAGAATACTGGTACAGTATAACAACCATTTAAACCAAACTCGGCTAAACCAAACGATCGGTTAATCCAAACTTTTTCGGCAGTCTGGCAAAATATACCATTTATCATATAAACAAATTATTGGTTAAACCAAACAAAATTGTTAGACCCCAGGCCACTTCCGGTATGGTTAAACCAAACCGTCATGTGGTTATAAGGTCAGAGTAGACTTTTTTATATGATAAATGGTAGTATTTTGACGGGCTGCCGAAAAAAGTTTGGATTAACCAATCGTTTGGTTTAACCGAGCTTCGTTTAATGGGGTTATACTGTATATACATAAAAGATAATAATCAAAGTGTCCACATACATTGTATATTACATGTGTAATACACGCTTACTCAAAGTCAAAGCCAAAGCATCGTTAAACCAATGATCGGTTAATCCAAACAAATTTCTAGGGTCCCTTCAAGTTTAGTTTAACGGGGTTATACTGTAAATAGTTTATTTATACATAAGCATCTCCCCTTGTGTGGTGTGGCATGAGAGTAAGGAATGGGAAGATCAATCTTAGCACCCAGTAAGATGTGTGTGGAGGTGGTAGGGGTGGTGAGTGGGGGTGAGGTGAGTTGGGTTGGCTGAACTTCGGATCGTGGCCGAGTCAAACCAATTACTTAGAAAATTGGTACTTGTCTCTGCTTGGTGTTACTAGGTTGGGACAAGGACTGGTTGCACAGTGTCAGGATAATATGACGATGTGGGACATTAGGTCATGGTGCCAGCAGCCTGATCTCCCAGTAAGGCAACACTATAAAGTTGCCATAGGTGCACACTGCCACAAGTCCGTACCCGTCCTGATATGGTCTATGGTTTGGTTGTTTGTTGTTTTACGTCCTAGCAACATCTAAGGTCATATCAGGATGGGTACCGACTTGTGACAGTGCACACTCATGTCGACTTTATAGTGCTTCCCCACTGGGAAACCAGGCCGCCAGCACCATGACTAGATATCCCACTCAGTCACATTATCCTGACACTAAGCCAACCAGTCCTTGCCCTATCCTAATAATGCCAACCGCCAGGCTAGGAAGCGACAGGTATGCATTTTTAAGTCATTGGTTTGACTCGACCAGGATTCGAACCAACAAACTCATGAGTTTGGATCCCCCGATCTCCCAAAACAGGAGACGGACACTCTACTCATTCGGCCACCCTGTCTGGTCTTGTATGGTTTGGTCTATGATCTTTTTGGGGCGTAAAACTATAGCAACCAATGAACGTCCCCCGGCCCTCTTACTCTTAGACTCGTAGATTACCTTTTAGTCTCCACCCCCTCCCGCCCCCCCCCCATCCCGCCATCCCCCCATGCCCCTCCCGCCCTGATGACTACGACCATTACCCACTGGAACTTTTGGAAGCCAACTCCTGGCCACATGGGAACGCCTTTCATGATACCCATACAGTGCTGTAGATTTGCAGCCTTCAGCCTGCCAAGGTGACTGAAAACTCCCCAAAAACAACATGCTGCCCAGAACCTAAATTTGAGGAAGTAACCATTACACCTATTGGGTATATAAATTAGACCCCAATAAAATAATACTTTCCTCACAGGATATCATATGCATTGAGATATTATGGAATACAATCTCAATTAGCAATCTAATACCCCTGACACATTACAATGCTTCTCGCCTGCACGCCGTCAACGCGCAAAATCACTTTTAATCGTTGAGATACATCAAACTTTTCGGCATCAGCGCAACGTATTGGTAGCGTGCAGCCGACGTTGTGGTAAGGGTTTGGCGCGCCGTCCTGATATGACCTTAGATGTTCCTAGGACATAAAACAACAAAAAGCAATAGTTTGGCGCAATGTGTGGGAACGACCCTCACACACACGCGGCATCTGCCTAGCGTTTGCATAACATTATTCCAGCGTGTTTAACATATCTTGACATGCCCCTAACATCGCCATAACGTTGGCAACCACGCGTTGTCGCACGTTGAAAGTTTTGTGCAAGCACAAAAGTTCGCCGATTCCCTGACACGCGCTGCCTACCGTCACCCTAGATGAAAGAATACCAATGCGCACCTAACGCGCGCGTAACGCTTGTGGATGTATCCCGACGTTGCGGCAAAAAATCGCACACATCGATGCGCCTTGGCGAGAAACGTCGTAATGTGACAGCCCCATGAAGAAAGTAAAGTCAGGGGTGTAGCCAAAATTGAAAAAAAAATGTATTATAAGCACAAAATTGTTCGGATATGTTTACAGGGGGAAAAAATGTAAGCACAAAATAAACAAGTGCACATTATGAAAGATTTGAGATTTGGTATGAAAAAGAATGATGCCGAGAGAAATTGTTTGCATGTCCTTACAGTGTGACAATGTAACTACACCCCTGACAGTAAATCCTAAGCAAATGCTGACTAGGAGTCGGATAGTCAAGCTGTAAACAGCACTGACGTGACGTATGTCCGTCGATGGTGGCACACGGTGTTTGTGCGTACTATTTATTTTTAAAAGTAGCTGTTACTATGCACAAGGCTTAGTAACCACCTCTCAACGGGGCGCAGGCGGGTGAGGCTTGGCCATAGCCTAAGCCATCAAGAAATGGCGACCGTTATAATTTCGGCACAAATCTATTCCCTTCTTTGCATCCATTAAATGATCTCCATTATGATTAAGGTTCCAGTAAACGACACTTAGTGTGCACATATTACACACTCGATAAGTAACTACTTTTATTAATCTTAGGTGAGCAAAATAACATTGAGAGCAGACATATTTAAAAGACCCCATTTTGGGGTTACTGAGTCTATAGTTGTGTACAGCTCACGCCACCTGGAGAAGGTAGTAAGTAGTATGTGAGATCTGTAAGATCCGACCACCGTGCCAAGGTATGCCCAGGTATTTGGTGGCCCCAGGTACTCCCGGGTACACTCCCTACACATCCGCACGGTTTAGGTATACTCGGGCCATCCAGCCTCCTCCATCACATGTCATCTGTAAGACTAACAACTTACCATTTCCTCGCTTTTTTTTTTTTAGGGAGTGGGGGAGGGTTGTTAGGGGCGGGGTCAATGGGGAAATAACTCTTACGTACATATGTTAAGATTACCCATCGCATAATCTATTACAAAGCATGTGATTTAACTTGATTTAGGGAGCCACAGTACTAATATGTGAACATAATTTATTTGAACAAAACTTAAGTGATAACTTGTTAGTAACACATCCCGCCGTACGTACGATACTCCATACGACCCAGCTACTCTACACACACACACACACACACACACACACACCCACCCACCCACACACCCACCCACCCACACGCACGCACACACACACACACACACACACACACACACACACACACCGTGTTACGCTGAGTACAGAGGCTATAGCTGCGCTTACTAGCCGTGGTAGTGGTAGTGGTGATGACGCTTTCATATATCACCTGTCTGGCCGGGCCCGTGTAGTACAACCGCAACCACCGGGCACGGGGCTCATTATGATCCAGCGTCAGCACCCACGGAGCTGCTCCCCCCCAGCGACGTGGAGAGCAGCAAGCGCTTCACATCTGCTCTCCCACCCACTCACCCCCACCCGTCCCTCCCCGCAAGTGCCAGGTAAGCTGCTGCCTCTCCCTTTACTCCAGGCCCGCGGGTATGCAGGCCCTACTACCTACCCACCTCAGTCAGGCAGGGACCGGGTTCCCAAAGTAGTCCTGATCCACCTACGAACAGAAAAACTGGCCACCTGAGGTATGTCGGGCACCTCTAACCGCATGGTTTCTGGACCAAGATAGCAATGTTATTTCGGGAGAAACCTTCGTGTTCGTGTCAGCTCAAATGAGGTGTCATAATGCGAAAAATGCTTGTCATAATAATGCATAATGGAAGTACATATATATCGGCGTGCACGGGAGTTGTTTGTGACTGTAGGAGAATGAAGGCTTTGTTCGTGGGTAAATGACAGCATGGGGTGTTTTAAGATGGGAGGGTGATCAGTGGTACGACCCCTAGTGGTAGCCGGAAGAAGTGTCACGTCCCAACCGCCAGAATCTGTTATTAATATTACCGCCTTTTTAAGGTTCCACTTTATCGCAGTTTTTTGCTAAATGCACCGGGTTCCAAACATTATCGCGAGCTTAAGAACTATATTTAATCTTCCAACTTTCTAAGCTTTTCTCTTATTAAAGCCATTTTTATTTGGTCATTATAGAACATTGGTATTCATACCAACATAAAGTCTTGCTACATTTGATCCACGCATTTAGATTCTATAATCTACCTAAGTTAAACTGGTCAGTACGACGACTACGCTGGCCAAGTGCTACCGGAAACTAGGCGCAGGTGCAAGATTCGGACCCATGTCCGTTGATACGGACACAGCCTGAAAACCCCGCCCTGACCTCTGACCCCGGCCAGAAAGATGCGATGCGCTACTCGCGCCAACACAAACATGCGCTTTTCTCCGACTGACGTGTGTCAAAGACAACTTTTCCAGTGCGGACATGGAAGCAGAATAAGGTAGGAATTCCTGCAAATATGCAGTTGGTGTGTATCGAGTGCTGAGGGGTCTAGGCAGCGTTCGCGCCAACAAAAAGCTGAGAAGCTTCCACGCATAAAGGAAACTTCCCCTATTTTCGCCCCTGTTCACGAGGCGGCTGTGATCATCAGGTGGCAAGCGGGCTACTCCGCGTGCCCATCATTTTTCGCCGAGATCGCTCGAACGAAGTCGAAGGGGACTAGCGACCTTCAAAGGACACACATGGATACACGGCACTCTTTGGAACAGGTATTTAATCAGATTTAGACGTGTTGGTTTATTCCCGTGTGCGTGGGTGCATCGTAGAATTTTCAGCTGCGCTGTGATTGTGTACCGTTCGCGGGAGGCTGGGTGGCTGCGGCGGCACTCACTATGTACGGTGGCGTGGGCCCGCGATGGCAGCTTGCCAAGAAGAAAGAGATCGTGTGATGCTCGCTACACAAGCGTGTTTGCTACTTTTCTGTAGCTTCCACCGTTCTGGTTATCATCTAGCTTGCCAATGAGTGTATGTTCTAACTGGGGAATCTCAACAGGGTGTTGGATTCGTGTGACAGCGCTGCGGAGGGGCTGTGCGGGGACGTTGTTTACGTGGGAAATTTGACAGTTAGGGACGGCATCTGCATAACAAAGGCGTGGACGATCCGCGGGAACCGTGGCGTGGGTCTACAGCGTGATCAGTCTTGGACAGTGCCCCAACCACTACACACCACATACCGCGATGCTAGCACACGGAATACCATTAACACACACAGGTACCAGTTTCCAATATGATCTTAGCATTAGCACCCTCATTGTAAACCACGAGCACGACATTATTTAGGGAGTTCTGTGAGGCGGGATTGATGCCACAGAGACCGAGAAACAAGGAAATAGCATCTTGTTGACAGCGGGAGACAGTGCAACAGGTGTGGATACATGTATGTATTCAACAGTGTACCACTAGACCCGATTGTTGCCGCTAGTTTGAATTTATAGAATATATGTTGTCGGGTTTCCTTTTCATGACAGCCCTTTGAACAAATGTCGACCACCCCGGCACCTGGAGAGGGTCTGACCTTCAGGGGATAGGGCTTATTTGTGTGATGTTGTGCGGGTGCTGGAGGAGGCTGACGCGGGGGAGGGTGGGGGTGCTTTGAGCGTTGGCGCGGGGCCAGCTGCCAGTTGGTGGAGGGTGGGAGGAGGCTTGATGTGGATGGGTGCGTCTCACCATCGTCGGGTGATTGTGTGGTGGTTGGTGCTTGTAGGAACAGGTGCACCCTAAGTAATAACCCCTCCCTCCTGCCCAACCAACATGTGGCCAGGAGACAAAGCACTTCATAACGCCTCCAAATTCACACGCCAAGATACCTCACACCGCAACCGTCTCCCCTGGGGATCACACGGGGATACCTGTGCTTCCAAGGTTGCTTTTGTATTTATAGTTCAAAGTTCTCTGGCTGGTGGGTGTTGTAACTTCGGTATTTTTAGAAGTCTTGGACGACCCGCATGGCTAATCGGCTCGCCACCGCATTTCCAAGGTATGATGATAATGATCGTTTTATAATGTTCGCTTTCGGAGGTATATTTTGCGTCGTTTTCTTTATTAATCAAATTAACTTCAAATAATGATTGCAATACTTTTGTTTTTGTGTGACAACCTAATGTGTATCGATAAATCTTTTTCTTTGAAAATAATATTTACTAATGGTTAAACCGCTGCATCCGCGCTCAGTAATTTTCATGAACTTTACCCAATTTCAAGCCCAATAGTAATACTGGCTGCAATTATAATCTTGGTGGTACTTCTGACGTGTTGATTGCTTTTGCTGTTGCTCCTCCTAAGTCCTTACCAGAAATTGTGTCCTAACTTTTTTTTTGTATCCGGGGTAGTGTGTGTTGATTGAAATACCCAAATCAGTGAGTGGACTTACCTGATATTGCATCAAAGATGATCACCGTTTAAATTGATCTGTTAGGCGTAATAACCGTTGAAATATATCTAAATCTCTGAATGGGTTCTTTAAGTTAAAGTGATTATCGCCACTGACTGTGAAAAGGGTCATAGATTAAAGATTGGTATACTATGATGTGATTTAAATATAGACATATAGTACTGCTTTGTGTTTAAATATCATGCAAAGATACTGAATTAAGCACAGCGGACAAACTTAAAAAGCGTCTGCAGGCTGAAATAACTCGTCATAATTCACTGGCCAGTATTTTTTAAACATTAGATTTAAAACCCCAAGTGGACCGAGATCTCCCTTCTGAATTCTATTGCAATTATGCATTGACGCCGCAACCCAGAAGTGCAGCCATCGTCATTGTGGAGATATGCCGGCAAAGTGAACAATGTTTTATAAATGGGTAGAATGCTGTGCTTGTGCTGTTGCAACCTTCGTAATGATGTTTGGGGATTAGCTTACACAAAAGAAGCTTCATTCCGATACTGTAGTATCGGTTTAAAATCAAATATTAAGAAAATGATCTCAGTTTGAAGATAGCATTGTATTAATGCATCCTATGGAATATAATGGATGGAAGATGATAAAATGTGTGCAGCAGGGTAGCAGTATTTGGTTAGAATAAATTAATAGGAAAGATGTTTTCTTAGCAGTCCCTATTACTATTAAACAAACAAAAATTGATTAATTTCAGTATCTCCAAGGGTGCAATAACAAGCAATGAGTTGGGCTATCGTTAAACAAAATTAAAACGTGGGTGTTCGGTCTACTGAAAAATAGTATGTTGTCGGTGGGGTGAACAAAAAACTGACTCCTCCCTGAAATTGTTTCTGGAGTACGGTATGGATTATTTATCTCAGTATCCTGATGATATGTGATACTGATGGTATGTTGCAGTGTCCATGTGTACTGTCTGAAGTCGATATACCTTAGCTGTTGTTGGGATGTAAAACCCCAAACCAAGTGCGCAACACATGTTCATAGTTACACGTAAATGCCATTTGCTAAAATTCCATAGTGATAAAACAGATAATATACTTAGTAGCTAAATTTACTTTCTTGTTGCCCCGTCCTGATATGACCTTAGATGTTGCTGGGACGTAAAACAACAACAAACAAACATACTTTATTGATGGTTTATTTGCCCTGTTCATAACATATAAGTTGACGATAGAACTTGTTTTCAATGCTGAACAGCTTTAGTCATTCGTTTGTAGGTTATTGACTTGTTCCTGTTGACCAGCGTGCCGGTGGTGTTGGTTGCTTATTTCAACAGTTGGTGTGTGTTTTTAAGAATCGAAGATAATTATGATGACATTGCCACATTCATTTCCAACTTTCTTCTTTTAAGTAGCGTGAGAATTCATGATGGACTTGCCATATTCAGGAATATCTTATTGTTATGTAGTGTGTTTTCTCTATCTCAAGTTAGGCCTAGATATATACAAATTGGGTTGATCAGACAGAATATCAGTTGAATTCTTACTCTTCAGGGGGAAGCACTTTGCTTATACTAGAGTGAATATATATCCATGTCTTGACTACTGTGTCTCCCTCCCTCCCTCTTTGACCCTCCCTCCCATTCTTTTTTGTAAAGTGATACTTTTGTTTTTTTGAACGAGTTTTAATTTTTTTAAATTTATTATTTATTTAGCTGATTTGGATAATGAATTCATATCATTATTATTCTTAAAGAAAGATTGGTTTAAAACTTGAATACAATAGGGACTATTCCAGACATGTTAAGCTCCCACTGGAGTCATCGCCAGAACTCTAGTAATAGGAAATGTCTCAATTAATTGCCTATTCTTTCACGGTTTGCCTCTTCCTCTTCTACCCACCCTCCATTGTTAGTTTTGCACTTGGGGATTATACAAGCTTGTGGGCACCTATCGGCTATTCCCTCTCCGCCAATAAGGGTTTGCATTTCCCTGAAAACCAAATGATGTCACAGTTTTTCTGTAGAAACCCAATGCGATCAGTACAACAAAGCTGGGAGCGCGCGAACAATAGATCCGGTAACCGTCCCAGCCTGCATTGCGTAACCAGACTGTGGCGTTCTTAGAACCGTCGTCTGCTGTGGCGGTGGAAGGCACCCCCGTCATGGCCATGGGGCGACTTTTCTTTTCTTCCCCTTACACAACTTCCCCTTACACAAAGAACATTTCTCGACTCCCTGCTTGCACTACACCACGTCCAGGGTTGTCAGTGTGTATGGTCCCACATGCTATCTACGAGCGGGCGCAGAAAGTGAGAGAGGGTTGGGGGGGGGGGGGGGTGGCACCCGACTACTGCTACCTAGGCCCTGCAACAGGCTTCTTTGTTGTCATGACAACTCTGCATGAATCATGACTCAGGCTGCCCATGTTGCGCCACGCGGGGGCTCGTTCCCCTTGTCGGACCGTCCCCCACCAACTTCCCGGTGGCACTCTCTCCTCCCCCCCCCCCCCCCCCCCCCCCCCCCCCCCGGTGCCCATCCCGTCCACATGAGTCGTCGGACCGTCCCGCACTTCTGTTCACAATTTTCATAAAACTTTTTTTTCTCTATTTAAGCTTTTTTTTTTTTAACCCCCCCCCCCCCACACACACATACTTTTTCTTTTCAAGAGTCGTTCATCTTCCCTCTCCGACTGTAGATTGAGACTGCGTTTTTTTCCTTTTGGGTTTGGGACTGGTACAGTGGTAGTTTAATGCTCTGTCGTTCCATATATGTAAATTGGCCGGTGGGTGGGTGGGTTGTTGACTTATGTATATGAGTACAGTGGAGGGTGGGAGGGGGTGATTCGTGCCATGCACGTGTGGGGCACAATGACTTTTCTCCCCGTGCGTGTGTGCTGGGTTGCGGGGTGTGTGGGAGGGGGTAGATATGGTTCCTACCTACGTACCCCGTTCCTGTTCCCCCTCCTACCCTCCCCCTTCCCCCTCCCTCTTCCCCCTCCTACCCTCCCCCCCCCCCCCCCCCCCCCCCCCCAACTCCTCTTGCTGACACCTGCGCATTGTGACCCACTGCCTCACACACAAAGAGCCGGGCCGTGGCGCGGGCCATGTGCTCTGGTGATGATCGGTGCTCACTTCTGCGTAAGAGTGTCCGACGTCGGTCCGACCGATCTAGTACCACAGCGCCTTTTCGCCGGTAGGTAACACACCCCAACATCCTACACCTCCATCCACATCCCCTGGGTTCGGTTATTTCCACCACTGATTTGTGCTGCGCGGTGATGACCTTGAGTTTGGAGTGAGTGAACTGTTGTCGGGGTCCCGGGCGGAGGCACATGGGAGGGAGCCCGGGGTGAGTCCGTCGGCACGTGCCGGGGTGGGTGGGTGGGGGGGGGGGGGCGCCCGGGGATCCGAAACAGCGTCCTTGGTGATTGGGACGGTGTGCCCTTCACCCGACCAGGTGCCCGAGTTACTATTAATACAGTTACTAAGCTACGAGTGTCAGTAGGTATCGATTCGTATGTGCCAGTCGCGTGTGCGCATTGTCCGGCAGAGGCACGGAGAGACTCAGTCTTTATAACTGGGTTTGGGGGGGGGGGGGGGGTTAAGCTGTAAACACTTGAGTCTCTCATACGTACTTGTATGAAGTGGAGGTTTATACAAGTGATAACAGTTGTTGTTAGCTTTTTGTATACTGCCTTGTTTATGTTAGTGGCTTAGTAAACTGGAGTATCAACTTAATATTAGGTACTGGCAGCGAAATTAAAAAATATGCATATTGTGCAATATTTTTATTCCATCCTGTAGACATTGAAATTACAAGCCTAAATTCAAAAACAGTTAGGTTATATATATTTTGTTCTTGATGCAATAATTTTTTAAGATTAAATATATAAAAAATTATTCATTTTGAATTAAAAGTGGAAGTTTTAACCAAATATAATTTTTAAAAAGTGGAAGGATGTGAGGGGAGTTCTGCTAACCAATTTCCATTCTACATATATAAAGGAATTTAAATTGTCAATTGCTAAATCAATTAATTAGTCAACCAGCTTTTTAATAAGACAGTGTCAAAAAGTTCAATTGATAACCAAAAAAATCTGAGGTTATTTTGATATCATCCATGACCTTCTACAATGTAATGCAAGGAAACGCGAGCCCATTAAAGATACCCTGTTTTCAGAGTTGTTTTCATTTAAACCAGTAATGAAGAAATATTACCTAAATACACTCATTATATAAATGATTTGACTTAAATACAAACTTACTATATATATTAAATCTAACAACACCATCGGATAGAACAAATGTTGATGTTCTAGGATATGCAATTTCATCAAAATCAAATACACACAAAAATAGTTATAAGCATGTGAATATTGATGAAAAAAAGCACCATTCCTGCACTTTTTCATACCGATGCCGGTATCTATTAATATGGCAACCTGTCGAGTAGTAAAATATTTTGTCGTTGGTTCTACCTCTCATTTGCTTACTCACATTAATTGTGAACTATTACAGGAAAATCACAATGGGCTAGGGTCAATTAGATAGAAGATTCACCCCTACCTAGAGTATTGGTGAATGATAATCCTGCTTAAATCTGAGCGAAGGTCAGTGTTCCAACGTACAATGTTGATCTATATTGGGGTAAAGTTGAGAAATTGTTAGAGAATGAAAAAAGAAAAAAAAGGCTACTAAAGTGTTCAGAAATGTCTCGTTTCAAGTTTTAAAGTCGATTATTATTAATCTACATGATGTAATAAATTCTTCATTCAAAGAGATGCATGTGAAGAATATATTTTGTGCTTCTTAGATAAAGAATTGATTTGGACATTTCCTTTACCTAACCTTCGGAAATTTTTTCTAATGGGCTGTTCAACATCCTTGTCACAGGATCAGGGCTGCGGGACTAACTAGTGAACAACCTATACCGCGCAGTTTTCTCACAATGAACATGCCGGCGTTGATTTGATTTCACTGATCGCCCGATGAATTGTCACGGCGCTCTATCACCTGTCTTGTGGCGCGACTATCTCTTCCAACAGAGTGTTGAGTTTAAGCACCTCACACAGGCGCGGCAGCCTGTTACCTGTAGTGATTGCGCTTTATATAATAAGCAGCGGACGGTTCTGTGTCCGTGATATAACCCCGCCTTGGCGAGTGCCGGGCGTAACTCACACCGTTACCACCAGGGCCATTCACGCGGGGCGCCAGGTACTAACACCTCGCCCACTTATCTCGTCTACACGGGCGCCATTCACTAACACCTCGCCAATATCGATGTAAAATGGGAGCGATTCACGTATTGTATATATATATATATAATTATGTAGACACACACTATTGCGTCTCCACTTTAGTTTTATCCTCACTGAATACTCCACGATATTTACCTCTTGGTTAATACAGCATATTTTTTATTTGTAGATAATCTGGGATATTCATCGTTTTATAAATATCGTCTGATTCCACCATGCTTACCCTTTAGGGGTAATCATCGTCATATAAATATTGTCTGATATCTTACCAGTTATTGTGTACTACCAATAGTGGAGTAGAATTGAGAAATATCTCTATTTGTACGGTTTTGCGATGGTCTTTTCATGAAGCTCTACTCCCCCAACACCCATCTGCTAGAGTCAGGAACACACTAATTAGCGGTCTGTACAAGTGAGCGGTTTATGGGTTTCTTGGCTTGTCTAATATTTGGATGAAGAAATGTATGAACTTCTAATATAACTATATATAGTGTAGTATTATTTATTTTGGATGCGACAAATATATGGCAACTGGTAAGCCTTACTTGTTGTATTTATGTAATTTTCTGTTTCATATAGGTGCCCTGGTAACTGGCTTGATCAATTAACACTTTAGCCAAAGATGTTGGTGACCTATCACCTCGAAGACAAAACAAGTTAGAAGGATGCTCATTAGTTATCTCCGTGACCGTGTAATAATAGTTCAAGTTTGCATAGTCCGATAGTTTTGTGTTTCTCTTTCATATTTTTTAAAGATAAATATGTTAGGTTGCTTACTCTAGGTTGGAGTAACCTTTATAATAAATTACAAGCTTTGGATATATTGGAAGTGAAAATATGCAATAATACTTGTTGGTGAGCATGTGGATATGGTGTACGTCATTGATTTAAGCAGTAACAGGTAAAATTAAATTTGTATCCCCTTCTATGTGACAAGCATATACTTTTTTTTTTTTTTTAAAGCACCAGTATCTAGGTTAGATATGTGCACTTAAGTTTAGATCGATATCTTAGTTTAGAAAATTTGATATTTTCATCGGATTATGTACATAACAGTTAAAACAATTAACAATCAATATTAATATCGCAACTATGTACTGGCATAAGTGGGAATTATATGAGGTTCTTGCTTCATCTTCCGACTACCCGAAGTTAAGTATCAGGGGGAAAATATTCTAACTAATGGTGCTGTCACACTAAGATGAAATGGACAATGAGTGTCCGACGAGTGGGATTTTCGAAAAACCCGACGAGATATGCAAATACGGGGCCTAGTTGGACGACACCATGACGTGGTCGATGTGGGTGAAACAACGGTCTAACGTCATCGGAACGAGAGAGTGGTAGTAGTAGTACTATTAGTGGTACTAGTAGTACTATTTGTGGTACTAGTAGTATTATTAGTTTGTTGGTGGTGTGTGTGTCTGTCTCACATGTGTCTGTGTGTGTGTATGTGTCTGTCTGTGTGTGTGTGACAGGGATGGAGAGACAGAGAGAGACATACACAGGCAGACACCCATACACACACATACACACACACACACACACACACAGACACACAACCAACAACCAATCCACAACCAACCAACCGACCAAACAACCAACCAACTGTGTGTGTGTCTGTCTGACACAGACACACGCACAGACGGAGAGAGGGACAGAGAGACACATAGACAGAGGGACGGACGGACAGACAGAGAGACACAGACACATACACACACATGCACATACACACACAGACACACACATAGACAGACACACACACACAGACAGAGATGCACAACCAACCAAAGACAGACACATACACAGGTACACACACAGACAGACACACACAAACACATACACACACACACACAGACATATATATATACACACACAGACATACACAGACACACACACAGACACACACACAGACAGAGAGACGCACAACCAACCAACAATCAACCAACCAACCAGACGACGTGGTCATAATGAGAGCCTAACGTGACCGTGACCGTAACGTGACTGTCAACATGTCCAAAACCTTGACGTCTTCCGACAAGAGCGGACGTGACCGTAACGAGCCTTTAACGTGACCCGATGTAATGACGAAAAATCCCACTCGTCGCACACTCATTGTCTATTTCGTCGTAGTGTGACAGCACCATTAGTTGTCATTTTGAGTTACTCGCATAGGTGGCCCATTGCTACTGACAGTTGGTCGAATATTGTCAGGCGCTGCTGGAACGTGATCAATGTGCGTTAATTATTAATCTGATTCACAAAGAGGACATTTGTGTAAGTACTTTACTTAGGACAATGTGTTGACAACTTTGTTGATTTTACTTTTGCGTTTTCGTTCTCGATTTGTTGATAATTGGTGCCAGCTCCTGTCATTCACGGACATTAAATGGTCGGTGAGTGATGACCACATATAATGGTTGCAACATGATGCAAAAACATCTGTGGGAAAATAGTGTGGTATCTGCTCTACATAAAAACAAAATTGTTTATAACAAAAATTAAAATCATCCAACTTACTGGAAGATTACAAAAATTAAAATTTAAGGAATACAACTAGAAAAAGTGCAGTAATTCATATGTTCCTGAAAAATGGTATGGAAATAACCGGATTAAGTGGATCGAGGCCACATGATCGTGTATGCAAATTGCGCCTCAATTGGGCCGTTTTCTGAGGAAACAGATGGGGGGACGGACGCTGCCCCCCGCTGCGTCGACCAGCCCCCCAGAACCGACGTAAATGAATCAGGTGTCCCTCTCCTCCCGCCCCCGCCCCCTCGTACACACACGCTCACTGACAGCTGCACGGTCCTGTGTATGAGTAGATGGCATGCTTTTGTCGTGTAAACGGAAGCTGGCCTTTATTAACGCTCTTACTTAGCAACGCCGCACTCTTCAGGTACCTGGCACACCTGTGTATGCAGTCTCCTTGAATATTTGGTGTGGCCTATGGTGGTTAAACAAAAAGAATCTTTCAGTTCCACGCCACCCCGCGTCGTACTTGCATTTAAGAGACCCAATACTCTGCTCTGCAAACATTTCATTAGCGTCCAAACCGGTTAGCGTTCAGAACAAATATCCCCCTTTTTTACATACATACATACATACATACATACATACATACATACATACATACATACATACATACATACATACATACATACATACATACATACATACATACATACATACATACATACATACATACATACATACATACATACATACATACATACATACATACATACATACATACATACATACATACATACATACATACATACATACATTCATACATTCATACATACATACATACATACATACATACATACATACATACATACATACATACATACATACATACATACAGAAAAGATGGTAGATATCACAAATACGGAAACTAGCCCTACTAAGTACTAAGGAATTCGAAATGACTATCACCATAGGGCGCAGTCCGTCTGTGTATGTGTATTGGCACAAACCAAAGCAGAACCAGGCAGGCCACGGTCATGCATCCGAATCACCCTGAAATACAAAATGGCTAACCATACAACACAGCCATCCCACCTAGTCGCAGTCCTGAAGGGTCCAGGGGAGTTCTGGCACACTGGTGTACTATCTAAGGACATGGCATGGGTGAAAGGATGCTGTAACAAACCACAATGGGATGGGATCCTCTCCCACAGGCCTGTATGTCATCTGCGTAGATGTACATAGTAGGCTAAGTTATCATATACAGGTTAGGAAAAAACTTGAAAATTAAAAAAAAACTAATATAGAAACTACTAACACCCAAAACCGCAAAGGTTGGCCCGAGAAAGATCAGGTAAAGACTCCTGAGTGCGGGACCAGACCAATCTAGTACCACAGCTGTCCAGCGTTGAAAACAAGGACCCTCACGGGAGCTTATATGTTATGGGCAGAAGAAAAAACTTGTCACCAAAAAAAAAAAAAAAAAGGTTCTGGGGGCCTGATTTCCAGTGGGGCAGCACTATTAAGTCACCATGAGTGCGCACTGTCACAAGTCAGTACCTGTCCTGATATGACCTTAGATGTTGCCAGAACGTAAAACTCCAACAACCAACCATATACATATCTATGACTTGCTCATATAAAAAAAGAAGTCACGCTTCGGTCATGCTCGCTCGCTGTTCACGTGACGCAATGAGAGAATCCTAGAAATAAGTGCCCGGATGGTGACGGTTCATGGGAACTGTGACGTAGGGACGCTGGTGCCTCGGGTGATGCCTCAGGCACGGTGCCGCGCCGGTTAGATAGTTTCCCCTCCTCCCGCATTCCGAACGCAAACACTGAGAAACACTGCTCCCCGTGTGTTTGCGCCCAACCACCGCCCACCCCCCGTCCATCCCACCACCTCCATAGTACCCCTAAGGCATCAACAGTTTTCACATGGTCCGTCGGTGGGGCAGCCAGCGCCGGTTTGCTAGCAAATCGTCAGCCTCTCACAGTAAAACACCTCACACGGTTATTTTCATTTTGACATGATCATCAACAAATTAACAATTACATCTTTTATCTTACCTCGCGCTTAATATATTCACAAAGCTGCCTGCTTACTCACCTATTTTTTTGGCGTATTTTGTACACAGTTTTATGCTGGTGTATGCCAATACGAAACATTTAAATTGCATACACCGTCTTCTTTTTGTAAAAGTGCAAAATCTTTTAACATTTTTGTTGTTGTAAATACCCAATTTTTGTCACTGGAGTACATAATTTTGAAATAGTAAATTCGGGGTAGGCAGGTCTATTCAAATCGTCCATAATTTTAACTCATAAAAGAAAAAGAAAACTATAATGATGACAAATTTTGACTGCCACGATTTATTGATTATTTTGGTGAGGAGAGTTACTCGATTGCTGCTGGCGCACCAGTACTTCCCACAGTTCTTTGGGCTTGAGAGTCAGTGGGGGTGGTTAGAGTGGCGGGGGGGTCCACATGGATCATTAAAAACATCGCTTTAATGCGATTCTAAGTGATACTGTCGCGTTTATGATACCTGCACGGCATTAATGAGGGACGCTTACAATTATCTACCTGGCAAGCCCCGAAGGAGGCCGCAGCAGCTCACATAAATACTGAACATAGCTAGGGACTTTCACGAGCACTAGCAGCCATAATTGCAACTCGCCGTATGAAAATTGGTGCCCAGTCTTGTTTTATGGATGTGAAAACGGAAATGATATATGCTTCAACAGCGTCATCATGTCGATATTATTGGTTGCGGTCGGCATGAATTAGTTTTTTTCATGGACATGTATATATATTTTTTTTATATTTTCTTTTTTACCAAAGTACCTGCTGTGGTTGGGGCAGCTAGGCATATGTAGAACTATTACAAAATGTATTAGTAATAACCAGAGGAGAGTCAACATATTTCTATCAATCAATTTTGTTGACATAATTAATGTATGATAATTTGTTTGGAGTTAGCAACATGCAAAGTATTTGTAGTTAGTTTTCCGCAATGTGTTATTTTATAGAAATGTGTTATTGTTGAGTTTTGTGACACATTTGGTGGCGCAGACGACAACCTGTCGCCCTTTTCTGCGCGCATGCGCTATCAACATGGCAGCGTGACTCTCATTTAGGCTAATTAAGCCGCGTCCTTCAGACGGATGCCACCTGGTGCTACTCATGCCAACTATTCAGATGTGTTTTGCTACCACGAAATAGAAACATAATTATCTGACATGGTTTACGTATGTATAATATATTATATGTGGACAGCGTGTAGTGACAGACATAATAATGTAACTGTGATTTAGAAGGTCGTCTGTCATCTAGATAAGAAACGCAATAGGTCGACATCATGTTACTTATATAATTTTACAATTAGCAATAATGGGCAGATTTGAATAAAATATGTAAGGAATGGAATATTTTTCTGAATAGTTATTTTTCTTGTTTTGTTTTGCATTATAATGTTGCTCATACCTGTTCTCTCTACATATTCATGACTAATTCTTGTTTTTCTTTTCTTTGATTATGTTTCCAGGGAGCATATGCCTACACGACTATTCAATGAGCGCAGAAGAGGGTGTGGACACGTGACTTTATAGTAACAGGGCTAACTGCCGAAACCAAGATGGAGGTGCTACACAGCTCACCTGTGCGTCGATCCACTTCGGTCCCCGCTTCACATTCGCCACGCGTGACTACAGAACTTTCGAAGAGATTTGTCTCAATAGCAACAACGCACATGGATGAGAGTGTAGCGAAGCGCTCTGCACAGTGTAGTGGCCATGCTCCGAGTGCAGCTGCCATGCGGGGAATGTCGAGTCCATCACGAGGGGAGGGCGCTTCGTCAGGGATGTCTCCAAGCATAGCAGATTTGGACTCGACTGGTGACTCTGACCGACTCGTCATTGCTGAGGAGGATGGGTCAGAGGCTGGGTCTGCTGCGTCCTCCCCAGAGACCGCGAGACGATCACACGACCGGGGTGTCCGGGAACAAGCAGGGGGCACAGCTGCAGGCGTAGGTACTGAGATGGAGCTGGAGGTACATGCGCAAGCAGAACTTATAACTGATCACAAGCTTGTTAATGCGGCAAAGGCGTTGAGTATGGGGCAAGAACTTATTGTAGTTGGAGGAAGGCAAACATGTGTGTCCAAGATAAATGATGCACAAAAAGTTGTAGAGCCACAACTTGCTAAAGCCACTGTACCTGCCCCTCAAAGACAAACAGAGGTCATGCAGCCAACGGTTCCCCAAGATGGAGGTGTTCCGAATAGTGGTGGTCCACAACCAGCAGTGGCACAGACTGGGGTAGTCGATGACTGTCGCGATGTTGACTCTCAAAGTAATGCAAGCTCAGACAGTGGTCGAGAACATTGCACTTCGCTAAGATCATCCGATGCAAATACTAAGAAAAGACGACGTCGGAAACCCATTAAAGTGTCAAAGAATGAGCTTAGTGAGCAGAACTTTGGTGATAAGTTTGATAATAATTATAATTCTCTTCATAGTCAAACCGAACATTGTGCTAAGGCAGCCGAGCCACCAGCAATTCCTGAATGTAAACCAGCAACTGCGTCAACGGGTCCTCAGTCTGAACCGAAACCAGTAAGTCGGTTGATGAATTCATTTGTGGCCAAGGCAATGAAACTCTGGTATGATGACGAATTACCGAAAACATTGACCTCCCCATCCAAAGATCTCAACAGAATGGTCACAGCCCCGGAAATAAAAGCGGCTCAAGTCATGGAACCCAAACCAGAACCACCCAAAGTAAAACCGATTGTCGAGAAAGAAGCACCTGCTAAGGACATTAGAAAGGCTGAACCCGTACGCGAGGAGATCTCACTCATTTGCGATGAGCCTCCACTGAGTGGTTGTGAGCTGTCGTATAGTGACAGCATGCCGCACCCGCACAATGGAGTGGCTCCTGATGACCAATACTATTCTACCCCGTCCCAGGTGACTCCTGACGAACGACGAGCAATCAGTGGCCTTCCTGAATACTGGTCTCCCGGGAGACACTATGTGCCTCCTAAGGACAGTACTAGTACCAAGTCCCACCAGGAAGAACTCCCACCAGTGGGGACTCCTCTAGTGGCAAGGGCGATGCAGTCGGTAACCTCACCACCTCCGGCGGTATCCCCATCGTTAGCAGTGTCGCCATCTGTCGCCAGTGACCAGGAATCCCCAGTGGCCGGTTCGAAGCGCTACTTTTGTAACCTGTGTAATAAGACCTTCACATTCAGGACGAACCTGACACGTCACCAACGTGCCTTCCATGGCCGGCCTTGTCGGCGTCGCACTCATGACTCTGGGTCAAAGGATGACTTGGAGCCACAGCGAACACACTCTCTCAGTTCTGAAGATATGGATCATGCCTCAGACAGGCGCGACTTCATTGAAGAGAAGCCACTGGTCAAGGTGGAACCACACATGGATCCCAACTATGGTCGATTTTCACCATCTGTCGTGTCCGATGCAAAAGCTGGACGTTTCTCACCATCGATGCCCAGCCCAAGCGCCTCCAACACAGAACCGAAAATGGCAATCATACCTGTTGTGTTACCATCTCCATCACAAAGCCAGGACTACATTGTTACCACCGTGCCAGAGCCAGTTGCCTGCAGTCTATGCCTCACCACTTTTGAATCTCAGTTAGAGCTCAATCGACATGAAGCTACCTGTCGTGGCATCGAGCGCAATAGGTTATATAGTGATGCATCCGGTGCAATCGATCTCACCAAGCCAAAGACAACACCAAAGCCAGAGCCAGCTCCAAAAGTCAGCACTCCAGAATCTCACCCACACACGTACAAACCAAAGTTTCATTACAACATGTCGGACATGCTGCCATCATCAAACAGCACCGTTTCTAAGTCACACGTGCCCTCTCCACTGCCTACATCATTCCTTCCACTCCCAGCCACGGCCCTCCATGGCATGCCACTTCTACCCCATCACATAGCGGCAGCGGGCCTCACCCCACACCATGTCGCTGGAACCAGCAGCCTTCCATTGCCCTTTTCACCAGAAGCCCATGGGCGCAGGCCCTACAAATGTACACTCTGTACCAAGAAATACTCAAGCTACAAGAGCCTATCGAAGCATGTAGGCTACGTGCATAAGCTGAACCTAATGGGAAGCCTCCAGCAACAGCAACAGGCTGCCAGTGATGAAAGCATGTCGGCTATGGTTGCTATGGCAACGACTGAGATGCGGCGTTTGGTGAAGCAGGAAGCGTTGGTACCCTCTGACGGTGCGTTAGGACAATATCCCTGCAAGGTCTGCGGTCAGGGCTTCAGCTACATGGAGAACCTGCAGTCTCACTACCATACAGTGCACCTCGGGATGAAGGACATGACCTGTGGTCTCGGCAGCAAGGATTCGCACAGCCCAGATTTAGGTAAATACAGGGTCCGTATGGGGCCTGGAAAGTCTTGAAAAGTCTTTGAACTTCATTAGCCCCATTTCAAGGCCTTGAAAAGCCTTTAATTTAACCTAATTTGGGTAATTAGTCTTGGAAAGCAATTCCATTAAACGTTCCATACTGATATAAATTAGTCCAAAATCGCCATTCACCATTGTTTTTTTCTCTTCTGAAATCCAAATGAAAATAGACTTGAATTCCTATCAAAAACAGTATTGAAAAGCCCGAAATAGAAGAAAAAGAAATCCATATTTTCACATGTGTAGACACTGGAATAGGCAGCATTTTTATCATTTACTTCTGAGCCTCCTTCAACAAAGCCAAAGATATTGTAACTATCACACCCAGCATCACTTAATCTCAATCAATCCTTTATTGGGATACATCATTTTTATCAAAATTAGTCCAGATGTAAGTTGATTATTAATGGCTAATTCAGTGCCAAATGATTACTGACTGCGAATGTTAACCTACCGCTATTTTGTTTTAGCACACATTGGCTGTAAGACGGCTGAGTGGGTTTGTGACGTTTGTGGACAAAACTTCGCTTCAAAACGTAACCTCAATCGACACTTAAGTCACGTGCACAAGTTGGATCGCAAGCGGGGCGCACTCCCATCCGGGCATGGTAAGTTCTGTCTGTCTTTTAATTATAAAGACAACTATCACGTTAAATTTGACCCCCCAAAAAAACACAACGATAGGCAGGAGTGGAGAAAATAATAGTGTATAATTTTTATAGGTATTTCCTCAATTTTCTGTGCTGCATATACTATTTTTCGTTATGACTCTCTTTCAGCGATCGATAAATGCAGCTTACGTTCATAAAAGTTCTATTCTTTATTAGATATTATTAGCTTCAAGTGACCTGAGATAATTGATTAGCATAGTTCTCCAATTCATGATTTTATTACAGAACCAAACCATGGTCGTGTGGTACGTTTTTACTTTGTGTACCCACAATAGCGAATCTCATGTACTTGTGTTATCTAGAGTTTAAATTGCTAGCTTGCCATAAGTTGAATTATCTAAATGACTGGTTTGTTGTCTCTACAGATGGACACTCTCTTACACCAATAGAACCCAAGCCATTGGTGATCGGCGTTCCGAGCTATCCACCACCACCACCACCACCACCACCACCACCACCACCACCACCACCACCACCAATCAGAGAGACAGCGGTAGACCTGTCTGCAGTGAAAAATGGTGGTACCAAGCCGGCTACGCATGATGACCTCACAAGATGTGCCGCTCCCACAGAGAGGGTGGAGTGTGAGAAGCCGGTAATCGTGCTGAACGTGCCGGCACCCAACCTGCGGGAACATCCGGTCAAGCTGCCCCCGAAGAAGGCCATTATGGAAGAATACCAGAAGGAGGCTGAGCTGAAGCTGAAGCGGGAGCGGGAACAGCAGGAGCGCCTCCTGGTGCACGAGCAGCGCGCAAGAGCCGTCAGTCCTGCCTCGCCCAAGGATTCGGGTGTCCTGAACTTGACAACGTCATCTGCTGTACGTGATTTCACGCCGCGGGAGTTCACCGATAGGCGACCCGAGGAGGTGCGGGACGGCAGGCCGGCGCTGATGGTCCTGCCTGTACCGCATTCCCCAACCAAAGATTTTCCTCCTGTTGATTTGTCCTCTTCTTCTGGGAAGTCCTTGGTGAAGCAGGAGGTAGGGAAGGAGTACTACCCAAACCCTTTCAGTGCCATCCTCAATCTCTCGCAGACCTACCTGCGGAAACTGCTCAATGATACGCCAAACCCACCTCCGCATCACCCGGATGCATACTCTCCTGCTACCATCAAAGATAAGGAGAACAGCATCGATAAGGACCGGTATGGGCGCAGTCTGGCGAGCTACAGGCCCAACGTGTTGAGCACACGTGACTATTCACCTGAGACCACAGTACGGCTGCGGGACATGCTGTCAAGCAAAGGACTGAGCGTCAGTAACCACAGCAACAGTTATCCTAGCGACGACAGCCGTCCGGGCAGCCGCAACAGCAGCCTGCCTCCAAGTGGACGCTCAACACCAGTCGA
Organism: Branchipolynoe longqiensis; assembly: GCA_030323885.1. Taxonomy (NCBI): domain Eukaryota; kingdom Metazoa; phylum Annelida; class Polychaeta; order Phyllodocida; family Polynoidae; genus Branchipolynoe; species Branchipolynoe longqiensis. Next base: position 30,879,646 of record CM059199.1, read on the forward strand.
AGGACTTGGACAGTCTGACAGGCGCCCGTTGGTCATGTCGTCTGATAACCATGACAACAACGGGGGCTACATGCCACCCAACTACAACGACATCTCACCACTGCGAATGAACACAGCGAACATGATGGCGCTAAAAGCCAAGCTCCTGGACCAACATAACCTGGGACCAGGCAACTTTGGGCAGCTAGACTGGAAGCCAAAAGCTCAGAAGAAACGTAAGAACCCCGAATACTCAGTGGATGAACAAGTCCATACGGATACGCACCAGTCAACCGTGAAGAAACCCCGCGAAGCGATCCCGACCGCAGTCGACGGAAAGGTCCCGAGTGTGGATCAAATCAAGACAGGGGAGTTCCCGGCAATTGCCATTGGGAAGCGCCACATCTGCGGGTTGTGCGGGGCATCCTTCACCTTCCAAACAAACCTTACCCGGCACCAGCGCAAACTGCACGGGAAGCCCTTTGTTCGCAAATCCGGGCAGACGCAAGTGAAGCTGGATGGGGTCAAATCAATACCAGACCTGGTCACACATGAGATGCCGCTGTCCACAGTTCCACCGACTAGCCCGACGCCCCTAACTCTCATCAAGCAAGAGTAGCCATGCAGAAGCTGTAACCAAACCAGCAGATGGAACAGCAACTGCACCTACAATAGCTGCAGCTGCTGTTGCAACTGTGTCCAGAGCAGCTGTAATCAACGTTTGTTACAAAAGATTTTTCTGAAGGCGGTTATATCAGCAGTCCTGATAAATAATGTGTCATGTTATCGAAATTATATATATTTTTTAAAGAAACGAGAATAGATTTGGGAGAAGTTGGTCCCACATCTGCCATTGATTGAGTGCTCAAAGTTGGATTGTTACTGAGATAAACAAGTGTTGGCAGTGTTAGAAACTGTTAATCTGTGTGTGGCCATCCTGGGTGTGAATTGGTTGCCAGTGGTGTGTTCAGTTTATTATGATGCTCTGTTATCAGTGGTTCCACCTGCTAAATGACGTCAACAACACAGTATTACTACAGAGTGTGTGGCTGCCTTTGAATTTGTGTGTTGTATAAAACAGTGTTATTATAGTACAGTGATGGGACAGTTAATGTTTGTGTGGGAATATTATAATTCAGTGATGGAGAAACTTCTGACTCAAGGGTCGTTCTACTAGATTTAAAGGGTGCGTTTCAGTGTGTGTGTGTATATACATGGAGTGATGACTGTATATATGGGTTTAGCATAGCGAGCTCGATCTGTGCTTAATATGACCATGTGCTTTATAGTGTGAGTTTGTAAGGAGAAAATTGCATTTTGATTAATTTTCGTTGTGACATAATTGATTGAAGATGAACTGTGAGTTATAATTAGCCTTAAATGCGCATGTTCTGTATGACGAGTGGGATAGTTGTGTGAGTAAGTCGAGTTAGTTTGGTAGTCATAGTTACTCGGTACGCAGTATGTGGAACGATGTGCTTACATATCGGTAGTATTTATCCGTGAACCCTCTCCCCCAAGGCAGCAGCAGTCAGTTAGTCAGTCCTTGTTTAATATTATTACAACAAGATCTCACTATTTTTTTGTCTCATTTCTATCATTTTTAATATTTAATATTTTGTCGTTATGACTTGCGTGTATAGTGTTTAATACTAATAGATTTACATAAAGTTAAAAAGAAAAAAACTCCCAAAGAGGTGGCAGGCTGTACATAGTAGCACTAATACAGAACCGGAAGTGGCGACGTAATTGTAAAACAATGCTCATAACGCTACATTTGCCCTAACACCGGATAGGCTATGGAAGGCTGTAGTAGCCTTGTAAAAAAAAAAAATATATATATATATATATATATATATATACACACACACACTTTTTTAAGTACGAGCAGAGATAGTATGAGTGAGTTAAAAGCCAAGAGTGTGTTGTGTGTAAATTGTCATGTATGGGTGGTTAATTTATTTGATAGATGTCGAAATGGGTGTATATTCGTGCCCGGGTGATTTCTTAAAAGAATCTCGAAAAGTAATAAAGGGTAACAAAAAGGTATTATTCATTTCGGTGTCTCAAGTGAGAAGGCATGCGTGTGTAATGTGTGTATAGTGTGATCTTTGTGGTACCTAAGGAACCCCAACGTTGAATTTGGTGTGAGTGAAAACATGTTTCTGGTAGTGTGAAAAAAGGGGTGTGACAGCGATAGCCTATACAGATCTTAAAGGCATATAAAACATTAAAATGTTTCCCCCGATTCTTCAGCTCGGGTAAAATAGTTTTATTGCCTGAGATATCCCTTGACTATGGGTGTACTGCCAAATGCTCTGCTATATGGAGGTTTATCCATAAGATCGGTTGAGGCACTCCCTGTCACCATCTCATTGATTCATTCTGTAATGATTGCAGCATTTAGATTCATGGGTCTTGTCTCAAAGACGCCTGAGTATTTATCAGTAATAATTCAGATATCTTATCCAGTCCAAAAAAAAACTAAGAGGAAGGGAAAATAAAGCCTGTAGGTTTTTTCCAGGCGTGTAAGCATTGTTTATATTACTTCCTAATATTATTATTGATAATATTATTACTTGAGATTGCCATTTACATGTTCTCCATTTAACCATGTGGTATGGTTGGTGATGGATCGGTGTTTTATTGTCGCCATTGCCCTTGTAGTGAGTGCTGTGTTTGAACTACCAGGGTGGCGTCTTTATGTGTGCAGCAGCCCCCCTGCCCCCTTCCCCTCTCAGGCCCCTAGTGACTGGGATATGTGTTGGGTTTGTAGGTTCATGGTGCAGCACCAAGCTCAAGACACATACTCAAATACTATACACTAATAGTCAACAAACAGTGAGTCCTCCTGGACATAGATGTGAATTATGTTTCATGGCACATCTAAAAGAATCCCAGGGATGAGAAACAATAGGTTTGTAGTCTGCTGCCATTTTTTTCATGTAATAACCTCTGGGTTTTGTCACGGTATCGGCGTTAGACAGAACCCAAACATCCCAGGTTTATGGGAGTTTTATGGCTTTAATGTTTGACAACTTTTAAAGTGTTTTGTGCTTCTTTTTGTTCTTTAAAAAAAATTACTTTGTACATTTTATCTTTTGCGCTATTTCTTTTTGCTGTAGTGTACATTTTTACACGAATGTAGCTGATGTGAAATTATCTTGTCAGTCATAGACTTTGAAAAACAATTATTTTATGGAACACAACCTTTGAAAAACGGGGGGAGGGGGAGGGGGGGGGGCTACCAAAATAAAAAATGCATGTTGTAGCGGTTAATGAGTGGTTGTGAGTTGGTACTTTGAGTTGAGGTGTATCGCTATTTACAATAACGTAGTGTATAGTTTACCCACCAGGCGGCGCATGTTCTGCAGAAACATTGGTGTGGCACCTTCGCACTGCCATGAAGGGGTCCACCTGGTGATGAGAAGCGGAACCACAGTGTGAGGTTTGATGACGGGGTACTGTTCTCATCCTAGTAACTTATTATGGGGGGAAAGGGCTATGAATCATACAGGCCATAGTCGTCCAACCTTTTAGTTAACTTATCAGATATTTGTATTCTTTGCGTGGCTTGTATTATGAATCTCCCCATCCCAGTTGTATGGTCTGCGCTGAAGTAGAATCTCGATGGTGAATGCGCGTATGGTCTAACCAACGATGCACCGGTGAATGATTGCGATGGTATTCGGAGAGTTCTACACTCAATTTAATTGACGCAAGCGTTTAATGATCAAACTTTAGTGCTTAATATACTTCACTTATTAAGAAAGATACGCAAGTCATATTGATTGTTATGCTTTATGGCTAATACTGAAGGGATGTGCTTTAATATTAGTTTCATAACAGCACCATCTACATTATAATACACGCCCCACTAACACTAACAGTGATGCTGACCTTGCCAAACTAGAAGAGTTTCCCGCGGGACCAAATAATAACCCAGTAGACAGATTATGTGACGTGTAACATTCCCTCGTTCGGCTTTGAGTTCTAGATGTAGTTGGCCCGGCCGGATGGTCCCTGCAGCCCGCCGCCTTCCGCGGACTGGCAACCTCACACGCAATCCTGTTTAATGACACCCAGTTGAAAAATTACTTTACACCTCTTTTTTATACTCTATTCACCAGTGTAATCTCACAGTTACTGACAAGTATTAAGGAAAGGTTTGGGCAAGAGTTACATTGTAATGTTTAAAATTCTAAGTATTCCAGTGGCATTTTGGAGTCAGGTTCCTGTGCTATGGAAGCTCTGAGGGGCTGTAGGGACCTGCACCTTGTGTTCATTTGCTTGTAGTTGGTAGATCGCGGGTCCAGATTTGGATTGATTGTGAGTTGTTTGAACTAGTAGATTCCGTTGATGCTCCCAGTAGGGTCCAACATTCCCTTTGATACATTTTTAAGTTATTAACGTTGGATTGTGTGAATCACCGTAACTTTAACTTGAACCTTCCATTGCACGCCCTCTGTTGGGAGTTACACTGACTAACCACGTTACAGAAACTTGCAGTATTAACGCCATGTCGGCCCTTATTTTAGCCAGCGTATCTGATGGTGGATCAGGCCACTAGAGACTAGTATGTGTCAATGGCACACTCATAAAGTCATGATGCAGAAGGGCGAACATTGCCGCTGTAATACAGAGTAAAGAAACTATGTCTGTATGGTTGAGTGTCAAATACAGTGACGTCATCGCCCCTTTGAATAACGTCCAGAATGCCCATTCATCAGGATAACTCAAGGTGCCTTCTTATTAGTGGGGGGTAATCTAGATTTGCACAGTGTTGTTTCCTTTTGTTCTGTATATGTTTGAGTGAGATCTGAGTTGTTCAACCAGCTGGTGGTTTTGTCGCCTTCTGCGCCCATTGGGAATGTTTGATGTGACCGTTCCGACCCCCAAACCCCTCATCTGACATGGGGCAGACTTCTATTTAGTTGTAGACTGACAGGAGAGTGGGCACAGGTACTGCCAGCCATACGGTTTTCTCTCTATTATTTTGTTGTGTCTCGAGCTTTCTTAAAAGAAAGCCTACTTGAAGTTAGGCTCTTCTGAGCCACTGTTAATTATAAACCATGTATTTTTGGAGAGTGAATTGCAGTGTGTTGATATTAACCCCACCTCCACGCCACTTCCCTGTATATATCTATTTAATAATAACAAAAACAAAGAAAGGCACGTTGTGGACCAAAGACTTTTCTGGAGGGTATCTAATATTAAAGTGTTTCTGGGGTTTATATATATAGATACGGTATTAAGACTGGTGTGCTTTCTGTGTGTATGGATGACCCGGGTGGTGTTGAACAAAGAAAAAGATCTGTGAGATTCTAGATAGATGTCCAGGGTTTAAGCAAGCTGTAGAGCTACATTAAGTCTGGTTGTTGATGCTGAGAAGAGCCGAACAATGCCTGCAGTGTTCTCATAGGATTTTTGTGTGTGACGCAAGAACTCTTTGCCCCGTAGCCTGAGTGCCCAGTTTTCGCTAGTTGGCATTCAGATGGATAATGCCTGAATAACTTTTCAAATTACAACCAAATATATTTCAGAATGTTAAGAATCCCATTCTGGGTTAACAATAGTACTGAAGTGATGTCTCAACGCATCAGTTTACAAAGGTTGTGACTGACATTTCTTCCCAATCTAAATGCTTGGAAATGTGAGGTCTCACAACACAGATCTTAAAATGGTGTGTCTGCTCTTCCAGTACTATTGTTTGAGGCCCAGTTTCAGATAGTTTAGTATTTGAATCACTCATTGCAAAAGGATTATTTTTGTCATGTCCAGCATTATGTGAAATTATTTAAAAAAATCTAATGTGACGATGCTTTCCTGGAATTCAGCACAGATTGCATGGTGGTGTGTAGCCCAGTTCCCACTACAATTTAGTTTCTACTTTCATAGAACCTCATGGTAGAAATATTATCAATGAGTTGTTTTTTTAACTCACTGCTGAGCTATTTTTACCTTCAAGTGTATTTACTTGCCATTGTTAATATACCCAAGCCAGTTACTTTTTAAATGTAAAGAATTCTTAATACTATACTACAAAATTGATGTACTGATGGGGGCGGCATGATATGTTTAGATTGAGTGCACTGAATTTTTATCCCGGCGAGTTCTGGGTGTTGGTGATTGCACCATAATTCCAGTGAGTTTACTGTGAAGCCAATAAGAATGTCTTAATCTGCCTGACGTGCACCTCGCCATGTTAACTGTCTGACACTGTGTGGCGGAGTCCAGCTGACATGTTCACTAGATGTCTGGTTGCTATGCAACCGGGTGTCGTATGTTTTCTCCGACATCGGGGATAGAAGCTCAGCATTTACACATGTGATTGATGACGTCATGGTCAACACCTACATGTTCACTCTTCTACCTGTTTGATAGGGTTTTTGAATCGAGTATTAATAGCAACATAATGTAGCATGGTTTATACAGGTTAATGCATATTTTGAGATATTTGTGATCAACCTAATATAGTATCCCACCACCCATAGCCCTATTTTCGACATTAGCCATTGAGGACAATTCACTATTACTATCTCAGAAATCGCCTAAATCTGCTAAGCTCTGAATGTTGATTGTTAGGACGTAGAGAAGTGAATGCCGTCATTCACCTGTTTACAATGTGGGTATTATCAGGTCAACATTGACTTTAATATCCTTCTCTCCAGACTTGCTCAGTAGTTACGGTGTGTGATAAGCATAATCTGTTCCCACCTACCACGGCGACTTAATGACAGTGTTGTACAAGTACGCAATAATCAGCTATTTGTCTTTATTTTAAAACGGCCTAACCTTTTATATGAATAGTTACAAGACTTCCTCTTAATGCTCAAAGCTGAGATATTTTTGTATTGTTATATCATGAAGTATTACTGCAAACAGGGACTGGTTTTTAGATCAATGCAAGATTTGGACTTTTAAAAAATTTTGTTGTTGCTCATGGAAGACCAAATATATTAAGCTTTTTCAGAGCTTAACATCTGCATTGAGTGTGTAGACCGGTCCCTCGCCACTGCTGACAGATTATGGAGAAATGGAATTTAGCAGCAGTGAGGCCTGATGCTGAGGCTGCTGTGAAACTGCTGCGATTATTTTTACCACAAAACAGGTGCCACAATGCACAATGTTAGTTACAAGCACTCCTAGCATGGCGTGTTGACATGTTTCGCATGTCAGGGGGTTAGCTGCTCCCATTCACTCAAACTACACATGCTTGGATCGCCTCATTAAATATCGCTGATTGTCTATGTTACAAGGGGCCTGGCGTGCAGACTGCATCGGCTCAACTCCATCCAGCGTATGGCGTGGTCTGTTCAAGTCACCTGACTACAAACCGATCTCATTGGTTTATACCTATCTCAAACTATGGTTCAACGGTTCGTGAAGATCTCAGTTAAGGAGCCGCGTGGGGCTGTGGCGTTAGTTATGTCCACGCCTTGTGTTGGAAACATTTAGTCATGACTGTTTGGTTCTTGGATCAGGATTGTACTAACGTGTAAAGTGAGGGCTTTTTCTCGGTGATCCTATTTAGGCTTTACGGTAATCATGATCTCACCTCATTTGGAAGGAAAATAAGTTATAGCTTTATCTGTACCCACAGCGGAAAAATAATGCATGTATACAAATTTACATTTAGTTAGGTTTTACACCACCATATATACTCCAAGTCAACAGACCGCCAAAAAGAAGCAAACTACTCAAAGCATTTTTTTTTTCCTTGTGTTTTTAAGCGTTGCCCCCAAAAAACTAAAAACCCAAGAGGGGAAAATATTTGTAATACATATAAAATACATAACCGTAACTGGACATATTCCCTGGGCGTCTGAATCAAGAGATGTCACCAGTCATATTTCAAGGGAAGGGGCTTAACGGTCTTAGTATTGATGTTAAATTTACTGGTTACCGTGAATTTGGCCAGTGTTGATGTGGTTTTGCTCTTGAAGCCATGTGCGTTGCTATGGTTACTGTGGGTTACAGTACATTACAAGTGTTGTTCATGAAACAGTGTCTGTGACGATTGTTGTGGCCGCAAACCCCGACTCCAAGTTGTGAAAAACCCGAGTGTTCAGTGTACATTTTTTGCCAACAATAAAATGCTACAAGTGAGATTTAGCCGTTTATATTTTTTTGTACATTGCAGCTCATGTGATTTGTTTAGATAACAAAACGTTGGCTCTAACCAGTACACTTATGTTAACCATATTAAAGTTGCATGGTCCGATGAAGTATAATTTTGTCAAAATTTAAACAACTACTTACATTTGATCCTATATATCCAACTTAGATACTGGTGTATTAGCTAATGATTTGGGACAGAATAACAAGTGAATTTATAACCTCACCCCTTTGGACACTCACTTTAAAACACCCATTATGCAAGTAGGCCTACTGTGCAGGGCCATAGATGGGAAGGGTAAATGAGGTGGATGTTGCCCCTTCCCTTCATGTTGGATATTCAATGCTGTTCGGTCAGTTCTATAAATATAATTAATCTATTTGGGTAATTGAAATTTTGATATTTGCCAATTAAAATTGCAGCTGCATCGGGACTATCTATGGTATGAGGGAGGATGAGACATGGATGACATAACAGTAAATATTAACAGAGCAATAATATGTATATGAGACATGTAAATTCATTATATAGCAATTTGAAAGGGAATCCATATACCTGTCTGGGAAAACAAACGTCGGAATAGTTCTAATTTGTGCCACATACATAGTGTCTACGCATACCGTATGGGAACAGTACGCATATCCTTGGCCTCCTAATGTATGTGAGGATGCGCACGCATGTGTTTTGCGTGCATCAATTTGAAATTTGGTTGTGCCAATGCATTATCATTTGGATTGGATCCATCGCAAATGCGCCGGGTTCTGCGCTTAATGCTATGAAGGCAGCAGCCATATTCTACGATTCAGCCGGACCTGAGCATTAATAGCTTGACGGGATCCACTGCAAATGCACAGATTTCCAGGTTTAATGCTATGTTGGCATCAATTGTTCTGGTCATCCATTATCGTTTGGACGGGATCCAACGCAAATGCGCCGTTGTAGCAGGAAATCACAAACCCTGTAAATCGGAAACCCCCTCTTGTGATTTCCTAGGAAATCGCAAACCCCCATACCATATATGGGCATTGGGGGTTTGCGATTTCCTAGGAAATCACATATCCCCCCTGGACATTGCAAACCCCCCATATATGGCAGTCTTAAAGCAAGCAAATGTGCTTTGTGCAGGTTTGTTTTGCTTTTAAGATTCTCACAATGCACCGTGACTCTGGAATTACGAACTGGTCTATTGTAAAAATTGTATTTATGTAAGCATGATTAAGCCACATTTATTTGATATAAGGAGGTTCCCTCACAAGATGGATTAATTGATTATTTTTAATTTCATGCCTATCACAGCAAGGGCCATAGTCACTGCGATCACTCACAAGAAAGATAGGGGAACAGGTCAATTTACTATACTATATCTCTGTCATTATCCTACCGGATGCTGAAGTGAATAATAGCCAGGCGACCAGGCTACCATTTTTGCGCATGTGCGGTCGGAATTACGAAGTGGACTATTGCAAAGATGTTTTCATTAGGATTAATCCATCTTGATCCTCCTTGAATCCATTTTATCCCCCCAGATCTGGCATTAACACTATGACGGCAGCAGCCGTTCCGCAGTGTATGCACATTTCCGATGGATCCCGTCCAAACGATAACACATAGGCATGACCAAAACGGGTGCTGCAACCGTAGCATTAAACCCAGAAACCGGCGCAAATGCAGCGGATCCCATCAAACCATTAATGCTCAGGCCCGGCTGAATCATAGAATGTGCAGTTTGTCATAGGTGAGTGTAGAAACTGATATGGTTCTACTACCCCGGGCCGTCCTCCGGCACATACACTGTGGAATGGCTGCTTCCATCACAGCGTTAAGCCAAGAACCCGGCGCATTTGCGACGGATCCCGTCCAGACGATAACGCATAGGCACGGTGAGAACAGCTGCTGCCATCATAGTATTAACCCTGGAAACCTGTGTATTTGTGGCGGATCAAATTAACCTTTCTACAAAATAATCCGTTCCCAGAATATTCACAACCCAAACAGAAATACCTTCCTACAGCCCGGTCAGTTTCCAGGACATGTATCTCACATCATGAGGTCATCACGAGATGACCATCTGGGTCATAACCACAAGACTTTTGACAAGCTTGTTGAAATTATTTTGGGTTCTTTCAGCTCAAATTACTCCAAAAATAGCCATTTTTCATCAAAGTTAATCGAGACTAATGAGTATGAGGGTCAACCTGAGCTATATATCTCAAATATAACTAACAAATCCAAATGCCATCGGACCATGCAACTTTAAGACGACACAGTTTTCCGAGCAATTAGTTATATACTACAGTATAAAAGAAACTGAACCTAAGATTACTTACTATTAATTATTTCAAATTGATATTTTAGCAGCAATCACTACATGTACATATAGATAATTTTAAAAGTTTGCTACATCAAAATTAGATTGTGTTTCCGATACCAAAGACGATTCTCAGCATTACTTAACCACATTGTAAACTTATATATAACTTTGTATTCTGCTGAATAAGTTCTTTTATCAGCACCAAAGCACCGGTCTTTCAACAAGTTTTCAATTGGGGATCATACAAAAATGGTTGTATAGAGTATCTATATATTAATGTGAGCTAGCAATAGTTGTTGAATACACAATGCATTAATAAAACGGAATATTGGTATTTAGTTTTAAAGGGCTTTATGTTTGACAGTCAATCTAATATTCGTCTTGAAATATCCCGATTTTACTACAAATTAAAGGTGGGCACCCTATATAAGGCTCGTGCATGCTTTTTCTTTTCGGAATACTAACAATGTGCAGTTGCGTTGGGTAAAAAGGGTGTTCAGCAAAAGCCAGTAACAGTGGGCCCGGTCATTCTTCCAGGGTGATTTTTTAGTACCAGTGCTTTACAAGGCTTGAAACACCTAGTGTTAAAAGATTGAACTAAAAGAGTTTGCCAGTTTTTCGATTCACTGAAATCAACGGTTAGTTATTAATATAATTTTATTGTGTTCATTTGGCTATTAGTCGTTTTTTTTGGGGTGCGCAGTACTGAGTAATGAAGTAGATTTGCTGATATATACTTCAGCTATCCAGTGTTTTTAAAATGAAAGAAAAACAATGGACATTTGTCATCACCTCGTTAGAATTAAGATAAACCTGATATACTGTTTTGGACACTAATACAATGATATAGTGGACAATTAAAATTCCTTTTGTCTGAATAATAAAGACCACACGTAATGAGTGACACTAACCAAAAATAGCGTTCCTATATGGTCAACTTAAAATAAATAAATAAAGTTCCTTATTAGAAGAGATTCTAATTTAAAAATTCAGTAGGTACTCAGAATTTTACTATATTCTTTATTGATGCCATCATTTATTCAAAACACAGTTATGTACAGTAAAGCATCCCCGATTTGACCATCCTCATCCCAACATTCATTCCCCTCAATGCAGATATCTAGGAAGTCTCCACGAGTGATCGCTTTCTTAATGACAAATCAACATCTCTGATCATGCGGTTGCTAGAGTTGGTCCATGTGGTTGTTCAGGTTCTGTCGGCGCGTGGTACTTGATTGCGCTGCCAGGCTCTGGAATATCACCGACCGGCTCGAAGTCTGGCTTCCTCAGAGTGCGCAGGACCGCTTGCTTTTGGGGCATCCAGTCAGGCACGATCTTACTATGTATGCGCCAGCTTCCGTACTCATCTGAGATGTGCTTCTCGAAGACAATGTAGTCGAGGACGTTCTGCGCCAGGTACTCGCTGCCGTACGTGAGGCGGCCGAACCGGTCATACATGGCCATTGTCTGCAGCGGAGAGACATAGCTATGTACATAGGAGCGGGATGACGTCATGACATGGCAGCATTGTAACTCTACTGCTGCCCCAGACAGCAGGGTGTCGACGAGACCTTGATGTTCTAGCTCGGGGCACTACAGTGATACCGGTCGAAAACATTTCTATCTCAATGTATTGATTGCTCAGGTTAATTAAACAGGGTTCATACAAAAATTGGCCATCAGATTCAAGACCGTTCAGGAACATTCAAGAACATTTCCAAGGACATTTTCAAGAACATTCACATGAACGTTTTCAAGGAGAAAATTGTATCCAATCTACTCAAAAGTATGCAATGTTAGGAAAACAATTCCATAAAAGTAACTGACAGAAATTTGACAAAACAGATTCATCTCAAATATCATGTGACTTGTTATAATCAGCGTTCATACAAAATGTTGGCCAGCAGATTCAAGAACATTTAAGAGCATTAAATTAAATTCAAGAACATTCAAGACTTTCAGCGATTTATGCAAACTTTATTAAAGAATACGTGGGCTTTCTTTAATAGCCAGTATTAAAGTTGCATGGTCTGATGGTTTTGTTATTTTCTGATGGTTTTGTTATTTTATTTGAGGTTAATCATTGTAATCTACCATATTTTAGTTTGAAGTAACATCTAAATGGCTAACTTTTGAGATATTTGAAGTGCAAACATGCTAAAATTATTTTGACAGCCACGCCAAAACTCAGACACCATAGACTGGTGCAGTAACAGCTTCTATTAAATTGACTCAGTTTTCCCTTATATATGGCGACAAATGCTTAATAATTGCACCAGTACCTAAGTTAGATATGTAGAACCAAATTTAGATCATTGTTTTGGTTTTAAAATTTTGATGTTTTCATCAGATTATGGAGTTTTAAGTTCTTTCTCATTCAGTTCCCTATAACCTCGTCTTTCTACATTCCATCCCTAAATTGAAACACATTTTCACAGTTTGATATTATTGTGGGTACTTTATTGTCATATCTGTATAATGTGTCTGCGCAGTGTTTTCTAGGTAAGAAGCTGGCCCCTACTTGTTTGCTGTGCAGCCGGACGGTGACCTGTGCGTATTTGTTCTCCTTCGACAACATGTCGCTGACACGTACATGTACAATTCGTGCAGGCTCCAGCGTCTCAATGTACGACCACCGTATCGTCTTATGTTCCAGCATCCACACCATCGTCTGGCAACGGAACAAGGATACTCATTTCACAGGGACCAACATTTCTTTTCAGATAAATATAATAGGCTAATACTCATAATCTACTTTATATTAGTTTCACAGTGGTCTCCGGTTAAAAAATACCAGACATCTACGATATTATCTGTAAATAACGTTATTCCGATAATAGCATGTCATGTTAGTTATTATTATTAGTGTAGTGGTCTGCACTGACCTCTCAGGCAAGGAGCTGCATAGACAGGTATGCGTGGGTAGTGTGGTGATATCATGGAGCCTACCTAGGTGGTGTAATGGTTAGCACACTGGCCAGGAATGCAAAGAGATGTGCGTTTGAGTCCCGCTCCAGGCACAATATTTCCCATTTTTATTACCTCCACAACACTGGTTGCCGTGACCAGGATCCTGTACAAGCTATGCGCTGTATAGTTGTTGAACCTACCCTGTGTATGTATCTGTTAGTGAATTGCGTGTAGGTATGTAATTGTAAGCATTAAAAGACTTACAATTCCAGGGGGACCAGTGTAGTGGTCTGTACTGACCTCTCAGGCAAGGAGCTGCACGGACAGGTAGGCGTGGGTAGTGTGGTGATATCAGGGAGCCTACCTAGGTGGTGTAATGGTTAGCACACTGGCCCGGGATGCAAAGAGATGTGGGTTTGAGTCCCGCTCTAGGCGCAATATTTCCCATTTTCATCACCCCCTTGACGTATTATTATTATTAAAAGAAGGCAAACCATTGGCGAATTTCTGCGAAAACATGGATCTTCTCCTACAGACTTGGCACTGTCAGGGAATGACAGAAACTTACCAATCGTCAGGTTTCATCCACGAATCTCCTAGCATTAACCCAACTCCGTCCCATTGATCTGTCTCATTGATATTGTGACCATTATCGCTGATGCCATCAATTCCCTGTATTCCCCTCCACAATCACTCCTTTCTCTTGTTTGTTTGCGTTTTAGGTCCTAGCAATATCTAACATCACATAAGAATGGGATTGGGACTGATCAATTGCTGTCATAGCATTTTTGCCATGGCATTTTGTGAACGTTAAATAGTCAATATAAAAATTCGCCAAAATCCGCGAAATCCCAGAGATGTCTCATCCCTGAATGAGCCAACTGAACAGTTCCTAGTCTGTCAGGTCAGGTTTAGTTTTGAGAGGACGTATTTAGGAATTACATACTACATTAGAAAATGTCCTGTCCCTTGCAAACGTTCAGTTGCCGCATTCATATATATATTCAAAAATTGCTATAACACTTCCAGCTTTTATTTTTTATTTGTAGCACGGCAGGGACAACATACATTAGATCAATCGGAATAGTATTTTCTTTCTAGGCTATCTCAATATTGAATTTGCTGAATGGCTTTTCACCTAAGGATGTCCACATGTCTCATTACAAGGAGTTGAGACTGGTCTCTGGATTGTGGTGTACTCGTTGTATGTCTCCAATTTATACCAGGCTTACTTTAAATGGAATTTAGATGAGAGTAGAAAAAAAAAAAAATCCCATTCTATTATTTGTCAGCAAACATTTGTGTAAATAAGTGTCAATGTTCATGACTGGAAAACCAGTACTAGTAAGACTTGTTTTATTTAATGACCACTTTCTTAAAAATTGTATCATTGGCTATTGGACATCAAACATATGGTCATTCTGACATATTTATTTAGAGGAAACACACTGCTGCCACATAGTCTACTGTTTCCGATAAGCAGCAAGGGGCCCTTTATATGCACTTTTCAACACAGCACATACCACAGGCTTTGATGAACCAGTTGTGGACCACTGGGTGGAATGGAAAATAGCCCAAACTGCAAATGGCTCCACTAAGAAGGATCGATCGGATGATCGACAGTTTCACAGGTGGACACGCTACCGCCTGAGCTACGTCCCGCTCCTTGGAAAACCAGTGCTTTGATGCTGACGAATGATCTATTCATAAGAATAAATATTTACACCACCTACATTAAAATAGAAACAAAATTTGTTGGCATACTTTCAAGAATATGTCCTATTTCATTACAATAGCCGAAAAACGGAACAGGTACATACCGGATATGCTTTCTCAGACACTAGCTCGTGCAGACGGTCCTCGTTCTCAGCAACACTACAAAGCACAATATACGCAAATAATAGAACGGAGGCAATTAACAGATAAACAGAACTCGTTTCGCGATAACATGACATGAGTAATAATACCGCTGTTTCATGAACAACAGAGTTATTGAGTGAATTCACGTGAGATCACACAGCCGAGGCTCAGTGCATGGCGTGCTGTCTACAGGCCGGTATAACACGGCCACACATTGACTCACCGTGAGCAGGTCCATAGTGTTAGAGCTGCATAGTCCGATGAAAACATCAAATTTTCAAAACCAAAATAATTAAACTTAGATACTGGTGTATTTATTAAGCATTTGTCACCACACATGATGGATTTTTAAGGAAATTTAATAGAACCTGTTACTGTTGAAAAATATGGTGTCCAGAGTTTTGGCGTGCTTGCCAAAATTAATTTTGCATGGTTTCACTTCAAATATCTGAAGTGGTAGCCATTCAAAATAAAAGTTACTTCAAGCTAAAGAAAGGTAGATTATAACGATCAACCTAATATATATTTATCTCAGAAAATGACAGCAATTCTAAACCATTGGACTATGCAACTTTAATTTCAAGTGACAGTTGCTCCCCTTCCCACATCCTGCCACTCGCCTGCACAGGGACACACAGACTCACAATTAATGTCCATTAATCATCTCAGCCCGTCTACGGGCCTTGGGAATTCCCCTTCCCCTCCCCGTTTTAAATTAGGATTTAATATTTATAATTCAAAGTTTTTCATTATTGCGCTTTCATTCGATTTGTTCCCATTTTCTTTTGACTATCCCAAGAGCAGGGTTCATACCCATTTTGACATATCATCGAGACACGAGAAATAGATTGGTTGGTTATTAGCGTTTTACGTCCTGGCAACATCTAAGGTCATATGAGGACGCCGAGAAGTAGAAGACGACGAGAATGTATACATGATTCCTGCTCCTATCAGCTATCAGATTCCAGATTTCCCATCGTTCTTTGCCAAAACCAACTCACTTCTCCAGTAATTTGTGAGCCTCCAAGTAAATGTCCTGTGCAGTCTCCGCAAACTGCTTTGTGTCGAAGTCTTCGTCAAACTTCTTGATCTGTCTCACTTGCATCCATGACTTGCTTTTCTTTTCCAGTTCAGTCACTCGCTGCTTTGCACCCTGAGGATATTCAAAGGTACGATGAGATTATTCCTAATGAAAAAGTATTGATGAAACACATATTTTTTTCTGTAATTTTTCTAAATCGGTGCCGCAAAATAAAGTTGAATTGTGTTGTAAAACATTTGTTGATTAAGCAAGGGAAATTTCAATCGTGAACAAGTGATATCAGGATGGGTACCAACTTCTGACAGTGCGCACTCATGGTGACTTTATGGTGCTGCCGCACTAGGAGATCAGGCCACCAGCATCATGACCCAATATCCCACTCAATCACATTATCTTGATACTGAACTAACTAGTACTTTTCTAAACAAAGTAATGCAGAGCACCAGGCTAGGTAGCGACAAGTATAAATTTGGTAAGTCATTGGATTGACTCGAGTGGAATTCAAGATCTCGACCTTCCACATGAGATGCCTGCGCTCTACCGATTGGACCACCGCTCCCAGTACTGCCACTATGTGATAGTGGGGCTCATATTCAGACTACTGCCGTTTTCTAAACAGTCGCATTACCAACCACAAGGAATTTAATACAGCACCAGGAGCTCATAAACAAACAGCACCAGGAGATTATAAGCAAACATGGCCTGTTCTCTTTGCTTTCCGCAGTGAGAACTTCAGTTGTGTAGAGTGGAATTTTCCACAACCTATCAGAAGTTCTCGGCAAGCATTAAAGATGTTAGCAAATAGCAGTTTAGTGCTCATAAGCGTAAAGCTAAGATTCCTTACACGCGGTATGCGAATGCGACAAAAAATCGAAACGCCTTGAAGTCAATGGACTACATCCCTTACATGCGGTATGCGAATGCGACAACTCGATCGGTCCCTGTAGTGATCGGTGCGGCATGCGGCACGCGGTGTCCGAATAGAAACGTCATTTGCACTTGTCCATTAGGTTTAGACTAGGAGAGGCGACTGGTCATTACGGAACGGTCACACACAGGGGTGCTGAGTGGAGACATCTGGTAGTGGTGTTGGGGGGTAGCTGCTTGCCACTTACCGCATAGAAGGAATCCTCCGATTCGCATACCGCATACCGCATACCGCATGCCGCATACCGTGTGTAAGGAATCTTAGCTTCACAGGTTCATCGAAATTTGGATAAAGACCGGAAGCAGAAACTTGCAAAAATTTTAATATTATAATGAAAACAGTATCCGAGAGATTTCACAATTTGCAAAGATAGTATAGAATAAAAGTAGGTCACCTCCTTGGAAACGAAGGAAGCCACACCGTCACCTTCCGGTGGAACATACGGCTCAAACACCGAATCTGAAAAACCAAAGGTAACTAGTTAATGGGGAGAGCATTGAGTTTAAATATTATCTGAGTTTAAAAACAGGAATGCTACTGACTACTTACTGATTCGATACAATGTGTAGACTCCTGGGCCTATATGTATGAGCTCGAGTTAGCGGTCGTAACCCTGTGTCGTGTGGATTTCCCGGGTTAGCGGCGAAAACTGCGTATGTATGTGTCGGGGTTAAACTAACTCGGCGAGCGTAAAGTCGCCTGCACTAACCCCATGCGAAAGGAGGGTTAAAGGTGGGATTAGGCACCGATTATGACCAAATCTATTGAATGCGATCATATTTAACAGAATTACATACTCAAATCGTGAAATTTCATTAAATTAACCCTAAATTCGAAGCAATATTAACGTAGCAGCTACATCGGCGGCGTTATTCATATTGTCCAATCGACGAATGTAAAGTAAACAAATCGCCGCCGCTGCAGCGACGTCGATATCCATACTGTCCAACGTCAACTAAACATGGCCACCGCCGTCGCCGCCGAATCGGCAGGAATATATTAGGCCCAAATCTATTCAATGCGATCAATATTTAACAGAATTACATACGCAATAAGTGAAATTTTATCAATTTAACCATATATTCGAACCGTTATTAACACTGCCACCGCATTGGCGGAGATATTAATAGTGTCGAATCGACGAATGTAAATACGCACACAGGGGTTCCCCAAATCTATAAATAACTGAAACGTTAGCTAACCCGCGCGCGCTTTGGACCCATACATCCCCCGTGACACATTTGGAACCCCGGGGTTAGATAACCCGGCACCCTCCTTTAACCCCGGTCCGGTTAAAAATTTACTCATACATATAGGCCCTGGCCCCGTATGCATGATGCGGTGTTAGCTTACACTCGGTGTGTTTGTGCTAACATCGCTCCTTGCGTACTGAGTTTTCGCCGCTAACCTAGAAATCCCAGCCAAAACCAGTTTTGGCTCGCTAATACAGTGTCATGCATACGGCCCCTGGTGGCTTCATAGTGCTGCCCCACTGGGCTACAATATCCTCCTCAGACACATTACTCTGATCTACTGAGTCAACCCTAGTAACACCCAGCACCACGTGAGAGATAGATACCATCAAGTAGCATTTGTAAACCATAACAGCCTTTCTTTTTTCTTTTATAGTAGAGTAGTTGATTAAGGAGCGGAAATTTCAATCGCGGACAATGTCAATGATGTTCCTAATTCCACCACTCCTTTCCCTATCCTAGCAATGCCAAACGCCAGGTTACACGGGGACAAGTATAAATCTTTACGTCATCGGTTTGACTTGGCCAAGGTTCAAAACCGCGAGTTTGAATCCCACAACCTACAAAAGCAGGGGAGGCAGACGCTCAACTCATTCGGCATTATGTTGACTTCAGATTCTAAATTTGACTCACCAAGGAATTTAACATCACATAACTTGATTGATCTTATTTCGTGAAGAGGTTTTTCCAGAACTGACTACCTCTAAACAGTGGAGCTCTTGGTAATATAGTTCTGCTTATTGCAAACTTATTATTTATGCCATCTTATCTTTTCCATGATCTCTGGGGTTATTATTCAAGGATGAAAATAATGGCAGCGGAAAAACGCGCAATCGACTGCTAGCTGGTAGGCACAGTCACAACAATGACATTGGAACGATCTCCAAGGATAGTCTGTACTTCTTGGAGAGCGCTATTAAAATATTGGATGAATCCTGACTTCTGCAATTTTCCCACGATTCCCCGACAAGGTTAAAGTTGCATAGTCCGATGGTTTCTAGTTTCTGCCATTTTCTGAAATAAATACATTAGATTGCTTGTTGTAATCTACATTTCTTTAGTTTGAAGTAACTTATTTTAAACAGCTAGGTTTTGTGATATTTGAAGTGCAAACATGTCAAATTAGTTTTGGCAAGCATGCCAAAACTCTGACACCATAGGCTTTAGCAGTAACAGGTTCTATTAAATTGACTCAGTATTCCCTTCTATGTAGCAACAAATGTTTAATAAGTGCAGCAGTATCTAAGTTAGATATGTAGAATCAAATCTAGATAATTGTTTTGGTTTTGAAAATTGGATGCATCATCGGACTATGCAGCTTTAAGTGCCTGTTACACCTTACCGGATAGAGCACCGGACACAACAGGACAAAGAATTTTCTAGTCCGGTGATGTTTGGTATCAAAATGTACTGAACTGTGTCGAAATGTTGCGCTTTTGGGTCCAAGACCACCGGACGAAAGGTACGCTAAACGGACAAGGAACATACATTAACGAATAGCCACCAGACGATAACCGGACGAAAACCGAATGTCAAACGGACGGACCAAACATCAACCGGACAGGTACCGGACTGATCACGGACGCGTCAAAAACCCACAGACCAAATTCCCGCAACACCATCAACGGACTCTTTAGGAAACAAATCGGAGACGTAACGGATGGGTACCTGACATGAACCAGACAAAACGGACTTAAACCGGACACCCAACTGTACATGTCAGTCCGGCGGTGTTTGCTACAAGTTTTGTGCATGTTCAAAACTTGACACCGTACACACCGGACAGAGAACGGAAACGCCGGATGCTTACCGTATATAAACTGGACATTGACGTATTTCCCGGGACAGTGTCCAGTTTCTATCCGGTTCCCCAATCCGGTAAAGTGTGACTGAGCCTTCAAGCCCACGAGAGAATTTCTGCAACTTCACAGAAGTGCACCGAACATCAACACAGGGGAAGTCCAATACCAGCCAACCACCGTAATGTTTCAAGTCTTTCTGGAATTTTGTTTTGCTTATTAGTTTGTAGCTGAAGAAAATACACATAATTAGATTTTTTGTTCTTGGGGTTTTACATCCTAGTTATTTTAGAAACACAAATCACAAATATAAAATTGTGGTAATCGACAAAAATGCTGAGATATTTCATTACTGATTATCCACTGGAATTTCATTAATAAGTTAAGTAAAGCAGCGTCTTCGTAAAATAGACAGCCACATACATGTCATATTACTGCAGTTAGAGTCTTGTGACTACCAGTCCTGAGAGCATCAAGGTTCAAGGATCCAAGTCGCGCAAGACAAAACAGCGGAACTCTGACTCCGGGTATATCATCTAAGTTCCACCACAGACAATGCTAAACCCAGGGTCCGTACACATGTAAAGATATGGAATTGAAGGCTATTTCTAGGCTGTTTTTGATAGGAATTCCAGACTATTTTCATTTGGATTTCAGGAAAACACTATGGCGAATGACGATTTTTGATTAATTTAGATCAGTGAGGACAATTTAATGGCATTCAAGGCTTTTAAAGACTAATTACCCAAAATAGGTTAAATTCAAGGCTTTTCAAGGCATTGAAATGGGGCAAATGAAATTCTAGACTTTTTGTAAACCTATGAGGGACTGTTCGCTGGTTTGCAGTAAAATCCTGGAAACCAAGAGAAAGGTGGCTATGTTCGGACGTTGTGCTTAACGCTAGTGCCCATCTACTGCACTGTGGTCCGCACTTACTGGTGCTGGCTATGATGAGGTTGCGCTCCGTGAAGGTGCGCGGAGGAAGCTGGCCACGTTTCTTCAGATTGTCCCGCATCTCACCCGGCGTCATGTTGGCCTCCTTCTTCAACTTCTGGTAGTTAGGCAGGTGTATCTGAGAAAGAAACAAAGTTATTTGTTGTATGTTTCTTCTCTCCTTGATAGATTGCAATTGACATAATTTTCTTCTGAATAATAGCACTTCCTAAAAATGAATAATATTAAAAAGTGCTTATTTTGTAAATGACTAACTTGTGCTGATAACACATTCTGTATGGTGATGTCCATTGTCCATTGCTCTGCCTGATTCAATCAAATCTGATATCAGACGTACTCAGGGTTCATACAACAAGCTTGCCACCAGAATTAGGAACATTTTCAAGGAGACACGCAGCATTTTGATACAAAAATTGTGCCAACTGAGCGCATGACAGACAGGAGGGGGTTGGGGCTAAGCAGAGTGAGGAGAGGGGGAATTTAAGCAGACTCAAGAACATAGTTAAATTCAAAAACATTCGAGAGTATTCAAACCAAAAACTTTAATTCAAGAACATTCAAGACTTTCGGCGATGAGTGCGAATCCTGGACTAACTAGTCTTATATCACAGATGGCCACAGGTGTAGACACGCGCGCACACATACTCAAACAACCTGTTGCAGGATTGAATCAATGCCAGTCGAGGACTTTTTAGAATACCAGGAACTAAACATCGGACAGATTAGTTGACTCACTTTGAAAACCTTTTTCGCCCGTTCTTTCCTCCATTTCGGGTCCCAGTGCTTGTTGGTTGCAGTCCTCGTCTGTTGGTTCCAAAGACCAACCAGGCTGGCCATGCCCAGCGGGCACGTGGAGGGCGCCACACCTAACGGCACCGCGCTGCATCTCTGTGAGCGTGGACACGAGTAAATACCGTAGTTAGGTCAGCATCATTATCCATGACACTTTGCAACAAAATCGGGGGAAAACAGTGGGCGGAATAAAGTTGCATATTCCGATGGTTTTGGTTTGTCATTTTTCTGAGATAAATATATTAAATTGATTGTTATACACTACCTTACTTTAGTTTGAAGAAACTTTTATTTTAAATGGCTAAGTTTTGAGATATCTGAAGTGCAAACAGGTCAAATTAGTTTTGGCAAGTATGCCGAAACTCTAATATCATAGGATTCAGCACTAAAAAGGTTCAATTAAATTGCCTCGGTATGTCTTTCAATTTGGCAACAATGTGTAATGAGTGTATTAGTATCTAAGCTAGATATGCAGAATCAATTCTAGATAATTGGTTTGGTTTTGAAAAGTGGATACTTCATCGGACTATGCAGCTTTAATGTCAATATTCAGAGACAGAAAATTTTCCAGAAAATACAATTGTGAATGCTGTTTATTGTTGTGTGTTAGAGTTTTATATCCTGGCAACATCTAAGGTCATATCAGGACAGGTACCGATTAGTGATAGTATGCATTCATGGCGACTTTATAGTGCTGTTCCACTGGGAAATCAGGCTGCCAGCACGATGACCCAATATCCCACTCAGGCACATTATCCTGATACTGAGCTAACCAGTCTTTGCCCTACTGTAGTAATGCTTAGCACCAGACCAGGTAGCAACAAGAATCAATTTTGTAAGTCGACCAGGATGTAAACTCGTGACTTTCCATATGTAGAGCCTGCGCGCTACCGATGCGGCCACCGTATCCCGTCAGTATTCTGGAGTTAGATTTGGTATGATTATACTATAACTAGTCAGGACATCCCCAAGGGATTTGGAAAATAGAGGTGTACAGCTCTACGTTAGTGTTGATAATCACCGACATCCGCAGGAAATAAGTCAATATTCATGAACCCTACAAGAAATTCGCAAAATACATGTGTAAATAAAGTAGGTACATTAGTGTTAATATTCAGCAATACCAAGAAAATTAGCAAAACACATGTCAGGAATGTCGCAGTTGACAACGAAATACAATTCAAAATTTTACTTCCTTCAAACTGCCTTAAAATTAGTTTTTTTTAAACTTGAAAGGAAAAAGTAGGATATTTTAACCGACACAGAACTTAGGATAACCATGGAGAACAACGAGATGATTTCTGTATTTTGATATACTACCGTATATAGATTAAGCATAGACGTTGATGACGTATAATCAATATATCTATATAATTGTGGAATAAGCATATTTATCAATGTGACTACTTCAAACAGTTCAAATTTAACAAGAAGAAAGATCTATATTATACTGCCCAATGCTAGATTATGTGGCATGTAACTAGTTAGGCGAATATTATTCAGCAAAGTGTAAGTTACTTGTTGGTAACACAGGCCGGTGGGTCTGTGTAACCTAGATGTGTATACAGCAATGTCCTGCTTTGAAGTCGGGCCTGCCTACCAGTGCACTGGGCCGATGTGCGTGTGCATGAGATCCTATCTGACTTCAGTTGATGAGAAAATTTGCTTCATAAATTAAACGGAGGGGCCTTTTGAGGTACCAGCCAGAGAAACTACTCATCAAACTATGTATACTGATTGTCTTGTCTTGCTTAATTGTGGTATGGCACGAACAAATAATATATTAGCATTAACTATCAACTTTTGAGGTGCAACCAGGGATGTGGCCAAATTTAAGAAACGCGACTTGAGCTATTTGAAGTTTAGTAAATTAGTAACATTGATATTAATTGTTTGTTTGTTGTTTTATGTGCTAGCAACATCTAAGGTCATATCAGGACGGGTACTGACTTGTGACAGTGCGCACTCATGACGACTTTATAGTGCTGCCATCCCGTCCTGATATGACCTTAGATGTTGCTAGGACGTAAAACAACAACAAACAAACAAACAACTATAGTGCTGCCCCAATGGGAGACCAGACCACCAGCACCATGACCTGATATCCCACTCAGTCACATTATCCTGACACTGAGCCAAACAGTCTAGATATTATTAAAATAATGTTAAATTGTGTCATGTTGCTATACAACAGCGGCAATTCAAAGCTCAGGACCATGGCGTCAGGCTGCTACTGGCTGCTTGTAGCATTTGCTCGATCCAAGAATCTCGTCAATCAGTGTCAACTAGTTGTAAAATATTCTGATAATTGGCAGAGGGGGGGAAATGGAAATCCTCTATTGGTATTTTGTGTGGCCGGCCAAGCGTGTGTATGTGTATATCGTGTATATATATGGCTTGGCCCATGCTTGAGGGCAGGTAATTATAGAAGTCTCTGCAAGACTCTCATAATAGTAATATTAGCTACTCCAATTTGGAGTGACTCAGCCAGGCGCATGAAATAAAATAGTGCATGCTGGAACCAGGTCCTCCACATCGCGTTTACTATTGATTCCTATCAAAGCAGTTTTTGATCGGATGTAGCCTTAGTTAGCAACGATTTCTAAGTAGGCGGTAGGATTTTGGACTGGATACCAGCCTTTCTCACAAATAGACAGCAGGCAACAAGTACAAATTGCATATGAGTAGGTCGAACAGAGACATAGGTAAATACTCATTCAATAGCCGTACAGTACAACCTTGAAACAGTTTAAATGAGAACACTGTGTGCTCACCAATTTTTTTAACTTTTGAGGCTCAAATAGACAGCCAGTTGAATACTGAAAATATCTATTTCAACTACCTCACTTCTCCACCAGGAGCACGCCGAAAGAAACAGCCGACTATAAAGGGCCAGGCCCGTGATCGAAAATATATCCTGAGGGATCATTCATCAATACTCTGAATGGTTCCACGACAAAAGCTCAGCAGATAAAAGCTCACGAGACAAAAGCTCACACCCTTACTGAAAAAAAGGGGACAACAATTCACAACCTTTAATCAGGTGTTACCATCTGAGTCAGTTGTTCTCACACCTATCACACCTTATTTCATACGTCGTGAATCACATATTAGGTATGTGACTAAGAAAATTAAATTAATGTCCTGGTAATTGTATTATATCTGGTTTGCCTGTTCTATTTGTTGGAGCTTTATGTCCTAGCAACCATCTGTGGTCACATCAGGACAGGAACTGACTTATGAGTGTGCACCCATGGTGACTTTTATAGTGCTGCCACACTGGAATATCAGGCTAGATAGCGACAAGTATCAATTTTGTAAGTCATTGGTTTGACTTGCCAGGCATTCAAACTCCTGATCATCTGCATGGGAAGCATTAGATAAAAGATTCACCCGGTACTTGTAGTACACGGGTGAAGACCAGCCTTATATAAATACGGGCGAAAATAGCGTTAGTATGGAAGTGAGGCTCCAGTATGTGGCTCCAGTATCAAATGGCTACCCATATTATGCATATAGGCACAGAGTTGGTGAAATGGGAGAGAATGCAAAAAGACAAGATGGTGGGGAAAGAACGCTGCCGATTTCACTTTTAAAGTCTATTAAACTATGTTTTATTATATTTTTTAACTCAAAAGTAGCGGGTAAATATGAAGGCATATATAAAGAATATATTTTGCTTCTTAAATTAACAATTTATCCGTTCAGTTAATTTCCCCAGCATGTCAAAATTCTTCGCCAGTTTTTCTAATGCCATTACTTTAGTAATGGGTTGGTTTTGACCCCTGTATCGAATGGGACGCTAGGAGGTTGGCGTCATTTTGAGCGTAAGGAGGCAAACTCTGGCTCTCGTGTGACTGGGGTATCAGGAGTGCTGTACTAACAAGCCATCTGGCTATTCAGATTGACGAAATGCTCGCCGAACTCGGAATTCTCGATGTCGGATATCCGGGCACTTTTCGCGTTCACGGCACGCGAAGGGTAAAACAAATGCCACTCTCATAGAAACAACATTAAAACTACCCTATCTATCACAGTGAGTTGTGCTTTTTGGTGCTTTGAAAGCAAATTTCTCTTGTTTCTATTAAATAGTTCAGACCTTTCTCTATAATTTCACATTCAGCTTTTTTTTTATCAGCCAATTTGAAGTTCTTGAATTTATTTGGTGAAAATAGTTTTTGAGGCCATGATCTGGTAAGGCTAACACTGGCACTGACACTCAGAATATCCCAACTTTCACTATTAT
Organism: Branchipolynoe longqiensis; assembly: GCA_030323885.1. Classification (NCBI taxonomy): domain Eukaryota; kingdom Metazoa; phylum Annelida; class Polychaeta; order Phyllodocida; family Polynoidae; genus Branchipolynoe; species Branchipolynoe longqiensis. Next base: position 30,905,839 of record CM059199.1, read on the forward strand.
CTCTGTTTTTAATACTTTCAGAGAAAATTGCTCTTAGGTTAATTTAAATACCCCAGATCTTCCTCTTCAATCGCGCATTAAGATATTTTTAATCGATCAGATGAAAGTTTTAAAATTTATTTGGCAAAAATAAATGCTCCGCATAGACATAGCATTGCCGTTTCCGGGGTTGTGACGTTATGCCGACATTCTCGATGTCGGACATCCGGGTACTTTTGGGGTTCACGCCGCGCAAAGGGTAAAACAAATGCCACTCTCATAGAAACAACATTAAAACTACCCTATCTATCAGTCATTTCTGCTTTTTGGTGCTTTGAAAGCAAATTTCTCTTGTTTCTATTAAATAGTTCAGATCTTTCTCTATAATTTCATATTCAGATTTTTTTATCAGCCAATTGGAAGTTCTTGAATTTATTTGGCGAAAATAGTTTTTGAGGCCATGATCTGGTAAGGCTAACACTGGCACTGACACTCAGAATCTCCCAACTTTCACTATTATCCCTGTTTTTAATAGTTTCAGCGAAAATTGCTCTTAGGTTAAATTAAATACCTCAGATCTTCCTCTTCAATCGCACATTAAGATATTTTTAATCGATCCGATGAAAGTTTTAAAATTTATTTTACAAAAATAAATACTCCCCATAGACATAGCATTGCCGCAGCACACATCACGGCGGTATTTTACCCTTCGCGGGCTACTTTCCGGGGTTGTGACGTCATGCCGACATCGCGAATCGAGAATAGCCACTTCCAATGATCTTTAATCTCAAATCTGGATTCATGTAATGCAATGGCAATGCACTTAGGCTGAGCCGACCACCTCCCTAAATGGACCACTTAAAGTCGGTCGATTTAGAGAGGTTTTACTGTATATATGTATAGGTCTTTAGGTATATAATATATGATAATAGAGGTCTGTGGTGTGAGTGGATAACATTAGATCTGCCTTTATTTAGTAAAGCAATTCGACCAATACTGTACAATAGGCTGGAAGAGATTGTGGCTAAACAAATCGTTGAAGCACATAAACAGACACATTTTCAGACCGAAAAACCAACATGCAATTAATGAATTATGCCTTCAACATTTCGTACATCTGGTAATGGTATCAAGGTATAAACTTAAGACTACAATACACACTATATCATTCTAGAAAATCGAACGAATATAAGCAGAGAAAACGAATTGGACAAAAACTGAACTCATAATTTAGTAAACTACATTAAGCTAATTTACCTGCAACTGGAAGCAAAGGGCAGATAATCGTCCGATGGACAGCGCCATGTTTATTATTTCTGCTGCACTGTCAACTAATATACCCCATTTTATGTGTCCTATTATTCACATCTATACATTCACGTGCTTCCGTTTTATATTAATAAGTATCTACTATCGAAGACTAGAATATAATTCGTGATATTACCTAATACAATTAAATAGCCAAATTTAATATTAGCCAATTGTTGAAGGGATACCCATGCTGCTTAGTAACAAGAGCGAACCTGGAGAATAAATCACGGAATTTTAAAGCTGAAAATTATTATATTTTATTTTATGTCCTATTTTATTTGCTGAAACATTAGTATTGACGGAATTTTGACGAGATAATTATAAAATATTCCTAGCTAAAATGAATTTGCAAAACTTTGCGAGTACCGTGTGCAAAAGGAACAGTACATGGGAGTATAGGAGGAGCGATTGTGACCTACTTGGAACTCGTGTAGTACTATTTCTGTTGGCTGGGTGTACGCGGTTAGTACAAAGTTAATTGTCTATTTTAGACCCCACATAGGACTAGGATTTCACAAAGTAAGTTCAGTAATAATACCGTAATGTCCGTATTTAATTAATTTTCTAAAATAGGTTGTTTTTAATTAATTTAATGGCACACGCCAACGATATGGATGAACGTTCTAACCCAGTGACGGTTCTGTCTTGGCGTCGTTGTCGTCCATTTACACGAGCCCACAGACTGGCAGTGTGACTACTGCCAGCTTTGTCACGTCGGTGGTCTCCCTTCATGTCTTAATTCAAACGTGGATATCTGCTCTAAGATTCTTCTCCTCTATCATCTAGCTCAGAAAGTGAGAAACATTTGTTTACGCATGGGAGTTAGATTTTAAATATCGTCAATTATGGTTATTTTTCACTCATGAACATCGAATCCTGTTCGCTCACGTGCAGACATGGAATCAGCCGACCCGGAAAAGCCACTTTCTTCCCATGAAAACCCCGGGCTCGATTTGGTCGCCATTGACACCGTTGCTGTGTAATTTTTGAATTTTTTCCCATACCGACTCACTATTTTGTGTTACTATTAAGTGTTTGTGTTGATTTTATTTCGGTAAAAGCAGTTTTTACATGTTGATGTAGGACGATTGTTTAATTGTGCGCCCTCATTATTGCACTCTTTAGATTGATTCAAAAATGACGGCGTGTGTGACCGTTGTCCATGACATGGACCATGTGTTTTGACGTTCAGATTAGTTAGAAATGGCTGACATGTACTAATACTATTGAATTCGGTAGTGTGCTGATGTGAGAGTAGGTATGTACCAAACCGCCGCCGGCGGCGGTCCAGCAAATCCTACTTTCAACTTTGTTTGTGGAGGGGTGTAGAAAAACGCTTCTGTGGTCGGTTTGCATTGGTCAATCTTGGGTATTCCTAATCCTAGTCTTTACTCTTATGTAGTGGGGGTATCCCTTTACAGTTTGGTTTTAACATATTTCAATTTGGTCAAGTTTTGCTATTCTAATAAAATCTTCAAAAGTTTCACTCAATTTCAACCTGCAAATTCACACTTTTATAGGAATCTGAAACATTAAAAAGTAGACGGCAGTGAATAACCATTATGAGTTTGAGGAAATTGTGGCAAAATGAATGGCATTGTTGGAAAAAGCCTTGAAAACCATACAAGAAAATCCAACAGTCGTGTCAATCGGTTGATTATTAAGCATGCTAGAGCTATTTCAATTTCGGTAATGACTCAAAATAAATTAGGGGTAATTTCCTGCCGTTATTTTAATGCTTTAGCATTACAAGCCCAAGCGTATGACCCAAAATCTAGATATTTTGTCAATTTTTGTTCTAACTTGCTTAGTAATCGATATATCTCACTGAAATTGTTGGTCTAAGTTGTGCAGATGACACCATAGTCATGAGGGAGATCAAGGGAAATGTAGACACAGAGGCTCTACAAAAAGACCTTGACTGGCTTGAGACCATTTACAATTGGCAATATTCAAACAATATGCTGTTCAATGACAAGAAATTTGAGCTAATATAGAGTAGGTATGTGAGTCAAAAATTCAAAATCCTCCAATACCAGTGTGATTGCGCTCATTTGAAAGAGGTTGAAGAGACAAAGAAAATGTCACTTAGATCAGTGCAATCCATTGAGAAATAAAGAAGTTATGATTTTTTCATAATTTTTTATTAGCCAAATTATATCCCCACAATTAACCTTAAACCAAATGAAGGTGTGATCAAAACATACTGCATTCTTTGGGGAAATGCTGTAACTTTCTTATTTCTAAAAAAAAATCACAAAATCTTTTAAGTATCTGAACGCCAGAAGAATTCTCTATCTAGATCAATCACAAAAATCATCATTGAACAGCTGAAAATAATTATTAATAATGATCAAACATAATAATTATTAGGATCACGCCTTATTTTTTGTATTTCTTGAGTAGCCATTTTGTTTTCCCATTTGCTAAAAATGGTCAATTAATAACAGATTTAAATGTCCATATACCTTTTAAAGCTACCCAAAATATATAGAAGCCAGAAGGTGGAGTTTGACTGTTGAAATCAAGTCAAATCTTCTGAATGTGCACAGACACAGAAAATGTGAACGGATTTGCAAATTGTAAACATGAGGTTAGAAAGCTACTAACATTATAATTTCCGTGAGCTCGTTAGTACATTTCTCGTGCTAATTTCCTCCTGGTATTTCATATATACAACAATACATACATATAGAATGGGACCTAAATATTATAATTAGGGACCATAGCTGCTGTGATGCCGAATTTTGATGATTACTGTCAAAAATCTTTATACAGTTTGGTGAAATTCTTCCTGTACCAAAAATAGTCTTTCAGAAAAAAATGAAAACGAGGCTATAGATTGGGATATCCTTATGACGTCATGCTCATTATATATGCAAAAACATATTTCTAGCCAATCAGGAGGCAGTTATTTGGAACTAAGTAATTGGGTCGACCAATAGAAAACGGAGATCGGCGTCACAGGAAAATGGTGCCCGCTATGACGGCGATCGGCGAGTTTGGCTCACGTACCTATATAGGGTATTCACATGACGTCACAAACCGGATGCGCAGCCATTGTGGCGATATCATTATCAACAAGTAAACTTCCCATAGAGTTTGCCTGTATGCACAGTGGAAAACGTCTATTTCATTCAAAATTAATAGAAATCCAGAACTCTAACCGTATAAATTTAATATAATCTATTCGTTGAGATATTTCACCTTTTCTGTATGTAGGTACGTGAGCCAAACTCGCCGATCGCCGTCATAGCGGGCACCATTTTCCTGTGACGCCGATCTCGGTTTTCTATTGGTCGACCCAATTACAGTGCCCCAAATAAATGCCTCTTGATTGGGTAGAAATGTTTTTGCATATGTAATGAGTATGAAGTCATAGATGACCTAGAAAGCTATTGCCTCGTGTTATTTTTTTTTGAATGACAGTTTATTTCTGCTACTGAAAGAATTTCCCCCAACTTAGGAGATTTTGTGCAGTAATCATCAAAAATCTATATCAAAGCAGGTATGGTCCCTAATTAAAATATATAGGTCCCATTCTATATGTATTTATTGTTGTATCTGTGAAATACCAGGAGGCAATTTGCATGAGAAATGTATGAACGAGCTCGTGGATTTTTTTTTATACCAAATCTGAAAGAATTTCCCTAACTGAGCAGATTTTGCACACATTTGTAATCCATCACCAAAATTTCCCACCAAAGCAGGTTTGGTCCCTAATTATAACATAGTTCCCATTCTATATGTATTTATTGATGTATTTGTGAAATACCATGAAGAAATTTGCAAGAGAAATGTAGTAATGAGCTTGAGGAAAGTTTTTTTTAGTAAATGGGAAAACAAAATGGCGACTCAAGAAATACAAAATATATGGCATTAACCTAATAATTATTATGTTTGATCCTTATTAATAATTATTTCCAGCTGTTCAATGGTGATTTTTGTGATTGATCTAGATAGAGAATTCTTCTGGCCTTCAGATACTTAAAAGATTTTGTGAATTTGTTGAGAAATAAGAAAGTTACAGCATTTTCCCTAAAAACACAGTATGTTTTGATCACACCTTCATTTGGTTTAAGGTTAATTGTGAGGACATAACTTGGCTACTTAAAAATAATGAAAAATTCATAACTTCTTTATTTCTCAATGGATTGCAATGATCTAAGTGACATTTTCTTTGTCTCTTCATCCTCTTTCAAATGAGCCCAGTTACAGATTTTGAATTTTTGACTCACATACCTACTGTATGAAGATTACTCACGACCATTGACAATGCCTTGAGTTTGCCGGTATGCGCAGTGCAAAATTAATAGAAATCCAGAACCCTAACCTTATCAATTTAATATAATCTTATTGGTAAACATGTTTTCTATATGTGTCCCAACCGATTTGTTTCTAGGTGGATTGTTTTTATAGATATTTCACTTTTTCTGTATGAAGATTGCTTTTTTTGAATCAGCCAATTGGAAGTTCTTGAATTTATTTTGCGAAAATAGTTTTTGAGGCCATGATCTGGTAAGGCTAACACTGGCACTGACACTCAGAATATCCCAACTTTCACTATTATCTCTGTTTTTAATACTTTCAGAGTAAATTGCTCTTAGGTTACATTAAATACTTCAGATCTTCCTCTTCAATCGCGCATTAGGATATTTTTAATCGATCCAATGAAAGCTTTTAAATTTATTTTACAAAAATAAATGATCCGCATAGACATAGAATTCCTGCAGCAGCCATCACTCTGGTATTTTACCCTTCGCGGGCTAGTTTCCGGGGTTGTGATGTCATTCCGACATTGAGAATACACCGGTGAATACCAACCATATATAAAAGCTGTTGAAACGGCGGGGAAATGAGAGCCTAAATTCACAATCTAAGAAGCAACACTTATTCTTCATATTTCCCCGCTACCTTTGAGTTGAAAAATATAATAAAACATAATAGTTTAAGGTGAAATGACGTCGTTCTATGTTATGGCATTCTCTCCCATTTCACCAACTCTGTGCCGATATAAGTACCCATTTGAGACTGGACAGGCATTCTACTTTCTGTTCCATACTAAAGCTATTTTCGCCAGTATTTATGCTACGTTGTCGTTTACCGTGTACTGCAAGTATGTGGTGATTCATTTATCTAGAATAGTATGACTCATTCTATGAGCAGTTTTTCTTTTGCTTTATTTCCTCGGATTGAAAGATGTACATTTATCATATAATTATTTGTTTTTCAGCAAACTATTTTATGAGTCAGAAGGTGGAAAAACCTGTGTTGTCAGGTCAACGCATAAAGTCCAGAAAAAGGGGTAAGTTGTATATGATGGAACCACATTTCACAATTTGCGCGGGCTGGGAAAACGGCACACGGAGAAAATATTGAACTTTCTCTACTAATTTCTTCATTACTTAGCTCATACACATCAGATTTGCTTCAAATATGTCTTACAATGAAGACAACTAATGTCTCTTCAACGTCCCCATGTTGTAGGTATGTGCCAAAACGCCGACTAGCGGCGGATATTTTCTTACGACAAAACTGATCCAGCCAATAGCACCTTATTTTTGGATGGGCCTAAACAAATTTCTATATGATTGGTTTGCATTGGTCAATCTTGAGTATTCCTAGACTATTATGTAGTATGGGAATCCCTTTACCGCTTAGTTTTAAAATATTTCAATTAGGTGAAGTTTTGCTATTCCAATAATAACTTCAAAAGTTTCACTCAATTTCAACCTGCAAATTCACCCTTTTATATCAATCTGCAATTTAAAAAAAGTAGACTGGAGTCAGTAACCATTATTAATCTTATATACTGTTGAGTTTGGGGAAATTGTGATGAGTACATCAGAATTAGCATGATCAGGAATGCAACAGGTATGACTTGTGTTTATCACTTTTTCTGAGACTCACCTCTGCCTCGAGCGACTCTGTGCCACTCATCTCGGGCCATTGCGCTGCAGGCCTGTGCGGTTTTTATTGATCATCTATCACCTTTTCTGACACTTTCACCTCTAACCCACACCCCTCGGCATTCACGCCACAGACTCTTGATCGTGATTTGTTGATTTACCTTTATGAAGTATGGTGTGAACAAATGATCATGGAGTTTACTAATTAACCACAAATGTTATTTTCATGTCACTTATTTTGTTTCAAATGTCATTTTATTGAATTGCATCAATAGAACATAAATTAAACTAGCTTCACTGAAAATTTCATCAAGATATCTCAATTATTAAAGAAATTACATGCATTTTCCCTTAAAAGTCACCAATTTTGGTCACAGAAATCTAGTGCTTGTACCTTAATTTAATGTAAGAAACTAATGACCAATTTCAGACTTGGAAAACGCCATAACTTCCTTAATACTCCACCTATTCCCACAATCTTGGTGTCATGTTGAAAGGCGTTTCAAGCTCTTTCCAGTGGTGCCTTTTGTTTTATTATTGAAGGGGTTTGAATTTTTTTGGCACATACCTACATGTTGCAAGACCTTTAAATGTCTTAAAATACTGCTAGTACAAGCTGAAAACGTTGGTGCACTTTGTTGGCCTGTGTTGGTGCTAGTTCCAGTCATTTTGGGAATCACCACCCTACCATGCTAAATTTAGGTCCAGGTGTTTTGTCATTCCTGGATTGTTGACCAATCAGATTTGTCTAACCCCATTTGCTGCTGCTAGCAAAGACTATAACGTCATAGGAGTAGTTTCCCACTTTCAGATGGAGTTACTGGTTAAAATGTTATGTGAAAAACGTAAACAAACCATTTTAAAGTATGAAAATCAATTTAGACACACCTTAGTGGATATGTGATACTATTAAAGTAACTTCCTTAGATTATGTTAGATATTAGCTCCAGGCTTTTACTTTAACTGAGCAGTGTTTAAGCTATTTTGGGGCAGCTTTTTGGCAGCCAACTTGTGCCTGCCAGCTTGGATTTAATTTATTCCATTCAAAGGTAGATTTGACAAGGATTCAGGAAATATACATACCTTGTTACAGCTAACTTTGGTATTTGAAGAGTTATAAAGCATTTATTAACAGATTTTGATATACAAAAAATAACCCACTTGGCCACTTTTAATCACCCAATATAAGTGAGTTTTCATGTCAATTTCCATGAAAATGGTTAATCTTAGGCCACGATTTGATCTATAACGTTTGAATGAATAGAGATAGAATGGTGACGTTTGGACCATTGAATTTGTCAAAATAATTTCTATCAGAATGGGCTATTTGGAAGTGACCGTACCAAATACATCTATTTGCTGTTAAACACCCTACAGTTTGTAGTGCTTGAATAATGAATGTTCTGATAAAGTGCAAATTTAGCATTGGTTGTTCGGTTGGTTATTGTCAGTGTTATTCATGCCGAACTGGCCGTGACTGGTGTGTACATTTATATGCCATGCGGTATGGTGGTCATCATGGTGATTATCCCTGCCTGCCAGTAAGGCAAAAGCAGGGCTGGTACACGTGTTTGTAGCTTATAGTCTTGATGTCCTATGTTGTATTTTTGTCTTTTGTAGATAAATGTACATCTGGGTCTTCACGTTTTTTAATTCTGTCAATTAGAAGTTTAATGAAAATTTCTTTTTCAAATTCAGCTAAATCTTTTACAAGTCACTCCACTTTAGTATATCGTTTCATTTTTAGGATTCTTCTATCGGCACAGAGTTGGTGAAATGAGAGAATGCAAAAAGACCTGATGACGGTGATAAACGCCATTGATTTCACTTTTAAAGTGCATTTAAAGTAGTACAATGTGGGATTTGTTTGTTTTTTCTAATCAGAAGTAGCGGGTAAAGATGATGTATGTGAAGACTATGTTTTGCTTCTTAAATTAAGAATTTATCAGCTCAGTTCATTTCCTCACCATGTACAAAAAAAAGTCAGATTTTCTAATGGGTTGGTTTTCACCCCTACTCAGAAGTAATGTGTCGCATGGTGTGAATTCTCATCCCAAAAGTATTTTTCATTTCGTTGTGACTAGTTATCCTCTGGTTTGGTTAAGTATGTTTACGAGTTGGTGTAAGGTGTTCATTCTGGTGTTTAGATGCTAATTTCATGTGGCCCTAATGCAGTGGCATTAAATCTTTTCAGATGAAAAAGAGAAATACAATCCTTCCGCTTTCCGTGATGCCATTGTGCAGGGACTTAATGAAGCTGGCACAGACATAGAACAAGTAGGTTTTTACCCGAGTTGATAAGTCATGACGAAGAGATGTGATTTTCTCACAGATATCCGAGATTTTAATAATGAAATTGGGTCACTTTGTGATTTTTGCAAATCTGCTTGGGATGGGGGGGGGGGGTGCGAAATTTGGTGTTATGTACGAACATTGTAGGCCGATATGACAACCTTAAAGTGGAAAATGACAGCGCTAAACCTTGACATCCTAGGTATAGCTGAGACGAGATGGAGGGGTGACGGGAGGATAGGTGATGGTGAGGTAGATATGATATGTTCTGGAGATGAAAAACATCAGTATGGCGTTGGAATTATGAAGAAGTCCATTGCCGCCACAATGATTGGATTCTGGCCAGTATCTGACAGAATTATTATGATGAAGCTGAGGGGAAAACCGTTCAATATAAACATTCTGCAAGTTTATGCACCAACCTCAGATCACGACGATGAAGAAGTCAACGAGTTCTATGACAGCATCAAAAAGGTAATGGAATACACCAAGTCTGGAGAAATAACAATTGTTATGGGCGATTGGAATGCGAAAGTTGGAGAACAACATGAATATCCAGTAACAGGAAGATTTGGCTTATGTGAGAGAAATGATCGTGGTGAATACCTGATAAATTTCTGTGACATCAAAACTAGTAATTGCTAACACCTTATTTCAACATCCAAAGAGAATACTATATATATGGAAGAGCCCTGGTGATGTATGTCGGAACCAGATCGATTACATTCTTGTCAACCAACGATATCGAAATTGTATCAAACAGGCAAGGACATATTCAGGTGCTGACATATGTTCGGATCATATTCCAGTAGTAATCAGTATGGTAGTGAAATTGAAACAGCAGAACAAAATTAAAAACATTCAAATGGATATGAACATGTTAAAAGATACAAAATACAGAACTAAGTATAATGTCTCTGTTCATAACAAATTAAGTGTACTGATGACTGAAGAAACTCCTCAGAGAGAGTATAACAACATTGAAATGGAATGGGAAGCTCTCAGAGAAAGCATGGTCAAGTCAGCAGAGGAGGTGTTACCAAATAAAAAACGAGAGACAAAGCAATCATGGATGACGCAAACCATACTAGAAAAGATGGCAGAAAGGAAGAAAGTGAAAACCACTGATCCACTTAAATACAAACACCTGAAGAATAAAATAGAAGATGAATGCAAAGAAGCTAAAGATGAATGGTGGAATAAGAAGTGTGAAGTAGTGAAACAACTTGAGTCTCAACATCGTTCAAGAGAGATGCACAAGAATGTGAAAGAGATAACAGGTCAAGGTTACAGACAGAAGCAGTAAATGTATCAAGAACAAAGACGGCAAAATGCTCTTTGAAGAAGATGAAATAAAGTCCAGATGGGAAGAATATGTAAACGAACTATACAATGATGACAGAGGGAACCCACCCACAATTGAGAAAGAAGATGGGAATATTTTATTAGTATCAGAGGTTGAGAAGGCTATCAATGATCTAAAGTCAGGTAAGGCTCCTGGAAGTGACCAGATAACATCAGAAATGATAAAAGGATGAAGTGGGGATTCAAATCATTCATAAGCTAGTAAATGACATCTATGAGACTGGATTTATACCATTGAATATGAATGAATCCATATTTGTACGACTCCCAAAGAAGCTAAAACCAACATTGTGTACTGAGTACAGAACACTAAGCCTGATGAGTCATATGTTGAAGATGATCCTGAAAATAATTTTACTGAGAAACAGACAGAAAATTGAAGAACAAATCAGTAACGTACAAAGTGGGTTTATATCTGGAAGAGGTACATGTGAAGGGATTTTCAATATGAGAATGATTTGTGAACGTTATTGTGAAGTGAACCAGGATGTTTGTGCCTGCTTTATTGACTATGAGAAGGCCTTCGACCGAGTCAATCATAAACTGTTAATCAAATGTTTACAAGATATTGGTGTCAATGGCAAAGACATTAAACATTGTGAACTTATACTGGACACAACGTGCATTTATAAAAATGGAGCAGGGCCTATCGGATGAAGTTATGATTAAACGAGGAGTTCGACAGGGGTGTGTATTGTCACCATGTCTATTTAACCTGTACACAGAGATGATTTTCAGACACATTGAAGATTGCAAGGGAGTGACAATAGGTGGCATGAACATCAACAATCTTAGATATGCCGATGACAGTGTAATACTAGCAGACAGTGAGAAAAACCTACAAGATATAGTGAATAGAATCAATAAAGCTGGAATACTATTCAACATGAAGATGAATGCCAGGAAGACCAAAACAATGGTTATAAGTAAAAAGACAGATAAACCAAATGTCAATATAACCATAGATGGCACAAACATAGAACAAGTATCTGAATTCATATATATCTCGGACAAAAGATTACAAATGATGGGAGATGTGAGGAAGAAATTAAAAGAAGGATAACAATAGCCCGAACAACATTCTCCAAAATGTATAGAGTGTTAACATCAAGTAAGATATTAATACAAACAAGGTAGCGTATTCTTCAGTGTTATGTGTGGTCTACTCTAATGTATGGGGCTGAGACATGGACAATCTCTAAGAAAATGTACAAATGTTTAGCAGCATTTGAGATGCGGACTTATCAAGGGATGATGAAAATATCATGGACAAAGATCACTAACAAAGAAGTTCTCAGAAAAATTAAAAGTAAGAAAAGCTTGTTTGCCACTATACAGACAAAGAAACTTATTTATTTTGACCACATCATTCGTCAGAGTTCAATATACCGTACATTGTTGGAAGGGAAGGTGAATGGCAGCGGAGGGAGAGGGAGACCAAGAACATCATGGTTTACAAATATTTCACAGTGGACAGGCTTGAATTATTCAGTCTACCAGAACAGCACACCATCGGGACAAGTGGAGAACCATTGCATCCAACCCTTGACTAGAGGACGGAACTATTGATTGATTGATTGTAGTAGGTACGGGCCTGGTAAGTTTTGCTATATATGATGAAAGGAAAAATGTATATTTTCCTGTTGAAATATGTTATGGCCCCTAAAATTAGCTACTCCAAAATGCTGCCATCAGTGACCCACCGGGCTGCATGAAACCTGGCAGGAGTTGGCGCTGAACCCCTGTCTTTTGTGTGGCAGTGTTTGGCGTGTTAAACAGCTACTGAAAATATCTAACAATGGCAGAACAGAAGACAGTTTGAGTCTCATATTTAGACCAAACCTGTTGAGATGCATGTGATAGGAGTGAGGGAAAATTCAGAAGGAAAAGTTGAAAACAAGATTTCACAGTGACAAAGACAACAAATTCAGGTTCAACACCTATCAAATTGAAGAGCAAGCTTTTTGCTATTAAATCAGCATGAAAAATATGAATGAAGAAGTGAGACCGATTTGGCAAGCGGCGAGCTGAAAACACTATTTCAAATGCTTCAAAGTGGATGATGTTGCTGGAACTGATTCCTACTACATAAAATGTTGTCTGAGCAGTGACTGGTGTGTTTGTCATGTGTATTGTATTGTATTGTATTGAAGACATGGTGGATATGTACAACTGAATTTCATGCGTCACGGATTGTAGTTGAACACAATGTTATTGTCTAAATTGTTAAGGTACAGTTATAGATACAGTTCTGCTGGTTCTAGTGAAACCAAATTTATCTCTGTAACTTAATTAGAAGCTGAGATGTTGCATTTTGAAATTTCCATGAAAATGTTACTTTTATTGTTAGGTAGTAAATAGGTACTGTTAACTTTACGACAGGGCCAAATTGATATTTTAGCTGTTTTAAAAGTGGTATATCCGTGTTTTTTTTCTTCCATAAAAACGAAAATGAAACTTTATTAAGTCCTTAGTTTTGGTTTCCAAGTATCTGCACAAGCTCTATGGCTTTGTGAATTTGCTAATTTGGCCAATTTCATTTTTGGGCAAGAAAAGCCCTCAAAATTGTATACCACTGAAATCAGTGTATAAAGTTCTATCTGATTATCACAAAAGTGAAATGCAAACATGTTTCAAAAATCAGTTTGGAGTACCTACTAAAATGCTTGTGTGAGCTTTCCCCTGGGTCTCCAGCCTGCTGATGTCCAATCATATCGCTGATGACGGCTTGACCAGATGGGGTAGCTGAATGAGTTTAACGCTCACTTCGTATGTGGGTTTTGAGATGTGGTCTTCATATGTGGCAAAGTCAAACCGATCAATTTAATATTGTCGTGGGGATAATGAAAATCGGAAATATTGCGCCTAGAGCGGGACACGAATCCACGTCTCTTTGCATTCTGGGCCAGTGTGCTAACCATTACAACACCTAGTCTCCCTGATATCACCACATGGCCCACGCCTACCTGTCTGTGGTTCCTTGTCTGAGAGGTCAGTGCAGACTACTGCACTATTGATATTTGCTGCTCTTACTAGGATGGGGCGGGGAGCAGTGGAAAGGAAGACCAATTGTTCTCCATTGATCTTTCCACTTAGTCAATCAGGGATGAAAGATCTCGTGGTTTCGCGGATTCCCGCGTTTATTTATATTTACCGATTAAACATTTTAAAAAAATGATATGTATATGACAACACTTGGGGGAGTTCGAATCCCATTTCTAAATGACCTTAGATGTTGCTAGAACATCAAATCCAAACGAGCGAGTCCGGTATGGGCGATAATACAGTCACAACAAGGTTAGTTGAAAACTGAGAATCCCTGACTGCTAAGTTTATGGAAGATGATCTGCGTTATCGCGGAAATTTGCCGTTGGCGGCCTGATTTCCGCGATTTTAGCCATAGACCACTTTCATCCCTGATCAATGAATGTCTGCTTTGGATCTAATATTCCAGGTAGTTTAAAAGACCGTTTATACACACTAACCGATTCATATGCCAACTTGTTTTTTCCATGGTCCGTATTGGGCCTGACAAGTCTTGGAACTTGAATTTAACCTATTTTTTGGTAATACCATTAAGCTGTCCCTAAATTTCTCAGAAATCATTTGCCATGAAATCTAAATGGAAATTCTTGGATTTCCCATAAAAAATAGCCTCGAAATCCATATCTTCAAATGTGTACGGAACCATGCTTTTGCCATGGCTTTATTTATTCAGGTTGCTGACGTCTTCTACTAACCTTTGAATTTGCTTGCAGGTGACAAAGTTCTTGGATAATGCTGGTGGGAGGCTCAACTACAGACGTTATGCTGAACCGTTGTTTGATATTCTTTTCGCTGGTGGAATTCTAGGTGTGTATGACAGATGGACTTGATGATGTGATTAAAAAGCTAGTTTGTCATAAGACGCTAGTACTAAGTATGGCTGGTGTCAGTGACTGCGGCCTTGAAATCTAAAAGTTCTGGAATTTAACGTCCCATTCAATTATCAAAAGCGGTGGAATTTTTACCCTGCTTGAAACTGACATTACCATACAAATTTGGAATGAAAGTATTCCAAAAATACATCACTAACACAATCAATACACAATAGCAATATTTGTAGAATTAAAATATATGTTCTTGAAAATTTATATACGTATATGGCCTTGAAAACGAGGAAAACCTTGAATTTTATTCTGAAACGGGTGTATGGTCCCTGTAATCTTTTCTGGGTTGTGAGGAAATTTGTAACGTGAATGCGCTTTTGGGGTGCACTTGTCTGCAAAGGTGTTGGATTTGTCTGTGTATTGGGATGTCCTTCCACACACCATGTAAATGTTTCAGGATCTGGTTTGAGAGTAGCATTGCTTGGTTCTGTGATGATAATGTGATCTGATCATGAATGAAGATCTTTACATTTAACTGATCTAATCTGAGACCTTGCTTTTTTTTTTAAAGTATGTTCTTGAAAATGTATATCTAAATGGTTTTGTGACAAGTGTTTGCACCGTGTAATATTTATTGTATGGTGTCAATGCTTTTCAAGACCAGACTTTGGGACCGAATGAGTTGAGTGTCCGTCACCTGTTTTTGGAGATCAGGGGATCCGAAGCCATGAGATTGTGGGTTCGAACCTTGGTCGGGTCAAACCAATGACTTAAAAATTGATACTTGTCGCTTCCTAGCCTGGCACTCAGCATTAATAGGATAGGGCTGGACTGCTTCGCTCAGTGTCAGGATAATGTGACTGAGTGGGATATCTGGTCATGGTGCTGGTGGCCTGATTCCCAGTGGGGCAGCACTATAAAGTCGGTACCTGTCACAAGTCGGTACCCATCCTTATATGACCTGTTGCTGGGGCGTAAAACAACAACAAGAGATCGGGAGATCCGAACCCATGAGTTTGTTGAATCCTGGTCGAGTCAAACCAATAACTTAAAAATGTATGCTTGTAGCTTCCTAGCCTGGCGCTTGGCGTTATTAGGATAGGGCAAGGACTGTCAGTATAATCTGACTGAGTGGAATATCAGGGCGCGTATGCAGGAGTCGGTGGTAGCGAAGCAAAACAGGGGTAGGAGGGAATTTCCCGGGTATGGTAGAAAAATGGTATGCACAAAGCGGTGATAGGCCTAACACCAAAAGCTTAAACGGTGTTACGTTACCCCTGAAAAATAGGATGTATAGCGAGTTCATTAGGCCCAAATCTATTCAATGCTGTCATATTTATCAGAATTACATACGCAATAAGTGAAATTTGATTAAATTAATCCTAAAATTGAAGCGAGATTGACGCTGCCACCGCAAAGGCGGCGATATTAATATTGTCGTACCGACGAATGCAAGCAACTGCAATGTTTACTTTACATTCGTCGATTCGAACATATTAATACCGCCGCCGTTGCGGCGGCAGCATTAATATTGATTTGAATTTAGGGTTAATTTCATGAAATTTCACTTATTGCGTATGTAATTCTGTTAAATATGATAGCATTTAATAGATTTGAGCCTAATATATGGCTACAAACGCAGAGGGATTTCCCAAATCTATAAATAACTTCATGTGTAGCTATAATGTAAGTGTTATGCGCTCCTGCATACGACTTGACACAGTTCCCGACGTCGGCGATAGCTAATCGGTAGTAGGCTGTAACACCAAAAGCCACTACCACCGACTCCTGCATACAGGCCCAGGTCATGGTGCTGGTGTCCAGGTGGGGAAGCACTATAAAGTCATGACTGCAGTCACGAGTCGGTACCCGTTCTGATACGACCTTAGATGTTGCTAGGACGTGAATCAATAAAGCTTTTCGGCGGTGAGGTGAACCTTGTAACTTGTTAGCACTTCTCTGCAAAAGTGTTGGATTTGTCCATGTATTACTGTCCTTCGACACACCCTGTAAACGATTATCTCTAAGCTGACCTGTCTTTAGACTAGCATTGCTTGGTTCTATGATGATAATGTGATCTGATCATGAATGAAGATCTTTACATTTAACTGATCTAATCTGAGACCTTGCTCTTTTTTTAAAAGGAGTAATTATTGCAATGAACGGCTTTACTGTTTATGTGGTGTAGTCTTTACTGGGCAATATTTGTAATGTCGAGTTTCTCTTGTACTGGTTACTTTATGCTGAATATACTACAAGAGTTGTCAATGGACTGTATAACAGGCTACTTTGAAAAGTTTGATCATACGTTGTATCCTTTCTAATTTTAGCCAATCCTTGCTAACCTGACGTCACAATGAATTGAATAGGGCCTGACCATTGGGCCAAATATCCCATTGCTATTGTTGATGGCTAGAATATGAATACTTTAAGATCTTGCAAATGTTCATATATGGAATAAATGATCAAATCGTTGGTATTGAATGAACCCTGGTGTGTGTGCTGTGAGTTGCCACTAATTGTATGTTATTGCTTGCAGCCCCCGGTGGCTCAATCATCGAAGATGCCGACCCTTCTAAGACGTACAAAACTGACTTTTGTGTATTCTCCGTCAAGGAGGATTACCAAACTCTTAAGGCACAGTATGAGGTGAGTGAACTTTATCGGACTAGGTCTGGGAATTTTAGAGTTCCTCGCATTATTTTTTTAGCACTCGATAAGGAAAACATCCCCATGATTATAAACCAACTTGCTTGACTATCTCTGATAGCAAAATGATCTAATGAGTCTGAGGGATGTGTCTTTGTACGTCACGATGGCTTGTTGCGGTTTAACAACTGTTCCAGGTGCTGACACCAGAATACATGTATATTGTGAACTGTTGTATCTCCGTGCCCCTGATCAGTCAGCACAGACTATCCTTGTTCAGCTGGTTTCGCCGTCGATTTCTGTTCTCCTCCCCCCCCCCCCCCCCCCCCCCCCCACACTTTCATGCCTGATTTAAATCCTACTAGTCATACATTTCCCGATGATTATAAACCACTTTGCTTGACCATCTGTGATAGCAAAATGATCTAATGAGCCTGAGGGATAACTGTATTTCTTTTGTATTTTCATTTGATTCATGTTTGAATATCACCTAATAATCAGTCTTGTATCTGATGTTATAAACTAAAAGCCTATGTAGTGTAATTATGAACTGAATCCTTTGGTGATAGAACCTTTTGGTGATAGAACACCTGTCATGTCAGGCATTGTACTCAACTTTAACCTTCTTTGTGAGGTGTAATTCAGTTGTCTGAATGATGATAATGTGATCGGATTGTACGTGAAGATCTGATGTAATTGCAAATTAACGTTATTTCAGCATTGGTTTCCTTCCAGCTATGTAATTTTAATAATGCTTTACTTCTGTATTTTAGATCTTCTATAAGTTGATCAGGCGCTACAAGTATCTGGAGAAGAGCTTTGAAGAAGAGTTAAAGAAGGTTAGCTTTTGTTGCATTCCTTTCCCAGTCTGCATCATCTATAATCGTGTATATCACATTTTGGTTGTGAGTGGGGATTTTTGGTTACCAAGCTGGGTCATTGATTCCTGAATGCCCTGTAGTTGCATAGCCCCATAGGTTTGTTTCTGCCATAATGATGTTTTCTGATCATTACTCAATCTTACTTTAGGTTAGGATAACTTTGATGCTAATGGCCCTGTCACACTACAACGTATTTCGTAATCGTATGCCCAACGGCTGAAATGGTCCCAACACTTGGAGATTTGTCAAACCTTTTGGCGCGGGGGGGCAAAGTTGTACGTGTACAAAACGTATGCAGAACGAATGTCCGATGTATTGCTAGTGTCTACACCGGATACACAACGTGCTGAACGTATGCAGAACATATGTCCAACCTATTGCTAGCATGTGCCAGCATATGAGAGTGTATCATATAACGTGTTAGAGTGTATGGCTAACGTGCTTCCTGCGTCGTCGATACGTGGGCAATCTGCAGACTGTATATGCCCACAGGTTCTATGTTAGAAAAATGCATATCAATGTGTGTCTGGCGTGTGAGGATGTATGTCTGACGTATAAATAACGGTATGGCCAGCCTATACATACCGTATACACAACATGCTCAACGTATGCAGAACATATGTCCGACCTATTGCTAGCGTATTCCAGCATATGAGAGTATCATATAATCTATCAGAGCATATGGCTAACATGCCTCCCGTGTCATCGATACGCGGACCGTACGTGCCCACAGGTTCGACGTTAGAAAAATGCACATCAATGTGTGTCTGGTGTGTAAGGACGTATGTCCAACGTATAAATAACGTGCGCCTACCATATGCCAACACGTTGTCATGTGTTTCACATGCACACAAAATTGTTGGACCCCTAGCGTGCGTCGCCGTAAGACTACGTGTGCCTACAGTATGACGCCTTCATTTGCCCCATTTCAAAGCCTTGAATTGAACATATTTTGGGTGATTAGTCTTGAATACCATTAAACTGTCTTTCCCCCCCTCCCCATCCCATTCTAAATTAATCCTAATTCGCCATTTTTTTCCCCCTGAAATCCAAATGATAATAGTCCTTGAATTCCTATTGAAAACAGCCTTAAAATAGAATTTTGTATCTTCACATGTGTACGGACCCTGTATTAGTGTCCTCTATGTATCAGTAACTAATTGAGTGGGACGCTCTCCAAATTAATATGAAAGTCCAAGCCTAGTTCAATGCTACAGTTCTGAAATGATATTTTTATAGTACTACAACTTTAAATTGGATGCCTTAGCCAATAGGATAGGTTGAGGTAACAGTGGTGTTTGGTCGTCGTGCTGGCGACACGGCATCCCTGCTGGACCCTTTACCAGGCATGTCACTGTCCTGCTCTGCCTCGTTTCTCGGATATGGCCTCTTTTTGTAATTAATGTGTTGACTACTTGCAGCTGATAATCTTCCTGAAGGGATTCGATGAAGAACAGCGGCGGAAGCTGGCGACCGTGATGGGTGTGTGCCTGGCGGCTGGCATGGGCAACGCTGCATGCTTGGGTTGTCTCTTTGAAGACCACCTCGTCAAGGATGGTACGTACCACATGTATCGCTACATGCGACACAGCAGTCGCCTTTGTGATGATAATGTATTCCGAAAACGTATAGATGGACACGCTGGCCGAATCGATAGAGCGTTGGCTTCCCGTGCTGTAGGTCGGGAGTTCGAATCGCAATCGAGTCGAACCAATGACATACAAATTTGATGATTCTCAATTCCTAGCCTGGGGCTCAGCATTACTAGGATATGGCAAGGACTGGTTAGCTCCGTGTCAGGATAATGTAATTGAGTCGCATATCGGGTGATTGTGCGGTCTGGTCTCCCAGTGGGGCAGCACTATATAACATTGTAACTGATCTAATCTGATACGGTCACTGTAATGCTCTACACCACGCCCTTCACTGCTCATAACTCTATCCCAGCCTTTGTCTTTGTCAACAGAGATAGTATATTTAAGAGTTAGAAATTTCCTTAATCATTGTTTAATAGCGATTAATATGTATACAAATTCGCCTGGTGTGGCTCGAGTTTCAGAGCTTTTCAGAGATTCATCTCAAGTGGCTGTGTGGTACATTACTTCTGTTACTTTGATTCAGTAACTGAACCCCCTGAATGTAATGGGCTCTAATCATATTCCACTCTACAAGGTAACATTGGAAACCGACCTGCCTATGCTACCTTCTAAAGTCATGTAAACCAACTGCTGCTCCTGTTTCAGGCCTGTCGTTGAAGTTTGCGACCTTCCTCTTCAAGGCATGGTTGACTGAGCGTGACATAGGCGGCGTGGCGAGTGTCCTCAAGCGGGCGGGCCTCGAGGGGAAACTCATGAACCTGCTACCTATCAACAAGCGCACCCTGAGCAACTTCGAGGCGCACTTCCGGGAGGCGGGTCTGGACCCACTGTGCGACTACCAGCGTGCCAAGGCGACGATGGAGGTGAAGAAGGAGCTGCAGAAGACGATGGAGGACATGATGCACGATGGGGAGTTCGTCAAGGACATCATCCTCGTGGTGAAAGAGGACATGAAGAAGAACCAGATCAGTGAGCACGAGGTGGTCGTCATGGTGAGTTATGTGGCATCACCTCTTTGGTTTGCTTGGGTGGGTCTGTATTGCAAGTTAGAGGATTCATTCCTTGTAAATCTTTACAATGTTGAATGCTCTCGAAATATAAATGTTTTTATGCCAGTTTCATTAACAGCATTTGACTATTCTGGACGATCAAGCGGGCCCTATTTGGAGTCTTTCGCACTAGTCAGTAGTAGAACTCTTGCTCTTGAAAGCTTGTTTGAACCCGGTGTTGCTAGTTTCGGTGGTCCTTCAGGAAGGACAGACTGAGACACAGCTACAACTCCACCAGAGGGAGGTAGTGAATGCAGATACCATGATGCTGAAATTCGCGTTTTGTCTCGTGTAAAGTATTTGCTCTGAATATTTCACTCTGATCTGCGTTAAAATCAAATATATACTCCAAGTGCTCATGTATGCAACGATCATTTTCCACCTTTGATCTGTAGCTGGGCTTCAGTCCGTACTGAAAGACTACCGGAATACCCGCATCTTTTTTATTTATAAACTGTGTCTGCCATGGCTTTCAATTATCAAAATTATCTTTTTTTCCCGAAGGCATGGCAAGTTCTTATGGCATCTGTCGAGTGGAACAAGAAAGAGGAGCTGGTTGCCGAGCAGGCCCTCAAACATCTCAAGACCAACTCGCTGCTGCTTGCGGCCCTTACTACCACTGACCGATCAGAGCTTGCACTGCTCCTTAAAATACAGGAGTTCTGCTACGAGAACCAGAGCTTCCTCAAGGTCTTCCAGAAGATCGTCATTCTCCTCTATAGAGGTCGGTTGTTTGATTGACCTCTTTTTTTCTTTGTCAATAGCAGCACAATTCTTGTTGGTTTTCCTGTGATTATATCATTTTTGCTTGACAATCTCTGATAGCAAAACTCTGATTTAATGACTTGAGGAGAATTCGTTGTGCACTTAGTTGAGTATGAATTATTACCTTGCATGTACCCGTACTGGGCGTCATGGTACTCAGAAAGGCTTTTCCCATGTACCACAGCTGAGAAGTTAATTATGTTCCTATGATGTAAAGAGAAAAATGTCATGCTTAAAGCTGCAGTCCGGTGAAATATCAAATTTTCAAAATCAAACCAATTATCTAGGTTTGATTTTACATATCTAACTTAGATACTGATGCACTTATTAAGCATTTGTTTCTGCATATAAGACAATACTGAGTCAATTTGTTAGTGCAGAGGTCTATGCCAAAACTAATTTTCCATGTTTGCACTCAAAATATCTAAAAAGTTTACCATTTAAAATAAAAGTAACTTTGAATGAATGTAAAGTAGAAACTAGTGATCCATCTAATATGTTGATCTCAGAAAAAAATACAGAAATTCAAAACCATCGGAATATGCAACTTTAATTAAATAGGCTGCTTCCTGACTGAATTGCCGGGCTCCCTTCCTGAAGTGTTGTGCTCTGCTTGTAGCCGATGTGCTGAGTGAGGATACAATCCTGAAGTGGCATAACGGCGCCCATAGCGCCAAGGGGAAAAGCGTCTTTCTCGACCAGACACGCAAGTTCGTTGACTGGCTTCAGAGTGCAGAGGAAGAAGGTGAGTTTGGATCGGTCGTAGCTGTCTTGGGGGGGGGGGGGGGGCATATTAAGTTTTGAGCATTTTCACGGTTGTACTTAGGTTTAAATATACTTTTATCATTGAATCGGCATGTTGATATTTAAAACGTTCATAGTGTGTATTGCATTATGGGGGAAGGATACAGAGAGTAGTATTTTTAGGACCGTGAACACTTTAAATGACCGTAAGCTAATGTAATTTGTTCTTGCTGATGTGGAAATTGGATCCTGTCATATTAGGCGCCAGGTTGCCCTGTATTAGACCTGGAAAACATCCGTGGAAGGTACAAAAAAACTGGTGGCCAGGAGTGTCCGATCGTGTAGTGCTTGAATTCATGAATTTGTTGTAGGATGTATTACCCTTAACATACTTTCCAATGATTATAATTTCATTGCTTGACTACCTGATAGCAAATTGATCTAATGAGCCTGAGGAAAGCTAGTGCTATTAAGTAATGCTCTTTGAATTTTTGGGTTGCATTTGATAATTCCGATAGATTTTAAGTGCAGTTTGGTATTCAGGGCGCACCCAGACAATGTAGAGCCCATGGTCGTAGTCTTAGCCCCTTCCCCCCCCCCCCCCCCCCCCCCCCCCACACACACACACCTCTGCTTTCCACATGACCAGACGGGATGGCCGAATGAATTGAGCGTCCGTCACCTGTTTTGGGAGGTCGGGGGATCCGAACCCATGGGTTTGAACCATGCTCGAGTCAAACCAATGACTTAAAAATTGGTACTTGTCACTTCCTAGCTTGGCGCTCAGCATTATTAGGATAGGTCAAGGACTGGTTGGCTCAGTGTCAGGATAATGGGACTGAGTGAGATATCAGGTCATGGTGCTGGTGACCTTGTCTTCCAGTGGGGCAGCACTATAAAGTCTGCATGCGTGCGCACTGTCACAAGTTGGTACCCGTCCTGGTATGACCTTAGATGTTGCTAGGATGTAAAACAACAAACAAAAGCTTTCCACATGACCCAGTGTGTGCACAAAATTGTCCGACTTATACTGATAGCTAGTCTCAATCATTCTGGGGTATTAAATGAAACCATTCTAAAGTTACTGTTTATGATTTATGTAATCTAGCGCCCAGCTAATTCATTTGAAAGCCAACCATTCAATGTCCTTCCTTATTTGTGTCCTGTTTTTTTTCAGAATCTGGAGATGAGGAAGAGGACGAAAAGGACGAGTCTAGGGAGGGGATGGACTAGAAATGGTGATGGCGCCACCTTGTGCAGCAGGGTTTGCACGTCGCTGGCGGGTCACCATGGCAACCAAGCAAGCAACCGCCCGGGACCCAGTCGCGTTGCCAGCAACCGAGCACCGACACGCCGCAGGCCAAAGCCATCGTTGCTAATATAAATGTTATGTATTTAGTGACAACTATTCTTGGTCTCCCCCTCTCTTGTGACTGTTGGTCCATTTTCCGGTTCTCACCGAATGACTGAAATAGAACGTAATGAACGAATCTGATACTAGTTAACCCGAGAACGCGAATGTACTTCTGATGTTGTGGGAGGGGGTTGAGTTTTTATTTGGGGCGTGGGGTATTGGCGACCCTGTCTGTCCTGTTCTGTTGTAGCCCTGTATCCTGTGTACTACCTTCAGGGCCTGGCAGGGCGCCGTGTGGGTGGAGCATGACCTTCGGGCGGTCACTGATGAGTGTAGAGCGCGTGCGTGAACCCATCTCAGGCCACTTTAGTATTCAACTGTGGGTCACTGGTTCGAATTTATTTATAGTCCACCTGTGGTCGCGGTTTTCAGGATTTTAGCCAAAGTTATCTATTGTGCGCCTTACGAATATTACCGGTTTCTGAAGGGTGTAGCAGACATGTCTGATCTTACTGGCGCGGACTTGAACGAAATTTTGTTTGTGACATAGTTTCTATCGAACCGACCACAGGGTGGACGCAGCAGTCACGTGGACCCGGCGCAGATGCCAGATGAAAACTTGAGAAGTAATAAAAGAATTCAATCAATTTGTGTGTCCTGTGGTTATATTTAATTGGACGTTATCTTGTATAGTATGTGGATATTGCAATGTTTTAATGTAAGCTATCAAAATATGCACCTTTGCGTGCTGCCGACCAGTTAACTTTCCATTCGTTTTAAGGGTGCATTGAGGAATGCGCCAGAGCAAACACCCCCCCCCCCCTCCCCCAGGAGCATGGTATTTCCATATATATAAATCATAGATATACCTGCTACCCTATGATTTCTTAATTTATATACATGTTAAACATTTGTCAATGTAAATATGTAAAATATTTCATGGTGAAGGAGTGAACTTATCTGTACCACCCATAACTATGCTGTTTTTTCTACTTAACTATGTATTAGTTGCTCCAATTAATAGGTAATAGCATCTTTTTCTTAGAAAAAAACGTTCAATTATATGCCATAATCTTGATCTTTTCAGAAATATAAACTTTATTCTCCTATCATAAAGCACGTTTTAGGGATAACCATTTCATTATTGCAGACGGACGGTTATGGGCATTCATATTTCCTGTAATATATAGTAAATAAGGACACATTTAGTTTTAACATTCCTTATGCCTATACCACACAGTGTCTACATCAGATAGATATATTCCAGAATCTACAATGTCATAGTACAGATATTTTTATTATTTAAAAAGAGGAGACGGATGGTTATGCAATTAACCTGTAAAATATACAAAAATACAAAGGTGTATTCCAGAATGTGCAATGGTCATAGTACAGATAGGAAAAATATTACACATCTGAAGTCGGTTCATTTCTGATGGTGCTGTCACATTACGATGCGTGTCGACGTATGTCATTTTTTTGCGCAATGTCAAGAAATGTGAGGCGCGTGTTGGTTTTTGTTGATCTACGGCGCTGGTCGGTGACGCGCATCAGGGTATTGGTGAAGTTTTCTGCTTGCACAAAACTTTTGATGTGCGAAGAAGCACGGGTGCCAACATTATGGCAACGTTAGGGGCGCGTCGACATACGTTAGACGTGCATTTGAGGAACGTGTGACGTCCTACATTGACTATTTTTTCCAACAACGGTGAGTGTTCCGTCAGCGCGTTGGGAAACGTTACCCACACATTAGGCCAACTTCGCACGTGCTGATAGCACCGTGCCGAAACGCGCTGGAGTGTCATTGGTCACGCGTCGTTCACACGCTCTGATATGTCGTGCAACACTTCGGCCGGTTGCTAGCGGAGCGCTGGAATAACGTTATGCGAACGCTAGGCACACCGTGTGTGCGTGAAGCTCGTTTCCGCACGTTGCACCCACCTATTTTTGTTTTCTGTCTCGATGTACCTCACCACAACGTCGGACGCATGCTACCACTATGTTGCGCTGACGTCAAACTTTTCCCACCGTGTCGAAAAGTTTCACATGTATAGAAGATTTTGCGTGTTGGCGGCGGGCCGGTGAGAAGCATCGTAATGTGACGGGGCCATAAGTTAAATAGATTTCCCTACAGACCACTTGACACAAACTGTGACTATTTGGCATAACCGTGACTATTTGGCATAACCGTGACTATTTGGCATAACCGTGACTATTTGCCATAACAGCTCAGTAGTCTGTAGGGAAATCTATTGCATGCAGCTTTTTCACCTGTCATCTGTACACTGAAGATGCCTATATGGATGCTAATTAAAATATCAAATTTGTATCACTCAATATGGAATGTGCTAACCATGTCAATGAAGTTATATGTGCAGTTAGTGTTATTTATTGATAGTTTACTCCAATATGCCCCTATAAACCATTGCAGATGGACGGTTATGCTAAAACTTCCCCAACACAAAAATGCTGATTATTATCCAGGCAGTCGACTTGAACTCTTAAATTTGAGGGTTAATAATGGCAGAGACATAGTCAATAGTAAGAACATATTTTATGAATGCCCTACTTACAAGGTTATCTAAAAAGGAAACATTAAAACCTACTTTTGGCCTAGAAATTGTCCAAAAAGTATGGAAATATGACCATTTATGGGCCACAGTTTTATGAGATCACATTGTACAGATACAAAACTGGTATCCCCAGAAAGCCCTAGGACAGACGAATGCATACAAGCTCATTCCAGCCTTCTAATCACATTATTAACGAACCTGTGGTATTAAAACACGTTTGTTGCAGCTTTATGAGAACTAACCATATATACATACTTAGCTTAAACCACAGGTTCTAGCGAATGTCTGAGCGCACTATGGCACTGACGTCCTCTGGCTGTCGGCTGCTTAGCCTCCACATGATATATTGTCCATTAATTACAACACACACACCAAATGCAGCTGAAACACAACTTAAGCCTACCATGCACAAGTGTTTGTGTGTATACACTCAACGTGACTGACTCATTACAGGTCTAACCTGCTCGCCGGCCTAATCACCTGACCTGACCTACTTAGATTAGCTGCACTGTTTACATTTGGCAACGACGCTGACTGACCTACTCTGCATCTGCTCGAGTGGTACGGGCTGCCCCCCTCGGGCATCCTCATAATCTTGTGGTCCGTTTGAATTTGAATCTCCTTGCCAAAGATATAGTCATGAAATCTCTGGCATCCGAAACATATGGCGAGCATTTCTTTCTCTATCGTGGCATAACCACACTGCGCTGAATTGAGCGCACAAGATGCAAGTGCGATTGGCTTGCTTTCCTGCATTAACACAGCACCTAGACCTGACTGACAGGCATCTACCTGAATGACAATGGGTTTGTTTACATTATAATAAGACAACACAGGAGCAGTTCTCCTTCAACTTATCAAAAGTACCCTGCTGTTCGTTTTGTCAGTGCCACGCTACATCCTTAGCGAGGAGCGTGCGCAGTGTTTTGGCAATCTCGGACATGTTAGGTATGAACTTGTACACATACCCAACCATGCCCAGGAACCTTTGGATGCCTTGTTTGTCGCGCGGTTCTGGCATGTCTATGATTGCTTGTATTCTGTCTGGATCAGGCTTCCCCCCTGTTGGGTAAGTTGATGACCTACATACTTTACTGTAGTTTTGCATAGCAAAGATATTGTCTCGTTTAGTTTGAGATTTACCAACCTAGCTCAGTCCAACACAGCCTTGAGCCTCTCGTTGTCTTCCTCAACCGTTGACCCATATACCAAAATCTCGTCTGTGACTATCCCGATACTGGGTAGATCGCCCATGACACGGTGCATTTCCTGAATAAAAATATCACCGGCTGTTTTGATGCCAAAAGGCAGGCGGGTGTACCTGTACAGGCCCCACGGAGTGTTAAGCGTGCACAGACGCAAACTTTCTTCATCTAACTCTATTTGCCAATACCCTGTCATTGCATCCAAAACCGAGAAATATTTTGCATCTGCCATCTTGGCAATAATTTCGTCAATCGTTTTGGTAGGGAAAGGCCCTCTCTTTATCGCTTTGTTCAACCTATTCGGATCCAGACAAATCCTTATCTTCTTTTTTTTTTACGATAGTTATGGAATTAACCCACTCGGTAGGTTTATCCTGCTCAACTATTACACCTAACTCTACCATGCGATCAAGTTCACTACGTACTTTACTTTGAATAGCAAATGGGATTTTTCTAGGTGGATCTATAACAGGTTGTACAGAATTATCAACATGAATGACAGCATTTGCTTTGATAAGACCTAAACCTTGAAACAGGTCTTTGTATTCGCTTACCAGCTGTTCAGCCCTGGCACTGAGACTGTAGTTTGGCTTGGAAATGTTCGTCGGCATGGCAGAGTGCACCTCGTCAAACCGCGCCAGCAGGTTCAATGTCACACAAGCCTGTTTCCCCAAAATAGGCTGATAGTTCTGCACCACTTGGAACCTGAAGTTTCTGCCATTCAATTCGACTGACGCCTCCTTGTCAGGAGTGATCCGATGTCCCGAGAATGTCACCAATAAACACCTGGTGTTCATCAGCTGCCCCGGAGCGACTCTGTCGAAAACGTTTCTCGGAAGCACGTTTGCCTCCGACCCGGTGTCGAGCTTGAACTTAACAGGGCAACCATTCACTCGGACGGTCGCATACCACAGCTTGGCATCTTGCTCGGCACCACGGTCAACGGCACCGACGAACAGATCCATTGTCAGCACATTGACGTCCGCTGGATCAGGTTCTTGCTCAGCATTGTGAGGGTCGGGCTCTTCGACAGCCAATTCGTTGATGTTAACCTTGCCCAGTCTGCTCCGGCAGACCTTACCGAAGTGCCCGATCTTCTTGCAGGTTATGCAAGCTTTGCCTTTCGCTGGGCAGACTCCCCGGCGGTGTTTGTATCAGCATTTCTGACAGCAGATCTTGAACTCTCCTGCACCTACACTGGTGTGGCGTTTTCAGCGCCCGGTCATGCTCAGCGG
Source organism: Branchipolynoe longqiensis (assembly GCA_030323885.1). Lineage (NCBI taxonomy): Eukaryota > Metazoa > Annelida > Polychaeta > Phyllodocida > Polynoidae > Branchipolynoe > Branchipolynoe longqiensis. Next base: position 30,934,617 of record CM059199.1, read on the forward strand.
CCTGTCGTGGCATGCGTGGATTTTCGCAAGTTGCGGCGATCACTGCTATTTGTTTTGTTTACCCTCGGCGATTCGACGCTGATCTAGCTGCTACGTTAATATCGCTTGGGATTTAAGGTTAATTTAATTAAATTTCATTATTTGAGTATGTAATTCTGTTAAATATGATCGCATTCAATAGATTTCGGCCTAATCGGTCCCTGACACTGCCGGGTACCGTGGCTGAGCTTGTAGCCGGCGAGGGCATAGGTGTTTTGCATATGTCTTAAAATCCGCGCATGCGCAGAAGCCACGACAGGCCGCTGAGCATGACCGGGCGCTGAAAACGCCACACCGGCACCGTCAGAATTCCAAAATGGCGATTTCCAAGATGGCGTCACCAATCACCGGACCGCCGGTGCACCGGTACGCGCAGTAGCATAGTTCTTAAGAAAATCAATTTCCTTACTCTCAACTTCTGATTTGTTGTCCTCCAACAGATCCGAACTGAATTCACTCATTTCACACATACTAACACACTTCTCCAGAGTTAACTCAGCAGTTTGCAGCAGTTTGTTACGCAAATGAATGTTTTTAACGCCAGCCACCAACCGATCACGCAACAGCGACTGCTCCACTGACCCATACTCGCAATCCTTTGTCTCTTAGCGCCGTGATGTACATGGCCACATATTCTGTACCTTGATTATGCAAATTAAACTTGTACCTTGTTATTATCAAACTGCACTTGCCTATACAATATGTCTGGTATGCTTCTGTGACCCAGATAGCACACAGCCGTCCGGCTGATGGTGGCCGCGCCGTCGGGCCAACGGTGGCAAACCGCCGTTGTTTTGTCCACTGGCCCGCCATCAGGCCAACGGCGGTAAACCGCCGTCGGGCCAACAGTGGCAAACCGCCATCGGGCCGACGTTGTTTTGTCAACTGGCCCGCCGTCGGGCTAAGGGCGGCAAACACCGTTGGGCCATACAGAAAAAGTCAAATATCTCTCAAATTACACCACCTAGAAACAAATCGCTTGGTACACATATAGAAAACATGTTTACCAAGAATATTCTGCACATGTTTAAATACAATTGGGTAAAATAATTCCATAAACTGACTGCGAATTATGGTGTATTTGTAGCAAACCCTGTCTTGACAGTGTCTTCTCGGAAAAAACCCAAGATGGCAGTGCTTTGTCAACATCCCGTACCGGATAATTCAAATCGTATTAACACGAATAATTCCATTAATACGTCGTAATCAATTACAAAACTTTTAGAAAATAATCTAAGTATATTAACAAACAATCCTGTAAAATAATTCAATAAAATTCCTTCGATTTATGGTGTATTTTGTAGAGAAACTGCTAAACCAACTCATGCATGTCCACCGCTTGCGAGTTGACTCGAACCGGTAGTATCAGAACTGGAAATGTTTCAAATCCAAAGGCACAGAGCAGCGGACCACCACTGTCGACCCGATGGTGGCAAATATATTGGAAAAAAAGGCAAAGAGCGGCGACCCACCACCGTCAGTCCGACGGTGGCAAATATGTGGGGAAAAAAGGCAAAGAGCGGCGGACCACCACCATCGGCCCGACGGTGGCAAAAATGTGGAAAATGAATGGCAACCAGCGGCGGGCCACCACCGTCGGCCCGACGGTGGCAAATGTGTGGGGGGAAAACGGCAAAATGCAGCGGACCACCACTGTCGGCCCGACGATGGCCCGACGGTGGCTGGTATGTGGCGACGGTGCGACCAATAGCCAATGTTGGCCCGATGGCGGTGTGCTGTCTGGGGAGTGGTCCGATCATGTCTCGGTCAGCGAGCGCGATGGACATATTGGCGAAAACCTTTTGCGCTTTGCATCATTGCACTCGTTCTGTCTTCAATATGACACCTGCAGCAGTGGCGTATATGTCATATGCTCTGATCCATGTTTTCCAGTTCGATCTTGCGTTGTTGCTGAGGACAAGCTGACCAGGTGGCCACAAATCCGGCAGTGTATTAACAGGCGGCATTCTTCCTCATCTGACACCATGTGGAAGTACACTTTGACTTCTGGATACTGAATGGTTTATTCCTATTCAGGGCTCACTGAACCGCCAGCTAAACTTTCCATGATGTCATCTCATCAGCATATTTCCAGACTTGTCTAGACATGCATCTATTGTTGGAGGAATACATATAAAAGAAAGGTCTAATGTGGCGTATTAAAAAACAAACATGTTCCTTCCAAAAGTATGGTGTTCCAAGGAGCATGGCTGTGACCTGGAGAATGCATGTGGACTTTTCTAAAGCCCACTAGGCCTTCATGTTGCATCGAGTATTAATTTGTAGTCTATGCAATAATAAAAGGACACTCGATCTCATCTTGTATCCAAATCTTTGCATCTTTTTCTAAAATTCCATGGTGATTAAACTGGTTTTGGACATGACTGTTGTGTCCCACACTTGTTATATCAGTGAATTCATACTATTCTGGGAATATGTCTACCAGAGCTTCGGTAAGGAAAAAAACACTTGCTACTGTTGCATGTGTACACCTGTTTTATTGGACCGTGGCTATTAATATCATTTTCCTACAAAGCTCTATGACAAAATCTGATGTTGAAGTACAATATTTTTGTTGGTATCCCCCTTAATTGTGTTACTATACTATGTCCACAACTCAAAATTGGGAACAATACAATGTTCCTGTGCATATTTCTTAATTGTGCAATTCTGTACTTAAGGGTTCACAGTATAAAAAATAATTGTTCGTGCAATAAATTTTAAATAATTGTTGTTATTAATAAATCATATACATTATCCACATGAGAGGCTGGTAGTTCTCGACAAGATAGTAAACTGAACTATCTTTTCCATCACATTACCAGTATCAAAGACCATATAGTATTAAGACGGCTCACTCCCTATCTCTCCCATGGTAATGTAAATTTTGCAGTGCCACCTTGTGGTGGGTTTGATCAGCCCAGCTGTTGGTTGGTGTTTCACATGTAAACACATATAATTATATTATACATGAGATAGGTAAGTATGAATACTCATCAATATGAAATTGCTACGAACAAATACACATCATCAGCATCATCATCATCATCGCCATCATCATACATCTTTCACATTCATATATATATTTATACATATAATATAGCAACTGTTTAACCAAGAGAACAGCCAGCACACCAAGTGGTGGGTTTGATCATTTTGATTACACAGTACAGGCTGAGTGAGACATCTCAGTATTATAGGGTCTTTGCCAGTATGCATACAGACAAGAATTATCTACTCAGCAAAAAATATTGTGAAATGCACAATATTAATTTAAACCCTCGTGTCACATTTGGGTCACATTTTCCATGAAAAGACCCAAATATGAAATTATTGTTTTACAACACAGGCGATCTCTCGTCATGTTGCAGCATCTTCCGACTCTCATATGCCCTCTATCGGACGTTTATGAACTCTCCCGACGGAAGTCAGTGATCAGCCATGTTTGAGTTAACTGAGTTTCCGGTCCCGGTGTAGTGTGCGTCTTTATTTGGTAAGTTTATTCGTCTAAATATGAAACATTTGGAGAAATTTTACGCGAACTTATTTCACTGATCCATTTGCATCAGAGTATTAGGTTATGTTCGGTATTTACATGTGCTTACTTCACATTAATCCCTTTGTTTGGCTGTGCTACTGGTAGCATCGCGATCTGGTCATCAAATCTAGGCGCACATACTGACATACATAGTCATAAGCCGTGTTTACACGGGCGAGTTAAAACGCTTCACATGAAACCACATGTCTAGATCGATTTACATTTGCCATGTAAACATGATGCTGTGGCGTTTTAGGGCTGAATCGATTCATATTATTCGCTTCATATAAACCACTTAGCGAGGTCGTTTATATGAATCGATCTAGCTTAAACGCGTCACACGCATGCGCAGTCGAAACCTTAATTTGTTGACTTTCCGGTCAATCAAAAGCACATATTATAGAATTTAGTCTATGAAACCGCTAGCTGTGCACAGAAATTTTTTTCATCATTTATTTTTAGGGTTTCACTGCCCAGCAGAAGTTTTGACCGTTCCAAACCAATACGATTCAGTCCATACAGATCTAGGTCGAACCCACACTCTCTCGTGGTGACGTCGACGAACCCAAACTGGCGCTGGTTAGTCTGGACTTGCTCATGTGCAGATATTGATTTCCGCCTTCAAACTAGTTGCGTGTAAACGTGCCACTACATAGCTTCATATAAATCGCTTTGTCTAAATCGTTTTACATTTGCCCGTGTAAACACAGCTTTAGTCTGTCATAGCAAACCTAAGGCCTTAGTCCCTTAGGATTAGACTCTAAGTTAGAATTAGATTAAAGATGACTATCCCTACCCAAAGACAAGTACTGTACTCTGTGGTCTGTACGGAACAGTACGGGGTGAAGCTTTTATTTAAGCAAATCTAGGCTAATGTCCCTAGCCTAAGCCTAAGCCTTAGGCTAGGCCTAGCATCGATGCTGGTATTAACGACTATATAGGGTATGCACTGACGTCACGCTAAACGGAAGTGTGGCCATTGTGGCGATAGTAACCACAATAATAACACACTAGCACAGTGCAAACTCAATGGCTATGAGCAATCTTCCTCCAGAAAAGGTTAAATATCTCTAAAACCACACCACCTAGAAACAAACTGATTGGAATACACATAGAAAACATGTTTACCAAAAAGATTATATTAAATTGATACGGTTAGGGTTATGGATTTCTATTAAATTTGAATAAAACTGACGTTTTGCACTGCGCGTACCGGCATACTCAATCGAGTCAATGCATTGTCAATGGCAGTGAGCAATCTTCAGAGAGAAAAAGTTAAATATCTCTAAAACTACAACACCTAGAAATAAAACTGATTGGAATACACATAGAAAGCATGTTTACCAAAAAGATTATATTAAATTGATACAGTTAGGATTTGGGATTTCTATTAATTTTGAATAAAACTGACGTTTTGCACTGCGCGTACCAGCAAACTCAATGCATTGCCAATGATCGTGAGCAATCTTCATACAGAAAAAGTGAAATATCTCTAAAACCACACCACCTAGACACAAGTTCCAACCACATCCACGAAATGTCCGTTAAACATTCAATGATTCATTCTTGTTAAGTTGTTTAGGGTTGGATGTTTGTTATTAATATTTCATTTTAATTTAATAATATGAATAAGCAATACTTAGCACCTATCGCCCACATCGGTAATTAATATGAAGAGTTCAGTCTTCAGCAGTTCAGGTGCCAAACGACGTAAATGCCAATCCGAAAATGGAGATAAACATTCAATTACATTGGAATCGAACTTTTTAAAATTTATTTATGTTCCTACTCTGCTCGCCATGAATATGGCCTATGGCTATGCTACGTACTATACATAAATAAATCACAATGCCTTACAATTATGATAGGTAGCTAATACTAAACCAGAGCTCAGAACAGTTTAAATTATCTCAATATCTTCAATAGAACCAAAGTTATGATGATTGTAAGATTGCGAAATGGGGCACCAATTTCTAATAGTAATACTAATAGGGTTTGTATGACAATGGTGAAGTAATAGACTACATCACGGTTCCGACTGCGCATGCGCTGAAAACGGTGTTGGGAGCAAAGCAAAGGCATACGGCCATTGGGTTTGCCAATACGCGCAGTGAAAAACATCAGTTTTATTCTAAATTAATAGAAATCCAAAATCCTAACCTTATTATTTTAATATAATCTTTTTGTTGAACATGTTTTCTATATGTGTTCCATGCGGTTTGTGCCTAGGTGGTGTGGATATAAATAAAAACATGAATAAAATAAGTAAAAGTAACTCTGGCTATGGCTCTAACACTAGTCTGAGTGCCTAGAATTTTCTAAATCTAAATGCACATGGCATAAGATGTGCTGATTATATTGATGTAAATGCAATGCTGGATAAAAGATTAATATCTTAATTTATTATATATATTTTTTAGTTGGTATCCTATGTTTCAAACAAGAGCTGAGATGAGCTCAAACTAGCATATTTCATAGCTGCACCCAGTGTATTGGCATGTGCCATGTGCTTCTGGGGGGGTTGTTTTGCTCTGACACATCCCACAATGCAATGTGCCACTGGAACCGTGATGTGGTCTATTAGAGTAGCGCAACAGGTCCAACTTTTGTGAATAGAATTGGATGAAAATTGTTGATATATTCTTTATGCTTTCACTTAGGACAATGAGAATTTATATCTAGGGATATTTTGGGGTGCTCTTTCACATGCTGCAATCAAAATTCATGAAATACAAAAGTTTTAAGGTAATCATGGTTGCAGAACAACCCACACTGTATTTTTGGAAGGCCGCCTGAAATTCATGGGTGAAATCAGCTGACCAGAGTGACCCATTTTATATGAAACAATGTTTATGGCCTTAGAATTCTGTTTAATGGTGCCTTCCCTTCCTTTTTACCAGATTGAAGTCAATTCTTCAGTAGTCAAAATCAGCAAAATTTTATTAAGGGGAGACTCGGGTGATTTCCGTATCTCAAAAACTATTAAGGATAGAGCTTTGAAAATTGGAGCACACATTCTTTGTATCAAGAGAACCATATGATGAAGGATCTTGCAAAGAAAAAAATCAAAATTTTACCCCCTCCAGGAAGTATACTGAATGTGCCTAGCAGTTGAGTGCAATAAGGTGGTTTGTGAATTTATATATGTCATTACCAACATGTCCCTACATGAGGAACCAGAGGTAACAAAAATTCAATGGTCAATTTTTGTGTCTCCATCCCTAGCTCTTGAACTATGAAAGATACAGTGTTTTTAACCATCTTATTGCACTCAGCAGCAACTTTTACATAAGTCTGCCTAGTTTCAACTTTCTGCTACAATTATAACTTACATTTTTACAGGGGGCAAATTGGCAAAACTCTGGGAAAAGCAGTTCTGAGAAAACGAGCTTCAAAGTTCACAAAGTGTTCCTTTCCAATGTTAAAGTCCAGTATCATCATCTAGAATTCCATATTGTATACCCAAATATCCAGTCATGTAATTATCTGTCCAAAAAACATATCATTTACACCAAATTAGTACACCAAAAACCAAAAATCAACAGTTTCACCCAAATTCATGTTCCGATCACCCGTGTGTCACCTTAACAACACTTCAAAATATAGCTGAGTCAAAAGTAGTTTTAAAATCGGAAATACCTCAGCGAATATTCCCACAGAGGATACATAGGGAGCAAGCTAGTTGTGGGCATGTACAAAGCATGTACTTCATGAATACACACTTTTCCCCCCTTTTTTTGTTCAATTTTTGTTCATTGCAGTTGAATAACTTCTTTTTTTCAGCACAGGGCCACTGGTCTTCTGGCCTTAACAATTATAGTGCATATGAACTATTTATGGATGAGATGATGAGATGGTATGAAATATATAGACAATAGGTTAAAATCAGGCATTATAATTATAGTGGGGATCTTATTTTGCAGATGTAGACTGGAGAATAGCCATTTACCTTGAGACTATATCAGTGATTTGATGATCATACCTGTGAGGAGGCATTAATATAATGGCCATGACTTGCTGATAGTGATACAGGTAGTAGTGGATTTTGGATTATGCAAATGATGGTTGCATGACTCATTTAAATTGTCGTGGTCAACTATAGCTTTGTCGGTAGTATATGTTTTTATTGGTTTAGTCAGGTGTTATAGGCTGGTGGGTATACTTTGGCAGTTGTTATTTCTTTTACTCTTTTTGCCATGGGGGATTTCAGAGAGGGAAGGGAGTGGTTTGGGACTATGTATTTATTTCGCTTCTCAACTTTTGTGGTCTATCCCTGTAGGTTTATCGTATAGTTAAATGAATCTTACCTGGATACAGATGATGGAGAACTGGTGTTTTCCCGAGGTACTAGGCTCGGATAGTCGCGGGTCACGGAGAAGGAAGCACATCTGGTTCCAGCAATCTCTTATATACTTTTTAGGATAAAAAATGATTTAACTGTATATAGATACTTATTGTGTTTTCGATTTGGTTCTGGCGAAAATGATAATTGTGGGTGGGTGGGTAGGGTGGGTGTGTGGGCCTCACCCACGACTATCCGAGGCTAGTACCTCGGGGAAAACACCAGTTATCCATTATATGTACCCAGGTAAGATTTGTATAACTATACTATTTTACCTCGGTACTACGCCTCTGGCTACTTGTAGCCCAGGGAGAATTTTACGTGATGTCACAGTATTGGTAAACAACTTCTGAGAACGACCCATCTTATGAGTACATAAATTTGATGTTTTTTCTCACCTGTTTCCAGTTGGTGAGTAGGCGTGTCGTCACGTTGCTTGACTTTTCCAGTCGTTTGTTGTAATGTTTTGCAAACAATCTAGGCGTCTTCCACCCAGCGTGTGCAAGAATTCTCTTAACCGAGATTCCTAATTGTCTTGCCTTGGAGACCATGGCTCCATGCGTTGAGTGAAATGCATAGCGTTCAGTGTTGACTCCTGCTTGTTTAAGCGCCTTGATAGTCCACATTGCGAGAGTGTCTCTGGAGATAGCTTCATGTGGCCGTATAAAGCTGATTAGGAGTTGTCTGGAATTTCTGATTCCGTGTGACTTGGATATGTAAGCCCTAATGGCCGAAACTACACATATCCGTTTATCCTCCGGAAAACTAGTAACATGTACTGTGGACAGTGGATTCCCTGTACAATTTGATTTAAGTAATGTCTGTAAATCAAATGTAGCTTCTTCCTTATCTATTTCTAGTCCATCTAGTGAAAGTGCCACAATGGTTTGGCCTCTGTGTCCTGTAATTAGCAATAATAAGACTGCTAATTTAAATCCTAGGTCTTTCATTGACAAATGTTTGTTGCTAGGCCATGACTTGAATAGTTTGAATACTATTGATACATCCCAAAACCTATTATATTTAGGTTTGGGTGGGTTTCTTTCGTACACCAATCTAATAAACCAGTGTACTAGAGTCGTTCTCAGAAGTTGATTGATTGATTGATTGGTGGTTGCTTTACGCGGTGTCGGCAGCATAGGCCATATTCACGGCGAGAAATGTTTGTTTTTTGTTCAAACCATCGCTTTGAGATGTAAAGGCAGACAATCAGTTGTGTGCCAATAGACACTCATCAAATTAGAAAGCTCACAATCATATTTGTGGTAAGGGAAACAAATTTCCATAGAAAAAGAAAAGTTTCATTAATAATTGATAGAATCTATTCAGTAAACTGTATGAGGTGGTACAGTCCAGCTGCCCTCAAAAAGGCTAAAATGTTTTCCTGTTTTACCTTAGTAAAAAGGTCACGGATACTGTATGCAGTGTGGAACTGTTGGCGCAGGGCCAAACAATCAACGCAACTTAGTAAAATGTGTTTGAGTGTCAGCGGGGACTGACACCCAATACATTCAGGGGGAGGTTCCCCCTTCAGCAGAAAAGCCTGTGTAAGCCACGAGTGGCCAATACGGCAGCGGCTAAGGACCACTTGGTCCCGCCGACCTGCCGCATGAGTCTGTGGTGGCTTTCCCACAGATGGTTCAATTTCTTTAAGTTTATTAATGTTTTCATCCCACTCATGTTGCCATTTGGATTTTATGTGGGTGGCTATTAGTGGTTTCAGATCAGAGTGACGGATCAGACACGGTTCAAGATCACAGTTCAGGGCCTTCTTCCCAGCCCGATCAGCTCGTTCGTTTCCTTGTATGCTGGGCTGGAATGGCCAGGCACCCAGCACAGGTGGATGTCATACCCATCCGTTGTCAGTTGGTTCATTTTATAAATGACCGTTGCTAGAATAGGGTGATTCGTTTTCAGTCCAGCAACAGCCTGGAGGCAAGAGAACGAATCACTGTATATAACATAGTTAGTGTGGTTGGATACCTCGATACACTCCAACGCGAGAAGGAGTGCTCAGGCTTCTGCATTGAAAATCGAGCTCTGATTGGGCAAACGTACACCAAAATTTGCAGCTACCCGTCTTTGGTCTTTCGAAACATCAGTGTATATGGAGAGGTGGTCTGCAAACTGGCCTTGAATCTCTGCATGCAGTCCTTGGTACTCGAGTGGATGTGTCCCAGACTTCCTCAGTTCCGTGAGTCGGAGGATAACCGATGGCTTTCTCAACAACCACGGGGGATGTTCTGGGACTTTGGCATCCTCCAACACATCCAAATCCACTCCCAAGGCCTCCAAATGAGGTTTCATTCGGAGCCTCAGTGGCCGGATGTAATTCGGCTTGGCTTCATACCTGGATTCGTCATGTTGCTCGAATAGACAATTGTGTGCAGGATTTAAATTTTAATGCATTAGTTTTTATCTTGACTACATATTGCATGTTCTCAGAAGTTGTGTACCAATACTGTGACATCAGTACCAAAAAATCAAAATGCTGTCAAAGTCCTATATATACAAGCTTCCTTAATGTGTATGTCCTTCTGCATCTGAATAATTGAAAATAAACATATTCTGACATTGTTAAGTCGGTCAAATGATGCTCACACCCAATAAATATCAGTATAGCATGGAAAACAATCTGACTCCAAAATCAAATATTTTCCACACAAAGCTTGACATTTTAAGGACATTTCACATGCCACTTGCTTTATAAACAGTAGTAATAATAATTTTAAACCTCATTGCTATGGTTTTGTCTTATCTGTGATGATTAAAGAGAAAAGTGGAATCAACAATTTTACACAAATGTTTGGCTCAAATTTCAATGTTTAAGGGCGATTTCAGGATTTACCTTTTACTATACCATAACTGGGTCCATGCATAGAGTGTCAAATGGTGAAAATAGGTCCTATACTGTATCTGTACTCAGTGTTTGATACAGAGTTTCATAGTACTTGCAAGTGGAAATGAAATGTTACAATGTTAATGACTCCAGAAAAGGTTAACTATTTAATAATTTATATATATTTTTTTAGAAATAAATGTCTTCACCTTAATGAAGACATTGTATATGGCCATTTGAAGTGAAATGTGCTGTTGATCAGAGGTTTTCATTATGTTTGTGACACTTTATTTTCAAAGCTGTTGACAATGTAAAAAATTAATGATGTAATTTTCTATTTATTTAGCCAAATCCATCCCAATAAGATACATAATACACAATATTAACATTTACTTTTGATCTAAAATATATCCCACATTATTGGGCTAAATGATGAAATCTAAATATTGACACTCCAATAATGGGTTTCTTTAAAATATGCATTTCAAGTAGACTACCTCAAGTGGTACACATTTTCTGAGAACGACCCACTAACTGATGTTTCCCAACCGTTTGTCCATCTATTCTTGGTAGAATAATGGATAGGGCACATCTCGCTGCGGTAATAGCACCGAATCCTAATAGCACCGAATCCTACTCCTTCGTCTTCTAATATTCTTAGAAATCGTAACACTTGAGCTCTTGTAGGTTTTTAACACTTCTTTGAGAAGGCAATAAAGGCCCCATTTCTGCAGGCATGTTATATGAGTCTTTCTTTTGTTATTTTATCTAATCCAAATTGTTCCAAATATTTTCTTAGAAAAGGAATGCCAAAAGGCTTGACACGTCTCCGTGGACTGTTAGTGGTCCTTGATGTTGAAGGTTGTTCCTTTCCCTTGGGAAGCTCATCAAGTCTTTTGCTGCCGATGTTGTTGCTGCTAACCATGGTTGTGTTTCCCATGCTGGTACTATCAGTACTGCGTGGGTGTGATCCATCTTCATCTTCCTGGCCACTCTGCTGATAATGCTGAATGGGGGGAATATGTAATAGAATTTATTATTCCAAATTAATGAAACTGCATCTACTCTCCAGGCTTCTGGCTCTGGATGCTGAAACACATATTTTGGTAACTTCTTGTTGTTGGGTTCTTCTTTGCTGCTGGTCCTAATTGGTTGGTCCCTCACATTGTAACTGTTTTCGTCTAAATTAATTCTCCTTTTCATACCAAATGAAGAAAATTCCTTTTATTATACCCCAAAGAAGCAATGACAGCAATCCGGTGAGAAAAAAATGTTTGGTTTATTTTTTATTGCAAAAATAGATTCATTTGTCACGCAAATATGACAACTAAAAATAGGGATGGTGAAACTGTACTACTTGTGTTGGAAACTACTTCATTGTAGACCAAAATATTCAAACATAGCTAGTTTATTTGCAAAGTTGTAACGTGCAAAAATGTCAGAAAACTAATTTTAGGACTGTTGAGTGTCTGTGTGTAAAACAACGATGCTTGAAAGTGAGCATAATGCGTGTTTCATGAGATGTCATGTCATGAAACACGCGACACCTTCAATTTACACAATATCCAACCATGCAAGCCAGGAAAAACCCTGCTCCTTTAAATAGGATAGCATCATAGATGCCTAGTTCTGAACACAAAAGTTATAATATTATTTCCTAAAATGCATTAAAAGTGAAATAAACACTCTCTGTCACGGGAGAAACACGCGTAACGGCGAAAATTTATTTTGCGATACAAAATCCAACAATGGATCAAATCTCTTCTCACCATGATTTTCAAATATATCGTGGGCATCTACACACCTACTGATGATGTGGTGTCAAGTCATAAACAGGATGTTGCGCTATGATGCTATTAGTGTGGCGTGTCACACATCGATGAAGAAGAAACACGCGTAACGGCGAAAATTTATTTTGTGATACAAAATCCAATAATGGATCAAATCTCTTCTCACCATGATTTTCAAATATACCGTGGGCATCTACACACCTACTGATGATGTGGTGTCAAGTTTTAAACAGGATGTTGCGCTATGATGCTATCACACATTCACCTTTTGTCATCTTCATCCTCTAAGTCATCACAATATCTTTTTCTACATAAGAAAACTTAAAACACTCAAAAGAAATATTTGCATACATGTAATGTGTACAAATAATGCCCTGAACAAATACATTTTTTGCATGCTATTAGCAGTGTCTAACCTAAGTCATTATTGAGTGTCACATGAAACATGCATTACATGTTACATGTGTTACAATTCTAAGAACATCAGAAGTTAGGGAAGTGTTCCAAGATTACTTTGAAATATGTCCACAGCATCAAAAACTAATAAGCATAAATATTTTCATCATCTGTGGTGCTTGTTTCATCATGAAGGAACAACTTTTCCTTTCCATGTAACGCATGTTTCAGTGTCACAATTTTATATGTTCTATGTTCTACTCTCAAGTGGACGAACACTCATAAAATTGCACTTAGTTACTCCTTGTGACTGCTGTTCAAAACCTAACTAGGAAATAATAAGGGTCTTGTTCTAAATATTACATAATGAAGGTTTTTGTGTGGCCGAAACACGTGTAACATTCTCCACTTGGTCATGTTCGAAGCCACCGTGACTTGCAGTCTGGGTCCAAATTGTTTTTGTTTTAAATTGTGTCTTAAAATTGGATGTATGTGGAACACAACAAGCCTAATTGGGATAGGCTGTAACATATTTCAGTTTTGACCTCCGATTCCCCCTTTTTAGGACCAAAACTGAAGAAGAACCCATTATAAGCAAAACTTGTAACACTCAAAAGACATACTTGCATAAATGTAATGTGTAGAAATAATACCCTTAACAAAACCTTTTTTTGTGTGCATACTTTTAGCAATTTCTGAGCCAAGTTATTATTGAATGTCACATGAAACATGCATTACATGTCACATGAAACATGCGTTACAATTGCAATAACATCAGAAGTTATGGAAGTATTACAAAATTACTTTGAAATATGTCCACAGCGTCAAAAACTAATAAGCATAAATACCTTTTCATGCTCTGTGGTGTTTGTTTGATCTTGAAGAAAAAACTTTTCCTTTCCATGTCACACATGTTTCAGTGTCATAATTTTATAAGTCCTCTGTTCTACTCTCAAGTGGACGGACCCTCATAAAATTGCACTTAGTTACTCCTAGTGAGAGCAGTTCAAAACCGTAGTAGGAAAAAATAAGCGTTTTGTTCTAAATCTGACACTAGGAGGCTTTTTGTGTCACACCGAAACACGTGTAACGCTCTCCACTTAGTCAAGTTCAAAGCCGCCCTGACGTGCAATCGGGGTCCAAACTGCTTTTCTTTTAATTGTGCCTTAAAATAGGATATATATGTGGAACACAACAAGCCTAACTAGGATAAGCTGTGACGTATTTAAGTTTTTACCCCCGATTCCCCCTTTTTAGGACCAGCAGCAAAGAAGAACCCTGTTGCGTGATGCAAAGAGATCAATGTCTGGCTTGCCCCATTTGTGACAAATAATGTCGAAAATGTTGTGGTTCAATGACCATTCTAAATGGTCGTGGAAGTGTCAGCTTTTCCTGTCAGCCAAAGTGTTTTGGCTGCCTGGAAAATACATATTCCATATTTAAATATGGCTAACAGTAGCAAATTAGTTCTGACAGGTTGTTACATGGTTTGGAGCGAGTCCCTCCTATATTACGAATGTACGCCATAGCTGTCGCGTTATCTGTTAGAACGCTTACATGATTTTTAGGAGTGTGAACCAGATTGCAGAGTCCTAGGTAAATGGATGTAAGCTCTAGTACATTAATGTGGTCGGAGATTTCATCTTCCATCCATCAGCCACCTGTTGTATGTTGGTCTCTATGGGCCCCCCCCTCCCCCCCCAGCCTTCCAAGGAAGCGTCTGTTGTGAAAGTAGTGTTAGATTCTCCCATCCTAATCGGTTTGGGTGAGTTGTTTATGTGTGAAAGCCACCAAATTATATTGTTTTGGCCTTCTGGCTAAATTGTCATAGGCCGCTTGAAATTTCCTTTTGTGCGAACCAGTGCCAAGATTTTATCTATCTCTAAGGATTTGATATGGGCCTGGCCATATAAGATAGCTGGTGAATAGGCTATCATTATTCCTATCAAGACTGCGACTTGTCGTATTTTTGGTTTGTTCAATTAATCATTTTTATGGTATTAATAAAGAAACTCAGAAATTTGAGTTTGTTTGTTGGCATTAGTACTGATTTTTAGTTCATGTATTTAGAAACCTAAATTTGTAAACTTTTTACATAATTTATCTACTCCTGCTTGGCATTGTTGTTGTGTTTGCGCGACAATAAATGAATCGTCAATGTATGGGAACATGATATGTCCTTTCCTAGCCATTAGCTAAAAAATTGGTTTGAGTATCCTTGTGAAAATTCGTGGACAGCAGGCCAGTCCATTCGGCATATACAGTCCAAGTGCCTTGTGTGACTAATCTCTTGCTGTTTCTAACGAAAACATTTTAAAGTGTTTGTATTCTACAAATTTGTTAAATAAGGTTAGGTCTAACTGCCCTAGTAGTGTGAATACTTGTGTCGGTATATATTGTGTCTTGGGCTCTATTGTACACGAGTCCTAAGTATAAACATAAACTATTTTGGATGCATCGCGATGGTGGCACCCCTCACGACTGTGCGCATACCTACCAATGCCACAGACACGACATAAAGCAACCACCAATCAATCAATGTTCATTGCTCCATAGCAATGTGATCATATCAACAGTGGAAGTAGTGAGCTTTAACATTGTTTTCAGGCGAAAATATTTTATGTAAACAACATTTTTAGATTGGCGTTTCCGTTATTTTGCGCCTGAACTATTCATATATATATATGTGTGTTTTTCTGGGTAATTGATATAAACTGGCCACAGGTCTGCAGAAATAGCTGTTTCAATTCATTTTCCACCTCTTTGAGTATGGGTGTTGTTTATGTATATATACACGTGCTAGTCATTAGCCTCCCCCCTGGGTGGGGGTTGGCATTATAAATAATATTAAACTGAGTGAAAAATCGTTCTGGTTATCCCGTGTGACTATAGACTAGTGTGAGCTAAGCTGCTTCTAGCCGTCAATTCTTCTTAACTCTGTTTCTGCTAGATTAGCAACTGCAGGATTTTGTAATAGGAATATCTTAATTAAATAAATATAAAACATAGTGTCTACACGAATGTTCGCCATACGCATAGCCTAGCGGTATAAACGTACGTGAGGATGCGCGCGCATGTGTTTCGTGATGTCCGAATGTTGCTGATGCGGCGAATAATGTTTAATAGGCTCCTAAATGCACAAAATAATTTTATATCAAGCCAGAATTGCTAGATTATTTTTCCTGTGGACCCATATGCAAAATGCCAATCATCAGAAGCAGAATTGAGATAAAATGACCAATGTCCCTATCATGCATTTTTATTTCTTTATCAATAAACTAGCCAACTGAACATACCATGGTGTAAAATATTGGAGCTGTAATGGTTTAACAGAGTAAGGTACCCTGGGTAAAGGTGAATCTTTTATCTAACTTTTGGCTTTGCCAAGTTTTTCAGTTTATGCAACCGAATATGTGGGAGAGAGTGCTAAGGCTGATTCTGCTGTTTTGTACTAAAAGTAAAAGTAAAATCATAAATGGCCAGGTGAGAATGGAGAGAAAGGAGAATAAATCTTTTAGCGATGATTTCTGCAATATTTGTTGTTCACCGATTACCCTTCAGAAAATTCCAAGGCTATGTATGACTACAATTGATAAGTCCGAATCCCATTAAAAAAAAAAAAATTAAAATAGACCGCTAGGAGTAGATATATAAATTAAACTAAAATTTGGAGTAGCAGGAAATTGGCTGCATGGCGGTTACAAGAACAGTGGAATGCTCTCCAAGGATAATCTGTACTGACACATCAGTGCCATGATTCATGTGATGGAGCTAGGATAATGCTACCAGAATAGTGGATGAAATCTGACGTACTAAGTCTATGGGGGAACAACCACATTTTTGCGGAACTTCGCTATCAGTTACCCTTCTTTTAAAGTTGCATAGTCCAATGGTTTTGAATTTCTGTATTTTTTCTGAGATAAATATATTAGATCGATCACTAGTATCTACTTTATATTAGTTCAAAGTTACTTTTATTTTAAATGGTAAACTTTTTAGATATTTTGAGTGCAATCATGGAAAATTAGTTTTGACAATGACACCATAGACTTCTGCAGTAACAGGTTCTGTTAAAATGACTCAGCATTGCCTTCTATGCAGAAACAAATGCTTAATAAGTGCATCAGTATCTAAGTTAGATATGTAGAATCAAATCTAGATAATTAGTTTGGTTTTGAAAATTTGATATGTCATCGGACTATGCAGCTTTAATATTAATAATTGCTAGGATGACGTGCTATTATTGGAGCATTATTATTTAACGGTAACTTCACCGTGGTGTTTTTTTGGGCGCGGGGGGGTTGTCGGAAACGACTTTAATCCCTGAGCTTAGTTATTTTTTAAAAAATGTAGCGCATGTATACAGGAAATATATTTCATATAATGTAAAATATTTGTAAGTACAATTTCATTTCATAATTTACTTTCAGTCATTATTCCGATACCTATGAGGAGCGGCGTAACAGTTAAGCCTAATGTTAAGTACCAAAAAGGGTTTGAACTCACAACTTACCTGTGGATTCTGTAGTCTAGTGATTACGGTGTAGGTTATGTAGCTGGTGTAGGTTGAGAGTTTGGTGCTTTACTTTTTAGTTATGAAGGCTTCGCCAGGACTCGTTTATTTTCGAAGTTGTTAATATATATTTGGTTACACTTGGAAGGTTGAAAATGATCCAAGTATTGCCATTTTGTTAATTATTTTATTACGTTTACTCCCACAGATCAGAAAGTTGATACAAAGACGCCAAGATGGTGTCAGGCAGCTATGTGCGTCCACGATGTTTCTTGGACATCGAGATCTCCAACAAACCTGGTATGGTCTATTTATATAGCATCAGCTGAAATTAACCACCTGTTTACGGATATTCAGCAAGTCATATATTTAAATATCAGGATTAACAACCTGTTAAATATGTTCAATATGTTATTTGTATATATGTTCAGTATTTGAGGATTTCTAAATATACGCCCAGCTATATGTCTATTTAACGAGTTGATATACATGCCGCTCAGGTATTTTCTCTTTCTTTCTTTCTTTCTTTCTTTCTTTCTTTCTTTCTTTCTTTCTTTCTTTCTTTCTTTCTCTTTCTTTCTTTCTTTCTTTCTTTCTTTCTTTCTTTCTTTCTTTCTTTCTTTCTTTCTTTCTTTCTTTCAGTCATTCATTCATTCATTCATTCATTCATTCATTCAGCTGGTAGAATCGTGGTCGAGCTGTTTGGTGATATAACCCCGCGGACATGTGAAAACTTCAGAGCGCTGTGCACAGGTAAGAACACATTACACCACATGACTTTCAAAATACTGAAGCTAACAACCACTCGACCACTGGCCTTGTGGTTGGCTGTGCCGGGTGGGTGCAAGCAGTGAGCACGCTAGGCTGCATGATTTTCACGGGAAATCTGCTTGGCACAATTAATGTATGACTAGCGGCTAATGCACACATATCGAAGTTGATTTACTCAACAATGGGCATTGTAGGCTCATGCACAGCTGACTGGATAGGGCGCCTGTCTCCACTAAGGACGGTCTGCCATCAATCCATAGGCCAATTTAACGAATGGCGTATAAAAAGGTCTGTTGTCACAAACTTGCCTGATGCTTGGTTTTACTTACTAGGTTAGTGTCCGGACTGGTTGTCTATGTCTGGATAATTTGACAGGTAACATGGTATCCCAATGGGATGTAAGTATAAACTTGTCGTGAGGGTACACTGTTGCATCCAAAGTCACCTTAGGTGTTGCTAGGACGTACAGCCCTAATAAGGGTCGCTGGATATGTAACACGAGAAATATGAGGTGTAGATAGAATAGCAAATAATTATTATGTAATAAAAATTAATATGATATGCAGTTAAATAATGAATGAATATTACTTTATACAGTGGATAATTTGGCTAACCTTGTAATAGTTCTTGAGGAGAAGGAGAACACTGAAACTATATTTCGCAACATTTGGTCAGCAGATTTGAACAGGTTGTGTGTTGGTGTTTGCAGGAGAGCGCGGACTGAGTAAGATGCTGGGGAAAGCCCTGCACTACAAAGGTGTGCCCATACACCGCGTCATCAAGGGCTTCATGGTCCAGTCTGGGGACTTCACCAATGGTATGTGGAAGATTGTTCACTCCTTCATTCTCAGACACCTCAGTCCAGTCTGTTAACCTTGGAATCGCTCTTATAGGTTTTACTTGGCGAAAAAACCCTGGTCGAGTCAAACCAACGACTTAAAAAATTGATACTTGTCGCTTCCTAGTCATGTACTCTGCACTATTGGGATTGGGCAAGGAATGGTTGGTTCAGTGTCAGGATAATGTGACTGAGTGGGATATCAGGTCATGGTGCTTGCAGCCTGGTCTCCCAGTGGGGCAGCACTGTAAAGTCGCCATGAGTGCACACTCACAAGTCGGTACCCATCCTGATATAACCTTGAAGTTGCCAGGGTGTAAAAAAAACAACTCCCAATACCCCCTTGGCGAAAAAGCAACCAGAGAATCGCGAAAAGTGATAAGAAGTCAGATTTCCTTTTGGGAGAATCAATTTCTCCAGAGATCTGGCCTGCATTTATACAAGTTAACTAGAATACTTGACGTCTGAGGACGTTCATATCCAGTACATACATTTTTTAATTCTCATTTCCTCAAACGTCAAGACTCACATCACCACAAGTATAAAGGCAGTTTGCTTGTCCTCTAAATTCTGCTTAATAGAATTTTAATAAATTAATTTGTGTACAAGAAACAATAACGATTGGCTAGGCCTCCCATGCGAAGGTTGAAAATTCCTGCTCGAGTCACCAATAACTTTAAAAATTGATACTTGTCACTTCCTAGCCAGTACTGGTTGGCTCAGTGTCGGGATAATGTGACTGAGTGGGATATCAGGTCATGGTGCTGGTGGCCTGGTCTCCCAGTGGGGCATCACTATAAAGTCGTCATGAGTGCTCACTGTCACAAGTCGATACCCGTCCTGATACGACCTTAGATGTTGCCAAGATGTAAAACTCCAACAACCAACAAACCAACCATTATCTACTGATGAAGCTGACAAGATTGCTTAACTTCTTTCATTTCCCATAGGCAATGGTACAGGCGGAGAGTCCATATATGGGGGCGTTTTCCCAGACGAGAACTTCGAAATGAAGCATGACCGGGGTTTCCTGCTGTCGATGGCAAACAGAGGCAAAGACACTAACGGATCTCAGTTTTTCCTCACCACAGCCCCGGCGCCACATTTAGACGGGTAGGTGAAGGTAATCATAGTGATTACGGTGAATATGAGGTAACTGAATCTACCTCAGATGGGTATCAATCAAAGCACCATAAATCTTTGGTGTTAAAATGTACTTCAATATAAAATTGGCATCACTTGTCTATTGACACCATTATATATTTGTTGGTTAATTCACGAATCTGAGTTAAATGTAGCCTTTTGTTGAAGTTATATTGATTAACACCAGTGATGATATTTACTCATTATTACTATTACCATAACTCAAATAGATTTTTACTCAAATCCAAGCTTCATCAAAATAAGATACCCACAGAAATAGTCATGACTGGTGAAATATCACACCAAAAGCACCATTCCTGGATTTTGTCATAGTACCTAATCTTAGTGGTACCTAATCTTAGTGGGGCAGCACTAAAACCACCGTCACATGGTTATTCCCTCACCAATTACATCACTGTCAGTCACTATCACTATCAGTTATTCACTATCACTACATAGTAATTATTCACTGGCTGACACACATACATGTCTTCTCTCCAATCAGAATCCATGTCGTGTTCGGTGTGGTGGTCTCCGGCAAGGAAGTTGTGGAGTCGATTGAGGACCTACGTGTAGATGACCACAGTCTACCCACAGCGAAAGTCGTTATCTCTAACTGCGGAGAGCTGGTGCAGCAAGCGCGCAATAAGTCAGGCAAGTACACTGTTTCTTGTCTGTGTATATATAGTAAAGCCTCTCTAAATCGACTGATCATGGTCCATTTAGGGAGGTTTTTTTATCGATACAATGGTATTTTCGCTGGGGTGATGAAAATGGGAAATATTGCGCCTAGAGCGGGACTCGAACCCACATCTCTTTGCATTTCGGGCCAGTGTGCTAACCATTACACCACCTAGGCTCCCTGCTATCACCATACTACCCACGCCTACCTGTCTATGCGGCTCCTTGCCTGAGAGGTCAGTGTAGACCACTACAGTATCGTATGGGCGGTCGTTTGGGATCCAAATAAAGTGATCGATATAAGGGAGTGGGCTATCTGTGGAGGTCGTCGGTAGAGAGGTTTTACTGTATATATACATTGTATTTAATTCCGTCTATAGCCACTAGGGTAACCCGACTACAGCGAGATGGAAGCACTACCGATCAAGTCAATTTGCCAATCGATACAGTGCGTAACGGACGCACCTACAGGAGAGTGCTACCTGCTCAGGTGTGTTCACCAGGATAGAGTGACGCACCTCAGCACTTAATACGATATTTCACTACTTTAACTATATTTATTGACCTGACATGGTGGCTGAATTGGTTAGAGCGCAGCTCCCCAATGCAGAAGGTTGGGAGTTCGAATCCAAACTGCGTCAAACCAATGACTTACAAAATTGATACTTGTCACTACCTAGCCTGGTGCTTGGCATTACTAGGATAGGGCAAGGACTGGCTAGCTCAGTATCAGGATAATGTGAGTGGAATATCAGATCATAGTGCCAGTGGCTGGTCTCCCAGTTGAGGGAGCACTATAAAGTCGCCAGCAGTGCACACTGTCACAAGTCGGTACCCATCCTGATATGACCTTAAATGTTGCTTGGACATAAAAAGTTCTGACAAACAAGCTTCTAATTGCGTGTGCTTGGCCTGCTGCAGGTCGAATGGGTCGGCGTCGTGGGGGGTCCGTGTCATCCCTGTCATCTGACTCGTCGACTGACTCATCGAGCAGCTCATCTAGTGACGTCAGCTCAGATGACACTGACTCCGAATCAGACTCAAGCAAGAAGCATGCGCACAAGAAAAAGAAGACCAAGAAAAAGAAGAGTCGCAAAAAAAAAGAAGGGTATGTTTTGTACAAATTCAATTGAAAAAATAAATAATAGATGACTGAAGTAAAGAAATTCTGAACCATTCCCCCCACACCCCATATGATATTTTGAATATATTCGCAATACAAATCTGTTTTACACATGATATCATATGGCTTACGTGTTATGTCAAATTGTGTGGAAATAATAGCATATGTTATGTACATATCAAGCATGCTCCCCAAGGATGGCAGTATTTTTGCTGCACAGCTCTATGGAACCTGCATGTAGTTCTGATTTTTTTTTCAAAGATCAAAGATCTCTGCAATTGTAGCTAATGTCTGCTATCTTCCCTCATAGTGATATGAGCATCATAACAGGATCGTGGAAATTCCGAGTCAAATTTCAACACTTATTTTTGTGTCTTATCTCTATTCAATTTGTATTTTGCACATGTTATTGTTAATAATTAATTAACAAACAACAAATCTTATGGGTAGATGTATTAAAATTAGTGACAGAATATTAAGTTTAACTCATTTCCTGTGCCAGAGGTCGTGGGATCAAGTTCCAGCTTTTGCTCATAATTATTAGGATGGAGTAAAGATTAGTTGGCTCTGTGTCAGGTTTACATGACTGAGTGGGATATTAGGTCATGGTGTGGGGCAACACTGAAGTTGCAATAATTTCATGCTACCACAAGTGTATGTCTATACTTAAATGTTCCTAAGATGTACACGAATCATTTTAAGACCGTTTGTATCAGTTAATTATTCCTGTAATTTCTAGTGTGGGTGGGGAGGAGAAAGGCAAGTTGGTGTCGAGCGTCCGAGCAGACGAGATCCCAGAAATCCCTGCACACCGGTTCTTGTATCGTGGAAGCCCGCCGAAACGTGACGTCGACAAGTGAGTGACTTCACATACATTCAATTCAAAAACAGCCCTAGGTTTAACATTCAATTCATAAGCTGCCCTAGGTTTAATATTCAATTCACAAACAGCTCAGATTTAACATTCATTTCACAAAAATCCCTAGGTTTAACATTCAGTTCACATGCAGCCCTAGATTTAACATTCAATTCACAAGCGGCCTACATTTAATATTCAGTTCACAAGCAGCCCTAGGTTTAACATTCGGTTCATAAACAGTTCAGGTTTACCATTCAATGCACAAACATCCCTAGGTTTAACATTCAATTCACAATCAACCCTATGTTTAACATTCAACTCACAAACAACCCTAGGTTTAACATTCAATGCCCAAACAATTCAGGTTTACCATTCAATGCATTAACAGCTCAGGTTTAATATTCAATGCACAAATAACTCAGGTTTAACATTCAAAGCATTAACAGCTCAGGTTTAATATTCAATGCACAAATAACTCAGGTTTAACATTCAAAGCATTAACAGCTCAGGTTTAATATTCAAAGCACAAACAACTCAGGTTTAACATTCAATGCATTAACAGCTCAAGTTTAATATTCAAAGCACAAACAACTCAGGTTTAATATTCAATGCATTAACAGCTCAGGTTTAATATTAAATGCATTATAGATCTGGCTTAACAATCAATTCACAAACAGCTACGATTTAACATTCAATTCACAAACAACCCATGCCTAACTTTTGATGCACAAACCGCTCGGGCGTAACAATGCAATTCCCCGCATGAACAGATATACTATCATAAGCATCATAGCAAATTTAGAATATCTAATAGTACTAATATGGTTACATGTTTGTGTATTACAGTCGTGACCGTGAGCGCGACCGAGACCGAGACCGTCGGGGCTTGCCCCGTCAACGCTCTCAGATCTACCGCTCTAAGGTCCACTACACTGCGTCTGGCCGCAAGATCAAGGGTCGTGGCACAGTGGTAGGTACAGTGGGTCCAGGCGCCACCGGAAAGGTGTAATGCAATCAATCAATCAATTAATTGGATACATGCTGCCGGGGTCAGGGTATCAGGACTTGAGTGGGATATCGGGGCAGAGTGCTGGCGGCATGATAAATCTGCCTTGAATTATATGACTATACTGGGATGTTGATTGGGCGTATTGCACAATCAGTGTTTGGCTGCATCCTAAACAATATTTGCATAACAAGTTATACCTCAGAAAACTCTATTTGTTAAATGAACCGGGCACGGTGGCTGAATCGGTATAGCGCAGGCCTCCCGTGCGCAAGATCGGTAGTTCAATTCCCGGTCGAATCAAACCAATGACTTACAAAATTGATACTTGTTGCTTCCTAGCTTAGCGCTTGCCATTACTAGACTAGGGCAAGGACTGGTTAGCTCAGTGTCAGGATAATGTGACTGGGTGTGACATCGAATCATGGTGCTGGAGGCCTGATTTCCCAGTGGGGAAGCACTATAAAATCGCCATTAGTGCGCACTGTCACAATGTCCTGATATGACCTGAGATGTTGCCAGGACGTCAAACTCCAACGACTACCCAACCATTTGTTAATGGATATCGCCTTCAAAAATATCGTCATTTGGTGATACTTAATTAATCAAAATGTATTAATGAAGCCAGAGCCCATGGTGGCATTCCTGCGTTCCAACCCTTCTGGTCTGTGCCCTTT
The DNA here is from genome assembly GCA_030323885.1 of Branchipolynoe longqiensis. Taxonomy (NCBI): domain Eukaryota; kingdom Metazoa; phylum Annelida; class Polychaeta; order Phyllodocida; family Polynoidae; genus Branchipolynoe; species Branchipolynoe longqiensis. The sequence continues at coordinate 30,959,172 of CM059199.1, forward strand.
GTATATTGACGGTAGTTTAGAATTCTGTCTTCTGTTTATGACCATCATGCAGTTAGAAATTACCATATCATAGGGAATGATGATTGCTGCTTATAAACCATACTTCAATATTTAAATTAAAGTAATCAGAACCGTAACACCCAGAAATGAGGAACTCAGTCCTTATAGCAATCTGGCCTCCAGTGTTTTAGAAATCGATACAAAAGGCCGACTGTAGGTGTGAGGTCCATTAGGTAGTTTTAGAATTAAAATAAAGCCAGTTTGCATCGCTGTTGTTATTTGAGAGTGGCTATCTAGCTGATATAGGCTTATTTATAGCCCATAAGGTCAATGTGAATAAGTAAAGTAAGGTATTTATGTACAGGATCTTTTTAAAATATTTTTGTTGGGTGGTCGTTTGTTTATTCTGCTCATAACGGTTAAATGTGTGCACTTGTTTTTGCCGATATGCAGTAATAGTCATAGTCCATACGGCTTGATTTCATTTTCCAATTTTGTTGGTTTTTGATTATATTCTGTACATAGCTAACATTTGTACCCATGCAATTAGTGTTTTAATCTGGATATACTATGTTAGTTTTTTTGTTTTTGTCACACCTTTGAAGGTTATGTTTGTGGATAATTTGTATGTAAATAGTCTTGACATAGTTCATCATACGTAGACTGAGTGTGCAGTTGCCTTGAGCATTGTGAGTGCGTGCAGTGCTTGTGAACGAGCTGTGTTTGAATGCTGACAGCGGTTCCGGTCCCGGTCTCGTGAACGAGCGCTCAGCACCACCCCGCCCCACTGGAAGCGTGAGCAAGAACGCCTCAAGCCATTTTCAAAGGACCTCACCAAGCGAAGGGTGGAAGATGGGGATACAGGGTGAGTGTTAGCGTGCCGCATACCAGCGAACAAAAGCTAATTTACCTATAGTAATTATTGATAGGTGCTGACGAAACATATTGATCCATGATACATACTGTACACTTTTGCCGGGTGCGGTAACCGAATGGGTAAAAGCATGCATGTTTCCAGTGCAGAAGGTTGGGAGTTCGAATCCTAGCCAATTCAAAACAATGTGTTACAAAATTGATACTTGTCGGTACCTAGCCTGGCTCTTGTCGTCACTAGGATAGGGCAAAGACTGATTGGCTTAGTATCAGGGTAATGTGACTGAGTGGGCCTGATCTCCCAGTGGGCTCGCCGTGAATATGGCCTATGCTGCCGACACGGCGTAAAGCAACTACCAATCAATCAATCTCCCAGTGGGGCAGCACTGTAAAGTCGCCACGAGTGTGCACTGTCCCAAGTTGATACCCAGCCTGATATGACCTTAGATGTTGCCAGGATGTAAAACCTCAAGCAACAAACAGACAATGTACTGTTACCGTGTAGTAGATCAGTTATAACTGCTTGTACAAATGTTTATATACAAATAAAGAATATATATATATGTGACATTATTTAGGTGCATTCAGCTGCACCAAATTTGAAACCATTAACCAAAATTCTACGATAGATAATTCGGATTAAATATTTATTACTCAATATGGTGTTTCATGCCTACCTACATAAGTATACAGAGAAAATAGTGTAGTGGTCTGCACTGATCTCTCAGGCAAGTAACCACATAGACAGGTAGGCGTGGGGAGTGTATTGATATCAGGGAGCCTAGGTGGTGTAATGGTTAGCACACTCTGTCTTAAAAAAAGGAGCACTATTTCATGTGACGATGATCATTTGATTCCAAGCTAGTTTTGGTTGGAAGTGGGCACACTAATATATGTGTAATGAGGGTTAGTCCTACCTGGTACTGTCGCTTAGCGACACTCTAAATTTAGACTATCACTGTGTCATGGCATCACTGAACAAACTAAGCCACAATTAAAAGCATGCAAATGTAATGAAATTGAGTTTTCAGCAGTTTGCCCGCATGAGTTTCAGTAAGGTGGAGAGCGAGTAAAAGTGCAATGGCTTCTTTCTTAGCACATTCATTACATGACCACAAGAATTGCATATACAATACGTTAAAAAGATTGCGGGAGAGGTATTAGACTGAATTTAACACAGTCACACTGGTAGGCGGTGGAGAAAAGGCGACAAGTTAGCGTATGAGGACCGTTGGGGTCGTCATAAACGCGGAGGGTCGTCGAGTGAGGAAGACAGCTTCAGTCGAAACAAGCGTGAGACAAGGGAGCGTATGCAGGAACGAGAGCGACAGGAAGTGGGTGCAGCCGGGTTGGCACAGCGCTTCCACCGGGCAAGCGACTCTGATCATGAACACAGGTAAGTTCCCATTATAATTATAGTCTGGTGAAACCATAACATTTTTTAAACTGAAGCGCTTTCCTAGATTGGATTCTACATATCCAACTGAAATAGTGGTGCATTTAGTAAACATTTGGTGCTGCATAGAAAGGAATACCATAAAATAGTCATAGCTAAAGCGCTTATCTACATTTGCTCCTACATAGCCAATACTTCTGCATTTAGTAAACATTTGGTGCTGCATAGAAAGGAATACCATAAAATAGTCATAGCGAAAGCGCTTATCTACATTTGCTCCTACATAGCCAATACTTCTGCATAGAAAGGCATACTAAGTCAATTTAATAGACCATGTTACTTCTAAAGCCTATGGTTTCCGGCTTTTTTAACTGCATACCAAAATTAATTGTTGCCTGGTTTCACCTCAATTATCTCCAAAATTAGTAAGTTATAACAATTAAAACCTCTTTAAGGTGGATTGTAACCATCAATCTAATATATTTATATAAAAGACACAGCAGAAACTTAAATTTCATATTACATCTTATATAGTAGATTTATTTTTCAGTCATTCTGCAAATTTGTTATGTAAATTTTACTCAATAGAAATTATTATATGCTTAATAAACTACTTAATTATCTTTCCATTACATTACACTTACTCCCCCAATAGTCGATGCCTACTTTTTGTGGGGGGGGGGGGGGGGTCGTTAACTCCACTTCCTATTTTATGTTAATAATGTTTCCCAATTGCTACTTTTTTTTAAAGTCTTGATGAAAGGAGGAAACGATCCAAAAAGTAAGTAATATCATATTTATCTAAATGCTTGCCTCATTTTCTCTCCTATTTTAACTTTTAAAAGATATATATAGTGGATTACTATACACAGCGTATCATCACAAAATTACAATAATAATTGTCAACGTTAGTGATTACTTAATTATATAAGGGGAAGTCAGCTACATTGGGTTGTCACGGATACATCATTATAAGGCTCTACATGATAAGGAGTCATACTAGTTTAATCGCATTAAGAAATTCAATGTTAATATGTACTGTGTAGTTATTGCCTAATATGGGTTTTGAGGCGTGACGGATTGAGGTGAGCATAGGGCGAGATAGTGTAGAAGTCAACACACTTGCCATAAGTCCGACGGACTTACATTAGACTAGGACAATCAAACATTGATGTTAAGTTTCAAAGCATACCACAATTTAAATCTACTTTTAACATACTGTCGGTGGGGTAGATGAAAATAGCAAATATTGCACCTAGAGTAGGAATCGAGCCCACACGTTGCCATTCCGGAGTGTAGCGTGCTAACCATTACACTACCCAGGCTCCTTGATGCAGACACCCTATCCACGCCTACCGTCTATATGGCTCCTTGCTTGAAAAGTCAGTGCAAACTACTACAATACAATGGCCAAACCAAAAGGCCAAAATCTGAATGGTATTAGACCAACCCAGTTCAGTTTGTTAGTTGAAGTTTTACATTCTGGCAACATCTAAGGTCATATCAGGACGGGCACCGACTTGTGACGCCGTCATGATATGACCTTAAACAGGACGTAAAGCTCCAATAACCAACCAACCGACTTGTGACAGTACACACTCATGGTGACTTTATAATGCTTGGCACCTGGAAAACCAGGCTGTCAGCACCATGACCTGATATCCCACTCAGGCACATTATCCTGACACTGAGCTAACCAGTCCTTGTCCTATCCTAATAATGCTGAGCGCCTGGCTAGGAAGCGACAAGTATCAATTTCTATGTCATTGGTTTGGCCAGGTTTGACGAGGGTTTGAACCCTTAGGTTCGAGTCCCATGATCTACCAGAATGAGAGACGGACGCTCGCCCAGTTTACTCTCAGTTTGATAGAACTGGGCATTGCTCTATACCACCATAGCGAATGCACAGTCAAGACCACCTGGGCATATAACAATGATGGCGTTAATTTCCTCTCTTAACCAAACGAGACGAGCGGGTGAGTAAGGCGCCCGGCTCCAATGCGGGACGTCAAGGGTTCGATCCCCATCCGAGTCGAACCAAATAGTTACAAATTTGGTACTGATAGCTAGCTACCTTGCATGGTGTTTGGCCATGCTATGATAGGGCAAGCATCATTGTAACGATAATGTGATATTTGATCTCTGTACTGACACTATGTCGCAATAGTGCAGCACTATAAGGTCGCCACAAGTCGGTACACTTCCTGACATGATCGTCGTGTTGTTAGGATGTAAAGGCACAATCAGTAACTCACTTTTGTCTGTTCTAAGATCTATAATTCAGATGACTTGTATTTACTTCATTCAATAGAAGGAAGCACAAACACAGAAAGAGGACCAAGACTTCACACACCCGCTTGCGGTCTCCTTCCGTGTCCTCTCTGTCCAGTCCCACCTCGTCCGAGGACGAGCGCCGGCTGGACTCGGCTGGACGCAGACAAATGCTACTTAACAGGTGAGAACTCCACCCGACATTACTGATCAGGTCCAATGCAAGTATAATATTGTCAAGTTTCACCTATGGTGCTAAGATCAGTGCGAGTATAATATTGTCAAATTTAATGGCCCTGTCACACTACGGTGTATGGCGTTTGCGTATGCCGGCGTATGCGGTTTTCGTTGCGGGTCATCGTATGGTGACCTTTGTGCACTGCGGTATCTTTTGGAGCGTATGCGTAACCTATACGTAACCTACCCCTAGCCTATGGTGGCATATTCAAAGCATAACCCGACCTATGCGTGGCGTACTGTGATGTGGTTTGATGGTTGTGATTGACAAGTTCAGCGTATGCCTAACCTATGTGTAACCTATGCCGGCGTATGCATAGCGTACGTCTAGCGTATGAGCCATGCACAAAATTTTACCTCCAGTTGCTACTTACCACCTCCAGTATGACGGCATACGCTAACGCCATACGCCGTAGTCTGACAGCCCCATTACAGTATATTGTGAGTATGCCAGAGACACCCGGAGGGCGTCAGTTCAACGTAGGGTTAACCTATGCCGACTTACCCCTAACCTATGTGTAACCTATGCCAGAATATGCATAGCGTACGTCTAGCGTATGAGCAGCGTATGAGCCATACGCTGCCATACGCTGAAAATTTTGACCATGCACACAAATTGTTGGACGGATCGGCGTATGATGAGCGTATACGGCGTATGCCCAACCTATGTCTAGCCTATGCATAGCGTATGACGGCGTATGGGTCGAAAACCACATACGCCAGCATACGCTAACGCTGTACGCCGTAGTGTGACAGGGCCATAAGGACCAATGCCAAGACAGTATGGCAGTTCTGAAATACTGAAGTTATGTGGTCAGATGGCTGACCGTGCTAGCTGACGATATAGTCTAGAGAACGTTGCCGTGTACAGTCAGGGCCACTGTGCTGATACATGTGTGTTAACTGTACATGTACCCCCAACCGATCTGTACTGTGGTAGTACATACAAGATTGTGCATGGTTTGTGTGTGTTCTGTAGACAGTTAGTTTACTATGATCCAAGTGCAGCTGACTGGGGTCAAGACATAGTTACTGTAATATGAACATTTGTCATTGGTTGAGGGCTTGGTTCTCTTAGCCTTACATACAGGTTGTGATTTAGATTTAATATAGAATAGTTCCTCAACAGAAACAATGCAGGCCAAGAATTCTACAGAGTGTAGTCATTGGGAAACAAGTGGTTATTTGTTAATAATAACCCAATTCTTGTCTCATCATCTCATTCTTAAAGCAGACTTTCCCTTAAATGTTCCAGGTCTCCGCCAGGGTCGCCACTGAGATATGGCCGGCAGCCTCCCTCACCTCCCCCGCAGCGACGACAATACTCACCGCCCCCCACACGCAATGAGCGGTGAGGCCTCTTCTACCACACGTTCAGCTAGCGGTGGCAGGCTCATAGCTCATGACAAAGTCTTGAACTAAAGCTGGATGTCAATAACACTTAGCACTATCCCCCGTATGATGATGTACGATGCAAATAAGTAACGCTATTTTAAAGTTGCATAGTTAGATTATTTTGAGTTTCTGTCATATTCTGAGATAAATATATTAGGTTCATCGTTATAATCTACCTTACTTCAGTTTTAAGTAACCATTATTTTAAATGGCTAACTTTTGAGATATTTGAAATGAAAATAGACTAAATTTATTTTGCCAAGCACGCAACAACTCTGACACTATAAGCTTCTGCAGTAACAGGTTCTGTTAAATTGGCTCAGTGTTCTGTTCCGGGGTGACAAATGCTTGGTAAGTGCACTAGTATCTAAGTTAGATAATGTAGAATCAAATCAACATCACTGTTTTGGTTTTGAAAATTTGATGTTTTCATCAGTGCAGCTTTAATGGAATACACAATTCAAGTGGATAAATTAATTCATTGATTAAAAATGTTATTATCTTTTCAAAATCCAGATGCATTTATGTAATTATTTATTTTAATTGTTTATTTGTTAATTTAAATGGTGTAAGAACATTAATTGGGAATCATGACAATGCACTGGAGAAGAGGTAAAAGTGAGATTCATTCAGGGAAATAGCAAGAGTAAACAAGTAAGTGTAAAGTTCAGTGGTATGGTTACATATACATACACATGATATACTCAACAACCATGCAGCATCTCCAAGGCAACCAGTGTCGTGGAGCTGATGAAAATGAGAAATATTGCACTGGGAGATGGTTTTTGAAGCAATACTTGTTGCCATTCTGGGGCTAGCATGCTAACCCTTTTACTACCTAGGCTCCCTGATGCAATCACCCTATCCATGTCTGCCTGTCTATGTGGCTCCTTGCCTGAGAGGTCAGTGCAGATTACGACAGTAGTATGGCTGGGTGGGCCGAGAGAAAGCTGGAGGTGGTGGGTAGCAACTGGAGGTGGTAGGTAGCAACTGGAGCTGGTATGTAGCAACTGGAGGTGGTAGGTAGCAACTGGAGGTTGCGGTGTCTAAGGTGTAGGCCCACCACCTGGTGGCAAATTTGGCTCAAGTTGGTAGTGGGAGGCATGTCGCTATCGGCACCTGGTGGTGCTATGAAGAAGTCCACAATTTTAACTTCATAAGTGTCTTTTGACATGTTTGATTGTATGCTATTTTTAGATTCTGCGTAAAAGCAGTATGAAAATGGAGAAAATACAAGTTTGAAAAAAATACTTCTCGCTGTGACCATGACCTTTGCTGCCTACATGGCGTAAAACAACCACCAATCAATCAATCAATCAACCCTACCACAAATTGCAACTGCACACAATGCCTAAGTTCTATTTGTATCATATTCTTTCGTTATCTTCATTACAGTGTGCAGTCTAACCTTAAACAATGAACTTGTCACCTTAAATAATATGTGTTTTGCACCCAAAATTCCTTGTATTGCTTAGTAAGAGGCATATTAACCCATGTTTGCTCTTTTGATGCTGGTTTGCTATTCTTGTGATGCCAAATCCAGCGAGTCAATATAATCAACAAATGGTTACAGGGTTGAGGTTACAGACATGGAGGTGCTACGTGAACATGAGTACATGCTCGTTGAAATGGTTGGCTGTGTGCTCATGAGTGTTTGTCTCCTCTTTCTTTGTTCAAGTATTACCCGAGACAGAGCAAATGGCCACCCGACGCAAGTCCAAAGGTATGTCGCCTTCTTCCTGTAGATTGAAAGGCTGGTTATCCATTTCAGCATTTGATTTTGATGCAGTGCCAAAATTTAGACACCGTGCCTTGTAATTCTGGTAACAAATTTGCTTATAGATTAAGGCAGTAATAATATTGGCTATTACCAATATTTACGTCGATAAACACCTGTTTCTCCCCCACTTCATTTGCACACAAAAACACACACACACATAAAACCGACTAAGCCCTTTGCGGGGGGGGGGGCTCTTTTTTTGTATTTAAAAAAAAATTGTTTAAGACCCACATCTGATGCCGCCTATCATATGTTCTAAAGTTGGCATCTACAGTACAACCTCATATTGAGTTTAGCATGTGCATTATAGAGTTTGCTGTTTATGTTTAACTGAATGAAGCCGCTCTTACTTGTGTCGTTCTCTCTGACAGAGGCAGGCCCTCTCGGAGTGTGCAGCGGGTTCCCACTGTGCAGAGCACGGTACAGAGCGTTGTACAGAGTACCGTGTTCAGCGTATCGAGCACCATCATCACCAGACAGGTACCTACACGCAAAACTTTGTTCCGTGTTTTTGTGATGAACCAGAGTTCCTCCAAATGAAAGAGGATACCATACATTGCGCTCGCTTTAACTCTGGGGCCATTCCCAGGTTATTAGTCGTCAGTAGAAGTGAGCTACGTCTTATACGGCCACAAGGATGGGGTTGCACTGTTCCAGTCAGAGGTCCTACACTAGTGTGCCGCCACCAGAGGCGGTGGCCAAATCGACAGAGCGCGGGCCTCCTGTGTGGAAGGTTAGGAGTTTGAAACCTGGTCGTGTCAAAGCAATGACTTATAAAACTGATACTTGTCACTACCTAGCCTGATGCTTAGCATTACTAGGATAGGACAAGGACTGGTTAGCTCAGTACAGTATAACCCCATTAAACTAAACTTGAAGGGACCCTAGAAATTTGTTTGGATCAACCGATCATTGGTTTAACCGAGCTTTAACTTTGACTTTCACATTGAGTAGGCGTGTATTGCACATGTAATGTACAATGTATGTGGACACTTTGATTATTGTTTTTCTATGTGATACACTATAACCCCGTTAAACCAAGCGCGGTTAAACCAAACGATCGGTTAATCCAAACTTTTTTCGGCGGCGGGCAAAATTCGACCATTTATCATATAAAAAAGTTGGTGGGGTCCCAGATGACCTTATAACCACATGAAAGTTTAGTTTACCGGACCGAGTGCCCAGAGGTCCGACAATTTTGTTTGGATTAACCGACTTTGGTTTATCCAACTTTTTTATATGATAAATGGTAGTATTTTGCCGGGCCGCCGAAAAATGTTTGGATTAACCGATCGTTTGGAGCGGGAGGCCGATGAGTTAGAGCTGTCCCTGTGGAGTCGTGTGGGTTGGTCCCGTCGAGTCAACCAAGACTTTAAAATGAACTTGTCGCTTCTAGCAGCGCTCGGCATTTAGGATAGGGCGGTGGTGTGTCAGGATAATGTGACTGGTGGTCAGTCAGGCGGCCTGGTTCCCATGGGACGCCTAAAAGTGCATGAATGCACAAGTCGGACCGCCTGATTACCTTGATGTTGTGGACGTAAACACAAACACACACGTAACCGCTTGGTAACGGGTTATGCGTATCGGTAATGTGAAACGGGTCATGGTCCTGGGTCTCCCAGTGGGACAGCACTATAAAGTCACCATAAGTGCACACTGTTACAAGCGGGTACCCATCCTGATCTGACCTTTGGTGTTGCCAGGATGTAAAACCCCAACCAAAACATTGCACCATGTCCGATCCAGCATTGTGGTATGAGAGCCCTCATTCTTAAATAGATCAAATTTAAATGGCAACATGAATGGAATGAGCATTCAAATAAGTTGTGTGACATCACCCCATTTGTAAATTCCCTACCACAATCGTGTGACGCGCTAATGAGACCAATTGGACTGAACCGAGAGCCACATTGCCCATTCTTGGCCTATACATGCCTTCTTACTAAAGGGGGAACTGCCACCTCCAAATGCCCACTGACATGCGAACGCATTGCGTCGATTTTCTGACCATATGCCAGCAATGTAAGTAGCATGTGAGACCTCCTTACAAATGTAAACCATGAACAAATTGGTGAATTACTGAGGTCACCTCTTGTGGTGTTGATATGTGTGTCTTTTGACATAATTTTACTGTCTTTTGACACATGTTAGTTTCTAGACAAAACAGCGCGGCAAGATATTCTGCTTTTCACGTCAATAAATTCTACATTTCACTGTCAAAATGGCCTTTGATTCTGGCATCATGAATCAATATGACCATTATGCAGGGGTCCGCATAGGGCCTGGAAAGTCTTGAACGGTCTTGAACTTCCCCATTTCAAGACCTTGAATTCTATTTTGGGTAATTATTCTTGAAAACCCTTGAATTCCATTAAACTGTCCTCACTGATCTGAATTCACCATTGTTGTTTTTTCCTGAAATTTAAATGAAAATAATCATGACGCACAGTGAGAAAGCCACTACGTTACTTAAACTGCCATTACATATATTTCATGTGCCTTGCTGTACTTTCAGATACCCATACAGTCACGGATTGGGCAGCCCTTCATTTTACGACAAATCAAGCAGGAAGGTTGTACATCAGCACACAAAATTAAGATTGAGCGCTCACCTGGGGAACTACGGTCATCATCATCAAGGTCACCTTCGCGGTCCCCTGGACCAAGGACGCCACAGTCTAGGACGCCGAGGTCAAATGATCAAGCACCGGTAATTATCTGGCAGTTTTAATTACTACACCCTCAAGTTAGTACCACAAGGCACCATGTGAAATTATATTCAGGCAAAATAAAAAGAAGAAATGTAGTCTTTGATTGGGTCAGGTGGCTGACGTTCCAAAACTGTTTTCTTGTAAGACATAATCTTGTTTGATCAACAATAAAATCATGTTTGAATTTGTTGTGTATGTTCGAATGATATTCTAGATGTGTTTGATTTCCATGTTAGATGATTAATTTGATTTTTCTTTTGTTTAAAAAAAGTAAAATAGCTTTTTTTCAAGAATGATATTTGCACAACATGTGAACCTTCATGTGAACATGGATTCTGCTATTATTTGGAATGGTTTCTTCTATTATTTGGAAGGTTTTCACTTTTGGTTTCCATGTCACACTTTAGTGGCCAGTTTCAGAGAATGGCCTATGTTTCACAAGCCACATTTCCCGTTTAGAATCCAGATTACCAGCAGCCCAAGTCTCCGGTGCTGCCACCCCACGAGGACATCCCGCTGCCTGGACTGTCTCCGCCAGCACAAGAACAAGAACCGTAGGTTCTCAGTACATTCTCACCGCCCCTTCTGTTGGTGCACACTGCGGTGCTGTCTGGGCCATCAGTGGCACAAGTATCGCGCTGTATAGTTCTTAATAAATAATAGACTGAGTGCTTCACTGAGTGTACATTGTGTGACTTTACATTAGTTGTTTACGCCTTCATGTGTGTGAAATGTATGTGAGGCTCATTTGACACTGTTTAAAGCTGCATAGTCCGATAGGTTTGAGTTTCTGTCATTTTCTCAGATAAATATATGAGGTTGGTGGTTATAAAACTACTTTGGAGTGCAGTCGTGGGTATTCTTCTCACCTGCGTGTTTTGTTTTAACCAGATTTGGCTGCGACGCCCCACCACCCGTCTCGAGTTCCGATGACGACTCTCCGGCGCCTCAGCTTCCCAGTGACCCTGGTGCTATGCCATCTGACCTCTACATGCAGGTCAAGGGCAACAATATGCTCATGGCTAAGCCTGGCCGCATTCTAAGAAAATCCATTTCAAGGTCACCGTCACCGGCAGATTCAGAAGCCGACAAGCAGCAACACAAACCACAGTCTCCACGCAAATTACCAGGACTCAGCCCAGATGAACGAAGCAGGTCAAGGTCACCCAGAGGTCACTCACGGTCACCGTCTCGGAATCGGTTGAGAAAGAGGTCACAGTCTGGCAGTCCGTCACGGTCAAGAAGTAGGTCACGGTCAAGAAGTAGGTCACCGTCAAGAAGTAGGTCACGCGAGTCGAGAAGTAGTTCGAGGTCAAGAAGTAGGTCACGGGGTGCAAGAAGTAGGTCAGTGTCCGCACAAAGGCGTACGCCGTGGCCTCCCAAACGGAGGTCCCGCTCCAAGTCACGGTCAAGGTCACCATATGCCCCGTCACGGTCACGGAGGTCACGGTCACCGAGACGCCGGTATAGAAGGTCCTCGTCAGATCGATCCGCGTCCCCAAGACGGAGGAGGCCGAGGTATGGTGGAATTAAAGCTTCATCGTATTGCATGATTGAAGACGAGCCTGGAAAATTGATTAGGAAGAATATATATCACTTGATGATACATGCTTTTTTCTATTAGTTGTAAAAATTGTTAAATTTAACAGCCTAATGCTTTTCTCTGTATTTAAAAAAAAAAGTGTTATAAAAAAGTAATATCTGTCTATCAGTATTTATCTGTCTGTCTGTCTATTCATTTGTCTGTTTGTTCATCTGTTTATCTACCTTAGACCTAGCAACGATTCGATTTCCGCGGAATCTTTCCGATTTTCAGGCTCTTATTTCGCCGTTTCATGGGGAATCTCGATCATTAATGAAAACATATTTTTCGACAAAATTCCCAAGATTTAGTTACTATTGCTGATCTAGACATATGTCAAATTGGTCAGATCAATTTTCCTCAGTACGGATTACTTATTATATGTGTAATGATGTTTTTTTCTCGTTGTCTGTGTGTGTATAAAGAAATGTTAAATGAAACAACTGATGATAAAAGCAGGTGATGTGGACTATTGTGATTTACAGGGAATCTATTCCTTTGTCTTTGAAGGAAAGTTTGCGCCTCAGCTATCTGATTCTGTGTGTTGAAGCTAAGCGTTTAGCAGGGATGAAAGATCTCCGCGATTCCACGGATTTCCGGGATTTTTCAATCCTGCAGCACCATCAGCGTATACTACTATGTGGTGCAGACACTGCAACACTATCAGCATATACTACTAATAAATGATCCAAACGGCGCAACACTATCAGCATAAACTACTAATACATGCTTCAAACTGGGCAGCACTATCAGCATATACCAATATATATGAAACCCGACTTCCGGAAATTTTCCGCGATTCCCTGACAATGCTAAACCTATGGGAGAATACCTGCATTTCCGCTTTTTTTTCCTGGAGTCCACTTTCATCCCTGGTTTAGGAGTTATATTTTGCGGTAGAGAGTGAATGAGTGTGCAGAGTACAGGGTTCGTACAGGACGTGGAAGTCTTCATTTGCCCATTTCAAGGCCCTGAATTCACCATTGTTGTTTTTTTCCTGAAATAGAAATGAAAATAGTCTTGAATTTCTATTAAAAACAGCCTTGAATTAGCATTGAATTCCATATCTTCACATTTGTTTTAATTGTGCTTTATTTTGAACATACCAGTGCACCAGTTGTTGTAAGCCATGCCCTTGTCCTTTAACCCCTGCAGACCAAGGTCTCCATCAAGCACCGGGTCCGACAGCAGCTTTGATTGCAGGTATGTTATGACGTAGCGTGGTTTTTTTTCTCTCCTTTTTTTTAATTGTGGGATTTACATATTTAAAGATCGAAATAAATTTTATTTTAAAACATTAATTTAAAGTGGTACTACCTTTAAAATGGTTCTGTATCGGAAATCTAATGAGTTGAGCGTCCACCGCCCATTCTGGTAGGTCATGGGATTCGAACCCTGGCCAAGTCAAACCAATGACTTAAAAATTGATGTGTGTCCCTACCTAACCTGGTGCTTAGCATTACTAGGATAGCGCAAGGAGCACGATTGAAATCTGCTTCATAAACTAATGTACCCCAGAAAAATTCATTCTAACTAAATGCAGGAAGAAACCTGGAAATGTTAACCTGCTTGGGATTTCTAGGCGGGACGCAGATGGCATTAAACGATATGAAACATTTGATAATATTACTAAATGTATTTTATTCAGCGAATAATGTCTTTTGTCAGTGCCAGAGCACTGGTCTTCCGGCCGTTCATTACAATTTGTTGGTACATAAATGACAATATCAGTTGCAATAATAACCACATGAAAAACCTGTTCGATAATAGAAGCATAATATAAATTGACTATTTGTCGTAATAGTAACTGCATGCAATTCCAGTTCAACATATGTATTATGCACTTGGTGAGCATGCATCAATAAATGTACAAGATGACTCTAGAATTGTCTTTAAACACTTCTTTCTTCCTTTGTTTTCTCTCTTCTTTTTTCAAAAAGATATAGCATATCTCCAATACACATATATATATATTATATTGTAAATATGCAAATCAGTGGATCCAATCACCAATACCAAATGCGGAAACCTGCCCTTTTTTTTTTAAATTTCCATCACGAGTGTTCCGTTCTGTGTGGCCTAATGATGGGATCGAGGTCTGAGATTACAGTGGGGACTTACATCAGACAGGTTTTATGTCAATTTAAAGGAAAATTTTAGGTAATAGGTTTTGAAAGGTGTAGTATGGGTGGGGTAGGGGCGGGAAGGGGATCAGCGTGCAGGGCTGTGTAGTGCATTGTAATAATATGAATAAATCTTTGTCATCTCAGGTGGTACTCACCTGCGTATAAGCGCATATGGAAGCTAGGCCCCTGTTAACCATGCGCCAATATGACGTTGGAAACACTAGTTCTGGTCTGATGAGCAAAGTTAAACAATGGTCAACCTCGTCAGTACTTAGAATGGATGACTGTCAAATGAGTAGTGAAGTCGATTTGAAATATTCATTACACCTTGAATTGTTAGGGTGAAGTTGTACCGTGTCTCTGGACAGTTACAATTAAACACAGTTTGGTGGTAGGGGTATGCCCGAGATAGATCCTAGTAACAGGTTTAAAGTAAATAAATCCCATTTCCCGTTCCGATCGTTTACTCCGGCTTTCCTAACTTGGACTTTGCACATGTACTAGGACGTAAAACAACAACAAACAGCCTATTGCATGGCATCCAACTTAAAATGAGAAATAGACCATGGAAACCGCTACAGTACATTATAAGAATCAATTTAATATATATATATATATTATTTTTTTGGTCCATTAGTTGTTTAAGCAGGGGAAAGTTCAGTCATAGACGACTGGTCTTCCTCATTCCACTGCTGGTCGATAGAAAGCCCGAGCCTACACTTTTACCGACCTAAGGGATTTTTAGCCTCCCACACCACATAGACATGGTATGAGAGCAACCGGCCTTTGATGACGCTGTAAGTTATACACAGAGGTGGAAATCCCAATTTGCAGAGCACGGGGAAACGAACCGCCGACCCTCAGATTAGGAGTCTGACCTAGAAAAAAGTCAGATACTCTAACCACTCCGCCACAGAGAATGCCACCATATTGATCTCAGAAAAATTGCACACTCAAATCCGTCGCATTATGCAACTTTAATAATATAAAAAAAATCAGAGGTGTTGAAGGTGGCCTTTTTTGTATTGATTTTGTTTTCATATACTTATAATTCATCTTTACAGGCGGACATTCTCCAGGAAACGGACTCCAGACTATGTCCCCCGCAAAGCTCTTAACCACTGGAAAGGTCGGGGCTACGGACGGCCGAGGTCACGATCAAGGTCACGATCAAGGTCACGGTCGAGTTCCTCAGATAGCCGCCATTGAACGAGCATTCATTGTCTGGTGTATCTGAATGTAATATATAAACACAAAGAAAAGCCTGCAGTTGAGTGGCAGCCTAGAATTGCCACTTACACTAGGGGATCTCCTGGCGGGACTAATAGGTGATTGCCGCCAGAGCAGCTATTTGTGAATGGCTGTAGTTCAAAGCGTATGGTTTGTTTTTGTTTATTTTAGTTGTGTTTTTTTTCTCTTTTATAAAAAAGGATAGGGAGCTGATAGGTGTGTGGGTAAAGGGTTGTGTCGAGGATTGCCTACCACACACTATTACTGGACATGTACCGTTTATTGTTTTATTACAGGAGTCGCCCAGACTTCATACATGGGGTTGTATAACGTTACATTAGAGCTGTGTATCCATATACTGTTCCGTTGTGGTGTGTTCCCTTGTGACCTTGTGGCGCGTCACACAGACACTGAACCTGTGTTTTGCTTAGTGGACGTTCCCATAGGTTGGACCCAGAGACCATATGGCCTTGTGCACAGCACATGTGACATACTGACTGGGAACATACAGAATGAACATGTTCATTGTCTGTGTGGCACGTCACAAGGTCACAAGCGAACACAGAACAAGGGAACAGTCTATGGATACACGGCCTAAAACATAACCAACTAAACTTCCCAAGAGGAAGTTGAACTATTTCAGTCTGTAGGCTATTGCACGAGGTCTAATGCATGTGGGGAGCCAGAGCATTCTCTTGGGAGAGGGATAAGCTTTCTCTGGCAGAGTGTAGATGTGAACCATATATTTATGTAAAATAGGAAACCAGAAATGGAATGAGGAAGGACAGACGTGCATAGAGTGTATATACATAAATCTGATACAACTGTGAGAGCTGTTTGACGGAATGCTTTGGAGAATACTGACAATTTAATTATTTGAATAAAAGAGGTAGTCCTTGACATAATTATCCTTAAAGTCTGCATTTGTTTTCCCCTACTCACGTGACATCACATGCATAGGCAGCAGAAGCCCGCATACCTATTTTTGGCACTATGAGTAGTATGCGCTTCTTTTGCAGTTTAATGTTATTGTTTGTAATAGTGTTACTACTGCTCGCCCTTATCGATATAGTAATAGTAAACATGATTTAAAAAACAACAAAACAAATCCGCATACACACGCGGCTTTTATTTTTCCATTAACTTCGGAAGATCATGGCTTCAATCAACATAGCCCATATCCATCATTGAACAGTTATGTTCAGTTGTCAATATTTGTGAACACCATGAAAGGACATCGGGAACTTGCAACAGCAGTATTGATGCTGGCCCATACGTACGATACGGGGAAGTACTGCCTTTCTCACATCCTAAATATTACACAACAGTTAAACCAGAAGTCCGTCAATTAGAATTAGTTTGGACTATTTGAGTTGGTCCTTTTTTTCCCTCTTTTGTTTTCTTTCATATTTGCCCTCTTGCAAATATTTTGAAGCCAAAATTAGCTAAATATTTTAAAGTTCAAGTGTCTCGATGGACTCTCTTCGTGGGGATATTTTTGTGGGGGGTTTTGGGGAAATTAATGCGCGTCTACATTGCATTGTGGGATTGCATCAAACACTGCGCTAACTACTTTATCCTCAGTCAACCAGCATCTGACCTAATATCTCACTTTTGTTCATATTTAGCCATGGAATATCCACACGTTGTACCGTCTATTTATTGATATCAGCAAATCCCGGCATTTAATTTTCCAGGGACAACTAGGGTATAAGTTTTTGACCAGCCTCCACGATGACTGGAATTACATTGACAGGTAAGTTTTGGGTCCCGGGCTTTTCTTGATTGGACTCTTCAAAATGGTGATCATGAGATGTGATTGATACCAAGTATAGCCATACCTAATCAGCTGTTCTAATTTTATTTGTACAAATCCACCTGTATTGTCATGGCAATTTCAGCCCCACAATGCACCAGTGATTTGCACCTGCGTTGACACTGGGAAGAGATCCAATTGGCCCTTCTCGGTAATGTCTTGGTGTATATTATACCTTTTGATGGTCATACCAGAAAGCGCCGTTAGGCATGTTTCGTTTGCTACTCCCGTGTTCAAGCAATGTCAGTGTTAAGTGTGTAGTGGATGCAATGTAACTAAAATTGTCATCGGCCAACCAATGTATTATATATCAAATGCATGTTCATCACCTGGTTGTCAAATAATTACACAAGTTTCTCAATTGTGCTTGTATTCTCTAATTAAATAGACTTCCTGCAAATGATTTCCTAATGAAAGATAATATTTCATGCATTCTACACCATTGAACTGAATTGGGGTAAACAAAATTAAAAAAGCATTGTGACCAGAAAAGAATTATTTGAATCAGTAATAGTACAATATTCTGTGTGTAACATCTTTTGCAAAACACATCCAAATAATAATAATAATCATCGTTTTGATCCTGATTTGCACTCAACTGTAAAATGCTGATTAAAAGGGATTTCAAAGTATTATGTCAGGGTTGTACTCATTGCAATGTCATTATGTGTGTATATAGTGTCACTTATTCTTAAAGAGATTAGCTATTCAGTGATTTTACAATACCAGTGTCTGGTGCTTTAGCCCAGCGGTGTGTGTTCTCAGTAGGTTTGCCCGAATCTTGAATGTCTACGTATCTATCTTGAAAATGTCATGAATCTACACACTATTTCCCCCTTTATTCATAGTATGAGGTCGTTTCTGAAAGATGCATTGCACTACCCAGTGGAATACAAGCTTACCTTCACTTTCACGTTTTATACATGTGGAAATGACATCGTTGACATCGTTGCATCAAAATTAATATTATTGGGATTATAAAATCAATTATTTAATGAACTGGGAAGTAAGGGCCACTCTGTATTGGTCATCGATGGTATCATATTTCAAAATTTGAATGTACATTGATAGATCCACAGCTTCAATGTAAACATGAAATCTAAATATATATATACTTATGTATATATAGAAGTATTTTCATATCGATATATCATAAGCTGGAGTGGAGGATATTTCAATGAACAGCGATGATCTCTACCAAACAGTAAGTTTAACTTCACTTCTGATAGACCCGACCCCCACCTCTAATAATATAAACGGGAACTGAATCAAGGTGAAGATCCAGCCAAATTATGTAAATACAAATGTTGGTAACTAATGACTTATTGCGTCTTCTCCCAGTACGATGTAGACGTGGGAAAAGGCATGTTGTACAAAAAAAGAACAAGTTGGGGTGTGGGTTTATCACGGCGTGATGTTGCCAGAATGTGACAGATAGAAATGTAAGTCTGCTGTCTCGATTTGTTTAAGTGGTGGACCGGCATTATGGGGATTGGCCCGAACCCTGACAAAGGTTTGGGTGGGAATACAATATGTGTGTGTGTATAGACTGCAGAATTAATAAAAGAATAATACACATTACATTGCTTGCCGATTCAAATTTCTGGAAATAGAATTACCTAATTTGTTCACCTGAAGATATTATTGTATTGGGTCCCATCAGCCGGAAATCAATCAAAGAAAACGTTGCTACTTGGCTTAGTGGCCAAATAAAGAATTCAAATATGTTCTGCTATCTTGGACTTTCTAAATGGTATATCTCGATTAAGGCCCTGTCACACTACAAAGTATGGTGCCGGCGTGTGCATAACGTGTTGAAATAAAATAAAAATCAAAATAGGTCGTATTCGCCGAACTTTTCACGCTGCGGGCGGTCCCAGGAACGTATGAAGCGTACCGGAGCGTATGGCTACCGTGTGCGTGCCGTATAGCAACGTATACGAGACATGGCGACGTATACTAGGTGTGCTGAGATGTGTTTTGACGGTTGGAGGTGACAGGTCCAGCATATGAGTAACGTACGACGACGTATCCCTAACGTGCTCCTAACATATGCCGACGTACCCCGAACAAACAGGTAGCATATGAGGAACGTAAGAGCCACACGTCGACACACATTGAAAATTTTGAACATGCACAAAGATTGTTTCGGAGCATCGACGCAAGACGACATAATGCCGTATCCCGAACGTACCCAACGTATAAGCAATGTATGACGCCGTACACTCGCGTGTCGGTCGAAAATCACATACGTTGGCATACGCTAAGGCTATACGTCATAGTGTGACAGCCCCTTTGCAGAACGTTGTGAGTATGTTATATATGTCAGCGACACATGCAAGGCGCCGGTTGTACATATGGCTAATGTGTACCAACGTAATTCACACCCTTGGAGAAAAAACAGAACATAGTTTAATTATATTTATTCAACATAAAATAAATCATAACCGAGACACAGTTGAGCAGTATAGTTCAGGCAGGTACAGTGACCGAGCAATTAAGAGCAGTTCATGTTTTGTTCTGGCAAGTTGGTGAGCGAATGGAACTCCTGAAGCTGACTAGATGGTCGTACAGCGCTCAAACCAATAAATGAGTGAGCGCTGAAGGGGCATCAGATACGATTGTCTGCCCAAGATAGGCATGGACACTAGTCGATTTCCAGGTCCCTGCTTCCATAATTCCTGGGAGTGCCATGGCAGCTAGGTCACAGGCTTGGGTGGCGCCCCTCCTGAGGCTATGCAGAGTGTAGTGTTTATCATGGCCAAATACAGTCACAGCAGCTGTGCGGAGAGCATTGAGCTATATGGAGGTCAAGGGCGCACCAGTCGGAAGGACCAGCACCAGGGAGTCTGGAATCACATCAAGGCTCCTAGCATATCTCCCCCAGGCAGTAACTGGGCAACATGGGGAATGCGGTATGGCAGGAATTGAGTAAATAACGGGAGAGCAGGAGCGGGACCTGGTTTTGGAAGACCTTAAAGTTATATCTAATCTAGAGGAATGGAGGGAAACATCATCATAGGTAAGTACATGAGGACCAACAACCGTATTACAAGCGTTTACTAAATTACTCTGACGCATGAATGTAAAAAAACCTAACAGTAAAGCTACTACAATAGCATGTGGAAGAGGAGTCAAACTAGAAAACTAACAATAATACTAAGTTCCAGCGGGGTTATAGGAGGGGCTCTAGCAACTACATGTTTAGAATTCTTAAGTATAGCGCGTTTCATAATAGCGATCTTATTGGAAGCAAACTCTGGGTGCAACCCCGGGCTCCCCGATGTAAAGGATGTATCGACACCATGAGTTCTGTAATGTAACTGACTTTATTTCGATTCTATCCTTATGACATCACATGTTCTGACGGTGGGGGTGTTCGTTTACTTACATACCTTACATCTTCCCCTTTTTATAATGAATAGTCATTTACCATCTAATACCCCCATCCCGGCTTGACATAACATCTCACACACAGATATATTGAAAACCCCAACAACAATGTTCAATATCCATGACGTGATCATACCCTGACATCCCTCTGAGGTAACTGAAACCGAAGTACATGTTTTTAACTCGACACACTAGCTGCCACACCCAGCACTGGTTGATAATAAATGCAATAATGCGTTAACTATCAATGTGGGTCCCATTATCCACTTTGAATGACAGTGTAATGCCAGGATAGACCACCGGTATCCTGACATTTAAGATCATACATTAAAACAGCACATCTATAATATTCAATAACTTACCTAATATTTGACGTCTTTTATCAGACGTACATACGAAATACAACGCATACGCGTGAAAGACTAACTGCCTATTCTTAACCTAACAATAATTTGTACCTTCTTCACATGACCTACTGTACGGTGCGTCACGTGATTATACGTATCAATGCGCTCCTGTCTATTCTTATTGTTATATCGTTTTCTGATATGTCCATCCTTCATCTGACCTAATGTACGGTGTATTACATTACATTCAACCCAAATCTAGTAGGAGGTCGACTATGTCTACCATATCTTGTAGTGTAAGGTGAGTTCATTTTGTTTGTCTGTTGTGCCCTGGTAATGACAACTTCTTTTACAACCAGGTGCGGACATTTGTAAATAAATTTCCTATTCCTTCTTAATATATTACCTTTGTCATTACGTATCGTATAATCCCTGTTCCGACTCTCACTTGTGTTTACAATTTTACCCATGTCCAATCATTGCTATGATTTTTGTATCTGATTTTGTCCCCTAGTTTTAACAATGAGTGTCCCTGACCCGCTCGTTTGTCAAAATACTTCTTTTGCACATCTTGTTTATGTTTCAGTTCTACTAACTTGGATGGCTCTATTACAGCTCTGAGCTGATTGTTCAGCAATGGTATTCGAGACCGTAATCGTCTCGACATTAATAGTTGAGCCGGCGAGGCCCCCACCCTATCTAATGTCGTATTTCTATAGTTTAGAATGGCTATGTTAATATCAGTTTTATCCCTAAAACATTTTTTTATCATACGTTTGAACGTTTGTACAGAGCGTTCACTTTGGCCATTACTTTGTGCGTGCATGGGGTTCGTGAAAATCGACTCAAAGCCATAAAACTTAATGACCGCCTTACTTGTAGTTTCAAACAATTCAATAACTTCAGGAAACTTAGAATAATAGTCGACAATCACTATGTAATTTTTATCATCAATATGAAACAAATCCACCCCGACCTTGTTATATGGTATATCGTCTATAACATGGCTTATCAAAGGTTCTTTAGATGGCATCTTCCGAAAATCCTGGCAAATATGACATCTTAATACAGTTTCCTCTAACATGTTCATCAAACCCGGCCAAAAAACCGTGTCCCTCGCTAATTGTTTGCTTTTTATTATCCCTAAATGCGCCTCATGCAACTTTGTCAACATATTTGATCGCATAGATTTAGGAATAATGATCTGAGTCCCTCTCAAAAGGACACCATCAGACATGGTGATTTCATCTTTAAACTTAAAAAATTGTCGAACATCAGAGTCGAGGATCCTGCCATCACTAGGCCAACCATGTAATGATAAATGCCGGACCTTCTGCAATGTTGCATCCAAGCCTGTTTCCCTTTTAATAACCTATATAACGTCAGGATCAATGCCTATGGACGCCACTGAAATGTCCCGATCGTACAGGTCATCCGGATTCACATTTGACGTATGGGCTCTTGACAGGGTATCTGCAAAGAATAAATCCGCACCCTTCACGTACTGAACTTCAATATTATAATTTTGCAACCTCATATGCATTCGTTGCATCCTTGCTGATAATGAATGAATAGGTTTCATCATGATAGCAACCAAAGGTTTGTGATCAGTTATGACAGTAATCTCATTTCCATAAATATAATCATGAAACTTATGACAACCAAAACATATAGCTAACAATTCTTTTTCTATTACTGCGTAACTGATTTGAGTGTCATCCAAAGCTTTGGACGCCATTGCTACTGGCAATTTATCTTGAAAGAGTGTAGCACCCAATCCAAATTTGGATGCATCCACCTGTACAACAATACATTCTCTAGCATTAAAGAACCTCAACACTGGCGCAGTAGTCAACAAATATTTTAACCTTCCGAAAGCCTCCTCTTGCTCAGAATCCCAATGCGAAGCTACATTATTTTTAACACTGTTCTTAATGGTTTTGTGATGTCTGCCATATTTGGGATGAATTTATTGACATACCCTATCATACCTAAAAAACGCTGCAACGCAGGCTTATCCGATGGAGTAGGCATGTCAACAATGGCTTGTATCCTCTCTACATTAGGTCTAATACCCTCTGAGGTTATTACATGACCGACATAATTGACAGTTGTCTTGCAAATTTTTTACTTTGTTGGGTTCAGTTTCAGGTTTACTTGAGCTGCTCGCTGTAACACAGCCTCCAACCTCATGTTATGCTCTGCTATCGTCGTCCCGTGTATTAAAATATCATCAGTGATGACATGCACTCCTGGTAAACCCATCAGAATATTATTCATTTCTTGGATGAATATATCCCCAGCTGTTTTAATTCCGAACGGGAGACGAGTATACCTGAATCTGCCCCACGGGGTGTTGAAAGTACATAGCCTAGAACTATAGTCGTCTAACTCAATTTGCCAATAGCCGCTATTGGCATCTAGCACTGAAAAATACTTGGTGCCATGTAAATTAGCCACAACTTCTTCAACTGTCCTAACAGAGTAAGGACCACGGAGGATAGCCTTATTTAACCTTGTCGGGTCTAGACATATTCTTAATTTCCCAGGCTTCCGTACAATCGTCACTGAATTTACCCAAGGAGTCGGTTCCTCCTGTTTGACTATAACTCCTAAGTCCAACATTCTTTTTAATTCATTTTTCACATTGTCAACAATTGCTAATGGCACTCGACGTGGAGGATCAATAACAGGAGATACATTTTTATCAATGTAGATCTTAGCATTTACTTTGATTAATCCTAAACCCTTAAATACATTAGAATATTTTCTCACCAAGTCTTTTGCAACAGAGTCATCACCAACGGCATCTATGACATCTAAGCGCGGCAGTAAACCTAACTGCACACATGATTGCTTCCCAAGTATAGCACAACCGGCACTCGTAACTTGAAATTTTAATTTGCAACCCTTGACATCCAGTGTTACTTCTCCATGAGGTCGAATCCTATGACCACCATATGTCACCAACTGACACATGGAAGGATTCAAAGAAGCACCACTTATCTTATTGTACATATCCAACGGTAAAATATTTGCTTCCGAACCTGTATCTAACTTGAATTGGATATCATGGCCACCTACACAAAAAGTGGTGTACCATAACTCTTTGTTACTATCACTACTACACAAAGTGCCCACAAATAGGTCACCATTATCGTCATCATCGGGAATGTGTATATTCTGTTGAGTAATATTGTCATTAGCAACATCAATTTCATACACAGCTGCATTCCTCCCTTGGTCTTGTTGCATACGGCACATTTTGACGAAATGTCCAATCTTACGGCATCCTAAGCACTCCTTTCCCCGAGCTGGACACGTCCCCTTTGCATGACTGTAGCCACAACGGCCGCATTTTGCACTTGATCCTCAACTTGCTTGTTGACCTCGATTTGTTGACTGCCGTAACCAAGGAGATGTTCGTACCGACGACCGTTCCCCTCTCGCGTATCCCGTATTTAACGCATAGACTTGTTGATCCTCCTTCTGTGTCACTTGGGCAAATTTGATTTCACTTAATCGACGCAGTTGTATACATTCCTCCAACTTAAGATTTGGCGACTGTAACAACTTATTTCTCAATGTATCATCCTTAACACTGCACACAATCCGATCGCATAATAAAGATGATTCCAATTGTTCATAGCAGCAGTATTGAATTCTGTGCTTCAGCTCCCTAATATATGAATCCATACTTTTACCAGATTGGTTGAACGAATTGAACTCGTATCGGACGACAGTGATGTTCGTTTTGCCCTCGCAATACTGTGCAAACGTCTCTACTAATGGAGCAATCTTGTCCTTTTCTGTACCTTCCAATGTAAATGTCCGATGAATCTTTTGTGCTTCTACACCAGCTACATGCAAAAATACGCAGCACTGTACTCTTTCTGCTTTTGACGATACTCCTGCTGCTATAGCATATATTTCATAAGCTTGTAACCAGGATCTCCAATTGACTGCCATTCTCTCGTCCAAGTTTACTGGGCCAGGTGGTTTCAATCCATGTAAGGCCATATTCCTCCCTTAACATCTGACACCATGTAAAGGATGTATCGACACCATGAGTTCTGTAATGTAACTGACTTTATTTCGATCCTATCCTTATGACGTCACACGTTCTGACGGTGGGGGTGTTCGTATACTTACATACCTTACACCCGAGACCCAAATCTTAACCGTACTGTAATAATTAACTTTAACAAATCATTTAGGAACATTAAGAAAGACAAATCGTAAACTGAAGGAGTAACTGGGGACAGTTGATGCTCTGCACAGAAGGAAAAATATTTCCTTAAATGCGCCGCTTTGTTTTGCCATGTCCGTAGCACAAGACCAGACTTGTAGAGGCGTATCAGCTTGGCGTGATGAGTCACTGTGTAGCCTGGAAGATAGAGGCAAGAAAAATACTATCTTCCAGGGTACAAGAACAAGCATTCAGAATTTAAAGTCAAGTATATCTAGTGATAAAGAAGGGAAGACCCGAGTTAGGTTCATATCTTGACAAAGTGTCTTAGCTTTCATTTTAAGAGCAGGGTCTGAGAATGACCGACTGAGTGCATCAGCTAGAATCAGAGAAGAGCCTGGCTTATGTAGAATTTGGAGTTAGAAATTTAATGAAGCCGAAAACAGCCATAATTGCTGAGCACAGGCACATAAGATCCTATCTTTCCCTTTACCCGATGATAATACCAACTGTCTGTCTGTATTAACTTGTATCGTGTAGTGTGTGGGTCATCTGGACAAAGTGCGATGACTGCGTGAACCAAGTTCAGGGCCTCCAGCTGTGTAATAGAGAAATCAGAATAAGAATATTCTTCTGCATAGAAGTGAGACTGGGAGAAAGCACCACCTGCTGTTAATGTTGAATCACATTCAATAACAAACAAGGTCCTCGGAGCAGATGGGAGGAGCTGGAGAGCATTATAACATTCGGCGAATTTCTCAAACCATTCTAGATCATTTAAAAGCTCCCGAGAAAAAATATGCTGACCAGTAAACGGGTGTATTGCGAAGCGCTTCAAGCACCCTATATGCACTTGGAAATATGCTGCAGTTTACCCGCTAAACTCTGTAATTGCTTCCTAGATTTCTTTTTCCAAGCTACACATTCTGCCACAATTTCTTTTAATTTCTTCAATGGGAGAGACACTGACATCGACGGAGCATCTTCCTAAAGCCTAGCCAGACAATCACTTTAACTGGAGGCGAACACTTATCCACTGCCAGATCTAAACCTAAGAGAGCAGAAACCTATCATATGCTTTCACTGCTTTGTCATAGGATGACTCAGACCCAATGAAATCATCAAGATAACACAATGCGAAAAATCCTTCCCTCCTCAGAAGCCACACTACCGCCCTAGTAGTACGGGCACAAGCCAGCGCTGAGGTTCGACATCTAAAGGGAGGCGCAATATCTATATATGTCGAGCCGTTAAGGGAAATACCTAGAAATGGGACGGACAGGGGACACACCCTCAACTGCCTATATGCACTTGCTAAATCTGCACCCCAACGAGGCTGACGACCCGAGACAGGATAATCTATTTGACAACGTACAAACACTAGGAAGCGAAAAATTAAATTGTAAACCCTGATAGTCACCCTTGAAAATACCCGCATTCACACTATGCGCTGGCGGAAAACTGAGGTCTATTATTACTCTCTTGGATGTAGAATTTTTCTTTGGCCTAATCATTAATGGACTCAGCTGGCACCACGGATGAAATGGCGGGAGGAGAAACGGACCCAACAACGCTCATAACTTGACCTCTTTACTCACAAACGTATAAATATGGATATCTGTGTCCTCTGACGGGGTATGATTCACTAGCGTAGGAACTGGAGTAGCCGTCGATGTATAATCAAGCGGCCACCCAAACTCCAAATGGTCAACCAAGAATGTATCAGGGTAATCTAAGAGCAAAGCCCGCCATGTAGGAATCACCAGACCAGATGGCATTGGCAACCGAGCTGACACATAATTGGGAAGTGATGTGTCCCTAACCGCTTTATAAATCTTAAAGTATTCTTCTAAATGAGACCAGAGTGAATGTGAGGCACGCGGCCAGAACTCATCAAGCGAGTGCCTAAATAACAAGGGTGAAGGAGGGATAAAGCTATCACTAGCAGTACCTGTTACATCTACCTCTACAGCGGGACTTACATTGAACCAATCAAAGACAACATCTGGGATTTTTTAGAGCAATGTGTTACCTGTTTTGTTGCATGTGCGGGTGCACCCACGTGGCTCGGAGTGCGCAGGCACAGGAATGACCAGCTGGACAGGCATTACGACCGAGACGGGGCAGGGAACAGATAGCGGGATAACGGAAAGTGTAGCTGGAAAAGAGACACTTACTGCTGCGGAAGAAGAAGACTGCTCAGATTGCTTTTTATCAAGCCACTTACGCTGTCCTTCTCCCTATGGGGCAGACTGCGTTTAAAGCGGTAAGCGCACCACGCACACACATGAACAAATCTGTCGGGATGAATACCATGGGTAGCCTGGAACCCACAATCCTTGCCCCAGTTCAACTGATAACAGGCTTTCCTGTCGACATACTTATTGTAATCCTCCCTCGGGTTCAGGGGAGCTGGGGCTCAGGCGGCAGGGGCTGGAGTTGAGACAGCAGGAGGAGGGCGGGACTCCGGCTGAATGTAGACTGTGTGGGCAGAAGTGAGCTATGGACGAATCGGAGGAAATCTCATGCTGAACATCCTTAAGTGCCATAGGGTCAAGCCACGCATCAGGCAGCCGACCATCTGCCACCATACAAAACAACCGCTCCGACCAGTGCCTGCAGGTGGGCCAGTCCCACGTGATGGCCATGCGGGCCAGGTCCTCCTCATGATGCAGTAGAGGTGGCCACCACTCTTCTGGGAAGGAAGGGTGAGCTGCCAACCGCCTCTTGTTACCATCTCCCCTAGTTACAAAATTATGCCAATAGAAAGTCATACCTCTCGGGCGCTGTAGAGCAGGCATTGCATCAACGAATGCAGCAGGGTCTGAGTAGACATGGGCAGGGCATGGGGGAGGCAGCGGCGTGACGAGAGGCGGCAGACACGGCTGCGGCCTAGGCAGGTGACGAGCATGTGGTAGCGACTGTGGTAGAGCGGCGGGCCTTAGGGTCCGTAGCACCTGCATTGTTGCAGGAGGCATAGGTGACAGAAGGGGAAGCGTGTGGTGGTTTCAGCGTGTTCCTGTGCTCAGACGTGTCCCATTGCTTCTGCGCATGCGCGGATTTCGCATCAACTCGGATCACCCGAGACACTTATTGGCGCATGCGCACATCCTACAATGTCGGGTCGAATAATCGAATACGCTTCTCCGCGCTCGGGTGGAGAATTTTTTTTTTTTTTTTTAATAGCCGATAAAAAATACAGCAAAATAGGATTTAAAGTATTTTATGATGGCCTAGTTTACCTATATTTCCATTTAATTAATCTAAGTTATTCTTTTTTGGCACACGGCACGTGTATTTGTCGACTCCACTCGCCGTGTTCTATTTGAAATTCTGACGACTGGGATGACCCGAGTCGCCCGGGTAGTGTTAATCGATTACGGCCATGTTTATTAGATTCTGACGCATGCGCAGAAGCGAGGGACACGTCTGAGCACGGGAAAACGCTGAAACCACCACAAGCGGTGGACTGAGGGCTGGCATAGGTGAGGGGAACGAACGCACAGGGGTAGGAAGCGGGCGAGGGGGCCTGAGGGGGGAGGGGGACACAGGCCTGGGGAGACAGTGAAACGGACCAGCTGCCCGTTCCAACGCATTCAGGCATGCTCCGACGTGGTCAATCTTGTTAACACTCCTCAGTTGTCGTATCGTCTCCTAGTCAGACTCATGATCAGAGGTAAAACATGAGGTAGACTGCCCCGGCTGCTCCGGCCTGATGAGAGCGGGTCACAGGAGCGGGTCACAGGAGGAGCGGACTGCTCTATGAAGCCTAGGCTGCTGCGGTGAGGGAGGCCTACCCTTGCGTTTCTTGACCGGCGGCATGATAACAGGCATATGGAGCGGTACAGGGTGAAATGCACGCCATGTGGTTAAAGGTAACAGCAGGCTAAGACAGTGCTGTATGAGCGAAGTTGTCTGATCAGCGACCCGCAAAGAAGTGAGGCAGGTAGTGTAGTGCGATTCAGCAAGAAGACTAAAAATAGAACAGCGCCTCGTGTGCAAATTACCCATGTTAAGGGGATGTCACACTAAGACGTATGGCGTTAGCGAATGCCGACGTATGCAATTCTTTACCAACATGTCAGCATACGACGTCATAGGTTACACATAGGTTGGGCATACGTCGAGTACGCTCGGGATACATTGTCATAGGTCAGTGTGGGTCGAGCCGCAAAAAAATTGTTGTGCATGTTCAAAATTGTCAACCTATGCCGGCGTATGGCTCATACGTTTCTCATACGCTGAGCGTACGTTATGCACACATTAGGCATAGGTCGGCATAGGTTAGCCGTACGTTGAACCGATGCCCTCCGCATCCGAGCGTGTCCCTAGCGTATTCTGAGCGTATGCCCAGTGTGTTGCCTCTTGGTATATAAAGGCACCACCAGGCTTCTTCTGGCAGTTCTGCTCGGCTGAGATGGTAATATGTTTATATGTCTATTTGTACAAAGAAACTATATCATATCAGTTTTAGATATCAAAACACAATTACATGTCTGTTATATTTTTTCTATCCCCAATACTTTTAATTAATTTGTTCTCTATTTATATGAATTAAACTTTTGAAAGCATAACCTAGTTTAATATACCGTTTTAGGTACATACTAAGAACACAGGGAAAGAGGGGGAGAGAAAGAGTCAGGGACAGAAAGGGGAAGAGAGAGGAGGGGAGAAAGGGGAAGAGCGGGGGGGGGGGGAGAAGGGAGAAGAGATCACGTGATCGGGGTGTGGCCTAACAGCGATGGCATACGTCATCATACGCTTTGCATATGTTACGCATAAGTTTTGAATATGCTACTCATGCGCTGCTACGCTAGGCATACGGTGGCCATACGTCGGCGTAGGTTACTCATATGCTAGACCTGTCACCTCCAACCGTAAAAAAACGTCTCATTACGCTGAGTATACGTCATCATATGCTTTGCATACATCGGCATACGCTAGGGATACGGTAGCCATACGCCAGGCATACGCTGCACATACGCTTCATACGTTGCTGAGACCACCCGCGGTGCAAAACGTTTGCCGTATCTCGACCTATTTTGATTTTCAAATTATTTCGACACGTTACACACACATCGCCACCATACGTCATAGTGTAACAGGGCCTTTAGCCTGCAGCCAACATGCATAAGACGACGTATAACGACGTATCCGGGACGTACCTGTGGTATGCCCAACATATACGTAACGTATGACGCCATACACCGACGTATTGATCGAAAATCACATACGTCGGCATACACTAAGGCCATATGTCGTAGTGTGACAACCCCTTAGATATGTTAGGGCATATGTATTGAAACCGATCGAGTGCACAGATGTATTGGCATCGAATACTTTCATTATTGGCTGGACACTGACATATTTCACACAGATGCAGTGAGATATTTTTGTGTTATCATAGACACTTAAGGGGCTGTCACATTAGGGTTTTTTGCGGGAGCGTACGGGAGCGTAGGCGCGTTACGTCATATACGTCGGCATATGCCGCCATATGCTATGCATAAGCCGGCATACGCCGTCGTATGCCGCCATACGCTTTCTCACGTCTGTCCGTCCAAATTTTGTTGTGCATGCTAAAAAAATCTCGACCTACGGGAGTGTATGGTTCATATGCTACTCATACGCCGACATACGCTCCTCGTACGCCGGCATATGCTAGGGGTATGCCGACGTACGCTAATCGTACGCTCAACTTGCGTCACGGGCGTATCTCTGGCGTATGAAGCGTACGCAGAACCTATGAGTTGCGTATGGGAGGGATTCGTAGCATATGCAAAGCGTATGAGTAGCGTATGGTGGCATATGCCCGACCTATGGTCTCGGTATATAAAGGCGACGCAGGAGCCACCAGGTGGCTGACCGAGGAGAGATAACATAGGTCTCGCATACGCTCCTCATACGCTCCACATGCCAATCAAAACCGTCCCAACTGTCACAGTATGCTGTCATACGCTCCTCATAGGTTACGCATACGCTCAAAAACACCCGAGAGGTCACCAAAAGTCACGATATGTCGTCCCGTGCAGTTTTTTCCCATTTTCGACGTAGGTTTTCAATACGCTTCCACCATACGCCGTAATGTGACAGGGCCTTTAACAAGTATTACCATTAGTTACATTGACAATAAAATGTTAACTTTCAAACACGTACTACATTTGATGATTAAAATGAACACATCCCAAAAGAGAATTCTATAAACATGGAAATTGGTACATGCATTACATGATATTTAAATTGCAATAATTGGTCATGTTTTATATAAACTACATATTTTAACTAAGCAGTTGAATCTTTCCAGATCTTTATCTCATCATTTTCAACATCCAAATGCTCCATAGCGCTCTCTGGCTGGCCGTCTTGCTTATTGACCATCTTACTGAGCCTTCAGTTATCAACCCCCAACCAACCAGACAGGGTGGCCGAATGAGTAGAGCGAGCGTCTCCTGTTTTGAGAGATCGGGAGATCCGAGCCCATGAGTTTGAGGGTTCGAATCGTGGTCGAGTCAAACTAATGACTTAAGAATTTATACTTGTCGCTTCCTAGCCTGGCGCTCGACATTATTAGGATAGGGCAAGGACTGGTTGGCTCGGTGTCAGGATAATGTGACTGAGTGGGATATCAGGTCATGGTGCTGGTGGCCTGGTTTCCCAATTGGACAGCACTATAAAGTCACCATGAGTGCGCACTGTCACAAGTCGGGTACCCATCCTGATATGACCTTAGATGTTGCTAGGACATAAAACAAACAAACAAAAACCCAAAAGGGAGCCAGTCAGATTCAATAACCAAGACGTCCAACCAATATCAAGAGAAATCAATTTCAAAGCAATACCACATAGTACATGTGGCACGCAGGTCTAGCAGTACAATTAGGCCCCTGGCCGGTTGGTTGGTTGGTTTTTGGAGTTGTACGTCCTGGAAACATCTAAGGTCATATCAAGACAGGTACCGACTTGTGACAGTGCACACTCATGCTGCCCCACTGGGAAATCAGGCTGCCCCTACCATGACCCGATATCCCACTCAGTCACATTATCCTGACATTGAGGTAGCCATAACCTATCAATGCCAAGCCTCAGGCTAGGAAGCGACAAGTATCAATTCTAGAAGTCAATGGTTTGACTCGACCGGGCCAATGTGGCCCGGATGGAGGTCGCCCGTCTCGGACTGATCTACCTCCCTCGGGCGGTCCTCCTCGGGTACTACGGAATGCTGAGGCAATCCAGTCTGCTCTCACCCAGACCCTCCGCCGCTCCAAGAGGATTTCAGGACCCTCTGGGCCAGCCTCCCCGTGCTCACGGCTCTGCCCCGTCGCCACCTGGAACACTGCAGTCGCCCTGGTCCTGGCTGCGCCTGCCGATCCGGCTTTCATCATGCCCTCGGGCCGACCGCTGGACCCTCGGACGCTCACGACCATCCTCCGTGGCGCCCTCTGGGCCGTCTCTGTGTCGGCTCCCGACGCCTTCACGCTCCACTGCCTCCGGCGAGGCACCGCCCAGGCCTGGCAGCGTGCCGGGGTCCCGTTCCTGAAATTATCACGCAGGACACTTGGACTTCGCAGGCGGTACATGCTTACCTGCCCCGCCTCGCCCCTTCTGCCGCCCCTTGCGCCCTCTCCTCTCTTTTGGTGGAGGGCCCTTCGGGGCATCCTCTCCCACCCCCCCCAGACTCTCGCCATGTGTGCTGACTTTCATGGATCTTTTCCTCATTTGCATTCTCTTATTTACATTGTACTTTATTTATTGATTACTCTGTAATATCCTGCATGTCTCATCGCACTCCTGAATAAAGTGCTCTTTCCCCCCCCCCCCCCCCACCTCCTCTTCCTCCTTCATCGTGTATCGGTCGTAATGCTTGCATTGTGTTTGATTCGTGGCGGAGGAGTTCCCCCCTCCCCCCCCCCCCGTCTTCCTCCCGTGACTGTTGGCCGTTACATCACGCCCCCCTCCCCTCCCCAGCGTCCTGCCCTTATAACCCCGGTCCGGAGCTGCCTCCAGCCACTCCGCCTCCAGCTCTCCTCCCGTCACGTTCTCCTGCCATTCCTTTTCCACCCAGCCACTTGTACTTACTCTTCTTTCTCCCTTCTTAGGGAGGAGGGCTCTTCTGGGAAAACTCCCCCCTCCCCCCACGTACTATCACCATGTGCGCTGACTTTCATTGATCTCTTCCTCATTTGCATTCTCTTATTTACATTGTACTTTATTCATTGATTATCCTGTATTATCCTGTATGTCTCATCGCACTCCTGAATAAAGTGCTCTTTTTTCCACCCCCGCCTCTTCTTCCTCCTTCGTCGTGTTATAGTAGATCTTAGCTATCCTAAAGGGAAGGGTGTAAATACAGGAATAGTAAAAGGGTTTTATCAAGGAGAAATATTTTCTGATAATTTACCAACAATAATGGGCTTAGCAAAAGACGTATCTAGATTAGGAAAGGGTTGTTACATGTGGTCCATAGATTTAGCTAGAGCGTATAGACAGTTAAGGACATGCCCACTGAGTGTACCACTTTTTGGAATTACGGTAGATGGGCAATATTTTTTTGACATAGCACCTCCATTCGGGTGCAGGACATCTGGTATGGCCTGTGCTAGGACCACTACTGCAGTAGTAGAGTTAGTACAAGAAAAAGGGTTTTTTGCTTTATGCTATTTGGACGATTTAGTAGGGGTAGAAAGCATGTTGGAGAAGGCTAAAGAAGCATAGTAATATATAATTAGTTTAAGAAAGAATTATTGGGTTTACAGTTGGCTATTAAGAAATATACACCACCAGCTAGAGAAATGAAATGGCTAGGGTATGAAATAGATAGTAAGTTGATGGAGGTAAGGATTCCCGAAGAGAAATTAATTGAAGTACTTAGTGAATGCAAAAAAATAGAAACTGGGGGCTAAAGTTACCAGGACAAATGTGGAACGCCTGGTAGAGAGGTTACAATTTATTTCTAAATGTGTAATGCATTCCAGAATTTTTATGAATAGAATTTTAACTTTTGTAAGAAATACCCCATTTGTAGGAAAAGTAGAAGTCAGTCAGAAATTAGTACGGTAATTAGCTTGGTTTTTACATTTCGCGGAAGGTAGTAATGGGTTAATTTGATTAAGGCCTTATCCTAAAGTGGGTTATTGAATGTTACTCGTGCTTGCTTGCAGGTGGGGGCATTCAGTAAGACACATTTTTTCTCGGAACTATATCCCCCATAATTTATTAATAACAATAATTTTCACATTGCACAATTAGAGACAATTAACCTAGTAGTAGCATTAACAAATTTGAGCCCAGAACACCCAGAGAAATTTGTTATTATCATTAATACTGATAATGAAGCATCTCAAAGGGTGTTATCCAGTGGTGCTGGTAAAGACTCAGCCTTATGTGCCTGCACCAGAGAAATCTGGAGATTCGCAGCAAACAATTGCTGAGAGGTGCATGTAATAAATAAGGCTGGGAAGAAACTAGTACTAGCGGATGCATTGAGTAGGATGTTTTTCGATAATAAGGAAAAATTAATAGCCACGCAATTGTGTAAGGAACTTAAACTATCAAAAATAAGTGCTTCTCATGAACATAATGTCCTTACAGCAAGTTATAACGTCACCGTAGTTGAAAGACTGTATGTATTTCAAGGCAGGGCTTGCCGAAGGGACATGGAAAAACAAAAGAATGCACTTTCAGGAATATTTAAAATTCTGTAAATTACAGAAGGATAATCTTAAAAAACCCAAGCTGAAAACGGTAATGTTATACACTTTATATCTAAATAAAAAATTTAAGATGGAAGGGGCTATCCAAAATTACTTGTGTGGAGTCAGGTCGTGGCTTCAATTAGTAAGGGGTAATATGGAAATATTTGATGACTATGCACTGTTAGGACTTAAAAAAGGGTGTATTTAATTCTAAAAATAACACTGTAAACAGAAAGTATCCCTTAACAATAAAACATGTGAAACTAATAATATTGAAATTTAAACAAATGGGAAAAGATGAACTTGTGGTTATATTGCTGCTATGCTTATTGGATATATATGTCTGCTAAGGCAATCACATTTGTTTTATCCCGAGATGCTGGGAGATGGCGGCCATACGTTGCTAGGGGGAGACGTCCAGGTGCACCAGACACACACACTTGATGGTGCATATTCGGAGCACCAAAACCATCAGCAGGCCAGAGGACAGCTACCATGTCAAGCTTCCTAGGGTACCTCAATCACTCTTCTGTCCGGTACGAGCATGGCAATTGTATACAAACTATACACATGTGCATGAGGGTGCTCGAACTGGCACCCACTAACAAGTCAGGCTTTTGTCAAGTGCATGTGAAGGATCGTGAAGCAGGCCAAGAAACACTGGTGGCCACTTGTGACGTCCCATAGCATACGTCATGTAGCTGCGCAAGAGTATGCACGGATAGGCATACCCTTGGACTGTATAAAAATATTAGAACGCTGGAAATCTAATAGTATTTTTAACTATGTGAATAAAAACCTGGTTCGGGAAGGACCATATGTTCTCCTGTCCCAATTTGGCTGAGAACTAGATGGTCCATTTCCTTTTTGTGTGTGAAAAGTATGGTAATATGAAGAATGGTGTGCCTGGTGCATGTGTCAAGTGTATGGCCGTGATCTACCCATAGCTGCCGTCTCATGTCGTCCTTCATCAAGAAACAGAAAATATAAAAATAATTAATCTACCTAATAACTTAGATAATATATTATCAACCTGCAAATAAGTAATACGATAGTCAGGCTTAATTGTATATGGTTTGTACTAATCAACTCAGAAAAGTAATTAGTCAAGCATAATGATCACCTGTACTGGTGATAGGTAGCTTTAATAAAGTATTAGTTATTCGTAGCCATATAGGAGGCTAGTGTACAAACTGTTTTTTTGTTGTGGTAAATATAGTTTATTCATTGAATAAAGTCTTTTGTCAGCGCTGTGGCACTGGTCTTCCAGCCATGTGACAATACAGTTATGTACAATATATGCGGCTAGCCCAAATCAGCTGAAATAACAATATCAAACATTCAAAGACTTACATATGGTATAGTTTGACAATTCACATACAGAAATAGCAGTTATATGTTGTATTCCTACACACCTGATACATACATGTGTATTGATTAGACCTTTACATTACGGAGTGGTTAGGTGCATAGTTTTCCTTCATAGGTTTGTATGCCTACTATGTTGTGAATTGCAAAACTATCATGTTGTTGGAGTTAACATTTTGAGATGGAGTGAGTGTTAGTACAATGGTTTGTATATTCTGTTAGATAGAGTGTGGTTAGCTTATAGGGTTATGCTTAAAAGGTTAATACCTCAGGTGTGTTTTTTTACTACATGAAGTAGTTTGAGTAAGTAGGTTGTTAGTAATGATGGGATAAACAATGCTTGGAGGATTGTATGTTTCAGTCATTTAGTAGTCTAGTACAGACTTTATTAGTGTCTATGTTTGTACAAAGACCCCATAATACCAAGACAACTCACTCAGCCTGTACTGTGTAATCAAAATGATCAAACCCACCACTTGGTGCGCTGGCTGTTCCCCCGGCTAAACAGATGCCATAATATATGCACAAATGTATATATGAATGTGAAAGCTGTGTGACGATGGCGACGATGATGTGTGCCTGTTCATAGCAATCCGATATTGATGTGTATTCACGCTTACCCGCCTCATGCATGATATAACCGTATGTGTTTACATGTGAAACACCAACCAGCAGCTGGGTCGATCAAACCCACCACAAGGTGGCACCGCAAAATTTACATCACATGGGAGAGATAGGGAGTGAGCCGTCCCAGTACCATAGGGCCCCCGGTCTATAGCAATACTACCAGACTGATACACCTTTCCGAATTTGCTGGGCAAATAATTTGTACGGTGGATAGCTTGGTTTGTTGGCAGCAGGTTAAGCCTGATTACAAATTTATTAGCCCAAAAAATGAATCTCTGTGTCTGGTTTTGAATGATAAATGAGATTGCTGAACCAGAATATAGATCTACATCGTAGTTAGTCAGTAAAACACTAGGGACCAGATGTTTTTGATACCATCCCTTTAGTTCAACTGTTTAACACCGGACGGAGCCAGGATTGCTCGTTTCGAGTGCTTCCAAGCACTTGGTACACTGGTCCTGCTCGCAGCCACTGAACATAGACATTGGCAAACCTCGGCGGAGTGTTGCGGAGGACCACATAGCTAACCCTGTACTACCTCCAGGGTTCATATGCACCGCAGGGGTCATTCGGTACAGACATACTGACCTCATTCCCTGAAATCTAGAAACAGGAGAAAAAGCACATGTTGGGTTCTGTAGGACAGGGGGCGTGGGTAAACCCTATATCCGTCTGGTTAATTTAGTTCACTCTTATTGTGCGATTAGTGTTGTATTGGAAGTTTTGTGACATTGAAATAATTAAAATACTTACTACACCAATTAACTCTAAATACTCAGTCCCATTATAAATGTCATTGCATCAATAGAATCGCTTTCTTGAACATATGGGAAAAAAACCCACATTAGCCCATATATAATCATATAAATGATTGCTTAGTATCTTAGCTAAGTGAATTTATGTATTTATATAATTATTATACAATCACTAGCACCAGTGCTACATCCAGATAATACCTATATAGTTGAACTGCATTTAAACATCGAATCATAAATGATGAACTTCCGTACCACATATAATTCGTCCTAGATTGTAATTAAGTAACACCCAGTAAACAAATAAATTATATAATCATGTGACCGCCAACTTTTGAAATTGATTATTTATCTCTCAGAAACCTAACCGTAATAAGTTACTTGAATAATTTGTAACATGCCAAATCAATTGCCAGTAATTTGATTTAAATTCATTTTGCTACTAGTAGTAAATACATTAATATATAAGTTGTCAGTTTTCACATCTTTTTATCACCAATAATTGCCCTAGAAATTGCCTGAACAAGGCCAATACTTTGCGCACCTGCCTAACTCTTAGTAACCACGCCCCCATAATTAAACCCACTATTACTAACCCTTCAACGCCTTTGCTTAAATTAGTTCGGGCTATATAATTATGTTAAATACATTCTCTTCCACGCAAAATTCAAGTTAATTTTAAAATATTGAATGCATTTTCTTTACTTTTTTTAAGAAAAAAAAGTTTAATTAAAATTGAATTGCGCGGTACACAGATGGCGCCCCGCGCCCGTTAAGAGTTTACACCCATTTTGCTTGCCGGGTCTTCCTCGCCGTATCATTCCCCGCTGGTGGCCGACACCGCATTCCCGGCAGAATTGCCTCATATCCACAGTTGCTTGCATTTCCATTGAGAAAGCCCGCTGATAGTTCAATAAAATGACAAACCACCATGGCCAGCAGCAGTAGGACATCTCTAGCTAAATGACAACAGGTTGAAAGGTCTGTTTGGTCGCAAAACAAAGGCGTACTGATTGGAATTTGCCAGCTGAGATGACTTGTAAATTGTCAAGAAACAGGGGAAGAGTAGATTTGGGTTATTTTGGTGTCAGTGCGACACGGACACTGGGTCAGTTCACACGCTCCGTATCGGCGGCTGCAGGTACTACACCATATTCCGCCAAACTAGTCTGATAGCAGTGTAAACTACCTTTCCATCCGTGTGCCGTAACCCTGTATTTGGAGAGGATAACCCGGCACAAATCTGCAATGTTTTGATGAGAGGCCGAGCCGTGAGCGTGAAATGTATTGTTTGGCGTAAAGTGGTGACGTCACGGCAGGGAACCACATGCGCTCGCCCTAAAACCTGACTCCTTACACACGGTTTGTCCAACCACCGTGGATTTCTACAATTTTACCCAATTCACAAGGATCTAACCTCATGGAAGACCACTGAATCTGCTAGCAGACATCCCCAGGAAGCCGTACAGGTGGATATTGGACCGATTTGCCCACAAGTAAGTCATGCTTTGCTGAGGGATTCATTCACAGGATTCAATTTGTTATTTGTGTGTCGATTTACTTTGTTCCAAATCGTGTACGTATCCTTCTTGGGCGGTGACAAGTTGCGCTTTGACACCCGATTCACGCTAGTTTATCTACAAATCTCGCCACAAGAAATACACATTTGAATGTCAAAATGTGTTTGGAACCAAGTACTCTATGTGTTGTGGGTTGATGTGTTGACTTAGTCGCGTTTTCTTGGTCCGATTGCAAGTAATTCGCGGTGAGGCCTTCACCAGGTTCCACTGGCATTGACCACCGCTATTCCTCCCGCACAAACAACTGGCAGCAATCCCCGCGCCCGACATATTGCCTGCTACATTTCTCCCACCTCCTCACCCCATTTAAACCACACTAATCGCAAACTCCTCAAATACACACACTCCCTTCAAAACACTCTCCTGTGTCTACTACAAGTTTACTACGAAATGTTTGGCGGGTATTTGAAAATTGTTGGCCGCCAAACGTCGGGATACCCCCGGTTGGTGGGTTTCTTGTTGTGTCGTGTGTGGATGCTTCAGCGACTAATTTATCCATCTTTATTATATGAAAGGATAGCAGGCAGGCAAGCAATAATGGTGGCTCTCAGGGTGTCCCGCCACCTCATATAGACACCGGCAGTTAGAGGCAATAATGACAACAAACAAAGCACACAAACACCAGAATATCACTGCTGTCACTCTCTCACTTCGCCCCATTCTAACTTGTTGTTTTGGGGGTGCATTGAGCATCCTGACCACCGTTTTGAGAACGCTTTTAAAAGCCAAGATGCCCGCGTTTCTTTAATCTATCTCCGTGTAGGGAGGCGACCCTGCGCCTAAGCACCGACCCTCTCCATTTCCAGTCGGCCATATTAAATCCCACTCAGATCATGCGCCATTTACACAATATTATGTGTCATCATCATGATAAACAAAACATGTCACTACAAAAACAACGGTACTGTTTACATGTTGTCCCATTGATATTGTGAATATTAGTTGTTCCTAGATTCTAATTATACTTCTATTCGATTTGTTGTTGTTTACAATTTAACAAAATCATGAAAATGTCATGTTTTGAAGTTTTCTGTCCTGCCAGGAGTCCTGATGTGGTATTGTTTACATTTCTCTGCCATAATAATAGATATACTATTTTCTTGAGTATTGATGTATTTTGCTGGCACATTCGGTCAATATTTACTATATTTGTGTCTACTTCGATTTGACCACTATAATCATATATTCAATTGAGTTATTGACAGCTTTCTGTCAAGGCTTCAAGTCGGGTAATGATAACTAGATGTCTTAATCTAAATTAATAATTCTTAATTGGGAAACGCATCCAGCTTTCATCTAAACATCTCCCCACCACCCCTGAACAATTTTGTTATATTATAATACTTATTAATAGTACTTTACTTAGTTGGAACCTACTAAACATCGTTCAAAAAGCCATATAATTATAAAACATGCATATTTGTTTAATTCGAATTTGAGACACCAACGACTAAGTCTTAGCCCATGCTTTATTTAGTTGTAATAGAGGGGGTGTAATGACGTCACGAGGCAACTTTCGGTGGCCATAATGGATTACATACGGAAGGCTTGCAACTGCCAACACTGGTTATTTACTGATTTATTGGTTTATTTGTCACTGTTTTGAGCAGTTTGGCCTCAGAAGTTGTTGCTAAAGTGCTGTAAGTAAACACATTAGATGTAAACTGCCCAGCACCTCCCATAACCCACAAAAACTCTGTTTTACTGCATCTGTATGCATTCACAACATGGCTATCGAGGGTGCTCGTAATCCAAGATGGCAGACCGCTGATTGCTAAGTCATGACGTCACGTGCGCTCCCTCTATTGCTACTGGTTATAGCACATTTGGCCACTTTATAGTTAATCTACTGTAATTTTAGATCAATAACTTCGTTTATTACGAAATATATTGAGATGTTGTCACATATTTGATTGTCTGTGTCATAATGAATTAGATTAACCATACCTTACATTAACATGCGGCCATTGCATTTTGCTCAAAGTAAAGTGTGGACACTGACTGGCCTATCTATAAATTCCAACTAGTCTAACTTCTAAGTAGGCAATCAGATCTGATGTTGAGTTAGTCTGGTACTGATAATACAGTGAAAAATATGGTCATTCCTCTATTCCTTCAAATCCTTGACCTATATACGTAATGCTCTACTGCTCGGAGCAAGTGAGTATTTACTACATTACTGCGTTAATCATACCACTTGCTAGAATAGGACATCAATGGGTGTCACTTTGTCATGGTATCTTGTCTTCATGTTGAAGTTATTCGGAAATGGATGTAGTAGATGTACGCTCAGTTTTGCAATTGTAAAGTAAGATAATTATAATCAGATAATGGTGTAATCTGCTCAGAAA
This sequence comes from Branchipolynoe longqiensis, assembly GCA_030323885.1. Taxonomy (NCBI): domain Eukaryota; kingdom Metazoa; phylum Annelida; class Polychaeta; order Phyllodocida; family Polynoidae; genus Branchipolynoe; species Branchipolynoe longqiensis. Next base: position 31,000,891 of record CM059199.1, read on the forward strand.
CCCCGAGTGACAGTACTCCTTAAACCGAGATATTACTTTAAAAGAAAAAGGAAGAAAATTACTTTCTATGAGCTATTTATAATCGACATTGTTTATATCAGTGCTTGGCTAAATCAACGTGCATTTTTAGGGGGAAACCGGAAATGTAATTGAACATACACTTAAATATGACTACTGAAAAAATCCATCGCTTTTGTTTTTGTTGTAATTTTTTATATTTTTTTTTGATATTTTGGAGTAGAATAGAAATGCACTTCAAAATGTTTATTGGTTTAGTCGTTATAACACACAGTCCTGATTAATCAGTACTTGATGGCTGCTCCGCGAGTTAAAACTGTACCCGACTACACTAATGACACTTGATCTAAATTAAGCCCGACGTAAAGATTTGTTATCTTGTAATAGCTGCGGGGAAACAAGAAACATGTTATTATAATATTAAGGTTGTTGCAGTGTTATTAATATTAGGCTAAAATTAACATTATCACGTAAATAGATAGGTGGAATATACACAGATTACTCCTGGGTTCTATGTATTTTCTACTGGCTACTAAAACCTTAGTTGTTCACTTTCTTATGCAATGGGGATGAAGTGAAATGAGTACCCTTTGGGACCAATTTTAGATGAGAATAATTGTGTTGTTTTTTTTTTAAGAGGGGGAAAAGGCATTTGTTATCAAGTAAATTCGATGTTTAAAAAGTGGTTTCAATGTAATGTAGATTATAACCAAGAACTATGTTGATCTCCTTTTCCCCCCTCTTTTTTCTTTAAATGGCAGAAACCCCAAACCATCTATCTGACCCTAACTTTAAGGTAATCAATGGAGAACAAACAATAATGTAGTCGATACAATACTATGTATGGTATGTCATTCACAATCGAAATGCCAGCTTTTGTGATACATGCTTCTGCACATTTCACACAATGTGTGCCGTATACACACCCAGTACTAATATACATTTATATATATATATAAAATACGATACTGGTGAGAATGCAAACACATACAATACATTTAGTGTTGTGTAAGCACAGCTATCTGTGCGTTAATATCACTTATCTTTTGTCTAACATATAGTTTAGGAATAGGAGACACACCTCAGGCAACTTGGCAGTGTTTATTTAAAAACTTTAAATGTTATTGAGATTTTTCTTCTTAAAAAAATCAACTCATGAAAATGGTAACCCAAAACATGACATTTCTGACTGGTAATATTGAATGGGCAATTTCTAGCCATTAAGGACTGTCATTGTGGGTGCAGGAATCATATAAACGAACCTAATCACCTGTACTAAAAAACAATTTGCAATGATAATTAATTTCTTATGAAATTTTAGTGACCTAAAGATGCCGTAACATTTGTCACCCGCCATGTCCGTCACGGTGACGAACGTTTAAAGGCGCACACAACCGCATGAATAAATAAAATCACCATGTTTTCTTTCAGTTTCAATGACTATACATTGCAATAATAACAATCCAATGGATATTTTGAGCATAGCTTGCATTGCTCTTGAAATAATGCAAATTAAACAAAAAAAAGTTTATTCATGTCCGTTTTGTGACAAACGTTACTTCAAACAGTGAATTAGAGGAACTTGGTGAATCCTAGTCAACTTTAACAAAGATATATTTTTGCTAGGATAATGTCTATTTGACATGGTAACTCATTTTCTTGAAGTAAATGTGAATCATTGATTGATTTTCGGTGGGTTTTGACCTTTGGTGTCCATGTAGGTATGCCGACTGCCTCTATAATCGTATAGGACAATGCCAAAGCACACCTAATTTTGCTCAAGTTTGCCCTGTTGTGTCTCCACAACCAATGCATAAGCATGCTACAAATTAGATACAATATTCACCCCGTACTGCTGCAGTAGGGGTGCAAACCAACCTTATATGTAAAAGCTGGCGAAAATGCAGGTCAAAGAATTGAGAGCCTAATTTTACAATCTAAGAAGCAACAATTATTCTTTACATATATCTTATTGATAGCCCGCTACCTTTGAGTTGAATAATATAATATATAGTTTAATAAGATTTAAAAGTGAAATCGACGGCGTTCTGCGGCCGCCATCTTGTCTTTTTGCATTCTCTCCCATTTCACCAAATCTGTGCCGATATAAGTAGCCATTTGATACTGGAGCCACAGTTTCTAGGTGATGTTCCATACTAACGCTATTTTCGCCCGTATTTATATAAGGCTGGTCTTCACCCGTGTACTACAAGTACCGGGTGAATCTTTTATCTAGCTACAAATATGATTTAATGACTAAAGCAATCTTTCTACCTTTCATCTGAGGCCTTATTATATGTGAGAGTGTGATTGCTTCACATTAGTAGCTTGAATCCCTTAGTGTGTATCATGTTTCAAAGTATGCACAGCCACTTTTGGAAAGTGACCAGACTGGCAGTGCATTTTGGACTCTCCAGAATCTTTTTTTACTGATCTTCTTAGCATTGACCGATCAGAATGAGCCTTATATTAATGGAAAGCTATGATCTTGACCTACGATGTAGTGTGATTTTTGTTATGATGCATTCAGGTGTTACATTTTTTTTAACAAGTTAAAATTGCTGTATCCACTTTGACACTTAATAAAATTTTAGGCTGTGATCAGTTCTCAAAGAACTCTAAAAAATAGGAGAAATAACTCTTTAAAATTATATATAACATGACCCGGAAATACTGTCCTCGGAAAGTCCGCTTTAAAAAATATTTTTTGTTAAATGAATTTATTTACCATGGCCATACAATTTTAGGCTGTGATTAGTTCTCAAAGAACTCTATACCATTAAAAGGAGGAGAACTCGCTCTTTAAAATGATATGCCATGACTTGGAAATATACAGCTCTCGGAAAGTCTGTTTGTGTTTGTTTCAAAAAAAAAAAAATTTATGAATTTATTTACCCTGACCATAACATTTTAGGATGTGATCACTTTTCAAGAGACCTGTATACCATTAAAAATATGAGAAACCGTTCTTCAAAATGATATAGGGCTATAACATGACCCAGAAATATCACCCGAGGAAAGTCCAGTTTTTGTTTTGGTGTTTAAAAAAAAAGAAGAATCCATTTACCCTGACCTCAGATACAACAGGTTTTTGGTGTTTTTTTTCCTTGAAATGAATTTATTTACCATGCCAGAGCACATTTATGTCTCTATGTTCTAATTTTATGTTCATTATATTTATGATATCTATCACACGTTTTGCCTGTACATTATTAGCTGTACATTAATATTGCCTGTACATTAATATGGCAGAATTGATTATATACAAAAATTTCAACAAAAGTCAATATTTGAAAAAGAAATTGTATTTCAATTGTGCAAATCACACAAAATGTCATTTTTGATGCATCATATCTTCTCTCTTCCTCTATTGTATGCCTTGAAAAAAACCCATTTAATAATTGTGCTATAGATATGCTGTATACCAAATATGAGCTCTGTATTATCAATAGTATTAATTTCATGAGTTTTGAAAAATGGCAGTTTGAATTATTTATGCAAACAGCCAAAATATACGTTTTTTCAACCTATGTCATATCTCATTTTCGAATGCAGGTAGAGCCTTGTAATTTTGCATGTGATCAAACTTTGGTAACCTGTATGTTTCCTGCGAGTTTCATGTGACTTGGTCAATTTAAAAAAAAAAGAGTGGGTATTCCTAGTCCATCTCATGAATGTCACACTTTTGGCATCCAGTATCGTATTTTAACATATAACTTCATAATACATTTATGGTCACCCACCCTTTATCATTATGTGACCAAAATATTGCACAGCCACTGACAAGTGACGTAGTGCATACTACTCTGCTAGATAACACAATAAACTCAAACCTGTTTGCCACATGCAGTGGGGGGGGGGGGGGGGGGCGTGTAGGCTAACCAGGAACGTCGATTTAAGGATATCGGATAGTTGAACAACGCGCCATAGGTTAGTGTAAAAGGGATGTGACTATATATATAATCGAAGGACACACTATTACACATGCACAGACATTTTTAATCGTCCAAGTGGGTAGGTCGAGTCGATTTCAAACGAAGGCCCATTAAAAATCAATCCACGCACGGGCCATTGGGAAAAATAGGGGACTTGCTCTCAGCACACTATCCCTCTTTGAATGTTGTCTGCTGCGAGTCAGTGCATCAGAGCTAAAAATAATTGCTTTCACAGTAAAGTAGAGATCACAAGCTTTAGTTTTGTATCCATCACAACCGACTTGGGGTGGGGAAAATTAAAATAATTGAGGTTTGAAAACTTTGGAACTATATATATGAAATATAATATTACATAGAAAAATTCTTTCTCTACAAATGTGTGTAGATTGTGAACCACAATTTAGCACTCACTCTCAGCAGTTTTGACTTAACCATAGGATAGGGATGCTAATTGGGGCAATCAAATTTTTTAGGTTTTTTACATGTGGATATAGCTTAAAGACAATGTAATCACATTGTAGATATTTGCATTCTGATCATTTTGATATAGAAATCAAGTCAATATCTCAAATAGAACCAGAGATATTGATTTTATCAAGGACTGTTAGTGAAAATCACACAATTTGCCATGTTTGATGCCAAATTGCTCAACAATGGTCTGACAAAAATTGAGATTAGAATTTGTATTAGAAATAATAAGTTAAAAGAATAATGATGTGATTAAAATGTTGTTTGCCTTCAGCAGGCAGCCTCAAACATCAGGATTTAAGCATTTGCAGAATCATGAAAAATGTGTGTAAAATTAAGGGCAAAAATTAAATATTAAAAAATCTATAACTCAGGGACTAACAGGCCAATTTTCCATTATTATATATATTTGTAATCAGAATGATAAACGCTTTCCAACTATACCATTTCAAATTAACTTCATGAAAAGAAAAAATCTGTTTATAGTACCTAGTAATAGGGCAAGGAAGGGTTGATTAAACCTGTTGTAGCTTAATCGTTAATAATGTTAAAGTTACAGAAAATGAAATTTAAATGTATCTTAATTCTTAAAGTGGCATAATTCACTCAAAGCATATTATCTTCAAAACCAAAATAGTTATTTAAGCTTTGATTCTGTATATATCTAACTTAGATACGACTATCATCATTAATCATTTGTTTGGTGTTTTGCTCCTTAGGAATCTTATATTCAGAATTCGAGATGGTCTTTTAGAATAAATTATTTTGCTCTGTTTTAAAAGCAAAATTTATTTTTATATATATTTATATATAATATAATGAAATGAATGCCTATATAATTGGATATACTAAATTTATCATGGATGTATTTATTATTTTTTGTGGAAATTTGATGCTGGTTGGAGTGGGTTAGTTTGTGTCTGGTGGTAATTTTTGTATCGTTTTGGAATTTTTATTGTGGTTAGTTAGTGTTAACAACCTACGATGGGTGGTGGGGGGATATTGATAACCACATTTTCACCCGCCGTTCTCGCAAATTCAGTTATTGTGCCAAATTATTGTAGGTTTTTTGTATGCTTTAAAAAAACACGAACTGACCGGTTAATACAAAACTGCAATCCACCTGTGGTCACTCTGTTTTTCTTTTTTTTTCCTTCACCCCCCTCTTTATTCACAATTTGGCAATTCGAAGAAATAAAGCTGAGGAAACCACAAATTACTGAGAAACGCCGCAGACCTTTTGTTCTGAAGGCGGGGCGGGGCGCCCAGTTATTTGTGTCTCCTTCCACACACACACACACACACACAAACACGCAATTACCAGGCAAAGTAGTGGCAAATATTAATATTGTATGTAGTTGGTTTGACTCAGCTGGTGATCGAGCCCACAAACTTCTAGATAAAAAGTAAGCACCATACTTATTCAGCCATCGTTTCCATATTGTGATGCCTGTGTTTGGTGAAATCTATTTTTTCTAGGTGCGCACGCACACACGTGCGCGCGTTAATACTACTTTTTAATCTGGAGTAGAGAAGTCTCACTAACCGACCAAAACATCCGCGGAACAGATTTCGTCAATTCATTTCATCTCTAATATCGTAAAAAAAGTCTAAATTTAGTGACTGGTATCAAAGCAAAATCGGTTTAATTAGGGCTACCTGTATATCCTGGATTCAAAACCAAAGCAATTATCTCAATTTGTTTGTACATATCCAACTTAGATACTGGTGTACTTATTAAACATGTGTTGCAACATAGAACGGAATAGTAAGGCAACTGAATAGAATCTGTGACTGCAGAAGGCTATATGGAGTCAGAGTTTTGGCATACTTACCAAAATAAATGTTGCATAGGTGCACTTCAAATGTATCAAAAGTTAGCCATTTAAAATAAAGTTACTTCACACTAAAGTAACATAGATTACAACAACCAATCTAATGTATTCATCTCGGAAAATGGCAGAAACTCGAAACCATCGGACTATACAACTTTAAATACAAATGGCACAGGAGGTATACATGACACTCGCTGCGATGCGACCATTGTGAACCCCTCGCGCCCCCTGGGGCGTATTCGATTAACCAACTCGGGTCACCCGAGTCTCTTTTTGGCGCATGCGCACATCCTACAGACTCGTGTTGAATAAACGAATACGCTTTCCACGCTCGGTGTGGAATAAATCGTGGTTTACTCCAAAACTTTTCTTTTTTTCAATAACCGATATAACTACAGCAAAATAGGATTTAAAGTATTTTATGATTGCATAGTTTAGTTATATTTCCATTTAATTAATCTGGGTTATTAAAAAAAAACACCAAAACAACACATAGGACTTGTACTTATGACTGTAGGCTAACAGCTACCAGCACAAATATGACGTCATCGCTCCTAGCCAAACCCCAGCCAAGAGGTGGGTTACTGATGTTGGGACTTTTTGCACATGGCACATGTATTTGTTGACACCACTCGTGGTGTTCGATTTGAAATTCTGGCAACTCGGGTGACCCGAGTCGCCCGGGTCGTGTTAATCGAATACGGCCATGGTGTCTGTCTCTCCAACATGCCCGGATGTATGTCAGCGCATACCGAATTTGTCTTCATGATGTGCTCGGCCGTTGCCCAAGTGGTACATTAGGTGTCCGTTATCTATGTTCCCAGATCACTGATCAATGCTGCTATGTATTATACACGACACCACAGCATCCCCCCTCTCACTAGCGCCACCCTAACCCCCACCCCACCCCACCCCCTGTACCACACAATGTCCACGCCTACAAGTATGAGGCATTCATGCACGCATGAGAAGAAATACCGAGTAGAAATCACAATAGAAGTAGTTGTGTAAGGATAAGAGTGTTTCAGTTGAGACAATCCACCGTGCTCGATTGGAAAGTTGAAATAAAATGCAAAACGTCTGGGAGAAAATAATGACCGGATGTGCTTTGTTCATGGTCTTCGAGGAATTCGGAATAAACCAAAGGGGTATTACATGGCTCAGAATAGTTTGCGGAGGTCCTAAAAATGAGCAATGCAGTTGCTTGACGTTGGTCTTCGTGTTGTGCGGGCAGTCAGCAAATTCCCTGTTTATTCCAGGAATCCTAGAAACGCACCTCATGGCTTTGGCGATGTCCGGATCAAGTGAGGACCATTTGGTTGTTTTTGTTGTTATTTTTTGCGGACATCCTAGAGATGAGCAATGCGGGTAGTTGACGTGGGTCTTCATGTCAGACGGGCAGTCAGCATATTGCCTGCTGATTCCAGGAATCCTACAAACGCACCTCACCATTTCAGCCGTGTCCAGATCAAGTGGGGACCATTTGGTTGTTATTGCGTGGGCGGCCATTTAGCGACAGGCGGTGTAAGCACACCAAGCTTTCAATTTCATGAACCAATTTGCCGGGGGTAATGCTAAAGTGGACATCTAATATCCCAACCAGACGGGATGTTCAGGTAGGGCGGGCGCCCGCTACCCAGCTGATCAATACCCGGTCGAGTTAAATCAAAGACTGATCAAATTGGTCCCCATCGATACCATGTCTGGCACTCGGCACTGCTAGGACTAGGACAGGGCAAGGGCATTTTGGGGCGGTGTCAGGATAATGTGACTGCGGGGTATGGTGTTTCACTTGGGTGACACTATAAAGTGGCCATGTACTAATTTCTTAAGATAGCTGTTTCCAGTGAATATGTAATGCTGTCCAGCGCCACTGGCAGTGCCCGGTGCATGATGGGTAGGCTGATGACAACAATTCCACGTAGAGTGTTCTCGTGTCTGGTCCATACCGGTGAAAATACACGTCTGCTGGGACTGAGAGTGAGTGAGTGTAAGTGTGTGTGGGGTGGTGGTGGTGTGTATGGGTGAGTGACCAAAGTCGGGTGTACCACCAGTTCGCTAACGAATGTAGCTCCCCCTCTGTGCTCGACCTTTTCAATTAGCCATGCTTGGAGTACATTCATAACGATTTAAGGCAGTATATGTTTGGGACAGCAAACTTACGTCTTGATGACTGTGGTGTTTTTATATTTTTTATTTAAAGGGGCGGTGCTTGTTGGTAGGTCCACCCAGCAATTGGCACCCACTGCTTCCTTGGGATGGGGGGGGGGGGCGCAGACTGGTGGGGGGTGTTAGAGGTGTGCAGACTGGTGGGGGGTGTTTGAGGTGGGCAGACTGGTGGGGGGTGTTAGAGGTGGGCAGACTGGTGGTGGGTATTAGAGGTGGGCAGACTGGTGGGGGGTGTTAGAGGTGGGCAGACTGGTGGGGGGTGGTAGAGGTGGGCAGACTGGTGGGGGGTGTTAGAGGTGGGCAGACTGGTGGGGGGTGGTAGAGGTGGGCAGACTGGTCAGGAGTGTTAGAGGTGGGCAGACTGGTGGTGGGGGGTGTTAGAGGTGGGCAGCCTGGTGGTGGGGGGTGTTAGAGGTGGGCAGACTGGTGGGGGGTGTTAGAGGTGGGAAGACTGGTGGGGGGGTGTTAGAGGTGGGAAGACTGGTGGGGGGTGTTAGAGGTGGGCAGAGTGGTGGGGGGTGTTAGAGGTGGGCAGACTTGTGGGGGGTGGTAGAGGTGGGCAGACTGGTGGTGGGTGTTAGAGGTGGGCAGACTGGTGGTGGGTGTTAGAGGTGGGCAGACTGGTGGTGGGTGTTAGAGGTGGGAAGACTTGTCAGGAGTGTTAGAGGTGGGCAGACTGGTGGGGGTGGTAGAGGTGGGAAGACTGGTGGTGGGGGTGTTAGAGGTGGGCAGACTGGTGGGGGGTGGTAGAGGTGGGCAGACTGACTGGTGGTGGGGGTGTTAGAGGTGGGAAGACTGGTGGGGGGTGTTAGAGGTGGGCAGACTGGTGGGGGGTGGTAGAGGTGGGCAGACTGGTGGGGGGTGTGTTAGAGGTGGGCAGACTGGTGGGGGGTGGTAGAGGTGGGCAGACTGGTGGGGGGTGGTAGAGGTGGGCAGACTGGTGGGGGGTGGTAGAGGTGGGCAGACTGGTGGGGGGTGGTAGAGGTGGGCAGACTGGTGGGGGGTGGTAGAGGTGGGCAGACTGGTGGTGGGTGTTAGAGGTGGGCAAACTGGTGGTGGGTGTTAGAGGTGGGAAGACTGGTGGGGTGGTAGAGGTGGGCAGACTGGTCGGGGGTGTTAGAGGTGGGCAGACTGGTGGGGGGTGGTAGAGGTGGGCAGACTGGTGGGGGTGGTAGAGGTGGGCAGACTGGTGGGGGGGTGGTAGAGGTGGGCAGACTGGTGGGGGGTGTTAGAGGTGGGCAGACTGGTGGGAGGTGTTAGAGGTGGGCAGACTGGTGGTGGGGGGTGGTAGAGGTGGGCAGACTGATGGCGGGGGGTGGTAGAGGTGGGCAGACTGGTCGGGGGTGGTAGAGGTGGGCAGACTGGCTGTGTGGGGTGGTGGTGGTGTGTGTGTTTGTATGGGGGTGTGACCAAAGTCGGGTGTACCACCAGTTCGCTAACGAATATAACTCCCCCTCTGTGCTCGACCTTTTCAATTAGCCATGCTTGGAGTACATTCATAACGATTTAAGGCAGTATATGTTTGGGACAGCGAACTGTCTTGATGACTGTGGTGTTTTTATATTTTTTATTTAAAGGGGCGGTGCTTGTTGGTAGGTCCACCCAGCAATTGGCACCCACTGCTTCCTTAGGATGGGGGGGGGGCGCAGACTGGTGGGCGGTGTTAGAGGTGGGAAGACTGGTCGGGGGTGTTAGAGGTGGGCAGACTGGTGGGGGTGGTAGAGGTGGGCAGACTGGTGGGGGTGGTAGTGGTGGGCAGACTGGTGGGGGGGGGGTAGAGGTGGGCAGACTGGTGGGGGGTGGTAGAGGTGGGCACACTGGTGGGGGGGGGTGGTAGAGGTGGGCAGACTGGTGGGGGGTGGTAGAGGTGGGCAGACTGGTGGGGGGTGGTAGAGGTGGGAAGACTGGTGGTGGGGGGTGGTAGAGGTGGGCAGACTGGTGGGGGGTGGTAGAGGTGGGCAGACTGGTGGGGGGTGGGCAGACTGGTGGGGGGTGTCAGAGGTGGGCGACTGGTGGGGGGGGGGTAGAGGTGGGCGGACTGGTGGTGGGGGGCAGACCGGTGGGTGGTAGAGGTGGACAGACTGGTGGTGGGGGGCAGACTGGTGGGTGATAGAGGTGGGCGGACTGGTGGGGGGGGGGGGGCAGACTGGTGGGTGGTAGAGGTGGACAGACTGGTGGTGGGGGCAGACTGGTGGGTGGTAGAGGTGGGTGACGGCGGCCCACCGTCCTGCTGCATACCGACTGTCCTGCCTGTATCCACCCACGGTGGACACGAGGTGTCTGTACATGAAGGGGGGGGAGGTCTGCCAAGACTGAACTGTGGCAAGCAACATCAGGCGCTTATATGGACATGCCCTGGCATGAAAAGTCCTGTATGCTCCGCCTCAACCAAACAAATTTTGGGAGCAACCACTGCTTATATGCAGGTCCCGAAATGTACTTGTACTACACATCTACTACGCATCCACTAGATATCTACTGCGTAGATACATTTATTACAAATCATGATATTTATTACTTACATACCTAGGGTTAAATAGGGTTCATATATAGATGTAATTTATTTTGAGAATGGCTTAAGCCATTTGAAATGGTTTTACCGCGTAGCGTGCCAATTTTTATTTCGCCGTAGTCGGTTCTGCTGTATTCAATTTTAAATGGGCTTCCAGCTAATTGAGGACTGCCTAAAGCCAAATGTCGTATTGCTGCGTTCACTTTCTGTAGAACACACAATGGTTGTCTGGTAATACTGGTCCACGACTATACCAATGTGTGCTTCTTTTTAATTTGATGAAGTTTGTCCGGTCGAGACAGGACACAGTGGTAGAGCGCTGCTTCTTGTGCGGCTGGTCGTGGCATAAATCCCCACCCAAGCTAAGCAAATTACTTGCTACGTTTATATTTTTTTGCTATCTGGCCTGGTATTACTAGGATAGAGCAATGAGTGGTTTGTTCAGTGTCGGGTTAATATGACTTGGTGAAGGAGAGGGGAGTACAGCCTAGGTTGTTAATCGTTGCCTCCCAACTGCCTTGCCTTCAACCCCCTTTCTCCCCCCCCCCCCCCCCCCCCCCCCCCCCCCCCACACACACGCTGGTCAAGCTACTTCCTGTCCCCCGTGTGGGCGTGGTCAGAGACGGGACCTGCTGTCGGTCCTCAGCTAACAGGTGGCAGAGTGGTTAGAGTGTCCAACTTTTTTCGAGGTCAGACTCCTAATCTGAAGGTCGGTGGTTTAATTCCCTGTTCCCCCACCTCTGCCAATTTGGATTTCCACCGCTGTGTATAACTTACAGCATCATCGAAGGCTGGTTGCTCTCATACCATGTCTATGTGGTGTGGGAGGTTAAAAATCACTTGGGTCGGTAAAAGTGTATGCTCAGGCTTTCTACTGACAAACTGTCTAATGGTGGAAACAAGTCTATTCAGACTTATCCATGATAGGCAGTATAAATCTTCAAGAAAGATAAAACAGCCACATGGAAACCAACCACACCACACCACACCACACCACACCACGCGCAACCTCACACTCACACAGCTCTAATAGCCAGAGACTGTTTTTTGGTTGATGGGGAAGTGCCAATGAGTGCAAGCATTGCTGATTTAAATGTCATGACATGTAAATTATCACAATGTGTTGGCCAATAGCTTCCATTAAATTTTGTCGGTCCTTAGCTAACAGGGACCGGGACACGCGCGCACACACATTCCGCTATAATAGCCACAGAGTGTTAAATCAGTGGAAGGGGGAGTGCCAACATTGCTGATTTAAATGTCATGACATGTAATTGTCCCAGTGTGTTAGCCAATAGCTTCCATTAAATTCTGTTTCCCCCCATTCATTTGTTAAGCAGGGTACATTTAAATTGTAAGTAGTTGGTCTTCATCAACCCTCTGAACGATATGTTTAAAATCTTTCATTTGACTCGGCCAGGAAGAGAACCCACATAGGAAACGAGTGTCCTACTCATTCAGTCATCCTGGCCGGTTATCCAACAACAGTCGCTAATCCAACAGCAATTCATATGCAAATCCATCCTTGCTGGGTATTAAATGAGCTGAACGCTAATTAGATATGCACCTCAATACACAGGGGGTGGGGGGGGGGCGTGGACAGGTTGTGAATTTTCTGTACATGTTCTACGCTCATACAACCGAGTTTGTTTGTTGTTTTACATCTTAGCAACATCTAAGGTCATATCAGGACGAGGATACAACAGGTGCATACTAGCTTTGCAATTATTGGAACATAAATCCGGACACACTTGGAAACAATAAAATTGAAATGCTTTTAACTTGTGTCGAATTAGCTCATTGGCAGCGTTCTGATAGAAACCTAGTTTGTATGCAGTCATACGCGTCTTTTCGTTATTATGGTTGTAACGGATTGAGGTAGGGAGAATGGCGAGTTTCCAATAGCCAGTAATGAGGACTTGCAGCAAATCCTGAGTCCTGTATGGTCAGTGTAAGTAAAGAGCCCAGCTGAGCGCCACCCATTGTGCAGAATGTGCTACGTAATCTCTGGGCAGCGGGTGGACCCGTGAATCATCGCCTACCCGAGACCGGTGTCGCGGTTTAGATTCTCAGTGTTTTCAGAGTCTACGCTCGGGGTTCTGCGCATGCGTCAAAATCGAACATCATTTCAGCGTTTTCGATTAATCAACCCGGGTGACCTTAGCAACTTTTTGACGCACAAATGTGACTTCATCACTCTTAGCCAACGCCAGCCAAGAGGTGGATTAAAGTTTTTGCAGATGGCGCGTGTTTTTGTCAACTCCACTCGCGGTGTTCTATTTGAATTTCTAGCAACTCGGATAATCGAATACGCGCATGCGCATAACCCCAAGCATAGACCCTAAAACCACTGAGAATCTAAACCGTGACACAGGTGTCACAGTTTGAGCGCCCTGCCAGTTTCAGCTGACTGTCAGTTTCATGCGCATGCGTCAAAATCTAACAGCATCGTCACTAACCTTATGAATTTAATATAATGTTTTTGGTAAAGATGTTTTCTATATGTGTACCAAGCGATTTGTTTCTAGGTGGTGTGCTTTTAGAGATATTTCACTTTTCCTGTATTTTCTGTATGAAGATTGCTCACGACCATTGACAATGCCTTGAGTTTGACGGTACACGCAGTGCAAAACATTAGTTTTATTCAAAATAAATAGAAATCAAGAACCCTAACCATATAAATTTAATATATTCTTTTTGGTAAAGATGTTTTCTATGTGTACTAAGCGATTTGTTAATAGGTGGTGTGGTTTTAGAGATATTTCACTTCTTCTGTATTTTCTGTATGAAGATTGCTCATGACCATTGACAATACCTTGAGTTTGAGTGTATGCAGTCAGCTGAAACTGGCAGGGCGCTCAAACTGCGACACCGGCCCCTTCTGCGCGCCACGCCACACGAGCATCAAACCGACCAGTGACCTTTGTGTTCCGCTGCTCTAGCCGTGGTCAACAGCACAGCCACACCCACCCCACATCTGCCCCCTCGCCCCCTCCCCTGGCTCAAACCGTACCCAGTCCCTCCCAGTGATGCCTTCCTCCCAACATTTGGACCAGCTGGGACATTTGTCTTGTCTTGTCTTGTCTTGTCTTGTCTTGTCTTGTCTTGTCTTGTCTTGTCTTGTCTTGTCTTGTCTTGTCTTGAATAGATTTTCGGGAATAGATTGTCTTCAGTAATTAGATGTCAGGAATCGCGGTTTCTGGAGTTTTAACTACTAGTAAATACTAGCTTTCCAACCACACATAATTGCAGTCGAATTATTTTTAACCATCGATAAAATGGGATTGTGAACATTGTTTAGTGTACGGCGAGCTTAGATCTAGTTGGTCAGTTCACGTATGTTGCTTACAGATACAGATGGCCTGAACTGATTCTCCACTTGTTATCAGTAGACGATTATATTGTGTTCACGCGGGACTTAACCTCGTTCGAAGTCGATGTTTTAGAAAAAGAAAAGGAAAATAGTTTTATTTGTCTGCTCATGTCAAAGAAAGACGGGTACGGTATCACACGCCTCAGGTGCTGAGTTTGGCAAACTATTATTATTATTTTAATTATTATTATTATTATTGGTTTGATTTCACCTTCCACGCATATGAGGAAATATATAGCAATTTCTTTGTTGTGTGGCTAAGCATTTTTATAGTGGTTGATTGAAGATTCTGAAATAGCATTAGTAATACATTTTTCTCTGTATTCCGGGTGCTGGTCTGGCATTATTATCTAACCAAGATCTGACCAAAATGTTTATAATAATATTCTTCAGCTAACCGAGAGCTGCGCATTGGGTAATGAGCTGTAAATTGGATCATCTAATTGTGGACCTGTTTCGGCCTGTTGATTGACATGTGTGAGGTAATTATGGTCGTGTCCATCTAGGTGTCCATGTAACATCTGCTTTTGTTCTACGTGGTTATTATACGGCAAAGTGTATGAGAAGGCCATTTCTATCAACTCAAATAACCAAAGACAAATAAATAGTTGATATTGATATCGATTTGTCTTGTGGTCTTATAAATACATATAGCACTGCCCTATCATCCCTGCACACTACGATGTATAGTCGTACAGCTATGTAGAGTCGTATAGCTATGTACATTCCGACCAGACGGGATGGCCGAATGAGTAAGAGCGTCCGTCTCCCGTGCTGGTACATCGTGGGGTTGTGGGTTCGAGTCCCAGTCGAGTCAAACCAATGACTTTAAAATTGATACTTGTCGCTTCCTAGCCAGGCACTCGGCATTATTAGGATAGGGCAAGGACTGGTGTGCTCAGTGTCAGGATAATGTGACTGAGTGGGATACCAGGTCATGGTGCCGGCGGCCTGGTTTCCCAGTGGGACAGCACTATAAAGTCGCCATGAGTGCGCACAGTTACGATGAATACATACAGTACTACATATATGGAGATGATGTACATATTTAGACTCCTGCCTATTGATGCCTAGCATCAGGCGAAGTACTGACCCAGTGGCTATTTAGGGGTTGAACACTCTGCCTGACATGACATTGTTTTGCGCATTCTATCCCACATTTGCAACATCTTAGCATCGGTATCACCAAATCCATTAATAAAGAAAAATAATTTTAGCACTGCGCGAAATTAGTTCAGTTATCCTAACAGTGCGCATGGTAATTCTGACGGGACTAGAAACTATACATGTATGAGTGTAAGTGGGTGCCAGGAAAGATACAATTCACTTACCTGGCTGCTTCATAGTGCACCCATACTGAGGTACCGTGCCACTAGCACTCTCGTGCTTTCTACCACTCAGTCGCAGTATCTTGGCATTGGGTCAGCCAGCCTTTGCCTTATCTTACTAATGCTGACTTCGAAGTTTTGATGACCCTATAAATAAGGAGGGAACCTCACAACCTCCCGCGCAGGAAGTAGACACTGCACCACTATGCCATTCCGCCTGGCTACAATAATACAGTGATGTACTACGGTACAGAAGAGTGGCGCTTTTATTGGTTTCTGAGTTCCCCGAAGAGCACCTAATGGGGGTGTCACACTACGACGCTTCTTACCGGCGACCCGTCGACGTGTGAGCATTTTGGGCGAAAATAAGGGAAACGTCGGAACCTGCAGGGCACGCGTTATGCGCACGTCGGTACACTCTCTTTGACGTTGACGGTCGGCGGACAACGTCGGCGCGCGTTATTGGTCGCCCAAGGTTTTAAGCATGTTTTAAAAAAACCAGCGATCGACAGCGCACGCAAATATATGGGTAAGGACGTTAGGCACGCATCGCGCTGCGTTGGACGTGCCGGAATAACGTTATGGGAACGCCAGGCAGACGCCGCGCGCGCGGGAGGGTCGTTCCCAACTGTTTCGGCAAACTGGGGCGTTTTTGTTTTACGCCCTAGCAACATTTAAGGTTATATGAAGACGTCGCACCAAACCCGTCGACACATGTTGGCGGCGCGCTACTCACACGCTGCGCCAACGTCCAATTTCCCCATATTTCCCCTAAATCTTTAACGTTTCTCGACGCTTAAAATTTTATTTTCAACGCTGACGGGTCGCCGGGAGAAGCGTCGTAGTGTGACAGCCCCATAAGCATGAGCATGAGCTGCACGAGTTTCACCAACGTGTGCTGCATCATAACGGCACATTCTGTGGATCAAAGATGAATAACCCATTACTTTCAAAGCAAGGGACCAGGGCTACAAAACATACTGAAATACCTGAGAAACTACTTTGAGTCAGGGGTTGGGTACGGGGCAATAAATAAGGCGAGGTGTGCATTATGGTTGCATAGTCTGATGGTTTGGTACTATTTTCTCTTAGATAAAGGTAGGGCGATAAAGATTTAGTTTGAAGTAACTTTGATTTTAAATTACTAACTTTGGGGATATTTGAAGTGTTAACATGCACAATTAATGTTGCCATGCATGTCCACACATTGACCTCCTATATGCTTCAATGGTAACAGGTTCTATTAAATTAACTCAGTATACCTTAGGTAGCAACAGGTACCTAATACATGCACCAGTAGCTAGACAGGGTAGGGGGATTCAAATCTGCAACTTTAACATATGTTGTCCTTGGATCTATACTAATAACCGACACCATTGTGGTTGTTTTTGAAACGCAGTGTCTGTCGCACGTGTTTCCTACATCCCAAACCACCTGTGCACATCTTCGGAGGTGGTACTGCTTGGTAGTTAGTTGCCCATTGTCCGCCGGTAGATTTAGCGCATGCGCTGGGCTCGGTTTGCCAGGCTTCCGGAAGTAACGATTTTGCTGAATATGGTGGAACAAATTAATGGTGAGTAAGCGATTAAAAGTGAGGCGCTTCTCTTATGCAGTGGGTAGCTTAATTTGAAAGTTAAATTAAGACTAGAGTCAAGCCATGATTATAGACTATGTAAGTTATGAGATGTTTATTTATAAATTCTCATTTTGTGTGTATACATGTATATCTTGCATACAGGTATATGTATGATAATGCATGTATGATAATACATGTATGGTAATATATGTAAGATAATGTATGTATGTATTATCAGTTCAATTGGGGATACAAATAATTCTTTGAGCGGGATCTTATATTTAGATTTTTAACGGACAAAATTGTTAATCATGTTGCTTCTCTAGATAATTACGATATTCAATAGGCTCATTAACGAAACAAAAGTGAGTGGGGAAAAGCAAACACTATTTTTCTAACTATGCGTATGGTTACGGTACTCAGTAGGTTTATCATCGACCCCCCCCCCCCCCCAAAAAGCTCCAATAAATTAGTGAAACAAAACTAGGAGTAAATTAGTGACGCTTGTTATTTTGATCTGTTTGGGAGCAGCTCTAAGACCAGACTGGTTGAAGGCTGTGTTGTTTTTAGGCGTAGTCACGCCTACTCGTTTCCCCTAGTGTTCTCCACACACACATCCTGCGTCAAATATAGACCGGTTTAGTTTTGTGTGTGTGTTTTGTTGTTTGTTTTACATGCGGCACATCTCCCACGCAACTGTCTCAATTTGGAATTTGAATGACTGCAAATAGCAGCTCGGGCCCGTTTGGTTGTCTGAGATGAGGAACTTGCTTTTATGCGACAACTATTTTTAGCACGTCGTCTGGGTCAGGTCATTCGGCACAATGATTTCATGGGGAAAGCTGTGCTCCACTGCCATCTCGTAGCCTCCTTTTAAATAGGTTAAGAGCAATTTCATGAGCTGCTCACCCATTTTCAGGCCATTGACATATATATATGCGTGAACTCTGTTGGTTTAATTGACAATTTAAAAAATCCCAAAGTACTGCTACTAGGTGTGGGATATAGTGTTGATGCCAAGAAACAATTCAATTGTGAATACAAAGACTTCAGTTTGACCGGACAAGATGACTAAGTAGGTGGGTCGTGGGTTCGATTCCTGGCGAAATTAATCCAACACCCATTTGCGAGGCTGTGGCTTCCCTGGCCAAGTCAGTTCCATGCCCTGTAGAATTCGGGTATTTCGAGTTCCGCTGGTCCCTCTGTAATAACTGAAACTTGAGGATCACCTCTAGAGCTTACATGACAGAAGTTGGGGTTGGCGCCACTCTCGGCACGATCCTTCACTATAGAACTTATAGTTATACGCATATGATGAGACTTGAGCGTATTGCTGTACATATCACGGCCGATTGAACTACCCAAAACATTCACTTTGAACTTGAACTAGGGTATAACCGACTACTCAACTAGACTAAAACAAAGCCGACCGCTGGTTAAGTTCACACTAAGCTCTCACTTTATACGGTTGGTGGTTTGCGAGCTCTGCTTTTGCAACTTCAGTATACTTAGCGTACATACTGGTATTTTCTTGGTTGTGTGTTGTGGGACCGTTTCGAAAAGCACGTCACGTGATTGGACACAAATCAGCTTAGTAAATGAATTAACCGGAAACAAGCAGCTAGCTAGTAGCAGTTGCAGGTTGTCTCCCTTTTAATATGCACCTGACCACCCCAGACACCCTTGCCTAAATCCACCAAGGCATTTGTAGTATTAGGCTTCTTTAGTTCATTTAGGTGCCTCTTTTCTGATTGCTATGATTCATGTCTGTGAAGAGTCGGCTATGATTTATGCCCGGTACACACCTCCCGTATAAAACCTAAAACTCTCTCTTCCATTCCCCACTCTTCCATTCCCTCTCTTCCATTCCCCCCTCCCCTTGCGTTCCCACCCTTGCATTCCCCCCTCTTGCGTTCCTCCCCTTGCGTTCCCCCCTCTTGCGTTCCTCCCTGTTGCGTTCCCCCTCTTCCATTCCCCCTCTTCCATTCCCCTCTCTTCCATTCCCCCCTCCCCTTCTGTTCCCCCTGTTGCGTTCCTCCCTGTTTCGTTCCCCCTCTTGTGTTCCCCCTCTTACGTTCCCCCGTCTTCCGTTCCCCCTCTTCCATTCCCCCTTTCCCATTCCCCTTCTTCCATTCCCCTCTCTTCCATTCCCTCTTCCATTCCCCCCTCCCCTTGTGTTCCCTCTTGCGTTCCCCCCTGTTGTGTTCCCCTCTTGCGTTCCCCCCTCTTGTGTTCCCCCCTCTTGTGTTCCCCCCTCTTCCATTCCCCATTTCTTCCATTCCCCCCTCCCCTTCCGTTCCCCTCTCTTGCGTTCCCCCCTCTTGCGTTCCCCCGCTTTGCTTTCCCCCTCTTGTTGCCCCCTCTTGCATTCCCCCTCTTGCATTCCCCTCTCTTCCATTCCCTCCCTTCCGTTCCCCCTCTTGCCATTCTTCCCTGTTGCGTTCCCCGTCTTCCGTTCCCCTTCTTCCATTCCCCCTCTTCCATTCCCCTCTCTTCTATTCCCCCCATCCCTTCCATTCCCCCTCTTTGCGTTCCCCCCTATTGCATTCCCCCATCTTCCGTTCCCCCTCTTCAATTCCCACTGTTCCATTCCCTCTTCCATTCCCCCTCTTGCGTTCCTCCCTGTTGCGTTCCCCCCTGTTGCGTTCCCCCTCATTGCGCTCCCCCATCTTCCGTTCCCCCTCTTCCATTCCCTCTTCCATTCCCCCTATTCCATTCCCCATCCCCTTCCATTCCCCCTGTTGTGTTCCTCCTTGTTGTGTTCCCCCTCTTGCGTTCCCCCATCTTCCGTTCCCTTCTTCCATTCCCTCTTCCATTCCCCCCTCTTCCATTCCCCCCTCTTCCATTCCCCCTCTTCTGTGCCTCCTTTCCCTTCCCCCTCTTCCGTTCCACATGCAAGAGGGGGATGGAAGAGGGGGGAATGGAAGAGGAGTAATGGAAGAGAGGGGAATGGAAGAGGGGGAATGGGAGAGGGGAATGGAAGAGGAGGAATGGAAGAGAGGGGAATGGAAGACAGGGGGAACGCAACAAGGGGAACACAACAGGGGGAACGCAACAGGGGGGAACGCAACAGGGGGGAATGGAAGAGAGGGAATGGGAGAGGGGGGAATGGAAGAGATGGAATGGAAGAGAGGGGAATGGAAGAGGGCGAATGGGAGAGGGGGGAATGGCAGAGGAGTAATGGAAGAGGAGGAATGGAAGAGAGGGGAACGGAAGACGGGGGAACGCAACAGGGAGGAACGCAACAGGGGGGAATGGAAGAGAGGGGGAATGGAAGAGAGGGGCATGGAAGAGAGGGGAATGGATGAGGACTTGGATCGCAAACGGTATATGTGAGCGCCCCAGTCTTTAGCAGTCGGTATATGTGTGTTGTCCGTGTTTTCGGGAAACGGGTCGGGTCGGGTCGGGTCGGGTTGTGACGGGTCACGTCGGGCAGTCAGTTTTAGCGCGTGAATCGTATACGGGAGGTGTATGCCGGGCATTAGATTCCAGTCTTAAGCCCTAAAACTGAGTTTTATACGTGAATCAGAAGGCTCAGGTGTGTTGGGGGGCACACACCTAAAGACTGAAACCAACGAAAAACCGAACTTTAGTCGCGAAACGGCCGTTTTTAGGTTTTAAACTGATAGTGTTTTATGCAGCATTGATCAGTGCTCGCTCGCGTTTTTGATTGCATGTGCGTGTGGTTAATACACTAACTTCCGCGTCTTCTATTGGCGAATCGTGATTGGAATTTATTTATTAATTACAATTAGTATATGTAGTACAACAGTCTGATAAATATCTTGGAGGTTGGTGATGAATAATTAACAATAGTATAACTGCAAGCATCGGTGTTTTGATGTGAATTTATGCACTTTTCTGAGTTTCTCATATACCAGTTGGGGGAAAGTCATAGTATCGTAAAATAGGAAGCTGCCGAGTGAGATAAGCTTCCTATATCTGTGATATTAACCAGTTAATGCTCGATATTGGCTTTCAGGCTCAAAGAGATTCAAACCATATTTAAGGGTGGTAAGACATTAAATACTTCAAACCGTTGCCATTTTGAGTATCAAACACTATCAATTTAAAGCTTTTCAACAAGGCAGTGGCTATATACCTATTTCATGTGACCTAAGCATAGGTAATTAGGTCAATTTGCGCACAACTTGGCTGCAGGACAACACAGGGTCACACTGCAAACTCAATGGCTATGAGTAATTTTCATACATAAAATGTGAAATATCTCTAAAACTACACTACCTAGACACAAATCGCTTGGAACACCTATAGAAAACATATTCAACAAACAGATTATATTAAATTTATACGGTTAGGGTTCTGCATTTCTAAGAATTATGAATAAAACTGATGTTTAGCACTGCGCGTATTGGCAAACTCAATGGCAGTGTGCCCTTGTTCTGCAGCCAAGCTGCGCGCGCATACACAATGTTTATAGACATTGAAAGGCATCTATTTGTACGGGACCGTATCAATAGCCAGAGAGCTTAATTAGTACGGCGGTAGTCACATGACTATCTTTGATCCAATCATAAGAAACAACAACCCTAACCCTAACTTAGCCCTTATCCTAACCCTAACCCCTGTCCTGATATGACCCTATATGTTGGTAATATCATAATATGTAAAACAACAAACTAACAAAGTTATCCTAACAGTAGCGTAAACGCGACGGGGATACAACAGGATATGATGTGAGAAAGAAGTGCCGTACTAATAAACGCTCTAGTATATAAACCACTGAGAGATATGTTTGAATAACCAGAAATACCCAGAAGTCATATCAGGCTTGAGAGATGGGTGATTATTTATTAGAGAGCATTTTGGAGTGGGTGTGTTGTTGGGTTTTTGTTCAGTTCACCAGGTGTGAACTGTCAACATGGTGTTGACTTTCGCAGTTGGGCATTGTGCAGAGCTAACTGACAACCAGCGTTAGTTCTAAATGATGTTGACAATGAGCACATGCAAAGCCAACTCTCAACACACTGGGTGTCCGGTCTCCTGTCCTTTCCTGTTCTGAAAAAACAACCTGAATGATTGTGGGTTGACCTCTGGCCCCATATGCATGGGCGGTGTTAGCGGGCCAAAACTGGTTTTGGACGGGATTTCTAGTTTAGCGGCAAAAAGTCAGTGTGCACGGAGCGGTGTTATGCAAAGACCGCAAGTTTAAGATGGGGTACGCTAACACCACTCTGTAACAAGTTTAAGGGCGGTGTTAGGTACCGATTAGGCCCAAATCTATTCAATGCTATCATATTTAACAGAATAACATATTCAAAAAGTGAAATTTGGTCAAATTAACCCCAAAATTGAAGCGATATTAACGCCGCCGCTACATCGGCAGCGTTATTCATATTGTCGAATGCAAACAAAACAAATCGCTGCCGATGTGGCGGTGGTGTAAACTATACACACACCCAAGCAAGCCGGCTGGTCCCAACGGACTAAATAAGACACGTTTGTTTAAATCTGCTTTTAACTAGGTGAAATTTATTTTCCTGTATATTTGTTTGTTATGTAAAGCGCTCGAGAACGGCTTGATGGATTGGGCGCTATATAAATGTTTTATTATTATTATTATTATAACCATACTAGCTGTGCTTGCCAGGAACAGGCTCAGAGGGGTTCCCCAAATCTATGAATTACTGATATGTTAGCTAACGCCACCGCACTTTGGCCCGTAATACCCTGTGACGCATTTCCCAACACCGGCATTAGGTACCCCGGTGGCGGTCCTTCACACCGGAGCCGATAAAATACTGCCATCATTCAGAACAGGAAACTGGTTTCATTTTGTGTTAATGTGGGTAACCATTTTCATACTGGCTGATTCATTGGCGATGTACTTTGTATCCTGGGTGCCGATGTTTTTGATATAAAAAGTGTGTTTTAGTTAATAACGTCAATGGCTAGAAATTCAATCTTTTGATGAAACACACCAGAACTCTTTATTAATTTAACTGTTTATCATCTGAACCTCATCTGGATATTCATAAATCGTGCACCGTCTATAGAATACAATTTTGGCATTCACCATAGGGTATATTTTATCACCTTAACCAGGTATAATTTAGGGCGTACATACATGCACTCCCAAGCAAAAACACCTCACATTACGTCATGCGCTGTGGTCAGCAAACAACCAAGCCATTCACCATGTCTAGTCGGAGTAGTGTTGCGCACTTGAGTGAGTCACTTAGACGGTGAGCCAGCCACCACAGTCACCGCTTAGACGGCATTTACCCGCCAGTGTCCACCCGGCACCTCGCACCGCGCCGCCACCCGCCTTAGAAATGACCCTCATTAGCATATTGGCGGTTAAAGTGGGTCGGCACATATGACTGGCCGCGTCGCGCCGCCAGCTGATCCCCGGCGCGCCCGGTGGCCGCTGGTGGCCGCCCGTTGCCGCCGTCCTTCCTTCTTTCCGCCCGCTGAAGGCAGCCGTGCCTGTATCCATGGCCGCCATCCTGCAGCATAGCATGCCCACTTCCATCCACACACACACATGCTCACAGCAGCAGCGATAAATCCTGGGGTGGGAGCAGAGAGCGGCGGCCAGGCGGGCACTCCATACACGCGTACATCTCCCTAACTGTATCTGGGACACGGTGACCCAGTTCTAGGGGCTTTGATATATGGGATTCAGTCTATTGTTATTTACATTATGCTTTTTTTCATTTCATATCTAAACAGGGCAAGTGTAATCTTCCTAGCCCAGTTAATTAATTTATTGATCAATTATTACTCTTAATAGTACTGGGCTGCTTGGTTGTGTGCCTTATGTATGCATGTGTGTATTTATGTTTTGTTTTCCGACCCGCCAACGCTCCCAACTTACCCCTAAGAAAATAGACCTCCATTGTACTGTAACCCGTAGCAAACGTGTCTATTTACGCAAATACATAAATCAATATATGTACATTATACATGAAATCAAATACTACGAACTATTTTGAGGCTAGCGTGTACAGATTAGTAGAGCGTTATCCATCATGCAGGTGGGATTTTAGTGTGAATATATCGTTCGTGAAAATGTTGAGATATATAGTTAACACTATCAGTATCATTGCCCTGTGTCCTGACTGCGTTTTGCCTTTGTAGGCATTTTGTGATGGGCTAGAATTGTCTACATATTAGGGGTATACATCCTTATCACATCTAGCGTAGATCATGGCAAAGCATTGTGCTCCAATCTATGGTGTTTTCCGCATGTGTCATAGCTCAAACAAGAAGTGATGTAATTATTGATTAAATTATGTCTAAATGCAATTTCGAATGCCTTAAAATTGATCACTTTCTTAGATGCCCCCACTCCCCAATAGAAATATGTTGGTAGCTATAGTATAGGGTCTGTGGAAGTCATTTCCATTGCAATAAATATAGTCATGGTTGATACACGGGGTGTGTGTGTGTGTGTGTCTCAGTCATACACGCCACGTCGGACACTGCTCTTAATATATAATACACCCGCATGGACAGACATTCACCCACTCACTCCCCTCCTCACAGGGTGCGACATGCAATCGATATGAGAGGGGGCTGTTTAAGAGCAGCGCTCTACGTGGTGTGTATAACTGAGGCACGGAGGTGTAAGTGGCTGCCGTGGGTACTATATAATCTGTAGCTGCAGCCACATTATTTAGCTGCGCTGTGGTACAGACACAAGGGCATGCACGCTCAAGCAAACGCCCATATATGTGTATAACTATAATGAATCGCATCTATTAGTCCCAGTCCTATTGTCCAATGTATCACAGAGAGCTGATTTGATCAATTCTTTTTGAAACCCCCCCCCCATGTCGACCAAATTGCTTCTGATTGTATATTGTGTTTGATAAATAAATATATTGTTCATATGTGCTGTGGTGGTCTAAACAGATTTGGTAATTTGCATGTTGTGTCTGAAATCGTGGAATTCTGAATGGCAGAATGGGTACACTCTATCGTGAAAGATAATATTAATAAAATATCGCTTTCGATTAAAAATAACTATTTGTATTTATGAAATGGATATTGTTATTACCAGTAGCAGAGCAAGTTAGCCTTTGTCATTTAATGGTTATGTAAACCACTTATATACTATATAGGTAATTAATAAAGTATGCAGTAGCGGAAGTACCGACAAAGAGCGCTCACTGTGTACAACCTGATTGTGACTACATCCAATATTACAGCTACCATACAGCCCCTACGACCTAATGCAGACACGTGAATTGCCCCGGGGCTTCTGTGATTCGGGTTAATAATGTTCCAAGACGTTACACCGCCACACACCCACACCCCTACGGACCGGGGGGAGGGGCAGGGGGCTGAGCTGCTCCTTACGACTCCCCATCACGCCAGTACTGCGATAATTACAAGATTCAGGACCCAACCCCGCGCCACGCCTTCCCAACTCCTTCAGCTAGCTCCCGGTCCAGCCTCGACCCTGGTTGTCGACTCTCTCTCTCACACACACATGCAGTCAGGCCAGAGGTGCTAGCGGTGTTCAGTATATGCAAATGACGGTGGGTGCTGGTGGTGGGTCGGGGAAGAGGAGGTGGAGGTGGCTTGTGTGGCGGCGGGCTGCGGCCCATCAGGCTTTTATGTCAAATGCAGATCTATAAGAGCGGCTGGTGCGAGTGGCGGACTGCCAAGCCGGGGTGGTGTGAGGGGGAGCCCCGGGCGACGGGAGCGCCGAGCGGCACCGTTTACCAACAACACACCCACCAAGGCATACCTACCTATATACTTTTTTTTTTTTAAAGACACTCGTGCAGTTTGTCCTTTCATACATTTATAGCACCCTAGATTGCTTGTCAGGTTAAAGCTCTTATCAAGTCGAGTCCAATTGTGCTGTGTGCACAAGTTATCCTCCCCGACTCTCCAGAAGATGTATATTTTTATTTTGATGGGTATGTTCCGGCGATTCGTTGATGAAGCGGCCCAGTAGAAGCCACACGCTCGGCACGCTGCTGCTATGCGGAGGCTTTTACCGGCGTCCGTCCAGCCCGGCCTGCACCACCCCATAGTTCCCTGCGCCACGACATCCTGCCCGCCCTGCACCTATATTACACGGGGACATGAGGGGGCCATATCCCAGAATGCCCTCGTTTACTGGCACTGGCGCATACTTGCATACTTGCTTTAGCGGTCGTAACAGAACTGGTTGTCTCGCTTGGTCATAGCGTATTGACTTCCTTTTCTTAATATTCCTGCTAATGTGTATTCAAAAGTTGGCAGTGTTCCAATTTGCGATTGTTGTTGCTCATTATCATTATTGATGTGTTTTTAAAATTGTCTCGCGACAAAGGCGTGAGTCGACAGTATTGGCGGATGATTTACATCTATACACTGTGTCTGTTTTACTATTTGATCCTCAGTCATCCAACCGGGAGGGATGGCCAAATGGGTAGGCCGCTCGCTTCACATGTGAGTAGGTACCGGCAGCAAAATTAAATTTTCCATTCTACATATATAAAGGAATTTATATTGTTAATTGCTAAATCAATTACTAAAGCAGATTTTTAATAAGACAATGTCAAAGTGCAATTCATACCAACAACAAAATCATTCTGATTTGGCCAAATAGCCATTTTCAAAGCATGATATTTTCTTGGAAAACTGTAACACGACTGAATATATGCTAAATAGTTCACCTGTTCATAACAGTGCAACACCCTATTTTCTTTCAGAGCTCTATATTCAGAGAATCAAAAGATATTTACATCCTAAAATGTTAAAAAGTGTAATTGTTTTCATGTAAACAGCATCTGTAAGTGAAATCTTTTCAACATTCTTTGAAAGCTTATTGCAGCAAAACAATCATTTGAATCTTCCTCATATTTGGCACAGTATTAAAATAACCATTCACTGAGACTACTGTATATTATTGATATCAATATTATATCCAAAAGTATGG
Source organism: Branchipolynoe longqiensis (assembly GCA_030323885.1). NCBI lineage: Eukaryota > Metazoa > Annelida > Polychaeta > Phyllodocida > Polynoidae > Branchipolynoe > Branchipolynoe longqiensis. The sequence goes on from CM059199.1 coordinate 31,028,009, forward strand.
AAAATATTGAATTTTGATTGAACATATAAAGACAAATTGTCGGAAAACCAAATATATCAATTTAATGAATCTTGAAATGTTCATTGTAGCTTAACCAATGGGGACCTTTCAGTTTGCATGACTCTCTCGTCAGATGGCGCACAATGCCGGTCTCTGTATGCTTTGGTGTGTGGTGAGTGGGTGTGGTTGGGGTGTAGGTGTGTATGCTGGGTGTGTGGTGGAGGTGTAGGGGTGTGGTGTGGATTTGGGGGGGTGTGGTGAGTGGGTAATGTGTATATGGTGTGCGGGTGGTCTAGGTGTAGGGGTGTGATGAGGATTTTGGTGTGTGTGGTGGGGGTGTATGGGGATGTAGGGGTGGGTGGTGGTGAGTGCGTGTGGTGGGGTGTATGGGGGTGGTGGTGTGTATGGGGGTGGTGGGGAATTAGGGATGTGGTGGGGTTGACAGTGTGTGTGGTGGGGGTGTAGGTGGTTTGTGGTGGAGGTGTAAGGGTGTCTTGCAGAGCAGCACCTCACAATCTTTAGCATCCCTAAACCCCCACTACACCCCACAACACACACCTATACCCCCAGTACCTCTTACACCCCCACCACACAAACACCATACACACCTACACCCCCACCACACAGACCTACACCCCACCACACATACCTCCACCCTCACCACACACACCTACACCCTCACCACACCCACATACACCTCAACCACACTCACATATACCTCAACCACATACACCTCAACCACACACCTACACCCCCACCACACCCCTAAACCCCCACCACACACCTACACTCCCACCACACACCTACACCACCAGTACACACACACACACGCACCCTCTTCTATCCAACCATGATGGCGGACTTGGACCGGGAACGGGTGCTGCCACCAAGTGTATAGTGAGAGAAATGGCTCATGAAAGGTCCCCATTGGTTAAACTTCATATTAATTGACAATGCACATCATCTGGAGGTAATACACATTATCATATTAATATTTTGTCTAGAAATACAAAAAGTGCATTTTGATTGCACTTACAAAAGAAAAGTGTACAAAATAAAAAATAAAGATTTGTTCAAGCTTTGAACACTCACTGTGGTTCACCCAATAGGTGGATCTTCTTCAAATTGTCCAGACATAGTATATGAAACTAATGCATATTAGCTTTGACAAAGATTTAGCTAAAAATATCAAAAGCTACAATTTGATGGCAAATACAAATTAAAAGTGTCTTTAAATATTCACTGTGGCTAGAGCAATGGTTGGATCTTCCCCAAATTTGGCCCAATATTAGATTATATATTCTCTGATATATCTCAATAGACATGTTTGTACATGGGTGTCACCATTGTGAAACTAGTGTGGTCAGCAAAGACCCAAACAGGTTGGTGTCAATATTCTGTCTGCGACTTCTTGCACTATCTAGCACTACAAAGATTGGTATCATTGGAAAAGGAATCAAATTGTCTATCTATCCATATCAAATGTTAGGTTTAACATATTTTTTAATTCAGTAGATGGGCTTTAAACTTTTAAAATTATTTAAACTGTAAAATTTGACCTTTTGACCTAGGGCAAACCAATAGGGTTAGAAAGCTGAGGTCATTGCGCTTCTTCAGGTACCATCCATGACTTTCTACGATGTAGTGCAAGGAAGCGCGAGCCAATTAAAGATAGTCTGTTTTCACAGTCATTTTAATTTACATCAGTAATGCAGGAATATTCACTAAATACACTCATCATACAAATGGAGTTTACTTAAATACAAACTTACTATATATTCAATCCAACAACAACATCGGATAGAACATATGTTGATGTTCTAGGTTATACAATTTCATCAAAATCATATACATACAGAAATAGTTACAAGCATGTGAATCATCATCATCATCATGCTGTCGGTCGCGATGCGACAAAGACTGCTTTCATTACTTGACTGCCGCTCTCCATTTAGCCCTCTGCTTTGAGAGTGATGTCCATGAGTCGGTCTTAATGTCTCTCAGCTTCAGGTTTCTCTTGATGGTATCCTTGAACCGGAGATGAGAGCGCCCTCTCTTTCTGTAACCGGAAGACAGTTGAGAATAGAGGATCTGCTTTGGTAGCCCCTCTGATGACATCCTCATGAGGTGACCAGTCCACCGGAGATTCTTTTTGATCAGAAGATCTTCCATAGAGGGCAGTCCCGTCCGTTCGAGTATTTCCTTATTTGTCACTTTGTCGTTCCAGGTTAGCCTCATGATTGCAACGCAGGTGTCGCATCATGAAGGCATGCAATTTCATGAAAGCTGCCTGCAAAAGTGTTGCTGGCTTTTGCAAGTTACCAGCGGCACTCTCTCGGGGAGTAAATAGAGGTTTCACACCGGCAACAACATGTCAAGACAGGGGCAAAACTATTTGTCACTGCAATGGCTGGTCGGGAGATGTTGGGAGTTCCATACATCAACCGCCCTTAATGCTGCAACAGTGACATGGTTTTCTGTTTAGGGTTTGCTCCCTTAGCCTTCGGTTCTGTCAAGAACCTGTACCACAAGGCAGTGGTTTACAACTCTGCAGGTGTTGCAATACCTGCAATACCTGCAGTCCACATGTGAATATTGATGAAAAAAAGCACCATTCCTGGAATTTTACATGGCGCTGTCGGTACCTAATATGAGAGAGCGTGAGATCAATCCCCAGCTTTGTTGAACCAAAGATTATTATTGTTACGTTGCATGGTGTTCAGCATTACGAGTATAGGACAAAGATTGGTTTGTTCGGTGGGATTTTGGATCATGGTGTCGGCTGCTTGGTATCCAAGTGGGGCAGCACTGACAAGTTGCCATGAATTTGCACTGTCCTAAATAGGTACTTGTTCTGGTATAAACTTAGATCTTGGTTGGTCGTCAAATCCCAATGACCTCGCCTCTGTTTTGCCGAGTGTGGTATAGTGCTGGTAGGTTACCAGCTTAATGGTACACCTGGCGAGCGTCCTGTTCTGTCCAATACCAGGGCAATCTGGTCAGTTAATATGACTGAGTGTCAGTTTTTGTACGCCCGTAAATAACTGGTTAGCCCTGCGTTCCTATTGTGAAGGATGTATGGGTATAGTGAAAAAGAAACAGGCCTACTCTATCAGTTTGTTGACACACCTGACCCAGATCGTGGTCTTCCACCAGAGAATGTTTACTCTCATTTAGTGGCAACCATTTAGAGCATAAATTATACTTATAGTGAACAGGCCCCAAGAATTATTTATGAATGTAATTTTGAATTGAACAGCAACGAAAATGGTATATCCGTTCAATAAAATAAGCGTGGATAGGAAGTGTGGCACTGTAACACTGGTGCTTTGGGTGTACAGCAGGCTTGTTGGGGAGTGACCTATGACTATGAGTGAGTCCTGCCCGGTGAGTTGGGGTGGTACACAACATACCTGGTAACAGGACTGAATGTGGAGGACGGCTCGAGGCTGGAGTTCTTTTGACTTGGGGCGGGTACAGTGCTCACGTCGACGTGTTCATTGCCAGGTGCCAAAATAGCGGGTCATGTAATGCCCGGTACACACCTAGCGTATACGATCGTTTTCCCGCACACACCTAGCGTATACGATCTAAAACTGCCCAAAAATCGTGAGGTGTGCACTCCCCTAGCACACCTACCGATTGCGATTCACGACTAAAAACTAATTTTTAGGGCTAAAACGGTAGGTGTGCGCTAGCACTACGATTGCGATTCCCGATTCGAAAAATGAATCGGCCCGACTTCAGTTTTAAGCTGATCGGGAGTTTTAGTGCGCGAATCCTATACGCTATGTGTGTACCTAGCATTAGTGCCACTGGGCTTTGTCTGTTCCATTTCAGTTTACAGTTATTTTATATATACAATGATACATACAATGATACATACAAATCATACATACATACAATGATACATACATACATACAATGATACATACATACATACACACACACACATACATACACACACACATACATACATACATACGTACGTACGTACGTACATACATACATACATACATACATACATACATACATACATACATACATACATACATACATACATACATACATACATACATACATACATACATACATACAAAGACCAGTTGCGATACTTAACGTCTGTTAAATTTTCTCTCTATAACCTTTGTGGGTCCGTGTGATTGGTGGTCTGGATTGAGGTGGACAGCCGTCACTTGGAATTGACATGGAGGCGCTGCTCACAGTGAGTCAATATGTGGCCGTTACTGCTGATGGCTATAGGGGCTGGTTAGTCACTGTGTCTACTCATCCAATTTACACTATGTTGGGAGGTGTGGAGCTTTTGGACGAAGCTGGCTGGCTGGCTGGCTTATATAGCGATATCGCACCTGGGGGAGGGAACTGTGTGGTGGTGGTACATGGGTGGGATGGTACTACGGGTGGTAGGCAGTGTCTGTATCTGTCCACCCTTCGCCCCCTTACAGCCGCCGCCCAGCGGCCACCTCCCGCTGTTCCCTCTGCTGCCCCGGGGCCATGGACAATAAATAAATAATCCTAATGAGACCTTGCTCTACGACGCCAACCGCTACCTGCCGGCGTAATTTACTAACACCAGCCTACACGCGACGCACGCTGTAACGAACAGCGCAATGTGTGCCGCAACGCGCAACACATGCCGCAACGCAAGCTGGAAGTGTAATGCATGGCGCAATGTGTTCTGCAACGCGCAACAATTCCACAATGCAAGCTGGAAGTGTAACGCATGGCGCAATGTGTTCCGCAACACATTCCACAATGCACGCTGTAAGTGTAACACGTGGCGCAATGTGTTCCGCAACACGCAACACATGCCGCAATGCAAGCTAGAAGTGTAAAGCATGGTGCAATGTGTTCTGCAACGCGCAACACATTCCACAACGCATGCTGTAAGTGTAATGCGTGGTGCAATGTGTTCCGCAACGGGCAACACATGCCACAACACACGCTGTAAGTGTAACGCATGGTGCAATGTGTGCCGCAATGCGCAACACATGCCGCAACGCAAGCTGGAAGTGTAACGCATGGCGCAATGTGTTCCGCAACGGGCAACACATGCCACAACGCATGCTGTAAGTGTAACGCATGGGAAATGTGTTGCAACACTCGCTGCAACACAGTGTAGCACATGGCGCAACAGACACTAGCAACGTGTGCTGTAACACATAGCACAACATGGGCTGCAATGCACACTGTAACCCATTGCGCAACACGTGCCACAATGCACACTAACAGTAACACATAGTGCACCGCGTTCCACAATGCATGCTGCAATACATGGTGCAATGTGTGCCTCAAAGCACGCTGTAACACCCAGTGCAACATGTCCCGCAATGCATGCTGTAACATTGGCACATTGTGTGCTGTAACACACAGCAACGTACACGCTAACACAATGCATGCTGCAACACATGGTGCAATGTGTGCCTCAAAGCATGCTGTAACACACAGCACAACGCATGCTGCAACGTACACTGTAACACAATGCATGCTGTAACACATGGTGCAACACGTTCCGCAATGCATGTACATACATCGCCACACGTGCCACAACACATGCTACAACGCACAATGCAGTGTATGCTGTAGCACACAGCGCAGCCTATGCTGTAACACACAGCGCAGTGTATGCTGTAGCACACAGCACAGTGTATGCTGTAACACTCAGCGCAGTGTATGTTGCAACGCATTCTGTAACACCGAGCAACACATAATAACATACTGTGACACAGGCCACACCATGCATGCTGTAACACACCTCAAAGCTCACTATGATACGCGCTGTCTGCATAGATACCTGTAACAGCATGTGTCTGTAATAGCATGTGTCTGTAATAGCATGTGTCTGTAACAGCATGTGTCCGCCGGGGGCGCCACATGTGATACGATAGGGCCCTTCCAATTGCGCGTTGGAGTATTGCTATTTTGGTTTTTACTTTTACCATCAGTGGGACAGTATGCGCTTTCTTTTTTTCTCTAGATTATATTATCTCGTTAATGTTTTATCTGGATTTGCATGGTGACAAGATTTTAAGGTATGAAGCGCCATGATGCGAATTCAATCTGCCGTCATTCTAATTAACTTTGAAGGTGCACACACAGGGACCGTGTAGATCGGATTGCTGCAGTTAGTAAACCCACTCTTTTCCCATCCCCTCTACCCCTCTCCACTACCCCTTCCCAGTCCCCCCCCCCCCCCCCCCCCACACACACACCTCCCACTCCCCTTCCTCCTCCTCTACCCCTCAATGGGCCCTAAATGATCATATAGCACCGTCGGTTTTTAGTGGGCGGCGGCTGCCTCGGCTTTGTTTGTCCGTTCACGGAGATCCCCGTCCCCATCCAGCCCCTCTCTGTTGTACACACACCGTTCAACCGCAATCCTGCCATCAAAGGAGGCTGTCACTGACCTGCCATGATGCAGCGACCTGCCATGATCAGCGTCCAGTCCTCATGGTCAGCGCGGACCTGCCATCAGGCGGTTTTGCTTTGCACACTGTCTTCAAGTGTTGGAAAGTATGTAAGTTTGAAATGGGATGTTGTTTTGACAAAAAGGATGATGCTAAAGAAGCTGGCATTGCTATTGAAAATTACAACAATAAATGTATTAAAATGGGAACAAATTGAATAACAGCTGATTCATGTAATCACTATTATATGACATCACTGGCATCACTATGACATCACTTGTCCTGTAGCCATGTGTATACATCTGTAAAATGCTTACATATATCTACATACAGGTGCAGATCTGATTCTATGTATAAAAAATAAATTCAATGGCTGATTTGTTGTAACAATGCATCTCATTCATATAAGTGTGAACTTTAATTTACTGTAACATTGGTATCTTGGCTGGCAGATCACACCCCCTTGAGGAAGCCATACAATTGTCCTGTAATGCATGTTAGTGGTTAACTAAAAATAAAAAATAAATTAAATCTCAGGTGAACTCAATAGCCACTGAAGGACTTTCACTGACAAATTGAATCAAAATCTGCTGTTTTCTAACCCCGAATGCAGGTCGATTACCCCCTTCCCTGTTCATCATGTCTCACTTGGCTCAATTGCCGTTGGTGCGTTTTTACTAAGAGTAAGAGGCCTATGCACATAACCTCACTCTGGTCGCAAAAACATTATGCTATTATTCTGCTATTAAAAAAAAGAATCAAAAACACACACATAAACAACAACAAAACAGCAAAACATACTCATCGAATATCCACTTAAGAGAAATTGGTTTTGATTAAATGTTGAGTGATTCTGTAGCTTGTTAGATGAATTTATTAATAGAAGCCTGGTGACTGGAGGGGCAATACGCCGTACCTAAGCTTCCCCATCAGGGCCTCAGCAGGGCTCCCTGCTGTTGTGTGCATGCTGCTCCCCTGTTTACACATCACTCTCTAGCACGGCCCCTGAACGTGGCTGCTTTCAAACATGCACTCGGCCTCGTGTATGCCGTGCTAGCTTAGTTACCAAAGCAGACTGGTTGGATTCTCTGGGCAGTATTAATGTCCTAAAACAGACTGGTTGGATTCTCTGTGCAGTATTAATGTCCTAAAGCAGACTGGTTGCATTCTCTGGGCAGTATTAATGCCCTAAAGCAGACTGGTTGCATTCTCTGTGCAGTATTAATGTCCTATAGCAGACTGGTTGCATTCTCTGGGCAGTATTAATGTCATAAAGCAGACTGGTTGCATTCTCTGGGCAGTATTAATGTCCTAAAACAGACTGGTTGGATTCTCTGGGCAGTATTAATGTCCTAAAGCAGACTGTTTGGATTCTCTGGGCAGTATTAATGTCCTAAAACAGACTGGTTGCATTCTCTGGGCAGTATTAATGTCCTAAAACAGACTGGTTGCATTCTCTGGGCAGTATTAATGTCCTAAAGCAGACTGCTTGGATTCTCTGGGCAGTATTAATTTTCTAGAGAAGACTGGTTGCATTCTATGGGCAGTATTAATGTTTTAAAGCAGACTGGTTGCATTCTCTGGGCAGTATTAATGTTCTAAAGGAGACTGGTTGCATTCTCTGGGCAGTATTAATGTTCTAAAGCAGACTGCTTGCATTCTCTGGGCAGTATTAATGTTCTAAAGCAGACTGGTTGCATTCTCTGGGCAGTATTAATGCCCTAAAGCAGACTGGTTGCATTCTCTGGGCAGTATTAATGTTTTAAAGCAGACTTGTTGCATTCTCTGGGCAGTATTAATGTTCTAAAGCAGACTGGTTGCATTCTCTGGGCAGTATTAATGTCCTAAAACAGACTGCTTGGATTCTCTGGGCAGTATTAATTTTCTAAAGCAGACTGGTTGCATTCTCTGGGCAGTATTAATGTTTTAAAGCAGACTTGTTGCATTCTCTGGGCAGTATTAATGTTCTAAAGCAGACTGGTTGCATTCTCTGGGCAGTATTAATGCCCTAAAGCAGACTGGTTGCATTCTCTGGGCAGTATTAATGTTCTAAAGCAGACTGGTTGCATTCTCTGGGCAGTATTTATGTCCTAAAACAGACTGCTTGGATTCTCTGGGCAGTATTAATTTTCTAAAGCAGACTGGTTGCATTCTCTGGGCAGTATTAATGTTTTAAAGCAGACTTGTTGCATTCTCTGGGCAGTATTAATGTTCTAAAGCAGACTGGTTGCATTCTCTGGGCAGTATTAATGCCCTAAAGCAGACTGGTTGCATTCTCTGGGCAGTATTAATGTTTTAAAGCAGACTGGTTGCATTCTCTGGGCAGTATTAATGTTCTAAAGCAGACTGGTTGCATTCTCTGGGCAGTATTAATGTTCTAAAGCAGACTGGTTGCATTCTCTGGGCAGTATTAATGTTCTAAAGCAGACTGGTTGCATTCTCTGGGCAGTATTAATGTTTTAAAGCAGACTTGTTGCATTCTCTGGGCAGTATTAATGTTCTAAAGCAGACTGGTTGCATTCTCTGGGCAGTATTAATGCCCTAAAGCAGACTGGTTGCATTCTCTGGGCAGTATTAATGTTTTAAAGCAGACTTGTTGCATTCTCTGGGCAGTATTAATGTTCTAAAGCAGACTGGTTGCATTCTCTGGGCAGTATTAATGTTCTAAAGCAGACTGCTTGGGTTTTCCTTGGAGTTTTACTGTTTTAAAGCAGACTGCTTGGATTCCCTGGGCAATATTAATGTTCTAAAGCAGACTGTTTGGATTCTCGTGGCAGTATTAATGTTCTATTAAGCCCGGTAACGATGATTATGCATGTTCTATGAAGCATCTCATGTATAAGGTGACATTCGAGACATTTGTGATGGGTGTTTCGAGGATGCCCCATCAGTGTTGATACTCATTCATAGTGATTAACTTAGTGCCTGACTCTGACTAGACGACTCTTGGTAATTTCAATAGTTATGTTAGTTTTTAGGAGTCTTGCTAGTTTTCGGAGTCTTGCCAGGTTTATATATTTGAAGTTTGGTGTAACCACAAACGTAGTATTTGTCAACAGGACATCAGAGATATTCCGATAGACGAGATCACGGTTCCGAGTGTGCATGCGCTGAAAACGGTGTTGGCAGCAAAGCAAAGGCTGTACGTACAGCCATTGAGTTTGCCGATTCGCATAGGGCAAAACTTCCATTTTATTCCAAATTAATAGAAATACATAACAATTTGGCACAAACATGGACGGAAGGATGCAATATAATAATATAATGAATATGTTTAAGACACAACTCTCCATAATTAAGCATTTTGAGCTAAGAAACATACAATTTCAGTCACTTTACAGGCTGATGTTTACATCACCATTGATTAGCCATAAGTAAGTCTTGTTCTAAATATTAAAATGTCAAATGTGTCAACAAAAACTTGTTTCAAAGAAATATATAACCAATATCTGATTAACCCTACTCATTTCCTATTTCTATTTATGTCATTAACCATAGGATATAAATAAAAACCTGAATAAAATAAGTAAAACTGACTCTGGCTATGGCTCTAACACTAGTCTGAGTGCCCAGATTTGTCTAAATCTAAATTCACACGGCATAAGATGTGGTGATTATATTGATGTAAATGCAATGCTGGATAAAAGATTAATATCTTAATTTATTATATATATTTTTTAGTTAGTGTTCTATGTTTCAAACAAGAGCTGAGATGAGCTGAAACTAGCACATTTCATAACTGCACCCACTGTATTAGAATGTGCCATGTGCTTCTCGCGGGTTTGTTTTGCTCTGACACATCCCATAATGCACTGCGCGGCTGGAACGGTGATGTAGTCTATTACACAGTATGGTTCCTATAATTTCTGGAAATACTTGTCTTTAGGGTTCTACTGCTTTAAAAGATCTTTTGTTTTCTTATGCCACTAAAAAAATGTGATATATATGCTTACACTTTGACTTTGAGATTTTAACGTACGTTGCCAACTTGTGTAAGTTGCCAACTTGTGTACTAAATATTGCCGTTTTTTATGTCTTTCAGGTGAGTTCCATTTACCCGCCATTTCAATGTACATGCTTCAACTCGTAACTACTTAGACGGTAGGTCAAGTGATCCATGCAAATTACTGTATTCAGATTCTAATATGGGGCTGTTACACTACAACGTAATGTGGTAGCGTACGTCAAAGTAGGTGAAATTTGGCCATTACGTTGAGGAACGTCGAGATACGTTACTCGTTTGTTAAGCGTACGTCATGTTACGTCGACACTCGTCAAGGTTTTGGACATACCCAAAACTTTCGATGTAGCTCAACATAAGACAATGTGTGGCATATACGTTAGCATACGCTATGTATACTTTAGACATAGGTTAAGTACAATGGACATATGTTACACGTACGCGATACATACGTTGAACTACGTCAGGCAAAAATCAAACTGGCAGAAACGTCCATCCGCGTATTGACAAGGTATGGATAACGTACGTTTGGCGTTTCTCCACCGTGTTTTGATGTATTTAACATATAAAGGCATACTTCTGGCGATCAAATAACGTATATAATGTTCACCAGCATTCCATGAGCGTTTTTTAAATGTTCTCACGCATTAATTTACCACTACGTTGGATCGACGTTTTGCTACGTCCACTACGTTGCACTGACGTCCAAATTGGCTCTGCAATGGCGAGAATTTCGACGTAAATAAGTGATTTCTACGTTCCCCACTCGCTGGCCCGTTACGTTGTAGTGTGACAGGGGTATATGGTGTTTAAGACGAGTTTAGACTATTCGGTCTTATTCATTTGTTAACTGGATCTGAACCTGATTTGTGACTTTGATCTGACCGACCTTTCATCCTTTGCTTTAATCTGACCTTCATCTTTCGCTTTGAGATGACCTTTATTCATTACTTTGAGTGACACTTATCCGTTATGAGCTGGGTAAATAAATTCATATGACCATTCATTACTTTGATATTACATTCATTCATGACGTTGATATGACTTGCACTCATTCATTACTTTGATCAGACCTTCATTCATTGCTTTGATATGACATTCATTCATTACCTTGATATGACCTTCATTCATTCATTTCTTTGATCTGACCTTCATTCATTACTTTGATCTGACCTTCATTCATTGCTTTGATATGACATTCATTCATTACCTTGATATGACCTTCATTCATTCATTACTTTGATCTGACCTTCATTCATTGCTTTGATATGACCATCATTCCGTACTTTGACCTGGCCTTGAGCTGACATCACCCGGAAGTAGGGCATGCAGTCTTTGTTGACTGACGGATCTGGGTCATCAACCACGGCTTACGAAATTAACTATGCGCACTCAAACAACCTAAGATATAACATGAATTACGTTAGGTAGTAAATTCGCCCCTTTAATTCCCCGACATTGTGGCAGCATTCCTTATATTGGGAGAGTACACACTGCTCGCCCCACCCAACTGCCACGTACATGTAAAGCCCCAGTTACACATACCCGGATGAACCCCGGATTTTTAGCCGGACCGCCCGGATAAAATCGCTATTTTTGGTCGTTTTTGCCTGACTCTCACACCTACCCGGATGAGCCACAGATTAGTCCCGAATCAGCACCGGACTACTCCCGGAGTATAAAATGACCCTGACTGCCCCAGTTGAGACATGGATGACCCCCCAAACAACCCGGATGAGTCACGGATCACATACGGATTATGCGAGTTAACCCAGATTGCAATATTCCCCGGATAACCCCGGATGTTTTAAACATTTAAAAACATCAGGGGCTGACCGCGGATGAGGCCGGACCAGCCATGGATCACCAAGGACCAGCCACAGATGAGCCACGGATCACGGTCCGGGGCTCGTCCGGCCCCTGATCCGGGTAGGCGTGACTGGGGATTAAAGTCCCAGTCACGCCTACCCGGAGGGCTGCGAATTTCCCGCCAATCGGCGATGTCCTGACGTTTTAGCAATGGCCCGACTTTTTAGGTTCTGACTAGAAATAAACTCAAGCTAAAGCACATGCCATGCCGCAATCTTTATCTATCAGTGCCCAGTTAGATTTTCTCTTGGTGGCCATATTTTTCTGCTGGACATAAATCCTGAAAGCGTCACAAACCCTGGCAATCAGGGAATTTAAGGGGCACAACAATTGTCGGCTCAGAGCCTTGCTAGCAAGTTCACATGGTTCACAAAAATGTCGCAAATATAATACGTGTTCGACTCCCGTATCGCCGATAAATGCACACTCTTGGCAGGTGTCTGGCAGGCATTAGTAGCCGGCTCACAGTGTTCAGTAGTACGCAGTAGTTAATGCCACGCACGAGGTGTGTTGACAGTGTGCTGGGCTGGTGCTGGGCAGGTTTATAAATATACACCCTGCTAGACTGTATCCGCCCCTTCGTGCTCAGTGCGGGGTGTGTGTTGGGCAATGATCCGGCGCGCGGATCTGTTATATTCCACGCCCCTGGCTGGCCACTCACTCACCCGCAGCATACCCACTCCACTCCGGAATCCTGCACCTCCAGCACCTCCAGCACAACCGGCTTGTACCCATCCGCCCCAAAGCACATTCATACACAGACACGCACGCACACGCACGCACATACACACATATACACGCATACACACGCGCACACGCACATACACACATATATATATACACACACGCACACACACAGCGCAGCCACCTTGTACCGCCTTAATGCACGAACGCACGCACGAACGCACGCACGCACGTGCAACCACACATACTGACATAGGCAGAGGTGTCATTTAGGGAGTCATGCATGGTGCCGCTTACTATACATAACTCCTTAATATAGCGGCACGAGGGTCATTACATTCCAAATGGGGCTTTAAACAAAAGTAATTTTATCATTATTTGGGAGCTCTTGCAGTAAAGTGTTGTGCTTCCGGTATACCGGAAGAACCATTACTTACTACGGGAGTTGGGCACCTCCCGTAGTAAGTAATGGTGCTTCCGGTGTACCGAGTTGAGATGAATCAGTCACTACTCACTCGTGCAATTATGTAGGACTCGGCCGAATTGATATGCCCTTAGATGTTGCTAGGGCATGAAACCAGCAATAAGTGTCTAATGAGTGCGTCAGTATTTAATTTGGATATGTGAGATCACATCTAGATACACGTTTTGGGTATTTTAATTTGGTTCTTTTTATTGTATTGTTCACCTTTAAGCAGTTGCCCCCCCCCCCCCCCCCACCCCCCACAATAAATACGGAAGAAAGCTGTGCACGCTGATTTGTCAGAAGGGAGGGGGAGGGGACGCCCTGCCTCACAGTGTGCGGCAGGACGGGCCGGCAATGGCGGCCTCTTCTCCGCTGTGGCCGGCCCGTCGTCAATGAATGGGCGGCACTTAGCAACATGGCCGGTGGTGGCGGGGCGTGGCGTGGTGTAGCCGTGTGAGCCCCGGACCCCCCCCCCCCCGGACCCCCGCCCCGCCCCGCCCCGCCCCTCCTGCCTCCTTCACAGATTATGAGGACGTGCGGTGCGTGGTGGGCAGGCGGCGCTGTGAAGCCACCACAGCCGCCATTGAAGGAGGGGTTTGTTGTTGTCGTCTGCTTCTGTTCTCAGCAATTCCCCTGTATACTTTACTGTAGTATATATATTATAGTCAGGTATGATATAAACCACAAATCATTAACCACGGGGTAGCAACAATGTCAATTGGATACGGAAGTCTAATTGACAATCCCTTTAGTTTGAATATATGTTATATTTTATTATATTTTATTATATTTATTAATTATACTTGATCATTCAAAATTGTGTTCATGTTTTTCGGTGATTAAATGTGAGACCATAAAATGACAACAACCAAATGAATGCTCATTTTAAGATCTGTGATAATTCAATTTGTTGTCCTCGAACCCTTTGAGTGTTTTTACTCTCAGTCTATATGAGATAAACCAGAACGACAGTCGCAATAATGCTTACAGCGTATAATTGGCAATCTTTTTCTTAATTTGATTTATATCATATCATTTAAAATTTACATATTTGTTTAGAAACGGTGATGATTGACTTCTTTTCAACCATTACATTTGAGACCACAACATTGCATCCCCTAAAGAAACACTTTTTATATAAATAGGGGTTCTAACAACTAATGCACGTTATTACGTACTTGACTGGGAGATTATTTAAGTTTGTCATTAATAGGCGTTTACTTGAGTGTGTTTTAACCACTCAACATTACAAACAATGACGTCCACTCAAAAGTGCCAAGCATGTGAACTGCGGTCATTTGGGGTGCAAGCCGCTAGGCGGCGCCACCGGCGCCACCGGCGGTTATTGATTGTTTGGCGCTGATTGAGATCTGCAGAAGTAGCTGATGGCGTTTGCAGACTGAACTGACCCTCCTTGAACCGTGCACCCGTGTGTAGTCCACGCGCCTTCCAACACCTGTTTGTTTTGGGGGGTTTTACTCCCCAGCAACATGTGATGCCATAATCAGAACTACTGGCGACTTCATTTCGCTGTCCCACTGGGACACTCCAGTGATGTTGTTATCTTGTCGGGAGTTCGGTTCCCGGTCGAGTCAAACGAATGAGTCACATCATCCTGGAACTGAGTCAACCAGGTCTTTTCCTGCCCTAGTCATTGCCAAACACCTGGCAGTGGGATGGTAGTAACGGATGTAAATTGTGTATGTCTATGGTAGTAACGGATGTAAATTGTGTATGTCTTTGGTATCTCTTGGCCGATGATTGATCCCACGACGTCCCGCCGAGTGCTCTACCCAGTCAGCTACCCAGGCCCATTCTAATACGGGCTTCTGTTTTGTCTTTTGTAGACACTCGAGAAAAAAACACACACAAAAAACCCTTGTTTGCACAACAATTGGAAGACAACCATAGTCTTTAGACCAAGGCGGTTCAGATCAAAACAAGTCACTGTGGAAACATGTTATTGCAGTGCCTGATCTAAGAAACCCTCAGGCTTTATGAGATATTAAGGAAACGCACGCAATAAATGAGAGATGTAGAATTTGGAGAAGGAAAAAAAACTGAGCTACCATTAAAAAACGACAACGTGATGCGAACACGACCTCCTGTCCGGAACGACGGACATGAATAAGGCAGGACTAGCCACACGCAGTGCCGCGCCTTCCCAGGCCTCCTCAACCGGCACAACAAAGTAAATAATGTCAGTAGGCAGCAGCGCACTCACAAAGGGAAGCGCAACTTGGCACAGAATACCAATAGCAGGTCCACACGTGACAGCTTCAACACCACCAAAGCTGTACTGGCACGGACACAGTAACACTAACACCAGCACCAGCACCAACACCAACACCAACACCAGCACCAGCACCAGCACCAGCACCAGCACCAACACCTACACTAGCACCAAAACCAGCGCCAACAACACCAGCACCAACAACACCAATACCACCACCAGCCACAACACTAACACCAACCCCAACACCAGCACCAGCACCAACACCTACACTAGCACCAACACCAACACATACACCAACACATACACCTACACTAGCACCAAAACCAGCGCCAACAACACCAGCACCAACAACACCAATACCACCACCAGCCACAACACTAACACCAACCCCAACACCAGCACCAGCACTAGCAGCAAAACCAACAACACCAAAACCAACACTAACACCCACACCGTATATAGTATGATAGAAATGGCAGACATTTTATAGTAATAAATGCCTCAATAGTGTTGATAACGCCTTCTCAATAGTTCAATGTCCAGTCTGATGAAGCTAGTATTGGAATTGTTTGTTTGTTTGTTGTTGTTTTACAACCTAGCAACATCTAAGGTCATATTACGATGGGCACTGACTTGTGACAGTGCACTCATGTCGACTTTATAGTGCTGCCCCACTGGGAGACCAGGCTGCCAGCACCATGACCTGATATCCCACTGACTCACAGTATCCTGACACTGAGATAACCAGTCCTTACCCTAGCTTAATAATGCCGAGTGCCTGGCTAGGAATCAACAAGTATACATTTTTAAGTCATTGGTTTGACTCGACCAGGGTTTGAACCCACAAACCCATGGGTTTGGATTCCCAGATCTCCCAAAACAGGAGACGGCTGCTCAACTCATTCAGCCATCCCGTCTGGTCACTGGTATTGGACCTGACATCTAATATCACCTTTCGGTATTCTGGTTCTTTGTAAAAATGCATTTAAATTTCACTTTTTACTAATTAAAATTGTGAAAACCAAAGTCACTGAACATACGTTTCATTTCTCTAAGAGTAATATGAGGTTCGAGACTTAGGATTTCTAAATCATAGTAAATGCCTAGTCCGTCGAGCATTCAACCCAATATGAGGCAAAATGTTTGTTTATTGTTGTTTGATGTCCTAGCAATATCTAATGTCATATCAGGATGGGTACCGACTTGTGACAGTGCGCACTCATAGTGACTTTATAGTGCTGCCCCACTGGAAGACCAGGCCACCATCACCATGGCCTGATATCCTGCTCAGTCACATTGTCCTGGCAAGTCCTTGCCCTATCCTAATAATGCCGAATGCCAGGCTAGGAAGCGACAAATATAAATTTTTATGTCATTGGTTTGACTTGACCATGGTTCCAATCCACGATCTACCAACACGGGAGATGGACGTTCTAACTCATTTGGCATCCTGTCTGGTATCAGGCAATACCTTCGTATACCTGATCCCTGACCTTAAAGTTGCATAGTCCGATGAAATATCAAATTTTCAAAACCAAACCAATTATCTAGATTTGATTTTACATATCTAACTTAGATACTGATGCACTTATTAAGCATCTGTTTCTGCGTAGAAGGCAATACCGAGTCAATTTAACAGAACCTATTACTGCAGAAGTCTATGGTGTCAGAGTTTTGGCAAACTTGCCAAAACTAATTTTCAATGTTTGCACTCAAAATATCTCAAACATTACCATTTAAAATAAAAGTTACTTTGAACTAATGTAAAGTAGATACTAGTGATCTAATATATTTATCTCAGAAAAAATACAGAAGTTCAAAACCATCGCACTATGCAACTTTAATAAATGGGTAAAATCTTTTCGTGATTAATGTACAGCCTGGAGGAGCAGAATGATTAACACAAGTCAAATACAAAATGAATACACGTGTTCTTAGTTCCGCTAGTCCACCAGGAAGGTCTGAAGCTGCGACCCAGCACTCCATATTGTAGATACAAGATTCACCCCGTACTGCTGCAGTAGGGGTGCAAACCAACCCTATGTAAAAGCTGTCGAAAATGCGGGTCAAAGAATTGAGAGCCTAATTTTACAATCTAAGAAGCAACAATTATTCTTTACATATATCTTATTGATAGCCTGCTACCTTTGAGTTGAAAAATATAATATAATATCTAGTTTAATAAGATTTAAAAGTGAAATCGACGGCGTTCTGCGGCCACCATCTTGTCTTTTTGCATTCTCTCCCATTTCACCAAATCTGTGCCGATATAAGTAGCCATTTGATACTGGAGCCACAGTTTCTAGTTCATGTTCCATACTAATCCTATTTTCGCCAGTATTTAGACTACGTTGTCCTTCACCCGTGTACTACAAGTACCAGGTGAATCCTTTATCTATCCATATTGCAGCTTCACATTACAGTTACATACCGGAAGTTGGGGTTGGTGCCCCTCCCAGCCCTATCCTTCACTGTGTGCCGAACACATAAACTCACTTTGCATTGATAATGATAGTGACCAAACCCGGTAGAATTATTGCCATTAATTTATTTCTAATGTAGATTGGAGTAACATTGTTGTAGCAAATATTTGACATTAAATAAAATACCATTCTGTGTACGTGTAATTCACCACATCGCTTATTCCCCGAGGTGTAAGCTAGGGCTGTGTTGTGTCTCGGCTTCAGCGACCAGCGCAATTCGGAATACTCATATTGATGGGACTTGGGGTGGGGGATAGTTTAGGGATATTTAATTTGTACTAGAACCCAATAATGTTCCCAAGTTGAGACTGGTGGTCTTTAGCCATGTAGAGTTACTTATACAGTGACAGGTGAGCCTGCATTGTACTAGAACACTGAGAATGTTCCCAAGTTGAGAGTGGCGGTCTTTAGCCATGTAGAGTTAGTTATACAGTGACAGGTGAACCTGCATTGTACTAGAACACTGAGAATGTTCCCAAGTTGAGAGTGGCGGTCTTTAGCCATGTAGAGTTAGTTGTACAGTGACAGGTGAGCCTGCATTGTACTAGAACACTGAGAATGTTCCCAAGTTGAGACTGGCGGTCTTTAGCCATGTAGAGTTAGTTATACAGTGACAGGTGAGTCTGCATTGTACTAGAACACTGAGAATGTTCCCAAGTTGAGACTGGTGGTCTTTAGCCATGTAGAGTTAGTTATACAGTGACAGGTGAACCTGCATTGTACTAGAACACTGAGAATGTTCCCAAGTTGAGACTGGCGGTCTTTAGCCATGTAGAGTTAGTTGTGCAGTGACAGGTGAGCCTGCATTGTACTAGAACACTGAGAATGTTCCCAAGTTGAGACTGGCGGTCTTTAGCCATGTAGAGTTAGTTATACAGTGACAGGTGAACCTGCATTGTACTAGAACACTGAGAATGTTCCCAAGTTGAGAGTGGCGGTGTTTGGCCATGTAGAGTTAGTTGTACAGTGACAGGTGAACCTGCATTGTACTAGAACACTGAGAATGTTCCCAAGTTGAGACTGGTGGTCTTTAGCCATGTAGAGTTACTTATACAGTGACAGGTGAGCCTGCATTGTACTAGAACACTGAGAATGTTCCCAAGTTGAGACTGGTGGTCTTTAGCCATGTAGAGTTACTTATACAGTGACAGGTGAGCCTGCATTGTACTAGAACACTGAGAATGTTCCCAAGTTGAGAGTGGCGGTCTTTAGCCATGTAGAGTTAGTTGTACAGTGACAGGTGAACCTGCATTGTACTAGAACACTGAGAATGTTCCCAAGTTGAGAGTGGCGGTCTTTAGCCATGTAGAGTTAGTTGTACAGTGACAGGTGAGCCTGCATTGTACTAGAACACTGAGAATGTTCCCAAGTTGAGACTGGCGGTCTTTAGCCATGTAGAGTTACTTATACAGTGACAGGTGAGCCTGCATTGTACTAGAACACTGAGAATGTTCCCAAGTTGAGACTGGCGGTCTTTAGCCATGTAGAGTTACTTATACAGTGACAGGTGAACCTGCATTGTACTAGAACACTGAGAATGTTCCCAAGTTGAGAGTGGCGGTCTTTAGCCATGTAGAGTTAGTTATACAGTGACAGGTGAACCTGCATTGTACTAGAACACTGAGAATGTTCCCAAGTTGAGAGTGGCGGTCTTTAGCCATGTAGAGTTAGTTATACAGTGACAGGTGAACCTGCATTGTACTAGAACACTGAGAATGTTCCCAAGTCGAGAGTGGCGGTCTTTAGCCATGTAGAGTTAGTTATACAGTGACAGGTGAACCTGCATTGTACTAGAACACTGAGAATGTTCCCAAGTTGAGAGTGGCGGTCTTTAGCCATGTAGAGTTAGTTGTACAGTGACAGGTGAGCCTGCATTGTACTAGAACACTGAGAATGTTCCCAAGTTGAGACTGGCGGTCTTTAGCCATGTAGAGTTAGTTGTACAGTGACAGGTGAGCCTGCATTGTACTAGAACACTGAGAATGTTCCCAAGTTGAGACTGGTGGTCTTTAGCCATGTAGAGTTACTTATACAGTGACAGGTGAGCCTGCATTGTACTAGAACACTGAGAATGTTCCCAAGTTGAGACTGGTGGTCTTTAGCCATGTAGAGTTACTTATACAGTGACAGGTGAGCCTGCATTGTACTAGAACACTGAGAATGTTCCCAAGTTGAGACTGGCGGTCTTTAGCCATGTAGAGTTAGTTATACAGTGACAGGTGAGCCTGCATTGTACTAGAACACTGAGAATGTTCCCAAGTTGAGACTGGCGGTCTTTAGCCATGTAGAGTTACTTATACAGTGACAGGTGAGCCTGCATTGTACTAGAACACTGAGAATGTTCCCAAGTTGAGACTGGTGGTCTTTAGCCATGTAGAGTTACTTATACAGTGACAGGTGAGCCTGCATTGTACTAGAACACTGAGAATGTTCCCAAGTTGAGACTGGTGGTCTTTAGCCATGTAGAGTTAGTTATACAGTGACAGGTGAACCTGCATTGTACTAGAACACTGAGAATGTTCCCAAGTTGAGACTGGCGGTCTTTTGCCATGTAGAGTTAGTTGTACAGTGACAGGTGAGCCTGCATTGTACTAGAACACTGAGAATGTTCCCAAGTTGAGACTGGCGGTCTTTAGCCATGTAGAGTTAGTTGTACAGTGACAGGTGAGCCTGCATTGTACTAGAACACTGAGAATGTTCCCAAGTTGAGACTGGCGGTCTTTATCCATGTAGAGTTAGTTATACAGTGACATCTGAGCCTGCATTGTACTAGAACACTGAGAATGTTCCCAAGTTGAGAGTGGCGGTCTTTAGCCATGTAGAGTTAGTTATACAGTGACAGGTGAACCTGCATTGTACTAGAACACTGAGAATGTTCCCAAGTCGAGAGTGGCGGTCTTTAGCCATGTAGAGTTAGTTATACAGTGACAGGTGAGCCTGCATTGTACTAGAACACTGAGAATGTTCCCAAGTTGAGAGTGGCGGTCTTTAGCCATGTAGAGTTAGTTGTACAGTGACAGGTGAGCCTGCATTGTACTAGAACACTGAGAATGTTCCCAAGTTGAGACTGGCGGTCTTTAGCCATGTAGAGTTACTTATACAGTGACAGGTGAGCCTGCATTGTACTAGAACACTGAGAATGTTCCCAAGTTGAGAGTGGCGGTCTTTAGCCATGTAGAGTTAGTTATACAGTGACAGCTGAACCTGCATTGTACTAGAACACTGAGAATGTTCCCAAGTTGAGAGTGGCGGTCTTTAGCCATGTAGAGTTGAGAATGTCCCCAAGTTGAGACTGGTGGTCTTTAGCCATGTAGAGTAATGGCTGGCGCACACCTCCCGTTTACGATTCGCGCACTAAAACTCGCAACCCGACCCGACTCGCTTAAAACTGAAAACGGGCCGATTCATTTTTCGAATCGCGAATCGCAATCGTAATCGGCCGGTTTTAGCCCTAAAACTGAGGTTTAATGCGCGAATCGCAATCGCTAGGTGTGCGCGGGGAGTGCACACATAGCGATTTTTGTGCGCGAAATGGGCAGTTTTATATCGTAAACGGTAGGTGGGTGCGCACAGACGGGAGGTGTGTGCCAGCCTTTAGTTGTACAGTGACAGGTGAGCCTGCATTGTACTAGAACACTGAGAATGTTACCAAGTTGAGACTGGCGGTCTTTAGCCATGTAGAGTTAGTTGTACAGTGACAGGTGAACCCTGCATTGTACTAGAACACTGAGAATGTTCCCAAGTTGAGAGTGGTGGTCTTTAGCCATGTAGAGTTACTTATACAGTGACAGGTGAGCCTGCATTGTACTAGAACACTGAGATTGTTCCCAAGTAGAGAGTGGCGGTCCTCAGGCTTGTAGATAGGTGAGACTGCAATGTACTAGAACACTGACAATGTTCCCAAGTCGAGAGTGGCGGCCCTCAGGCTTGTAGATAGGTGAGACTGCAATGTACTAGAACACTGACAATGTTCCCAAGTCGAGAGTGGCGGTCCTAGGGCTTGGAGAGCTATACGGTGAGAGGTGAGACTGCAGGGCACTATGAGGGGCCAGATGGCGCTGCTATTAGACAGTTGTGACCTGGCCGTGCCATGTGCCAAACGCAGATGTTGTCACGAGATGCCTGCTCGTCCTCAGATTCAGCTATCGGGCCTCAACGAGCGTGTGTCCGTTAGTGCCGTTATTACTAGACGGCCTGAAGCCCCTAATTAAATATCCCAATCTTTAATTAGCATCGGCTCAATTAATTTTTTTAATTTAAAAATTGGTAAACATTTTTATTCATCTGAATACAATCCTTCTTCCGACCATGCTGACCAGACGGGATGGCCGAATGAGTTAGAGCATCCGTCTCCTGTGTTGGTAGACCATGAGATCGTGAGTTCGAACCATGGTTCAGTCAAACCAATGACTTAAAAATTGATACTTGTTGCTTCCTAGCTAGACGCTCGGCATTATTAGGAGAGGCAAGGACTGGTTGGCTCAGTGTCAGGATAATGTGACTGAGTGGTGTATCACAGGTCATGGTGCTGGTGGCCTGGTCTCCCAGTGAGGCAGCACTATAAAGTCGCCAGGAGTGCGCACTGTCACAAGTCGGTACCCGTCTTGATATGACCTTAGATGTTGCTAGATCGTAAAACAACAAACAAACAAAATCCGGTTATGGTTAACTTTAGCCATTTACACTATTTAATTAAACGAGCAGTAAAAAAAACTAAATTAAGTTTTCAAGTTGTGTGCGTGTGTGGTTTGTGTACTTCAAAACAAAAATATTGGTGAATGTGTAGATGGTTTTTAAATTTTTATATATTATGTTTGTTAAATTTAGGGTGTGTGTGTGTGAGTGTGAGTAGCAAATATCCTGTATATAGTGTCGTTGCAAAGTCAGGGAACATCGTGTTTACTGCGGTATTCAAACCCACATTTCTGCTATTCCAGAAGAGCGTCCTAACCTGGGCAGTCCTATGACCTGGGCAGTGCTGCAATGATATCACTTGGCAACATCTGGTGAATTGTGTACACATGCTATTAAGACCGGGTTCTTACGGTGTCAGTCATAGATGTATGTAAATGTACAACTGTTGTACTCCTTTAAAGCTGCATAGTCCGATGAAATATCAAATTTTCAAAACCAAATCAATTATCTAGATTTGATTTGACATATCTAACATAGATACTGATGCATTTATTAAGCATTTGTTTCTGCGTAGAAGGCAATACTGAGTTAATTTAACAGAACCTGTTACTGCAGAAGTCTATGGTGTCCGAGTTTTGGCTAGCTTGCTAAAACTAATTTTCCATTTTTGCACTTAAAATATCTCAAAAGTTTACCATTTAAAATAAAAGTAACTTTGAACTAATGTAAAGTAGATACTAGTGATCGATCTAATATATTTATCTCAGAAAAAAATACAGAAATTCAAAACCATCGGACTATGCAACTTTAACTTACGGATAAGTTAAATAAAGATATACAGCAAAGTAGTGGGTGAAATGCGTTTAGATATATATGGTGTTTACCAAATGCAGTCTCTTCAGACTAAGACGATCTTGCTCCACTATTGAAACTATATGTCAAAGCAAGTTCATCTTAGCTTGAATACACTGTAGATGCCTCCCTTCGTCGACAAAAGGACGGTCGGTCGCTGATGGAAAACAGCGGAAAAAGGTGGGATGGGGAAAGGGGGCGTGTGTGGTAGTGTGGCGGTTGTGTATGTGTGTGTGTCGGGGGGAGGGGGGCGGTAGGCGGGTAGGCAGCAGGGGTCCGCAGCTGGGGTCAGAGGGAGTTGAGAAAACAAGGCCAGGTATTTGAACTGGGCCCCGAGCCTTCCCCCCCGCGTTCGACACTGTTGGGGCTGGCATACACGGATACACTCTCCAGGGTGCGTGACAATCGCCATTTCTAGCTTAAAAGGACTTGCCGTGTTTAACGTACGGCGTTTGTGTTTCATCCGGGTAACCTGTCGGATAGGCACAGTATGAAACAGGTGTCATATCACACTTTTTTTTCGGTAACCATGACGTTTTCCTTTGCACAATTGATTAATTGTTACACACTCAGTATTGGGGTTGTACTATTACGTGTTTACTTTCCGATATATATATATCCATTGTACAGGTGAAGTTGTTATACTTATACTTATCCTCTTCTGTTTATATATTTAGGCATACATCTGTTTTTAGCACTATGACGCATAGATAAAAGATTCACCCGGTACTTGTAGTACACGGGTGAAGGACAACGTAGTGTAAAGACGGGCGAAAATAGCTTTAGTATGGAACAGTAACTAGAAACTGTGGCTCCAGTATCAAATGGCTATCCATATAGACACAGAGTTGGTGAAATGGGCGAGAATGCAAAAAGACAAGACGGTGGCGCTAGAACGCCGTCGATTTCACTTTTAAATCTTATTAAACTAGATATTTTATTATATTTTCCAACTCAAAGGTAGCGGGTAAATATGAAGGCATCTACAAAGAATAAATGTTGCTTCTTAGATTGTGAAATTAGGCTCTCATAAAGACTCAGTTCATTAGCTCGATTTTTCGACCTTTTTTATATAAGGCTGGTCTTCACCCGTGTACTGCGAGTACCGGGTGAATCCTTTATCTATATGACGCAATGCATGTGGTCCGAGTTTCACTGGCCCCTCAAGAAGGACTGAAGCCGTAACCCAGCACGCCGGATCGCAGCTTCAGCTGGAAGTGGTGGTGGGGGGGGGGGGGTTACATGTACAAGGAATGGCATTTTATCTAATGAAATAGTTGCTAGAACAGTTTCCCTGCGGTTTACATTAGAAACAAATGAACGGCAATAACCCTACCAAGTTTGGTTACCAGGAGGCATGTGGTTTCTGGGGACAAGCAAGTTTAGAGTAGAGCGTCTGTAGTGAAAGATAGCGTTGGGAGTTGCGTCACAAAGCTCAATACAGTATAACCCCATTAAACCAACCGAAGGGCCCCTAGCAATTTGTTTGGACTAACCAATCCAATGTTTAACCGAGCTTAGGCTTCGACTTTGACTTTGACTTGGCTTTGGCAAAAACATGGGCGCATTATGAATGTAATATACAATGTATGTGGATACTCTTGATAATGTTATTTTTATGTATATATACAGTTTAACCCCGTTAAAGCAAGTTCGGTTCAACCAAACAATCGGTTAATCCAAACTTTTGGCGGCCTGGCAGAATACTACCATTTATCATATATAAAAAGTCTCAGATGACCTTATAACCACATTAAAGTTTAGTTTAACTGTACCGGAAGTGGCCTGGACCCAACAATTTTGTTTGGATTAACCGATAATTTGGATTAACCAACATTGGGTTAACCAACTTTTTTATATGATAAATGGTAGTATTTTGCTGGGCGCTAAAAAAAAGTTGGGATTAACCAATCGTTTGATTTATCCGAGCTTGGGTTAACAGGGTTGTACTGTATAGACAGTATGACGTATCGCAAATTGCTTGCCTTCTCTACATTATGTCATACACCAGGTCAAAGAATACTGTTTGTTGGGGTTTTATGTCATGGCAACCTATCAGAACAGGCATCAACTTGTGGCAGTGTGCATTCATGGTGGCTTTATATCATCCTGAGCCGATTTCCCACTCAGTCACATTATCCTGATACTTAGCTAACCAGTCACTGCCCTATCCTAGTAATGCCAAACGCCAGGCTAGGTAGCGACAAGTATCAATTTGGTATGTCATTAGTGGCGAGGATTCGAACTCTCGACCTTCCACGCGGGAAGCCTTCACTCTACGAATTCGGTGACCGCGTCCGGTGAATACTGAAAAGATATGTATTTTGTATTGAACCTAGTCGCTGCAGAATTACGGGTATGTGGGCTATTTGTTGTGGACCGCATACAAGTGCCGACGAGACTCTAGAACCTTGAGCCGTGTTCACACGGGGCAGTTAATTTGATTCATATGAATTGCCTTGCCTAGTTCGACTCACATTTGGCGTGTGAACGCGCGGCTGAGGCGGTTTAGGGCTGAATCGATTCATATAATTCGGATTTTATTTTAAGCAGGTGGTTTATATGAAGCGAATTTTATGAATCGACTTAAATCGCCTGTGTGAACGCAACCGACTTACTTGATGTGGATTAAGGACGTCACATGCATGCGCAGTCGAGACCTTAGTTTGTTGACTTTCTGGTCGATCAAAAGCGCATATTATATAATTTAATTAATGAAACCGCTAGCTATGCACAGATATTTTTTTCATCATTTATTTTTAGGGTTTCACTGCCCAGCAGAAGTTTTTACGCTTCCAAAACAATATGATTCAGTCTATACATATCTAGGTCGAACCCACACTCTCTCGTGCCGACGTCGACTAACCGAAACTGGCGCTGGTTAGTCTGGACTTGCTCATGCGCAGATATCCACTTCCGCCTTAAACTGACTCAAAGCACTGCCCGTGTGAACGCGAAACACTTTCAAACTAAATCGATTCATATGATTCACCTTGTCTAAATCGCTTTAAACTTTTCCCGTGTGAACACGGCTTTGGAGAACCGACAAATGGCCTGCTTTCAAAATGCAGGCAAACCCAAACTAGGTCCAAGTTGTAATGTCGGGAGGTGTTGCTCTTTAGTCCAGTTTAAGTCCAAACGGATGTGGGGATTATAACTATGGTTGGCTTCATATGCGTTGTTGTGTTTGCTTGGATGGTACCATGTATGAAGTGTGCTACTTATTTAGGGAACTTTATCACCCAACACGCGCACGTGCACACGCCCGCGCACGGACGGACGCACGCACGCACCCACACGCACACACACACACACACTCACACTCACACTCACACTCACACTCACACTCACACTCACACTCACACACTCACACTCACACACACACTCACTCACTCACACTCTCACTCACTCACTCACTCACTTACTCTACTTACTTACTTACTTACTTACTTACTTACTTACTTACTTACTTACTTACTTACTTACTTACTTACTTACTTCAGGCCAAGAGCGACTAGATTGGTAGCAACAATACGCGGACACCTGTGCAGCCCCGCCCTGACCACACATTCTGAATTCACGCACTGACCTCTGAATTCACCGGCCTCATTTCGCGCGTCAGTTTTATAATAAATTGCTACCGACCGGCGCGCCGAACACTCAGCCAATCAATTAGAACACCAGTGCCCTCCGGTGAGGGCAGCCCGGTAGGCGTGTCACTGTTTGGGGATTAGACCAGTAGGTGGGGCGTGGGGCAAATTTAAGACAGGTCCCTCCATTCTTGATACATTTATTTATGATGAATGTGTGGATCTGTGCATATGTTGCCATCGTAGATGTTGACGTAGCCTGCACCGTACTTGAATTGAGTTGAAGTCACCGTATAGCTTCTCCAAGGTTAGATAAAGCATTCACCCGGTACTCGCAGTACACGGGTGAATACCAACCCTATATAAAAACGGTTGAAAATGCGGGTCAATGAATTGAGAGCCTAATTTCACAATCTAAGAAGCAACAATTATTCTTTACATATGTCTTAATAAGACTTATTGATAGCCCGCTACCTTTGAGTTGAAAAATATAATATAATATCTAGTTTAATAAGATTTAAAAGTGAAATCGATGGCATTCTGTGGCCTCCATCTTGTCTTTTTGCATTCTCTCCCATTTCATCAACTCTATGCCTATATAAGTATCCATTTGATACTGGAGGCAGGCATTCTACTCCCTGTTCCATACTAAAGCTATTTTCGCCCGTATTTAGACTACGTTGTCGTTCACCCGTGTACTACAAGTACCGGGTAAATCTTTTATCTACTCCAAGGTATGATCTTCCAACCGAGCAACCAATGTTACATTAAATTAAAGTTCATGCTTATGCAAAATACATTCTCACAACAAATCTGCAATTAAAATCGTTACCTCGAGTCAGATATGCCCCTGTATGTATACATATATATGTAAGCATTTCACATGCATATATACATATGTCATCAAGACAGGTAATTTATTTGTTGGGGTTTAACTTCCTAGCAACATCTATGGTCGGTCATATCAGGTCGGGCAAGACAGGTGATGCCACTTACTGGTATATGTTGATATGTTACATCGGGGATCCTAGTTGGACTTAATGTTGCACAGTCCAATAGGATTTAGTTTCTTCCAGTTGTTTAATATACATAACTTTATAATCGACCGTTTAGTTTGAAGTGACTTTAAATGGCTAACTTTGTAGATATTTGAAGTGAAAACGTGCAAAAAGAATGTTGGTGTGCGTGTCGAAATTAGGACCCCCCATTGGGTTCAGCAGTAACACTAACGGGTTCTAATAGGTCGATGTAGGATACACTTCTATAAATATATATATATAGCAATATGTTTAGTAAGTGCGCCAGTGACTAAGTTTGTTATAATTAAATCTCGATAAGTGGTTTCGTTTCGTGAAGTTTATGCTTTCATAGAACTGTGTGGCTTCAAGGGTAGCACTAGGATGCTCGCCCCAAAACTTGCTCTGGAATGTCCTTTCCTTGTAACAGCCCATGACACATTTTATATCATTTCTGTATACGTATCTATATATACATATGATGCAAGGATGGTATGTATGTGACACATATAAAGCCACCACCCACTCTTCAGCCGGAATGGGGAAGGGAAGAATGCCTGGGGGGGGGGGGGGGGTGAAAGGCGCATCTCCTAAATATATTTTCCAGAAGATTCTTTAGTCTATTAATATAGAAGCGTGAAATTATATCTATTACAAGCAAGCGTTTTATATTGCAGCATGTTTTGCTTTGCTGGTTGTTTTTTTAGTTCTTATTTTATAAATAAAAATTAAACTTCAAACCAATATCTTCCGGTTTCCCCTTTAGAAAACCAACAACCTTCCAACTTCCGGTCCGATGTGTGGGTTCTATTTAACATATAACATGAGGTCAATTGCAGACCAGACGGGATGGCCTAATGAGTTAGAGCGTCCGTCTCCCGTGCTGGTAGATCCTGGGGTCGTGGGTTCGAGTCCCGGTCGAGTTAAACCAATGACTTAAAAATTGATACTTGTCGCTTCCTAGCCAGGTGCTCGGCATTATTAGGATATGGCAAGGACTGGTGTGCTCAGTGTCAGGATAATGTGACTGAGTGGGATACCAGGTCATGGTGCCGGCGGCCTGGTTTCCCAGTGAGACAGCACTATAAAGTTGCCATGAGTGCGCACTGTCACAAGTCGGTACCCGTCCTGATATGACCTTAGATGTTGCTAGGACGTAAAACAACAACAAACAAACAAACAAACATCAATGATAATTTGCGTGGAATGACTAATTGTGGATATGGAACTGTTGTTAAAGTTGCATAGTCCGATGGTTTTGAGTTTCTGTAATTTTTCTTAAATTAATTGTTATAATCTACCTTTCTTTACTTTGAAGTATGTATTATTTTAAATGGCAAACTTTTGAGATATTTGAAGTGCAAAAGCCAAAACTCCATAGTCTTATGCAGTAGTAGGTTCTATTAAATTGACTAAGTATGTCCTTCTATGTAGCAAGTTAGATATATAGAATCGAGTTTAGGTAAAGTGTTTTTTTGTTTTAAAAATGTTATGCTTCATCGGATTATGTAGCTTTAATGCAACGTCCTACACCTCTACTGGTGACTTATGGGATGTGATCTCACCCCCTCCCTCTCACCCTCCACACAAGCCCCCCCCCACACCTCCCCCTCCCCCTCCCCCTCCCCCCTCCCCCACCCAGTGTGTATGGTATGAACACAATAGTGTCGTACACCTCATGCAGGGATTCTGTAACGGGACTTGGTGATGGTCACGTGACGACGTTACAGAGGGGCATAGGTTACAGCAGCACCAGTTTCAGACCGGACCCGGCGCAGTGTCCGAATCGGTAGAGCGCGGGCCGCGCGTGCGGGAGATCAGAAGTTCGGTTCCCAGTCGAGTCAAACCAATTGATACTTGTCGCTTCCTAGCCTGGTGCTTGGCATTGATAGGATAGGGCAAGGACTGGTTAGCTCAGTGTCAGGATAATGTGACTGAGTGGGGTATCAGGTCATAGTGACGGTGGCCTAATTTTGCAGTGCGGCAGCACTATAAAGTCGCCATGAGTGCGCACTGTCACAAGTCACTACCGTCCTGATATTACCTTAGATGTTGCCAGGACGTAATTTGTTTGGATTAACCGATCATTGGTCCAACTACTAAACAACCAAGTCACAGACGGTAGCAACCCGATGCAGTCCAGATGGTGTCACTGTAATCACGACGCCCATTGATATCAGATGGCAATTCTTATCGGTCCAGGTAACGGCCAATCATCACGGTCACGGCCAATATAATTCCGACTGTCTATTTATAGCCCGACGCCGCGCGTCTGGGAATGGGGTGTGCGGGTTGGGAGGGTGTGTGTGTGGGGGGGGGGGGGGCATCAGCGCCCCTTTTACTGTGGACCTCGGACCACCGACTTGACCTAGTGTGGCTCCTACTGAGACTTGTGGGAGAGACTGAGGTGGAGGAATGTTGTCAGTGTTATAACTTGGGATGTCAGTGCGCGATGAGTCATGATTGGGCGGCCTGACGTCATGCCCAGTGTTTGGAGAGTGCGTCAGGCATTATGTGTGGAACCTCGAGTTTCTAAGCCTGCTGAAGTCGAAGGACACCACTTTACACGTGTCAGAAGGCATCACGTGCTTTCTCATCAAATGGGTTTAGAGCCAAAGCCTGAGGCCCATCTGAAATCACTCCTCCCACCCACAAGGACTATTACAATGGCTATATATAGTTCTCTACAATCACGCTTAGAGTTGCACAGTGCGATGGTTTTGAGTTTCTGTAATTTTTCTGAGATAAATGTATTGAATTGATTGTTATAATCTACCATACTTTATTTTGAAGTAACTTTTTTATTTTAAATGGCTAGATTTTGAGTTATTTGAAGTGCAAGTATGTCAACTTAGTTTTTGCCAAAACCTTCTGCAGTAATGTGTTCTATTAAATTTAAGCCAGTATTCCCTTTTTAACGCTTTTATGTGGCAACACATGTTTAAGGAGTGCATCGATTGCTAAGTTAGATATGTAGAATAAAAACTAGATAATAGACTAGTTTGTCATTCCAGCCAGACGGTGCATTGTGGGATGCGTGGAAGAAAAACAAACCACGCGTGACTAGAAAGTTAATGTCAAAATTCTTCGCCAGTTTTTCTAATGGGTTGGTTTTCACCCCTGTACTGTCAGTACGGGGTGAATCTTTTATCTACGTCTGAACCTGTTGTCTCCCAATTGGGAGTTTCACGCGCGTCGGCAGGCTCGTCTGATACACGAATTACATCATCACCCGCACCTGTCTTAAAACTAGCTCCGCTTGTCCGCCACGCGTTACTAGAAAGTTAATGTCCTTTACAACAATTCTCGGCAATTAGGCAATTACCTATTTTTAAGCAACTTACTGTGAACCGGGCTCTGTTTACTCGAGCATTTCCCGTGAAACCCGTTGCTAGTTTAACGTGCCTTCAGTTGGCCATGTTTGGTACTGAAAAGCCGCGTCCTTCTCCCACCCCGACCCCTTGCCGCCACACACCACACTTCCCTCAAGCGGCTGTCACACCTCGTCGGATTGAGCAAGGGACAGAATTGTCTAGTCCAGTGGCGATAAGTATCAAAATGTATTAAAATGTGTCAAAATGTTGCACTATCGTGTAAATGGCTGCTGGACGAACGGACATGAACGGATAGCCAACGGACGAAATGAAATCAAACCGGACAAGAACCATAGACGTCAGTCGAGCGGCATCCGTTCCTAGTTTTGTGCATGTTCAAAACTTATAAGGACACAAACCGGACATTGTTCGTTTTCTGTCCATTTCCCCCAATCCGGTGAGGTATGACAGGGCCTTCACCGTGAGGGTGTCACCCCACCTTTGTGTGCCGAGTACACACTACTATGCAGGCTTTACTAACCGACCCAGCGCCACGTTTTGTGAACATATACAGCAGTCTGAGCGGTGTGAAGTCCTGAAAGTATGTCGTGTATGGTATCACCATGAACTAGATCCTAAAAATGGGGTCTTGTAAGAGTGACAACTCCATCCTAAATATCAGTGCTTGAAAGAGTGACAACTCCAACCTAAATATGGGGGCTTGAAAGAGTGACAACTCCATTCTAAATATCGGTGCTTGAAAGAGTGACAACTCCAACCTAAATATGGGGGCTTGAAAGAGTGACAACTCAATTCTAAATATCGGTGCTTGAAAGAGTGACAACTCCAACCTAAATATGGGGGCTTGGAAGAGTGACAACTCCATTCTAAATATCGGCGCTTGAAAGAGTGACAACTCCAACCTAAATATGGGGGCTTGAAAGAGTGACAACTCAATTCTAAATATCGGTGCTTGAAAGAGTGACAACTCCAACCTAAATATGGGGGCTTGAAAGAGTGACAACTCCATCCTAAATATCGGTGCTTGAAAGAGTGACAACTCCAACCTAAATATGGGGGCTTGAAAGAGTGACAACTCAATTCTAAATATCGGTGCTTGGAAGAGTGACAACTCCAACCTAAATATGGGGGCTTGAAAGAGTGACAACTCCATTCTAAATATCAGTGCTTGAAAGAGTGACAACTCCAACCTAAAAATGGGGTCTTGTAAGAGTGACAACTCCATTCTAAATATCGGTGCTTGAAAGAGTGACAACTCCAACCTAAATATCGGTGCTTGGAAGAGTGACAACTCCATTCTAAATATCGGTGCTTGAAAGAGTGACAACTCCAACCTAAATATGGGGGCTTGAAAGAGTGACAACTCCATTCTAAATATCGGCGCTTGAAAGAGTGACAACTCCAACCTAAATATGGGGGCTTGGAAGAGTGACAACTCAATTCTAAATATCGGTGCTTGAAAGAGTGACAACTCCAACCTAAATATGGGGGCTTGAAAGAGTGACAACTCCATTCTAAATATCGGCACTTGAAAGAGTGACAACTCCAACCTAAATATGGGGGCTTGGAAGAGTGACAACTCAATTCTAAATATCGGTGCTTGAAAGAGTGACAACTCCAACCTAAATATGGGGGCTTGAAAGAGTGACAACTCCATTCTAAATATGAGGGCTTGAAATAGCAACTTAAACACATTGTTACCTAATCAAATTCAATTTCAAAGACGCTAAATACGAATAAATGAATAGAAAAAAGTGAAAATGGTAATGCATTCAGGATAATATGATTACCATTGAAGAATAATATGTGTTCAGAATGACATGATTACCGCGTTAGAAAATATATTCTAACCATTTAGAATATATATATATTCTACAAACAGGAATATGAACATATGATTTGTAAGTTTACGTTACGGCCATACATGTTGTTTCCTAAAACTGAAGTTTCACCTTCATAGGTAATTAGTGGCGTGAATTCTGGGACCCGACACCAGCTACCTCCCACTGTCGCCTGAAGCGATATCCTCTTTGTCCGGCCTGACCCAGCAGCCGACTACCCGGGGGGCAAACTCTACTAAATGTTCACCGACGCCACTCGCTAACAAATGTAAAGCTAATGTTCGTAGGTGTGCTGGTGATGTGTTTTATGGTGGCCACGCAGCACACTTAGATCCATAGATAAAAGCGGCGAGGAGATGACAGACAGAATGGAGCAATTATATCTGTTTGCCAGGCATGAGGACTTAATTGTGCTGCTGTTTGTGTGACTAGTGATTAGGTGTTTAGTCGCGGCGTCTCGGGGGCGCCACGCAGTATGCCGAACGGTGCTGTGTGGGATGAGAGGCGGGTCGACCCCCAACACACCCCAACAAGGTGCTATTATACGCGTACATTTATATATTAAGTTAATGGGTCATTCTCTAAAACTGGGAACCAAAGTGTGACATGGAAACCAAAAGTGAAAACCTTCCAAATAATAGCAAAAATCCTTCCAAATAATAGCCTAATCCAATGTCCTATGAAGGTATGCATGTTGTGTATATATGTCAGAGTTGAAAAAAATGTATTTCACTTTTTGAATTAGATCTTATACAAATTGAGCAATACATTAATATCACTTGTGTAACATGAAAATCAAAGACACACCCAGAATCTCATTTTAACATATAAAACATAGTCAAACAAGATTTTCTTGATTACTGTTAAACCAAGAAGATTATGACTTTCAAGAAAAAAGTTGAAAAATAAGTTGAAAAACATTTGGCTACATGTATGGTGTAAATTTTCACATTTTCACTCTAGCGCAAAATCATACAATTATAATTTTGATATCTTTTGTGGGATAAATTCAATACATGTAGAACTGCTAACAGACAGAGGCTGCAATACTTATTTGACTTGTTATCAATAAAACAAAGACTTAATTATCAGCATCGTAACGTGGAAACCAAATATGTGGTGCCCAGTTTTGGAGAATAACCCTAATACTCTTTAAATAGTTGCAACTGTTATGCTTGCTATAGAGGCCGCATTTTGAGGTTGTTTGTGGTTGATGTTACTCTTGCCTTGTGAGTATGTATATATTGTAGAAATTTGAGTTAGTTTGTGGTTAATGGTTCTCTAGCCGTGTGTGAGTATATATATATATTGTAGTTAAAGCTGTAGGTTTGGACTGGCTAGGGCTGTGTGGTGGGGGGGTGGGGGTGGCCAGGTGGCCCGTGAAGGTGGCTGTACGTGCTGAACGCACGTACCACGCAGGTACAGCACCCCGACCACCATGACAACCAGGTAGCGCCGTCCTACCGGACCCGCCCGCCACAATGAGCAGGCCACCACGTTCACAGCACACACACCTGTCTTTGTCTGCATCAGGCTGCCACGTTCACAGCACGCCCACCTGTCTTTGTCTGGGTCAGGCCACCACGTTCACAGAATGCCTGCCTGTCTTTGTCTGTGCCAGGCCACCACATTCACAGCGCACCCATCAGTCTTTGTCTGCATCAGGCCGCCACGTTCACAGCATGCCCATCAGTCTTTGTCTGCATCAGGCCGCCAAGTTCACCACCTGTCTTTGTCTGCATCAGGCTGCCACGTTCACAGCATGCCTGTCTTTGTCTGCATCAGGCCACCACGTTCACAGCATGCCTGTCAGTCTTTGTCTGCGTCAGACCACCACATTCACAGCACACCCGTCAGTATTTGTCTGTGTCAGGCTGTCACATTCACAGCATGCCCGTCAGTCTTTGTCTGTGTCAGGCCACCATGTTCACAGCATGCCCATGAGTCTTTGTCTGCATCAGGATGTCATGTTCACAGTATGCCCGCCTCTCCTTGTCTGCATGAGGCCGCCATGTTCACAGTATGCCCGCCTGTCTTTGCCTGGGTCAGGCCACCACGTTCACAGGATGCCTGTCTGGCTTTGTCTGTGTCAAGCCACCATGTTCACAGCACACACGTCAGTCTTTGTCTGCATCAGGCCACCACATTCACAGCATGCCGGCCTGTCTTTGTGTCAGGCCACCATGTTCACAACACACACCTGTCTTTGTCTGTGTCAGGCCGCCACATTCACGGCATGCCCCCCTGTTTTTGTCTGTATCAGGCTGCCACATTCACAGTATGCCCGCCCGTCTTTGTCTACGTCAGGCCACCACGTTCACAGCATGCACATCAGTCTTTATCTGCATCAGGCCGCCATGTTCACAGTATGCCCGCCTGTCTTTGTCTGCATCAGGCCACCACATTCACACCATGCCCATCAGTCTTTATCTGCATCATGCGGTCAGATTCACAGTATGCTCGCCGGTCTTTGTCTGTGTCAGGCCACCACATTCACAGCACGCCCATCAATGTTTGTCTGCATCAGGCCGCCATGTTCACAGCACACACACCTGTCTTTGTCTGCATCAGGCCATCATGTTCACATCATGCCTGCCTGTCTTTGCGTCATGCCACCATGTTCACAGCACACATGCCTGTCTTTGGCTGCATCAGACTGCCAAGTTCACAGCATGCCCATCAGTCTTTATCTGCATCAGGTCGCCACGTTCACAGCATGCCCGTCTGTCTTTGTCTGCGTCGGGCAGCCGGGCTGCAAATATTGCAGCCTGATTAAGCCCCACTCACACGTACCCGGATCAGAGGCTGGATGAGCCCCGGACCGTCATCCGGGGTGGTCCGTGGCGATCCGGCGTGATCCGTGGCTCGTCCGTGGTGGTCCGGCGTGATCCGTGGCTCGTCTGGGGTCTGCCCTGGATGTTTTTAAATGTTTTAAACATCCTGGGGCGGTCCGGGGCATTTAGCGATCCGGCGGTGGTCCGGGTAGTCCGGGGGTGAACCGGGGCCGGTCCGGGGGTGAACTGGGGGTGGTCCGGGGCTGTTTCACCCCAGATGAGCCACGTATCAGCCACGGTTTAACCCGGACCACCCCCAGACTTTCCCGGACTACCCCCTCCTGTAGCCACGGACCACTCCTGGACTGCCTGGAAAAGCCCCGGATCAGCCCGGATCCCCACCGATCAGCCACGGATCGCACCAAACTGCCCGGTTTACCCCAGATCACTCATCCGACACTAGTCCGTGACTACACCGGGGGTGGTCCGGGGCGATCCAGCCTCTGGTCCGGGGGTCGTCCGGCTCAAAATCCGGGGCTAGTCCGGGTAGGTGTGACTGGGGCTAAATTTAAAGAAGTTCAGCAGTGGAGAAGTTAAAACTGATCTGGCCAATGCTTTCTTAAGCATTCTTGGACGTATTTTAATATCATCTCATAGACAATGGTATTTGCCTTTGAAACGGAACTGGCATATTAAAATCATACATACATACATACATACATACATACATACATACATACATACATACATACATACATACATACATACGTACGTACGTACGTACGTACGTACGTACATACATACATACATACATACATACATACATACATACATACATACATACATACATACATACATACATACATACATACATACATACACACACACACACACACATACATACATACATACATACATACATACATACATACATACATACATGCATGCGCACACACACACACATACACATACACATACACAAACATGGGAAGAGAAGCATGGACACTCCCACTTCTTCGTCTTGAAACCGTTGTATGTATTGTACTTATATCAAATATGGCATGGGCATCGGATCGAATTGAAATAATTATTAGGTTTAATGGGGGACATTTCGCGTAGTTATTTTTCCCTACGATAGGGGTCCGCATCGGTACTAGTGGGCCTAAACGGATATATTACAACGTGAGTGTGTGTGAGTGTCACTGTAAGCGTGTGTGACTATTTAACTGTGTGTGTGGAGTGTGAATGTATACGAGTGTGTGAGTGTGTCAGTACTCAGGACCATACCATTACAATGTCAGTATACAGGACCATACTGTCAGTATGTCAGTGCATAGGACTACAGTTAGTATGTCATTACACTGGACTACAGTCAGTACACATGACCAGACTCAGTAGGTCAGTACACTGGACTAGTCAGTAGACAGGACTACAGTCAGTACACAGAACTACACCGTCAATATCTCAGTACACAAAACTGTACTGTCAGTATGTCAGTACTCATGACTACAGTCAGTACACAGGACTATACCATACCATCAATATATCAGCGCACAGGACTACAGTCAGTACTCAGGACCATACCACCAGTATGTCAGTACACCAGACTACAGTCAGCACACAGAACCATACAATCAGTATGCCAGACTACAGTCAGTAGTCAGGACCATGTCATCAGTATGTCAGCACACAGAACTAGTCAGTAGACAGAACTATACCATCAGTATGTCAGTACACAGGACCAGTCAGTACATAGGGCTAGTCAGTACACAGGACTAATCAGTACACAGGACAATAATGTCAGTACACATGATTACAGTCAGTACACATGACAATACTGTCAGTACACAGGACAATACCATCGGTAAGTCAGTACACAGGACTATACCATCAGTATGTCACTACTCAGGACTACAGTCAATACACAGGACTACACCATCAGTATGTCAGTACACAGGAGTAGTCAGTACACATGACTAACACCAGTATGTCAGTATGTAAGTACAATGTACACCAGACTGCAATCAGGACACATGACTATACAATCACTGTCAGTACACAGAACTACAGTCAGTACGCAGAACTATACTGCCAATATGTGTTTAGGCCCACTGGTTCAGTGGCGACGCCAACGGCAATTGTTTGAACCACAAAATCGCAATTTCTCCCGTTGTTCTAGTTTGCATCATGACTTCATGCTGTAACATATATTCTGTTCACACATAAAAACGCGCCATGTAATATTGTGAGTGATGCTGCCTGTTGGGAACTTTGAGTTAAACATTCACAAACGTAGGCATCCAGATTCCATTTGTACACGATAAACCATCTCCATGATTTATTTCCGCGACCTCTGATATTTACCAATTAACATTCACAAAATCACTATATATATATATGACGGAAATTGGTTAGTCTGACCTTTGTCTTGATGTTGCTAGAACATAAAACCCAAACAAGAAAGTTTGTCAGGGGTGATAGTACAGTCACAATAAGGATAGTTGAAACCTGACTTCCAGCATTTTCCGCCATTCCATGACAAGTGACAGTGCTAATCTATAAGGGAATATCCGTGTTTTCGCAGAAATTTGCTGTTGGTTCTGCCGGAACACACTAGGTGGCGCCAAGGTCTTCGCCTGATTTCTACATTTGTGCCAGAGACCATTTTCATCCATGTAGAACATACTAGACAACAATATGGAAATTAATATATTGCATGTTAAGTTTAACGAACTAGAAAATACATTTATTGAACACTTACTGTAAAATTTATTTATCAAACAAATTTGATCATAGTGCATGCTGTGCAAATGATCCAGTTAAAATCACCATTAATACCGTCCAAGGCCACCAGAGGCGCACACACGTTTGTCTTTAGCTGACTATTTGTATATTTTATACCATGTTGAATAATCAAAATCCAGATAACGGAAATAGCCCTATATGGGCGCCGCCATTTGTATACTCATGTTGAATAATCAAAATCCAGGAAATGGAAATAGCTCATCGATATTCTGCGGTGAGGCCTTATGCCCATATTTATGTTATTCGGGCTCAGCGATTGGTTAATATACTCGTGTTGAATCGCATAATAATAAATGAATAATTCTCCGCGCATTTATATATATGTCACTAGACTAGTTTGTAATTCCAAACTTCCATGTTATGCCAAATTGTTATGTATAATTCTATTAATTTTGAATCAAATCGAAGTTTTGTACTGCGCGTACGTCTTTTCTTTGCTGTCGACACCGTTTTCAGCATGTATTTCTATGGCGGCGCGGGGGTCGGTCCTAAGCATTGCTTATTCATATTAATTATATAGGCATCTTTTCTTTTGTTTACTGGAATTGAATTAATTGATTGTAGTTAGATTCATTGTGTAATTTAGCCTTTGCTATTTGAGCAAATTAAAATGTTAGTCCTGAACTGGGAAATTAGATAATTGGATTATTAAAGACAATTAGTCAATTACTTTTGAAATTATGATATTAAATTCTGCTTTACAAGTGATATGTGTTAATTTAAATAGATTTTGTTGTTGCCGAATGTCACGAAATACTTTCAGTGATGTCAGTAGACATGTTTTAATTTGTCAAATAGATTTAGTTAATGTTGTGTAGCATGTGTAGATTACATACTGATTTTAATTATAAATGAGTAGTGTGTGGGTTATCATAATCACCATCATCACCGACGTCAGTAGTTACCGTTTGTTGGTAGTTGCAGAGCGACTAGGATGGGTAGATTAATCTAAGTCGTATTAACATTGCAATGCCTTAGAGATTCGTTATGTTGTTGTTTACATCTTAGCACATTAAGTCATACAGATGGTACCGACTTATGACAGTGCGCACTCATGGCGACTTTATAGTGCTGCCCCACTGGGAGACCAGGCCACCAGCACCATGACCTGATATCCCAGTCAGTCACATTATCCTGACACTGAGCCAACCAGTGCTTGCCCTATACTAATAATGCCAAGTATCGAGCCTTGGTCGAGTCAATCCAACATGGGAGACGGACGCTTTAACTCATTCGGCCACCCCACCCCGTCTGGTTCCTTTAGAAGATAAACAAGTAATATGTGTAGACTACATTCTTTCTTTAACCTTAATGTTAATAATAATAGTATGTGTAGATTACAGTCCATCTTCAGTTGCTAAATGAGTAGTATGTGTAGACTACCTTCTTTCTTTGAACCTTAATGATAGTCGTATCTGCATATTACAGTCCATCTTTTGTCGTTAAGCGACTAGGATGTGTAGATTAGATTCTGCCTTTAACATTAAAATGTAGATTGTAGTCAGTCTGTAGTCACTGAGCGAGTAGTGTGTAAACTGCATTCTTTCTTTAGCCTTAATATTACTTTTACTACTTTATTTGTGGTATGTGTAGATTACAGTCTGTCTCTATTTGTTAAGCAGGTGGTATGTGTAGACTACATTCTTTCTTTAACTTTAATGTTAGTCGTATGTATAGATTACAGTCTTTAGTGACTAAACGAATAGTATGTGTAGACTACATTTCTTCTTTAATTTTAATGTTAGTCATATGTGTAGACAAAATTCTTTCTTTCACCATAATTTTAGTGCAATGTGTAGAGTACATTCTTTCTTTAATCTTAATGTTAGTCCTATGTGTAGACTACATTCTTTCTTTTATCTTAATGTTAGTCTTATGTGTAGACTACATTCTTTCTTTAATCTTAATGTTAGTCCTATTTGTAGACTACATTCTTTCTTTAATCTTAATGTTAGTCTTATGTGTAGACTACATTCTTTCTTTTACCTTAATGTTTGTGGGTATGTGTAGACTACATTTCTTCTTTAATCTTAATGTTAGTCATATGTTTAGACTACATTCTTTCTTTCACCATAATGTTAGTCCTATGTGTAGACTACAATCTGTGTCTAGTGGTGCGATTATCTCACAGCACGGCGGTGTTTGATTCACTGTGGCAGAGCCTGAAATACAAGCACATCTTGGCACACATATATACCTCACTAGAGACTCACTGGCTCCCTCTGTCGGTTCCCTTCTGCGTCCCTCACCGCGTTCCTCTCCCCTTTCGAAGCGGAGTGCTGAACCATTTGTAAAGGTTATCAAGAGGCTGGTCTACAGGTGGCAATGCGTTGCCGTACAGTTTAGCTATACATATAAACCCATACACTTCCCAGACTAGGCTAGGACTAGTAGGAAAGAGAGCTGATGAATTTGCACATTTTACACATCGTTACTTGCGCGTACACCGTACTGCCGTCAGCTACTTAAAGATCGTCTGTCTGCTGGGAGTACCAACATAGTACCCCTAATTAAATACAGACAATATTCAGTGTGCTGATTTCCGTAATTATTGAGCATGCACCCTGCAAGTGAGACTTTAATTACAACGTTCACTGCGCAAAGTTTATGCAACTATAAATGCAACTGCATATTTCTGACTTGGAGCATCATATTAGGTAGCGGCAGCGAAATTTTAAAATATGCATAGGCTGCAATATTTTTATTCCATCCTGTGGAAGTTGAAATTACAAGCCTAAATCCAAAAACAGTTAGGTTATAAACATTATTGTTCTTGAGATAATAATTTTTTAAGATTAAATATATAAAAATGTATTAATTTTGAATTAAAAGTGGAACTTTGACCAAATATAATATAAAAAAAAAAAAGGAAGGATGTGAGGGGAGTTCTGCTAACCAATTTCCATTCTATATATATAAAGGAATCATATTAGGTGCCGGTGTAGCAGGAAATTGCAAACCCCTGGAAATTGCACACCCCGGGGTTTGCGATTTCCTAGGAAATCACAAACCCCTCCTGGAAATCGCAACCCCCCCCCAGGCTTTGTAGCATTTTGTAATATTCCGCTGACACACTAGTAAATAATGGTTTAAAGAATGGATAAATAAGAATTTGGAACATTAAGATAGTTCTATTTACTGGATGCATTGACTGAAGTTGGAACTAAAAAGGCTATTTTGCTAACAACATTGTTTACTTTGCCGATCCTGAAACTGAGTGATAATACCAGGATATTGCTGCACCTCTTTGCCTGGCCTTTATAATGGCCACAGTGGCGATATCTGTGAATAAAGGCCGTTTTCAGTGCATGTGCGGTCGGAATTACGAACTGGACTATAGCAAAGCCATAACGAGACCCATTAGGGCCTAGATCAGCCAGAAGAGGATCTGTAAGTTAAAGATGTTTTCATTAGGCTAAAGGCTGGGAAACATGGGGGGTTTGCGATTTCCAGGGGGGGATATGTGATTTCCTAGGAAATTGCAAACCCCCCATTGCGTTATATGGCATGGGAGTTTGCGATTTCCTAGGTCATAACAAATGGGGGTTTGCGATTTACAGGGTTTGCAATTTCCTGCTATACTGGCAGCGAAATAAAAAAATGTACGTAGGCTGCAATATTTGTTATTCCATCCTGTAGACGTTGAAATTACAAGCCTAAATCCAAAAACAGTTAAGTTATAGACATTATTGATCTTGAGATAATAATTTTTTTAAGATTAAATATATAAAAATGTATTAATTTTGAATTAAAAGTGGAACTTTGACCAAATATAATTAAAAGTGAAAGGATGTGAGGGGAGTTCTGCTAACTAATTTCCATTCTACATATATAAAGG
Source organism: Branchipolynoe longqiensis (assembly GCA_030323885.1). Classification (NCBI taxonomy): domain Eukaryota; kingdom Metazoa; phylum Annelida; class Polychaeta; order Phyllodocida; family Polynoidae; genus Branchipolynoe; species Branchipolynoe longqiensis. The sequence goes on from CM059199.1 coordinate 31,070,822, forward strand.
AATTTAAATTGTCAATTGCTAAATCAATTAGTCAAGCAGATTTTTAATAAGACTGTCAAAAAGTGCAATTCATAACAAACAGATCATACTGATTTGGCTTGGCCAAATAGTCATTTTCAAAGCATGGTATTTTCTAGGAAAACCACAACAAAACTGAATAAATGCTAAATAGTTCACCTATTCATAACAGTGTAAAACCCTATTTTTCTATCTTCTCTATCTGCAGAGAATAAAAAGATATTTGCATCCAAAAATGTGAAAAGTGTAATTGTTTGCATGTAAACATCACATGTAAGTGAATTTCTTTCAACATTTCAATCTTTGAAAGCTCATTGCAGCAAAACAATCTTTTGAATCTTCCTCATATTTGGCACAGTATTACAATCACCATGCACTGAGACTAATAGATATTTTTTATATCAATATTATATCCCAAAATATTGAAAATATTGAATTTTGATTGAACATATAAAGACAGATTGTCGGAAAACCAAATGTATCAATTGAACATATAAAGACAGATTGTCGGAAAACCAAATGTATCAATTTGATGAATTTTTAAATGCTCATTGTAGTTTAACCAATTGGTTAAACTTCCTATATATTGGCAGTGCTCATCATCTGGAGGTAATACACATTATCCTATAAATATTCTGTCTAGAAATACAAAAAGTGCATTTTGATTGCACATACAAAATAAAAGTGTACAAAACAACAAATATAAATTTGTTCATCAAGCTTTGAACACTCACTGGGGCTCATCCACAGTGGCTGGATCTTCTTCAAATTTTGCAGACATAGCATATGGAACTAATGCATATTAGCTATACCAATAACTTAGCTAAAAATATCAAAAGCTGCATCTTGATTGCAAAGAACATATTTAAAAGTGTCTGAAACCAGAAATAAATATTTAAATAAATCTTTAAATATTCACTGTGCCTAGACCAATGGTTGGATCTTTCCCAGATTTGGCCCAATATTAGATTATATATTCTCTAAAATATCTGTGGTGAATTGCAGCAGAGGGAGAGGGAGACCAAGAACATCATGGTTTACAAATATTTCACAGTGGACAGGCTTGAATTATTCACAGTCTATCAGAACAGCACAACATCGGGACAAGTGGAGAACCATTGCATCCAACCCTCGACTAGAGGACGGAACTATTGATTGATTGAATATATCTCAATAGACATCAATGTCACATACATGTTTCGACATGGGTGTTACCATTGGGAAACTAGTGTGGTCAGCAAAGGCCCCAAACAAGTTGGTGTCAATATTCTGTCTGCGGCTCCTTGCACTAACTAACACTATAGTAAGATTGATATCATTGGAAAGGCAATCAAATTGCCTATCTATCCATACCAAATCTTATTAGGTTTTAAATATTTTTTAATTCAGTAAATCGGTTTTAAACTTTCAAAATAATTTAAATTGTAGAATCTGCCCTGATTGACATATTTGACCTACGGCAAACTATATATGGGTAGAAAGCTGAGGTCATTGCGCTTCTAATGATACCATCCATGACTTTCTATGGTGTAGTGCAAGGAAGCGCGATTCCATTAAAAATACCCTGTTTTCAGAGTCGTTTTCATTTACACCAGTAATGAAGGAATATTACCTAAATACACTCATCATACAAATGCATTTTACTTAAATAGAAACTTACTCTATATTCAATCCAAGAACAACATTGTATAGAACAGATGTTGATCTTCTAGGCTATGCAATCTCATCAAAATCAAATACATACAGAAATAGTTACAAGCAAGTGAATATTGATGAGGGGAAAGCACCATTCCTGGACTTGTTCATGTCGCTGCCGGTACCTAATCATATCTTACTGACAGTGGACTGAAATGACTAATGTAGGTGACAAATGTACACATGTCACTGCCAGCTATTTGTTTTTATATTTATTTCGTTTTTAGATCGACATATCCGATTTAGGCATATTCCAGCCGATCAATAATATTATTTTTGTGAAATTAGTTCAGTTAATTAATTATAATTCCTGTGTGGGAGGCGATCGGTCTTCAGTTCAATCAAACCAATTAGGTACACAATTGATGGTTTCTCTTTGGCATTACTAGGATGACTAGTGACTGAGTGGGAGACTGGGGATGGTGCCTGCATATCATATCTCAGTTGGGCAACACTGTAAAACTGCTGTGAAATCTGTGCCAATTAAGTCGGTTCCCGTCCTGAAATGGCCTTGGGTGTTGCGAGGAAGTAAGAGCCCAATATACCAAGCTAAGCTGTATACAGATGTACTCTCTGAATACGAAATTTCCGAGATGCCAACATTGGTGTTCACGCAACCCTAGTGGCACCCCTCGCCATTCCAGGGTTGAGGTGAACACCTTGCAGTTGGGAAGGCCCTACCTACTTAGCTTTGTCAAACGGAAGTATGTCAATGAGTTCAGAGGAAGCTTTGTCCGCAGTAAAGGTGGGTGTCGGGGTGAGGTAGCACTCTACTTCCGGTCTGCAAACACGCCAGGTCGCAGCTCCATTCCTTCTTAGGGAACCAGCCAAGACTAAATCAGCGAAGACCTATTTTGACAATGTGCATAAGTGAAGGAGTGGAGCTAATGCAGTTTGTAAATAAATACACATATGTTGACGTGCTCAACAGGTGCACACTGCTCGGACAGCGCAAGCCGGTGTGACGTCACCGATAAGTTAGGTTGTATTCACCTGCCGTACATTTGGGTAGCAGGTGTGCGCATAGGGGGGGGGGGGGTAGTGGTGGACGCGGCAATCACAATCGCAATGGAGACCAGGTGAGAGTACAGGTGGGCGGGCCGACACTAATCACCGCGCGGTGGCGCTGCCAGCAAGCCGGATCTGAAGGTGCCCGGAAATGTCAGCCACGCCGCTCGGTTTGCTAACGATTCGCCGACATTGTCCGCGGTAATACCGGTGTGCTGATGCTGCTGCACCTGTGCCAATGGGCCCTCGTCTCACCTGCCCCGTGTGTGTGACCACTGCACGGCGATAATTAAAGTAAGAACACCTTTAATGAAAAACAAGGGGGAGGGGGGGGGGGGCCCAAATACAAACATGCAGTATAGCAATTACGTTTTTGGTGGTTTCTGCCGAGCTCATGTCGAGAGTTGGTAGATTTTGCGATTGTTGGAGACCTGACATCAGTCACAATGTCTTTGGTCTGTAAATTAATAAGCAACGTAAGCTTTTGCTCTCATCCTCCGCAGTGCATTATGCAGCACCGGCGTTAGTCAACCATATGTAGCACATTTTGTACATGGAACGTTCTCAGCGAAATACGTTGCATCGGGTCCTAACTGGAGACGGCACTAGGAAACTGATGCAGCAGCTAAAAGCATCAATACTCGACCCGTAAACACTGTGTTTGGCATATAATTGATAGGGTCTGACATTCCTGGACCATATCAATTATATTCCGGTAACATTTCATGAAAATAAAGAGTAAAGATTTAATGAAAATATAGCTCATCACTGATAACCAATATGAACGCACATAGGCAGCGAGTGTTTCTCGTAGTTTATAGCTCGTCCGCCAAGTGGCGCAACTGGTAATTGATTTGGCGTGTTGGACAAATAATTCGCCAATTTTGATCGAAGTGACGAGTGAATGTCCTTCCTGTACGCTGGGGTTCATGGCCTAGACTCTGTGGTTCGTGGTCTACAATCTGTGGTTCATGGTATGCACTCTGGTTCATGGCCTTCATGCTGTGGTTCATGGTCTACACTGTTTTTGTTTGTTGTTTTACGTCCTAGCAACATCTAAAGGTCATCAGGACGAGCTCCGACTTGTGACTGCGCACTCATGGCGACTTTATAGTGCTGCCCCGCTGGGAGGCCAGGCCGTCGGCACCTTGATCCGATTCCCCACGGGTAGATCTGGGGTGTTTACATCCCTGGGCTGAGTGGGGGTGGGGTGCGGTAGGTCGTCTCAGGCCTCAGTCACACTACGGTGTGCGACCACTTTGCGACCAAAAACCGGTAACCTCCTTCTGACCAAAGCACAAAAAAAGGTGTGAAAAACAATGGTTGCCGACCTCAGGGCGAGCATTTTGGTCGTAAGGAGATTGCAAGTTCTGCACCAAAAACCTCATTGCGACCAAAATGGTTGCAAGGAGGTCAGCGACCACTTTCAACCAGTCGGTGTCCAATTGGCATTTTGGTCACACAATGGTTGGGAGCTGTACGGTGACTGTGCTATTAGCTGGGAATGACTTGGTAGGGGTTGTGGTGGTGGTGGCCTTCGTGGGGGTTCGGCTTAGCTGGGGCTGATTTGGGGGGGGGGGGCTTAGCCGGGGGCTGACTTTGTGGGGGGAGGAGGGGGGGGGGGACGGGTCCTGTTATGACAGGGGACGTCAGGCCACGCGTTATGTAGCGTCTCCCCTGTCACACTGTCGACACGAACCTGCACTCCGGAAGGCTAGTAGTATGAGAAAGTGGGCCTGTGGCTGGGTGTGAGGGCCGGGATTGGGATGAGGGGGGGGGGGGTGTCAGGGATGATTTATCTAGTGGGTTATGACGTAATAGTCTGAGGATGCCAGCAGATTGCCGTCTGGGTGTCCGCCCATATTGGGACCTTCCACGTTACTCATTTCACCACCAGATGGCATGGCCGAATGAGTTGAGCGTCCGCCTCCCGTTGTGGTAGGTCGTGGGGTTCGAACACTGGCCGAGTCAAACAAATGGCTTAAAAATGTATACTTGTCGCTACCTAGCCTGGCACTCGGCATTATTAGGATAGGGTAAGGGGCAATGGGATGAGGAAGACCAATCATCTGTGATTGAAATTTCCCCTGCTTAATCAATCAATTAATGTACCGACAACAACAAAATGTCCCTGTGGGCAGCTCCAACCCCAACTCGCTGGTGTTATGGACTTGGCCGTAAATGTGTGTTAGCATTTAGGCGCACGGTGGCAATAGGCGTCAGTTACTAATCCATTATTGAATGCCCGCTTCGGTGCGGGAAGAACTGAATTTGGCGGGTTCGGTTTCAAACCAGTCGCTCTGTGTTACCACCTCCTTCCAACCCCAATTCGACAATTTCAAACGCTGACTCATCAACCCCGAGTGTCGCATGTGCCATCTGATTTCACCTTTACCAACTGTTTACCGAGCATTCCTTAGCAATACCAAATAACTGCACTGTCCAGGAAAGGGGCATGGTTGCCATGCCTGGTTGGTTGTTTGAGTCCTGGCAATATCTAAGGTCATATCATGACAGGTACCCACTTGTGACAGTGCGCACTCATGGCTACTTTATAGTGCTGCCCAACTGGGAGACCAGGCTGCCAGCACCATGATCTGATATCCCATTCAGTCACATTATCCTGACACTGAGCCAACCAGTCCTGACCCTATCCCAATAATACCGAGTGCCTAGCTAGGAAGTGACAAGTATACATTTTAAAGTCATTTGGTTTGATCCGACCAGGGTTCGAATCCCACGATCTACCAAAATGGGAGGCGGACGCTCAACTCATTCGCGAGGCGCCAGTACACTTCGTGTGTGAAATATAAGGGGTGTACACACATTCACAAGTATAAACTGAATGGTGGTTGGTGCTGTTGGTTCTGGTCTGGTGGTTGTGCCTCATCTGACTAGTAAAACTAAAACGTGGCCTATCTATCAGTAGTGGAAGCTAAGCACCGAGCAGCTCACCAACCTATTCATGGTTCTTCTCAATTTTCTCTTTTGATTACGTAATCGCCAAGTTGCGTTCTCTTCGGAATGTTTCAATTAGATATAAACTTGCAAATAATTAAAATTTATTCAGTAAATTTGAGTGCGCAGTACTTATAGCAGGATGGTGTGGGCTAATTAATTGGTTTATTACGTCGTGAACTGTTATCTAGATGACGAGTGGTTTGTGGTCTTATGTCCGTAGCCATGTAATTATATGACGGTACACCGACTGTAGTTGATTATGTTGACGTCTTGCTGTAACTGGAACCCAGGCGGCAACTTGCAAGGAGATTATCCTGCACTGGTCCAGCCCACCTATATGCCACTGCTAGAAACGACAAGTATCATTAACTTAAGGACGCGAAACGTGAAGACTTGTTAGTCTAAAATCGACGATCCCGTCTGGTAGTAGGAGTAGTTATATTTGTATTACATATTTTATTTTAGCAGTGGCAATAGCAATAATAGTAGTTGCTAATATATTTGTTGTGTTGTTTTTTCATTCCGACGTGTCATTAAAAAAAAAAAAAAAATCCTGCATTTTTTTGTGTAATTTGAGGGTGAGGTAGATACCATTTAAAAATCGATGTATGTTTCTTTTTAATCATTTTTATTTATTTATTTGACAAATTTGACATGGACGAGACTAGAATGTGCATGATCAGATGAATGCACAGCTTTTCAAAACCAAAACACGTAGCCAGATTTGATCCTACATATCCAAATTAGATACTGGTGCACTCATATATATAATATATAAAACAGTTATTGCTGCAGAGAATGAATTGAAAGTTAATGCTGAAGCCTATGAGGTCCAATATTTTGATGTGCATGCCACAATTAATTTGGCATGTTTTCGTTTAAAATATCTTCAAATGTCACTCCAAACTACGAAGGAATGTATGTAGGCTATAAATAATTTTATTGTCAACTTTTATATCTATCTTTTCTTTTTCTTTTAAAGCTGCAGTCTGATGGTTTTGAGTTTCTGTAATTTCCTGAGATAAATATATTAGCTTGATCGTTATTATCCACCATACTTTAGTTTGAGGTAACTTTTGTTTCAAATGGCTAATTCTGTTTAGATATTGCAAACATGGCAAGCACATGAAAATTATTCTTTTGGTTTTGAAAATTTGATATTTTCATCGGACTATGCAGCTTCAAACAAAATGTGGCAGGAATTCAAAAGCAAGTGTGTAGTTTACGTGAAATGCGTGTGTATTTGTGTGCGCCGGTGTCTCGTGCTGTTAAATGGCGTGTATCGGTATCGGTGCTGTTAAATACCGTGTATCGGTATCGGTGCTGTTAAATACCGTGTATCGGTATCGGTGCTGTTAAATGGTGTGTATCGGTATCGGTGCTGTTAAATGGCGTGTATCGGTATCGGTGCTGTTAAATACCGTGTATCGGTATCGGTGCTGTTAAATGGTGTGTATCGGTATCGGTGCTGTTAAATGGCGTGTATCGGTATCGGTGCTGTTAAATGGTGTGTATCGGTATCGGTGCTGTTAAATGGCGTGTATCGGTATCGGTGCTGTTAAATGGCGTGTATCGGTATCGGTGCTGTTAAATGGTGTGTATCGGTATCGGCGCTGATCGCTCATTGTCGGGCAGGTGATAACATCAGTGTTGGCCATCACAAACGTCTACTGCATATTCATAGATCATCCCAACACGCCCAGCGCCGGACCCCTTTTACCAAGCGCTGCTCGCACCGTGTCACCAAAGTGACTGTGCGTTTCTTTGTTTAACGAACCCTCAGGACAAAAAGTAAACATCGACTATTGGGGGTCATACAGTTGTTATGTTAAACATATCTGACTGAAAACAAAAAAAATCACATTTCAAATTGAGGAATGCTTTATGAGGTGAACCAGGCACGGTGGACGAATCGATAGAGCACCGGCTTCCCGTGCGGAAGATCGGGAGTCAATCCATTCCGAATGAGTCAATCCAATGTCTTACAAAATTGATACTCGTCGCTACCTAGCCTAGCATTCTTTACGACTAGTCAGCACTGGTTAGCTAATTTGTATATTTTCTAATTTCATCTTAACAAAGAAGTTGGAAAAATCTCATTAAATTTACGCATTAATAGTACTATCTCCATGGACCGTTCCGATTAGAGACTATACATAACCATTATAGATCACACATTTTTTTCCGAACTAAATGCTTGTGATATTTGTGAGTAAAGGTATGATTCCATCTACACAGTATGCAGCATGCGAATGCGACAAAAAAACATTCGCACCGATCAGTGCATTGAATGATCCACTTTGCCGTCCATGCATTCGCATTCGTATTCGCAACCGACATGCATCGTCGTGCATTTACATGCTTTTCCATTTGTTGTCGCATTCGCATACCGCACACTGCATATATTGAATCTTAGCTTCAGACGTCGCTGTTCATTGCCCATCAGTCTCAATGAGGTAATGGCTGCCGCTAGTTCCACCACTCCCCACCAGGGGTCGGGTCCGACTGGTCGTGGGCCGGGCATGGAGGTGGCGAGCCCACATATCATTGTGTGGATTGATTTTGCAGCTAAAAATACAAGTGGTCTCGTCGGGGCGGTGTTTGTGTGTGTGTGGTGGTGGTGGTGGTGGTGGGGTGGGGGGGGGGGAGTATGGGGTACATCGTTGGGCGGGAGCATCTTATAATAAGAGAGCATAACTGTCGAGCAGAACATGGGTAATATATCAATGCACACTTATTAATTATACCTCGGATGTTTATGGTGGCAGGAGAAGTGGGTAGGTAGAGGGTATTGCCTTGTCCTTTTATAATTCAGATGCTGTCATATGTGCACGTCGTCTGCTCCAGTCTACAACTGTAGTCTACCATGAGGGGGGGGGGGGGGGGGGTGTACTGGGTGGATGGCCTTGCAGTGGGCAGTGATACATTTGGTGTAGAGGGTATTGCCTTGTCCTTTTATAATTCAGATGCTGTCATACGTGCAGGTCGTCTGCTCCAGTCTACAACTGTAGTCTACCATGATGGGGGGGGGGGGGGGGGGGGTGGGTTACTGGGTGGATGGCCTTGCAGTGGGCAGTGATAAATTTGGTGTAGAAGATATTGCCTTGTCCTTTTAAAATTCAGATGCTGTCATACGTGCAGGTCGTCTGCTCCAGTCTACAACTGTAGTCTACCATGATGGGGGGGGGGGGGGGGGGGGGTGTACTGGGTGGATGGCCTTGCAGTGGGCAGTGATACATTTGGTGTAGAGGGTATTGCCTTGTCCTTTTATAATTCAGATGCTGTCATACGTGCACGTCGTCTGCTCCAGTCTACAACTGTAGTCTACCATGAGGAGGGGGGGGGGGGGGTGTACTGGGTGGATGGCCTTGCAGTGGGCAGTGATCACATTTGGTGTACATGACACCCCGCCACTGATGTACTGCGTTGCCTCACTCGGTGTTGTGGGGCTGGCGGCCGCAGTATCTTAATGTATGCTGATTTATCGGGGGTGCTTGCTACCAGGCGGGCAGGAAGGATCGCGAGTACCTCCTCCAGCCTCCTCCAGGGTGACGGCTGGCCGGTCGCCGGGCGTGCCACGGATATGATTAGGATCCCCTGCCCGCCCGTCCGCGCGTCCGTCCGCCTCGAGACAGCGGCGGAATGCAGCAGCAGAACGGGGTGGGGGTGAGGGTGTGAGGGGTGAGGGGTGAGGGGTGGGGCATGACAGGGTATCAGAGAATTGGGGGGGGGGGGGGGGTTTAAGGGGGCCAGGACAACAGGGAAGATATGTGAGGGGGGGGGGGGGAAGGACAGGTTTTTAGGGGATGTAGGTGAGCGGGGGGGGGGGGGGGTGATGGGGTGGAGGAGCTGAGTGTATCAGGGGAGGTAGGTGAGGGCTGGGGCCAGAAAACGGGGACGGTGAGGGTGGGGGGGGGTGGCAGGAGAGTATGTGAGGGGGGGCAGCGGGAGGGAGATGAGGGGTGGAGGAAGGACAGGATATCAGGGGAGGGTATGGAGCAAAATTTCATGTTTGAAGGAAAACAGGAAGTATGTGAAGGATGGGTGGGGCAGAGTTGGGGGGGGTGGGGGGTATCAGGCGAGGTAGATGAAGGTGGGGCAGGAAAACAGGACAGATAGGTGAGGGGTGGGGAAGGGTAGCAGCGGGAGCGGGTGGGGGTGGGGGGGGGGGGAAGCAGTGCAAAAGGGGCAGTGACGCGAGTGGGTTGGGCAAGCGAAGTGGCTGACGTGGGGGGGGGGGGGGGGGGGGGGGGTAAGACACTGGGGGCGGGGGGTGAAGCAAGGCAGCGAGGAAGGTGAGCCGCAAATGAGGGCAGCAGTATAGACGGGGGCAGGAAAGGTGGATCACACACCCTCTGCACAATAACTGTTTGTAGATTGTTTATCCTGTGGATGGTGTGGGTGGGTTTTGTGTTCAAGAAATTAGCATATGATGCTGCCTACCTTACTGGCGGTATCTATGATAGACATAGCTGATATGTATATAATATATATACATATATAAATACTATAATCATGTGAATTAATTATTGGTATACAAATACACTGAGGGGATCTTTTATTGTGTTTTAAAGAAACCATGCTAGAAATGAAGCAAACGAATAGAAATCTAATTGGAGGTGTTTAATGCGTCTTCCTTGGTTGTGTACGGTACGTGCAGCATGTTTGCAGTTGGGTATTTATTTTTGGGTGGTGTGTATTTGTGTTCTTGCCGGGGAGGATTGACGCTGTTCCCGATCAATTACCAAATAAGTGAGCGGTGGTGGTGGTGGTGGTGGTGGTGTGGGAGTCGATCAATTAATGGTACTGCAGAGTTAGTTGCGACAAGGTTCTCGAAAACAGTTCTTTTCTTGTGTAATCAACACACGATCACACACACACACACACACGCACACACACCACACACTTTCTTTCTCTCTTTTTTCTTCTCTCTTTCTCTTTCTTTCTCTCATGCTCGCTCTCTGTCTCGCTCTCTCATTTTCTCTAATGTTCTCTCTTTTTCTCTCTCTTTCTCTTTGTTTGCCTGTGGTTCAGGTACAGTATTGCTCATTACCGGTTTACTGTTCTAAACACGGCCACGTTGATACCAATTGCTCAAATGGACCCACACTCCCACCCTACACTGGTCAGTTACATGTAGTTAATATGGTGTTAATGTTAACGGTGCCTTGCATATAAGCCCCGTCCTGATATGACCTTAGATGTTGCTAGGACGTAAAACAATAACAAACAAACAAACAACTATAAGTTGCAATTGACTGGATCACTTGTTGGTGACATTCAAGTGTATCTGATCAGATTGAATGAAATCTGAAATTTACAGATGTCCTCTTTGACCTACATAAATGTGATGAGGGACAGCTTTTCAAAAGTAATCGTTCACTGTATGTCCCGAATGCAGCGTTCGTGTGGGATTTGTTCATTGTTACAGCAGACAAAGCACCCAGTACAACTCTCCCCTCCCCACGCCGTATTTAAGTTACTGGCCAGACACGCCACCTCGTGGAGCATGCGTACATCGATCTCGTGATGTCACCTTGTGTATGTGACGTCACACTTGGGGGGTCTAATGATCTAGTGGTCTAGCAGGCGACCGTCCATCCATCCGTCCGTCCATGCGCATGGGCAGAAAGCTGAAGTCTCGACCCAAAGTGGTCGCCTGGCTATTGATTATTGGGTTATGCCGAGTCAACCCCCTGACTCCCCTTACTCCCCACCCCCTTACCCCCCGAGCCGCCACCTCCCGCGTCTCCCATCACGATCCACGCTCAACTTTCTTTAATATGCCATCGTTGTCAAGGCAACAAAACGCAGCCAATGGCGGCCGGGCGTGCTTGGCCTATAGTGATGAATGCGGCTGGTTCCCGGCGGGTAAACACTCACTTCGCTGGTCATGGAAATGATGCCACGGCGGATCCCGGCGCCGAGCCGAATGGCGGCGGCACACGGTTCCCGGAAAATTGTCGTCTCCTCACGTTGGCAATATTAAAAAAACAACTGAGCTCTATGGGTGCTTAAATCAAAAGTCACGCTCATTATAGTGGTACTGACCACTGTAATACAACTGTTGTTTGGGTCCAGCACACATGATGATACCCTAACCAGGTTTTGTTGATGAAGCAACAAGGGTCGTGACGCTGCGAATCAGGGAGATTAAAGCCGTGTTTACACGGGGAATTGTAAAGCGAATCAGGCAAAGCAATTTATATGACGCGATGTAGTGGTGCATTTACACGGACCGAGTTTGAAAGTGTTTCAGCGCCGGGAACCAGCAGCCTTAGTTCCGCCTGTAGCCGGCGAGCACTGCTATTTTGCACAATCGCCGCCCGGGAACCAGCTGAATCGCATCACATAAACCACCTCTCAACCAGGTATTTTTAAAGCGCATCATATGAAGCGAATCAGCCCTAATCCGCCTCAGAGTCGCGTTTACACGGCGAATGTGAGGCGAACTAGGCAAGGCGATTTATATGAAGCGATTTAACTCTCCCGTGTAAACACGGCTTAAGTTCCCACCTGATGATGATAACCCCACACTCACCTCTCAACCTCACCCAATACACTCTACGTTCAGTAGTACTAGCTCTAAATCAACATGCTGATCACTGGAAGCAGCGTGAAAATATCCGCAGTTATGCATAACTTTATAAACTGGTAGTCACCATGTCCTGCTATTATCATACCAATGTTTGTGTCAGCTTTGAATAAAAAATTTTAGATCAGGAGCAACTTTGAGATTCTGTTTTGGTTAAAGCTGAAATGAAGATGTACTTCTGATGGATTATTGGATTTGTTGTTGAACATTAGGGACGCACAGGTGTCCAAATTGGGCATGCTATAATCCATAGCTAAAATAGGCTTCGTACATTCAGTAATTTGGCTCATTAGATCTTACATAGCGACATTGTGCTAGGTTGGTTTATGAGATCGCATAAAAGGTGTGACACGATGGTATTAAATGTAACCACACGCTGCTTAAATTTTGTATTTTTTCTACCCCATCGCCACCATAAATGACGATACAAAAGTCAGTTGTTAAAAAGTGAATGATTTCCGAATAATTTGTATTGTGCTAGACGATAGTAAATTCAAATAATGAATAAATAATGCGATGGCTGATTCATGATGTCAGCACTGTATGTGACTGCTGGAATCCGAAACTAGCCAAATGTTGATCGCTACCGTGTTTTACTGAGCAACAGCTAATTGAATCTGCATTTTAATCACACGAGTAATTAGAAGGGCTGAAGTGTCTTGGCTATAATGACCGAGCTGTGCAGTTGTATGTAATGCACATGCGCAGAAATGGCGGCGGTGGCGAGCGCGTAGTCTTGTATTAGGAGATCCGCCCTGCACGGAGTGAGGAAACCCACAGGGCTTACAAAACCTCGGCCAATAATGGCCGCCTGTCGCCTGCCCGCCGCCCCGCGCCGCGCTCCGGGGGTGGTGGGGGAAAGACGACTCAGCAGAAGAACAATCTCGATGTGGGTCACGTGACATAAAAAGGCGTCACGTGACATGTGACCCGGCGCGCGGTGATGGATGGGACGCCGGGTTGCCATGACGACACGCGCGGGCGGCAACATGCACCGGGAGCTTGTGGGGGAAAGTAGTCTGCGGCTCTCCAAACGGGAGAGTTATTAAAGTGTACTTGGCTTAATAAGATTGATTCTGCAATGTCTGCTAGGAGAGTGTCATGTTGTTTTCACTGTCGTCTGCGTTTTGCAGACATGGCGCCGGCAAACTGCGATATCAGCAGGATAGGGTCGCTGGGGATCTGACTGAGAGGGGCCCTCACATACATCAGGCATGAAGATATAATCTTAGGAATAGATTTAATGTATTGTAGGAGTCGATTTTAACATTTGGGGATATTAGTTTGTGACAGAGAGGTTCGAAAATTGGAAATCTCCTATGGGGTGTGGACTGCAGGCCCTGGATTTCCTGCATATGATGAAAATGGTAAAATTACGCCTAGAACAGAATTTGAACCCCCATTTCTTGCCATTCCGGGGTTAGTGTGCTAACCATTATGTTATCCAGGCTACCTATTGCAATCACCCCATCCACGCCTACCTGTCTATGCGTTTCCTTGACTGCGAGGTCAGTACTGATTACTTTATTATTTATTAACAATAACAAGATAAGCTAAGGCGTCCGTACTTGTCTTCACTTTGTAGAGTGGGTCTGTTGAAGTTTAAGCACGGCTAGGCTTATTAGTAGTTAACAGATTTGGTGGTCACCTCTTCTAATGTTCGAGCATTTAACCATAATATCCCTAGATCCCATACCTCATGTAGACATAATATAATAGTTATAACCTCAGTACATGATCATGCTTACAAGTAGATAAATGATTCACCCCGTACTTGCAGTACACAGGTGAATACCAACCCTATATAAAAGCTGTCGAAAAAGCGGGGAAATGAAATGAGAGCTTAATTTCACAATCTAAGAAGCCACAATTATTCTTTTTATATGTCTTCATATTTCCCCACTACCTTTGAGTTGAAAAATATAATAAAACATATAGTTTAATAGAATTTAAAGGTGAAATCAATGGCGTTATATGGCCACCATCTTGTCTTATTGCATTCGCTCCCATTTCACCAACTCTGTGCCGATATAAGTACCCATTTGATAGTGGAGACAGGCATTCTACTTCCTGTTCCATGCTAAGGCTATTTTCGCACGTATTTATACTACGTTGTCATTCACCCGTGTACTGCAAGTACGGGGTGAATCCTTTAATCTAGATTACAAGCAGCAAATGCTGTTGTCCCAGAATGGTAGCGAGTATATTCTTCAGGGATGAAAGATATCCGCGATTTCCGGGATTTTTCCTGTAGCTATAAGTGTATACTAATACGTTGCGCCCGTCCTGATATGACCTTAGATGTTGCCAAGACGTAAAACTCTAACAACCAAACAACCAATACATTGTTTCACGCTGCAGCACCATCATCATACTAATATGTGTGCAAACACCGCAGCACTAGCAACGTATACTACTAATGGCTTCAAACACCGCAGCACTATTAGCGTATACTACTAATACGTGCTTCAAATGGCGCAGCACTATCAGCGTGTACTACTTATACGTGCTTTAAACGGAGCAGCACTATCAGTGTATACCAATATGTATGAAACCCGGCTTCTGGGAATTTTCAGCGATTCCCTGACAATGCTAAGCCTATGGGAGAATATCAGCATTTCCGCTTTTTTTCCCGGAGAGCACTTTCATCCCTGATTCTTGTCGCAGTTTGGACAGGTTCGTTTCCGCACCATCGCGACAGTATCTGTTGGGAGAGTGTTGCGCTGTTTCCATATTAGAAGAGCTAATTACTCCCATTGCCGACACTGCCGCGTTATTTAATCAATTAGATTAAAACCGCCGACTTAATCCTCTCACTTTCTTTACTTCCAGAAGATGCCTCGAGGACGGTTTATAATATCCTAGACCGAGAAGGCCCTCTCAGACGCAGGTGGGTCCACAATTGAGATGAATTGACGTCAATTAATATTGGAATGATTATATGCAATTGGGCCGTATTGAATCGCCCTAATTGGGACGAGTGGGGGCGGTTTGGTACTTAATTGTGAGTGTTTTTGAAGAGTCTGGTGAAACTCATTGTAGTTGCAGGAGGCGACAACTGAGAGTATCCGATGCCATTCAGTTGTCGGTGAATTAATTGGCTATTTACCCGTTTGTGTTGTCAGAGTTTGGCGGCCAAGACCACTTTGTTGATTTTGTCCATTGACTGCTCCGGTAGATGTGATGGGTATGCCACTGCTGTGCCATGTTGGTGTGTGATGGACAATGTCCCTTGTCAAGTAGTCATAACGCAAATGTACCGCGCCGATGTGTGCTGGTAATGGGGAGCTTTCATGAGCCATTTCTCTCGCTATACACTTGGTGGCAGCACCCGTTCCCGGTCCAAGTCGGCCATCATGGTTGGATAGAAGGGTGTTGGTGGTGTAGGTGTGTGTTGGTGGTGTAGGTGTGCGGTGGGGGTGTAAGTGTGTGGTTGGGGTGTGTGGTGAGGGTTTAGGTGTGTGGTGGGGGTTTAGGGATGTGGTGGGGGTGGTGTGTGGTGTAGGTGTATGGTGAGTGTTTAGGGGTGTGGTGGGGGTGTAGGTGTGTGGTGGGGGTTTAGGGGTGTTGGGGTGTAGGTGTGTGGTGGGGGTGTAGGTGTGTGGTGAGGGTTTAGGTGTGTGAACTGGTGAGGGTGTAGGTGTGCAGTTGGGGTGTAGGTGTGTGATGGGGGTTTAGGGATGTGGTGGGGGTGTAAGGGGTACTGGGGGTATAGGTGTGTGTTGTAGAGTGTGTGTTTGGGGTGTAGGTGTGTGGTGGGTGTTTAGGGATGCTAAAGATTGTTAGGTGCCACTCTGCAAGACAGCCCTACATCTCCACCACAAACCACCTGCACCCCCACCACACACACCGTCAACACCCACCACACACACATACACCCCCACTACATCCCTACATCCCCACCACATCCCTAAGCCCCCACCACACCCCTACACCCCACAAGTCCCACCCCACCATACACCACCACCACACACCAATACATCCCCATACACCCCCAACCACACACACCAACATCCTCACCACACCTCTACCCACAACACATCCACCCCACAAACGTAAGCCCCCACCACACACCCACCATACACACCTACACCATAACCATACCATACCCAATCACCACACACCCCTAAATCCACACCAAAATCCTCACCACACCCCTACACCTCCATCACACAAACCTACACCCCACCCCAAACACCCACCAACCACACACCCCTAAATCCCCCCATCCCGCCACCACACACACCACAATCCTTGACCGACAACAATGAAATGTTATTGGTGGCATTTGATTGGGACATTAGTGTACTAGTCACTGGATAGTTAGGAGTCTATGAGCAATGGTGCAACATTCATCGATTAAATCTTTAGCTCGAAAGAAATCCTTGAAAAATACCTTTTACTCTCCCTTTCCTCCACTGTCACTCAACCATTTGCAACATAGCATGACCAACCAACCTCAGCACTCTTTCCACATATTCGGTTGCATAAAATAGGCATTGGGGTGCTTGGAGGCCATTTGTTTCCAGTTCCAGCAGCCTATACTGGATCCCTGTTGAAGTTAGTTACGTCTATCAGGCAAAAATGCACATTGTGTTTATACTGTATTCATGTAAGAAATGATGAAACCGGAAGTTGATATTTATAGCATTCAATGGGGACCTTTCAGTTTGCATAACTCTCTCGTCAGATGGCGCACCATGCCGGTCTCTGTAATGCTTTGGGTGGACAGAAGCATTTCCTTCTACTATCAAGTGTGTGTAAATAAGAGGGGCTGAGGGGTGTAGGTGTTTATGATGGGTGTGTGGTGGGTATGTAGGGGTGTTTGTTGGAGGATTAGGGGTGCTGTGAGGATTTTGGTGTATGTGGTGGTGGGGATTTAGGGGGGTGTGGTTGGGGTGTAGGTGTGTATGGTGGTTGGGTGGTGAGGGTGTGTGGTGAGTGGGTATGGTGGGGTGGGTATGGTGGGATGTATGGGTGTGGTGGGGGTGTAGGGATGTGGTGGGGGTTGACGGTGTGAGTGTTGGGGGTGTAGGGGTGTCTTGCAGAGTGGCACCTCACAATCTTTAGCATCCCTAAACCCCCACCACACCCCTAAACCCCCCACCACAGCCCTAAGCTCCCACGACACACACCTATACCCCCTACACCCCATGACACACACCTAAACCCCCACCCCACACTTACACCCCCACCACACACCTACACCCTCACCACACACACACCTCACCTACACCACCACACACACCTACATCCTCACCACACACCTACATCCCCACCACACACCACCACCACACACCTACAACCCCACCACACACCTACACCCCCACCACACTCCTAAGCCCTCACCACACACCTACACGCCCACCACACACACCCAACACACACCTACACCCCCATCACACACATATATATCTACACCCACACCACATCCCTAAACCCCCACCACACACCATCACCCCCACCAGACACATACACCACCAACACACACACACAGCTACACCCTTTATTTAGCCATGATGGTCAACTTGGACCGGGAATGGGTGCTGCCACCAAGTGTATAGTGAGAGAAATGGTTCATGAAAGGTCCCCATTGATGGGACGACATAGCTCTGGTTGATTGCCTAGAGCTTTTCTAAATATCCTATTCACTCAACTACTGGGACATTTTCCAACCACAAACACAAGCTAATGGCCATTAATTGTTCCTTCCCCTTTCTGGGTTTCTGTCCGAGTGGGTGGGGGCGGGAGGGGTGGGGGGGGGGGGTGAGATGGACAGTCGCCACTTGAAATTAA
This sequence comes from Branchipolynoe longqiensis, assembly GCA_030323885.1. Taxonomy (NCBI): domain Eukaryota; kingdom Metazoa; phylum Annelida; class Polychaeta; order Phyllodocida; family Polynoidae; genus Branchipolynoe; species Branchipolynoe longqiensis. Next base: position 31,088,895 of record CM059199.1, read on the forward strand.
CGTCCGAGCCCTGTTCACGATGAGCCAACATGTGGACGTTTGAGGCTAGACTGAGTAAGTAGCCTCAACCCGCTCAGCCAGTCTGAGCGATGTGAAACCGACAGGTCGCGACTCCCTGGCTATTGATTGGCTATCCCCAAGTGATTGATCCCGCTGTTAGGCGGAGAAATTACTGAGACCAGGGCCGCGTTCAGGCTCCGTCTCGGAGTGCGACCTCGGAGCAGCAGCCCGCTGACGTCAGTGTCCGTTATACAGAAGACAAACAGCCAGTGGTCGCCTCGAAAATGGCCGCGCCCATAGAGGCGGCCATGTGCATCGCAAATGCTGCGCTCGTTGGATGAAAGCACTGACACGGTGGCCATTTTCGAGGCGCTGTTTGTCTCCACCTGAAAAGGGAGGCGTCTCCGAGACGTCTCCGAGACCCACCCTGAACGGAAATAGGCCAAAAAGCATCGCCGAGACGTCGCCGAGGCGCCTCCGAGACGGACCCTGAACGCGGCCCTGGCGTGAGTGACCTCTGTGTCAACTATTACCGGTACAAGCAGCCCGCGGAGCATAGATGTTCCGTTATAGGCGGAGATAGACAAAAAGCGACAATTATAGTGGGGTGCATTTTTAACTGCAGCAGCTAGCTGCACCTAATCGTCTGGAGCCGTAGAGGTGAGTTAGGTGCTGGCTGAGTAGACGCGAGGTGGCGAGAGACGGCGACAGGCTAGCGCTGGCTCGATGGAGATAGATCTCGTGACGCATACAAATAGTCTCATCCGTCTCTTCACCGCCTAATGGCCGCCCAGTTTTTGCAGCCTCAGCCTCAGCCTCCTCCTCGCCTGGCCACATCGTCCCAGTCCCTCCTCCTCCCCCACCCGTGCACGGACGTGTCACCCCGGGGTGGATCCATAGTTAAGTTGCCATAGCAACGCACGTGAGCCGGCCGGGCGTTCCTTTGACAGCAGTGACATCCGGTCATTGGCCGCCCAGTCTCGTCTCGTCGCCGCTCCTCTCGCGCGGCACGAGACCTAGCTCGCTTGCTTGGTGGCCGCCAGAGGGCAGTGCTGTTCCGAAGGTCAGGGTCGCCGGCAAGGTCAAGGCGTCTGACATGTCTGACTATGGCTGCGAGTAAAAGGATGGATGTGTGTATGTTGGCACTGTAAGTAGTAGAGCGTTCACATAAGAAAATGTTGGCGAATTATCCTTACTTTGCAGCCACCTAGATAGGCGAACATGAAAAAACAATGCATGTACATAAGTACATGTCTACCTGCTGCTAACGGAGCCTTTCGTGCAATTGTAATCAGGCAACTTAAATTGGTATTTTGTGAGTACAATTAAATTATTCCTTCAGATTCCATAATAGTTTAATGTAATTGGAAAGGTCTGCAAGATAAACAGGTGTGCGTGTGCCTATGCGCGGGGTCAGATATCACCCATCTGCCTGATGGAGGAACCCTGAACCCGCCGCACGGACCACGGAATTGAACCATATAAGTTATATTCTAACTCAATTTATACGTTTTTCACATTCAAACCATTAAAAAAAAAAGCTATGTACTATATCATAGTATATGGTTCTGTAGGGCAGCCTACACGTGCCGAAAACCAGTTTTTTGAAGCCATGTACTATATGGTTCTGAAGGGGAATAAAATAATGAAATGGCTGGTGATATAGTCTGTCCTAAAGATCTGGACCTTCAACGGTGCCACCTTGTGGCACGGTGAGTCGATATGATGGTGGATCACAATGGCCTGCTGTTTCTGCAGAAGCAATGTTGACAGGCCGTGCCCTACTTATCAGCAGTGATGCACGGCAGTGTCTGCACCAGCATTGCACCAGCACTGCACCAGCACTGCACCAGCACTGGCCTGCTTTGGTTTATGGGGGCTTTACACTATAACAATATCTAAGGGCGTATCAAGAGTGGTATCAACTTGTGATAGTGCGCGCTGATGGTGCTCCATTGGGAACTCTGGGTACCGTAACCTGATTTCCCACTCGTTCACATTTTCCTGACACTGAGCCAGCTAATCCTTGCACGACCCTCATGATGACTAGCGCTAGGCACGGTAGCAACAATTATCAATGTTGTATGCCATTGTTTGAGTCAGAGTCAGCCAGACATAGACCCCAAAACTTATGGGAAGCGGGTGCCATACCCATCCAGATGAGAGTGTCGGTTCAAATAGACTGATTAAATCTCGGATTCTAACAGAATACCAATGTGAAATTTTGCAAGAACCTGAAGGCGATGTGGTCACAAGAAAAGGCGACTAGGTTGTTAACCTAACCATGGAGTCTCCGTGGTAGCATAAAATAGTTCCAGCTTGATCTGTGCTGACATGCAGTGTGGTCACCAACAGGGTTGGTTTTTGTTGATCATGGAAATATACAGCTTCGTGCGAAAACATTTGGCACCAAGCACAGATTTCCAATCCGGAAATGTTGAGACCGTGTGTATCTGAATTTTTGTTTTATGGCCAAACTGGAGCATCTCCGAGCGCTCTGCACTAGCATAGGTAGTCAATCTGAAAGCGTTGACCCGTGCAACATTTTTCATGTGCACATACTCTTATTATTAACAATTGGCAAATAAGGACCTGAGCATGATTGAATATCGATCTTTAACTGGTCTTTTGAGAAAATTGATCATTCACTCAGGCAAGGCTGGTTGCCAGCGATAGCCTAGCGTTCCCGATAGCCAGGTTTCTGGCCGATGTTATTAGTGCTGGAATCAGCCTGACGGTGGCGACACCTGTCGACACACTGTAGCGACTTGATGTTTAGTGTGACCACCACACTGCACTCATTGTATGATCCATTTATCATTGCGCATCCATAAGGCGACACGGCCAGTTCTTACCAGGGGAGGCTGGGGTGGCTCCACTGCTGGTGGACAGGTTGGCGCATGGCAGCTCTCAGCGACATTATGTAGCAGTCACACTACGACGACAAGCAGCGGCGACAGCCCTGTGACACCCACTTCCGGTCTGTCGTCGATTGTCGCGGATTGTCGCGCAGGTGTCGCCGCGGCACCTCCGCGACACCTCCAGTTTCTCCGCACTTTCTCGACTGTCGCCGGGTTGTCGTAGTTGTTTTGGACATGTTGAAAAACTTCGACGACAGCCGATTTTGCGGCACTGTCGCGGCACTGTCGCGGCACTGTCGTCTTGTCGTTAAGCTGTAGTTGCTTCTCTCTCCATGTATGTGTCTATGTGTGTGTCTGTGTCTATGTGTGTCTATGTGTGTGTCTATGTGTGTCTTTGTGTCTCTGTTGCTGTGTGTGTCTCTGTGTGTGTGTCTCTGTGTCTGTGTGTGTGTCTCTGTGTGTGTCTCTGTTGTGTCTCTGTGTCTCTGTCTGTGCGATAAACCACACACACTCACACTCACTATCACACTCATACTCACACTCACTATCACACTTCACTATCACACTCACTATCACACTCACTATCACACTCACACTTCACACTCACTATCACACTCACTATCACACTCACATTCACACTCTCACTCACATCCACAGCCCCATCCACACCCACACTCAGACTCACACCCACACCCACACCCACACCCACACTCACACGCACTCTGTGTGTGTGTGTCTCTGTGTCTTGGTGTCTCTGTTGCAGAGACACACACACAAAAACACAGAGACACACACACAGAGACACACACACAGAGTCACACACACATATACACACACAGAGACACACACACAGAAACACAGAGACACACACAGACACACCACCACACACATAGAGACAGAGTCACACACACAGAGACACACACAACAACAGAGACACATAGACACACACATAGACACAGACACACACATAGACAGAGACACACACACAGAGACACACACACAGACACAGACACACACACAGACACACACACAGAAACACAGAGACACACACACACAGACACAGAGATACACACACACAGACATACACACACAGACACACACATAGACACACACACACAGACACAGACAGAGACACAGACAGACACATAGAGACACACACAGAGACACACACAGAGACACAGTCACACACACACAGAGACAGACACTGTCGTCCCGTTTGTCGTCCGGAAGTCGTCCGACTGTCGTCCAACTTAGCCCGAATTTGCATATGCCGTCGGGATTTCACAAAATCCCAGCCGCCGGGCTGTCGTCCCTCCCTTGTCGTCGTAATGTGACTGCTACATTACCTGATAAGAGCATTTTGCTGCACCCTGTGTGATGTAGTCCCAAATGGTAGATATGCAAGTTCCTAGGTGTAGTAAGGCAACCTTATTTGGTACATTAGTTCATTAAGCATGAGACATTTCAATCGCAGACAATTGGTCTTCGTCATTCCTCTGCACCTTGCCCTATCCTAGTAATGCTGAGCTACGTCTCGACAAGTATACATTTGTAAGTCATTGGTTTGACTCGACCAGGGTTCGAACCCGGGGCTTCGAATCTATGACATAGTCAGTTCCGTCCGATTTTCTCTGGATGGAATAATGATTAGCAGAACCCTGACTAGATTGGGAAATAGTCATTCAGCCTATTTCGTGGCTTAACAAAAATAAATAATAAATAAGGAAAGAAGGACATGTACAAACTGGATATGGTGGCTTTAGATCCATCACTATTAGTGTGATGGAGCGCGGCAGGCACCAGGCGCGGCATTACGGGTAAGAATGGTGTGTGTACGTGCGGGGATGGGGGGGGGGGTATAGTGTGCGTGGTCTGAGGAGGCCATGATATAGTGAACTACCTAGTGACAAGATACTTCTATGGTAGGTTCACCCCCCCCCCCCCCCCCCCCCATATGTTTGTTTGTGTGTGTGTTCCAAAAGTCACCTGTCCATTAGACAATTGTTTGCAGATGGCACAGGTTCGCCGATCACTAGGGTCGCTGAAGAGAGGTACCAGTGTGTGTAATGTGATTGTGTGTGCGCGTGTGTGTCTGTCCAGTTCAGGCCACCAACTCTCCTTCACTTCTACCCAGCTCCATTCACCGAGTGTACTGCCTGTGTGGGTTCCTGTTAGGAACTAGCCATTCTAGCATTGTAGTCTATGTAGATAATGCCATCCCGTGCCTACCAGATTACAACACCAGACGGGATGGGGTAAATGAGTTGAGCGTCAGTCTCCCGTTTTGATAGATTGTGGGTCTCGAACCCATGGGTTCGCACCCTGGTCGAGTCAAACCCAATGACTTAAAATGTATACTTGTCGTTTCCTAGCCAGGCGCTCGGCATTATTAGCATAGGGTGAGGACTGGTTGGCTCAATGTCAGCATAATGTGACTGAGTGGGGCATGGTGATGGTGGCCTAGTCCCCCAGTGAAGCAGCACTATAAAGTCGCCATGAGTGTGCATTGTCACACGTCGGTATCCGTCCTGATATGGCCTTAGATGTTGCCAAGACGTAAAACTCCGCAACAACCAACCAACCAGATTATACTGGCCTGTCTGCGGTCAGAGACTGCTGGGGGAGCTTGACCCCTCAGTGGGGTCACAATGCACGCGCTGCGACTGCCCGCGACCAACTCAGCTCGTGGCAATTGTAGCTCCAGGCGACAGCTTGAATGCATATATGTATGGTGTCAGGGGAATATCTCATGAGGAGAGAGAAGCGGGGGTGTGGGGGACGAGGGAAGCGTTACCTCCTCACTCATTGATCACCGGGCGTGCATAGCTCTGACGGATTATTGCAGCGCGTGGGTTTCCATGGTAACAGATGTATGCGATAGACATTCAGATGTAGAGGCCTGTGTGGGGAGGAGATGGCGGGGTGTTGTTGTCCCTGAGCTGTGAGCGGCGACGGCGGGCGTGCGGGCGATGCCGGGGCGGGCCGGACAGGGCGCAGGTGGTGTTTGTGTGAGTGTATGCACAAGCAATGCTTTCAATGCTATGTATGCACTCAGCTTACCAGTGCCGAACAGATGGAAGCCTGGTGTATACACGATGCATTACTAGATGTGTTACGCAGGCCTTCTCTGCCGCTTAGCCTCATTTACCCGAATTTGTCGTGTTGACACATTTGGTTGTTTTCCCCCCATCTATTTAGTGTGGGTAATGTGATCTAATAGGTTCGACGCGTTCGACAACACACACAAATAAGGGGTTTATTGCATTTTCATTTATTATTCTGTCAATGTTTAATCGAGCGGGCCTCCTCCTTTTTCGTGGTGCGCTGGTTGGTTCCCGGCGTTTCCTGGTGTGTCGAGGCCCTCTAGATTCGTCTGTATTTGCATCAGTTCCGTGCGGTCGTTCCGGTGTTCTCCAGCCAACAGAGAAGGAAGAACAAAAGTGAAGGAAAAATGGAAATTGATGGCAGTAGTACCTGTCTTCAATTTCAAAGCGCAACGCTGCTTTCAGGCTAATCTTGTCCTGACATGGTTATGTGTTCTGTCACTAGTAGGACAACATGGGAGAAAAACAGTTCATACTTATAAAAATTACACATGGCTAGGGTTCTCAAATCACACCGGTGGTTGTATAAAGAGTTTTTTTAATTCTCCCATCGACTACCATACCACCCCACCACCCCTTCCAAACACTCGATACTGACGGTAGGACTAGAACTACTCATCCGAACCACTCTGATTTAGTAGCACCCACCCATCGTGATTCATCCAACGAGTGAGGACGGGCGGAGATACTTCTCCGCCACTCGATCACCCGTCACTACCCAACCTGCTATGTGTGTTGGCTGAGCGGTGGGCAGCACCAGTGTGGCCATGGGCGGGAGGATGAGACGGCATCCCGCCCACAAATTAATGAGAGGTGAGCAGCTTATGTGACGTCATAGGTTTAATTGATTCAGTCAAGTGGGAGGCTGAGGAGGCGGGACTGTGCTGGTGACGACTGGTCTGATCGTGCTGCAGAGACTCTATATGTATTATATATTAATGTGTCTATTCTTTGCCACTGACGGTTAAGGCGGCCCCGTGGAACAGGGCTGTTATCTAAAACAGGCGCAGGTGACGTTGGTTGCAGTTGTTTCATCATTATCATATTTATAAATAATCATTGCAACTGCAATTGGTTTTTTGTTATTTATTATTGGTGTAATTCGCCATGGAGATAGATGGCTTGTGTTGTCCACAACCATCACTTAAATAACATCATCACTGATGTTATCACACTACATCATTTCCTATCCAGATTTTATAATCGTTATGATCGCTATCAATATTTGTCGAAAGTATTCAGTTGTGAACATTACCTTTCGCAAAGCTGAATTTGCGGAATATTGTATTGCTAAAAAAATACTACGTCCATTGTAAGAGGGGGCGGGGGGGTAGTGAGATTTACAGCAGATATATAAAGTGTGACAATATTACATGAATAAGATTGTTGATCTGGAAAAAGAAGGGAACCAAAAATTCGTTTCCATAAGTTTTGTTTCTTTGTTTAACGACCCTTCCCTCCCCCCCAGCACAAAAAGCAGACATCGGCTATTGGGGGGTCCATAAGGTTTTGGTTCACATTACCTGTTTCATGGAACTAACAAATCATAACTAATGGGTTCCCATGAGCCCTGGGCATGGAACCCAGAATGTGTTCCCCATCAAATTTGAAATTCTGTAGGTGCTGACTAATACCCGGTACACACCTAGCGTATACGATCGTTTTCCCCGCACCCACCTAGCGTATACGACCTAAAACTACCCCAAAATCGTGAGGTGTGCACTCCCCTAGCACACCTACCGATTGCGATTCACGACTAAAACTAATTTTTAGTGCTAAAACGGTAGGTGTGCGCTAGCACTACGATTGCGATTGCGATTCCCGATTCGAAAAATGAATCGGCCCGACTGCAGTTTTAAGCTGATCGGGAGTCCTATGCGCGAATCCTATACGCTATGTGTGTACATGGCATTAGGAAGATGGTTGGTTGTTGGAGTTTTACATCCCGGCAACATCTAATGTCTTATCAGGAGACTATGGAGGAAGAAGGTCCTGCGCAACATGTCTTCAGTTGCTTAATACTTTGATCAAGCATGTGTTTTCAAAGAAACCTAATCTTGAAAACCTTCGAAGCAAGCCTCCTCCGACTCGGCCAGAGTAAACACAGTGTGGCACCTTGTGACTGGCGCGATCACACTATAGGCTTTTATCCTAAGACTTGAGTGAGTCTGCAGGGACTGGCAGAAGGAAGGACACTGTTAATGTTAGCATAATGCTGGCCTAGAATCTGCCACAGGCTTGTCGGCTGAATCGCACATATGTTCACTCTGCTGCTCGTCTCACATTTCCCAGTCGTATCACATCGTATTGTAGTAATAGTTTACAGCCGTCTAGCACTTGTGAGATGGCTCAGGCAAGTCTGCTGGTGCATACCTAAGGGCGAAGGAAAAGTGGCCAAAATAATGGGTAAGCCAAGTACACACCTACCGTTTATGATTCGCGCACTAAAACTCCCGACTCGACCCAACCCGCTTAAAACTGAAAACGGGCCGATTCATTTTTCGAATCGCGAATCGCAATCGTAAGGAAGCACTTTTAGCCCTAAAATTGAGTTTTTAGTCGGGAATCGCAATCGCTAGGTGTGCGCAGGGAGCGCACACCTAGCGATTTTTGTGTGCGAAACGGGCAGTTTTAGATTGTATACGGTAGGTGGGTGCGCACAAACGCTAGGTGTGTACTTGGCATTAAACAAAATTTAATTAAGTGGATAAGAATTCGCATCCCCACTCACTGTCCTCTACCGGTGTCAAGGCTTTGTGCCAAGGAGGAGCTAATTGGTAGCATCCATTGGTAGCATCCATTACTCATTTGGTAATCCAGACCAGACGGGATGTCCATCTCCCGTGCTGGTAGATCGTGGGTTCGAGTCCCGGTCGAGTCAAACCAATGACTTTAAAATTGATACTTGTCGCTTCCTATCCAGGCGCTCGGCATTATTAGGATAGGGCAAGGACTGGTGTGCTCAGTGTCAGGATAATGTGACTGAGTGGGATACCAGGTCATGGTGCCAGCGGCCTGGTTTCCCAGTGGGATAGCACTATAAAGTTGCCATGAGTGCGCACTGTCACAAGTCGGTACCCGTCCTGATATGACCTTAGATGTTGCTAGGACGTAAAACAACAACAAACAACAAACAAACATTTGGTAATCCTATATCCGGATCTACGGCATTTCCTATTCCCAGATGGTCACCCAATCCAAGTCCTGGCGAGGCTCAAACGTGGATTAACGCCGATGATTGGTCGAGAACTGGGGTTTCCAAAGTGATGTTGACTGGCTGAGCTGTGTTTACTGTCCCATTTCTGAACAACTTTATAGAGTAGTTTCGTTAAGTAGTGCCATATGTCTATGGAATGCTTATATTTACGTCCCTTTAAATTTAGTACTTTTCAATTGGAAGTGGTGCCGGGAAAAGAAAGAATGAAAGAAAGAAAGAAGAAAGGAAAGAAAAGGAAAACAAGAAAAAAAGCTACCCCAAAACACTAGGGAGGGTCATCAATCTCCATACAGAGGCATTCTGTGAAGCGCCGACAAAGCCTGCAGACACCGCCCCCCCCCCCCCCCCCCCCCCCCCACACACACACACTTCCTCACGCAGCATGTGTGCTACTGGCCGATTCTGGTGCTTCTGAATAAACATGACACGGCACTTTGACACGACTGCACACTGGTGTTGAACAGCCCGTTGGTATTATTTAGCACGGTACGAGGAATGCACCCGATGTTTGGGCAAGGGAGGCTAGTTCTAATAAAACTGTTATGCCTAACGACTTCTGTCTAGCATTGTGCTACATCCAGTATACTTTAGCACGGCTGCGACGAAGTACGGTTAGGTTCAGTTCTATACTGAATTCAGTTGTCACATTTACATCTCGTAGAGGTGTCATAATTGATTTCAATTTCAATAACCTAAGCTAACAATGGGATGTTCCTACAAATAAAATAGATCATTTTTGTTTTTAAAGCTATGAATTCTAGATTTTATTAAGATCTTGTAAAGTTGTTCTGGCATATATGGGCTCCTGTGGCAATGTGGAGCGACAGGCATGTTACTATGGAGGAGGCGTATATTCTGGCAGCGTGGTAATATATGACTCACGACATTGAATATGCACTTAGTCGATTATGAGTTGTTGCTCAACTAGCTGGGAAATACCTCACAATTGTAGAGTGTGTCTGTGTCTGTCGTGATGGTGACTTTATTCTTGCCATTGTGCGTTAGGTGAGAACAACGGGGGGGGGGTTATGTGTGGTACCACCTCGTTGGTCCACCTTAGTACGAGGCGACTGGGGAGGGCGCCAATTTCCAGTAGCGGAAGCTCACAGAACTACACAGGCAGTCTTAATACAGTATAACATCTTTAAACCAAACTTGAAGGGACCCTAGAAATTTGTTTGGATTACCCGATCATTGGTTAAACCGAGCTTTGGCTTTGACTTTGACTTTGAATAAGCATGTATTGCACATGTAATATACAATGTATGTGAACACTTTGATTATTGTGTTTTATGTACATGTATACACAGTATAACCCCTTTAAACCAAGCTCAGTTAAACCAAACGATCGGTTAATCCAAACTTTTTTTTCGGCGGCCCAGCAAAATACTACCATTTATCATATACAAAATTGTGTGGGGTCTCAGATGACTTTATAACCACATGAAAGTTTAACCATACCGGAGTGGCCTGGGGTCTAACAATTTTGTTTGAATTAACCGATAATTTGGATTAACCGACTTTGGTTTAACCAACTTTTTTTATATAATAAATGGTAGTATTTTGCGTTTAACCGAGCTTGGTTTAACGGGGTTGTACTGTACTGTACTTCAAGAAATCAATAGCTCCTGTCTATGAAGTCGAATATGAGCCGACATATAAATACCTAACTAGTTATGAATCTCGCCATGTATTTAAGGATAAGAGGTATGTGCCTTTCTCATGAGTATATACAGGAGTATGCACATTAAAAGTTGCACTACATCACAAAACCCTTTGAACGTCAAACCAAATATTGAGATAAACATTTAAATCAAACGTTCAAAAAAGTTTTTATTTTTTTGGCATTCCTTTCTTTGTTTTGTTCATTGCCTCATGATCATTTCGTCACCAGAAAATTAGTGAGAATTAAAAGTACCTTCTGGTAAAACAATCTTATTTTAATAATACTTTTTTGATTAGCATTTATGAGGTTTGCGCCTGAACTCTGCGCGTGCGCGCGCACACACATACGCGCACACGCACGCACGCACACACACACACATACACGCACGCACGCACACGCGCACACACACACACACACACACACACACACACACACACACACACACACACACACACACACACACACACACACACACACACACACACAACTGCAATGTCAAATTGCTGGAAGACCGGTGCCGGTACACTGACTAAAGAAGTTATTTCCTAAATAAACCAAAAACAAAAGTGTGGGTCAGTGATTGAGCCTTGGCCCTTCTTCACCAGATACGACGTGGAACATCTACTTCAGTGCTGCAAGAGCATCCATTGACAACTACCCATACACAGTAATTAATATATGATACATGAGGCATGATAGGGTTAAATTGTTTGTCAAACTGTGCTCCCATATATTACCTACAGGTGCGGTGCGGCCATCTCCCAGTGCTATATAATGTACTCACCTGTATAACTGCTCAGCTGGTCCAGTGAGCGTTGCCATAGTTACCCGAGTGTTAATGCAATCGTTAATATTCACAATCATGTTGCTGCTGCTCCGGCAAAGAGTGTGTCTCACTGGGAGATGGGGGGGGGGGGGCGCTAAGTAGACAAATGTTCCACCTTAACGCACAAAGCAGCTCACGACTGCCGGGGTACTCGTCAGCGCTGATGTGACTCACTGGATCCGGGTAGGGTTTGCTCACGCCTAGCCCTACCCGCCACAATGCATACGGGTGCCGAAGGAACTGCTGTTCGATATGTAGGATGAATATTTGTGGACTGGACTTGATGAGACGGAGGTGCCACTGGAAGCCTGATTGGTGGAAGTCTGCAATCATATTGCCACTAAGGACCTTAACCACACGGATGGACCTGGCCGGGATGGCTGGCCATGTAGAGCGCTCACTTCCTGTGCGAGAGGTTGTCAGTGCAATCCCCAGCCGAGTCAAACTAGAGATTAACCAAATTTATACCTGTCACTACTTTGCCTGGTGCTCCGCATTACTAGGATTCTTGGTTAATTCAGTGTCAGGATAATGTGGCAGTGGAATATTGAGTCATGGTGCAGGTGGTGTGGGATCCCATTGAGGGCAGCACCATATCGCCATGAGTGCACACTGCCAAGTCGGCCCCATCCTGATATGATGTTGGATGTTGCTAGTACATAAAACCCCAATCAGCTAATTGACAGGGATGGTGGTACTGGTAGGTAAGCCAGGAGGCAGCCAGTGATGTGCATAGTTCAGAAGTGCATTCCGCCATTCCACTGCAGATATTTTGGGCTTGTGAACCACAGTAATGATGTGAACCGCAGTAATGATGTGAACCAAAGGAATGGTGCGAACCGCAGTAATGATGTGAACCAAAGGAATGGTGCGAACTGCAGTAATGATGTGAACCACATGAATGGTGCGAACCGCAGTAATGTGAACCACATGAATGGTGTGAACCGCAGTAATGATGTGAACCACATGAATGGTGCGAACAGCAGTAATGATGTGAAGTACATTACTGGTGCAAACCGCCGTAATGATGTGAACCACATGAATGGTGTGAACAGCAGTAATGATGTGAACCACATAAATGGTGTGAACAGCAGTAATGATGTGAACCACATGAATGGTGTGAACAGCAGTAAAGATGTGAACCACATGAATGGTGCGAACAGCAGTAATGATGTGAAGTACATTACTGATGCAAACCGCAGTAATGATCTGAACCACATGAATGGTGTGAACAGCAGTAAAGATGTGAACCACATGAATGGTGCAAACAGCAGTAATGATCTGAACCACATGAATGGTGCGAACAGAAGTAATGATGTGAACCACATGAATGGCGTGTTAGATGGCATTTCTCCTCCTCCCCCCCCCCCCCCCCCACACACACATCTCTTAGAATTGAGGACGATGCACAGATAAAGACATTTTCAACTCTTTTTCTTTGTCGCCTTTGTGTGTGTGTTTTTTAAGCTGGTGCTAAAGTTGCATAGTCCGATAAAAACATCAAACTTTCAAAACCAAAACACTTTTCTAGATTTAATTCTACATATTCAACTTAGACACTGGTGCACTTATTAAGCATTTGTTGCTGCATAGAAGGGCATAAAAAGTCAATTAATAGAAACCGTTACTACTGAAGTCTAGGGTGTCAGAATTTTGTTGTGCTTGCCAACATTATTTTGGCATATTTTGATGTCAAATATCTCCAAACTTAGTCATTTAAAATTGAAGTTACTTCAAACTAAAGTAAAGTAAATTATAATGATTAGTATAATATATTTATCTCAGAAAATAGCAGAAACTCAAATGCATCGGACTATGCAACTTTAAATCTATTCAAAACTGCATGGTAGTGTATTTCTTACGTGTTACTTTATAATTGAAAGTCTTTGGCTTTTAAGCCTGTTTGATATTACTGTCAATTCACAATGACTACAAGGTTAGGTTGTCTTCATAATATCACCATCAAAGTACTATCTGCCTATGGATATTCGAAAGCATGCCCTTAAATCCTATTGCATACTGCTCTAGATAACAGTTTGCTTCCTTTCTGTTTGGATTTGTTCTGGCAAATTCCAAATTAAAGAATAAGAAATCTGTACGCAAGAATTCCACTTCTTGATTCGTTGCCCCTGTGTTGCTTGTGATTGTGATAAAGATCTTCCCGAGTCCGTCATGCTATGAACATAGGTGTTGCTAGGTCGTAAAACACCAAAATCTTCCCTGAGTATATCGGAAGCTCTACACAGCTTAACTCTGCAGGTAAACTACTCCCGTCCCATCTCATCCAGAGTCAAGCCCTTTACCTATAGTACGTGGTAATATCGTTGGCACTGGGCCCAATGGGGCTTGCCACTGTTTACCATACAGTTACTGAACAATACATTTTAAAAACGCATAACTGCCCGTCTGCTGTCAGTTGACAATGTGCTGTCACATGACGATGTCATATGTACAATTCATTATCAGTTGACACTCCCCTGCTCACGGTTGGACCTGTGACCCTATTACCTTTTAATGTCCATCATTAATGCTCCTTATTTACCATTCTCTGTGTGACCAGACGGGATGGCCGAATGAGTTGAGCGTTTGTCTCTCGTTTTGAGAGATCGTTGGTTTTGAACCCACGTGGTCGAGTCAAACCAATGACTTTAAAATGTATACTTGTCGCTTCCTAGCCAGGCACTCGGCATTATTAGGATATGGCAAGGACTGGTTGGCTCAGTGTGAGGATAATGTGACTGAGTGGGATATTGGGTCATGGTGCTGGCGACCTTGTCTCCCATTGGGGCAGCACTATAAAGTCACCTGAGTGCACACTGTCACAAGTCGGTACCCGTCCTGATATGGCCTTAGATGTTGCTAGCACATAAAACTCCATCAACTAACCAACTGTAATGTATGTTAATTAGCCGGCCAGCTGATAAGAAACACAACCAACCTTGTTTACCATTCTGTGTGCGACTACCCTGACTGTCACCTTTCTGGGTTGCAGGGTGGCGTCTCGACATCAGCCATGGATCCACCTGACCCGAGTCACAGTCCCAACAGGAACTTCTTCGACCCCACCAACCTGCTGGGTAAGTGATGATATATATATATATTTTTTTAATTTTAATTTTTAATCCACACATTTTATGCATTAAATCTTGGTTATCTAAATAAAACCCACCTATAATAGACAGTTCCTGTTTTTGTTTCATAGTCAGCATGTTTAGAAGCAATCAGAATACATAACACATTATCTACCTATATATCTACTAATAGTCTCTGTATACATAAAGCGGGCGTAACCCCATGTCAGATAATTAATAATCAAAACAACAAAGAATGTCAAAGAGCGCTAAAAAGGATACACCCACACTGACTTGCAGTGGATGACCATCTCTACCTGGATAAGAATAGTGGTCTTCTTGATAGAAGGTGACGCAAATGTCACTTCTCACTGAAATGTAGTGTCTGTGGCACTGAGGAGTCACTTCGCATTGAAATCTAGTGCACTTAGTACTTACTGTGAGTGCTCCTTAGCACTGAAATCTAGTGCCTTTAGCACTGAAGGTAAGAGTCACTTAGCATTGACAGCAAGTGCCACTTGGCATTGACAGCAAGTGTCACTTAGCACATTGGATGAATGTCACTTGGCACTGAGGATCAATGCCACAGACCTCTTATACTAAATTTTACTTCGCTTATTATTGCATCAGAAAACCAATTGCTGAGACATATGCTAAGGGTTTCTTTTTGCTATTTGTGTCGTTTTTGTTTTTATCATCAATATATCATAAAAATAAGAACTATGGACAATAATATAATAAGATCCACCAGAGGCGGAATTTCGTAGGCAAGTTAAATAATATTACGATATAAATGTGGAAACGTGATCATCACCCGCGCAGCACTGCGTTTACCCCTGCTGCCAGTTCTTAGTGAAAGTATGTTATAGTATTTACTCTATCTGACTTAGGATGACTAAGCCTATGGTTGCCAATAACAAATTACCAGTGTGTGTGAGCCTATTGCAAGGTTGATACCGTCCGAGTATCATGCCTAAGTTTGTGCAGTGATTCAGGTATGTGACATGATTCATGTACTTTGGGTAGAACCCGAAAGATCCTGTGCTGTCAGAGAACAGCTGTATCGCCTCTGGCTCGGTGCCAGGTTAGAACTGTGCACTTGTTTACTCAAGAGCACTGTGTGAAGGGAAACACTAGTTCAGGCTCTAGTGCTTTGAGTATTCTTTTTCTCTTCTGGAGATTTGAAAAACGATATACCTAATTGCTAATGCTATCGTTCTGGTTTGTTGAGGTAATCTTGTGTTTTGGTTGTTTGTTGTTTTGCGTCCTAGCAACATCTAAGGTCATATCAGGACAGGTACTGACTTGTGACTGCGCACTCATGGTGACTTTATAGTGCTGCCCCACTGGAATACCAGGCTGCCAGCACCATGACCTGATATCCCACTCAGTCACATTATCCTGACACTGATCCAACCAGTCCTTGTCCTATCCTAATAATGCTGAGTGCCAGGCTAGGAAGCAACAAGTATCAATTTTAAAGTCATTGGTTTGGCTCGACCAGGGTTCGAACCCAATATATTGGATTGGGGTGGTATGATTAAAACATACAATGATAAAGAATGACGGAATTAACTGTCCTGAGGTATTCTTTATTATACACTATTGTCGGGATTATAATCTGAGACCAGTCAGAATGACCGGTTTGCTGCATGCTATTGTCACCCATTAGACTAGACGCTACTACTTTTGTTTTGTAGTTCTTTGACAATATATAGTCACTAACATTTGAAAATGATGAGTATTGAAGACGGGATGGCCGAATGAGTTAGAGCATCCGTCTCCGGTGCTGGTAGATCGTGGGGTCGTGGGTTCGAGTCCTGGTCGAGTCAAACCAATGACTTTAAAATTGATACTTGTCGCTTCCTAGCCAGGCGCTCGGCATTATTAGGATAGGGCAAGGACTGGTGTGCTCAGTGTCAGGATAATGTGACTGAGTGGGATACCAGGTCAGCACTATAAAGTCGCCATGAGTGCGCACTGTCACAAGTCGGTACCCGTCCTGATATGACCTTAGATGTTGCTAGGACGTAAAACAACAACAAACAAACAAACAACTTGACAATATATAGTCACTAACAGGTGAAAATGATGAATATTGGAGTATTTATGACGACTGTGATGACAATGTAATATAAATCAGTATGTGAATATGAAACACTACTTGTACGATGTGCACAGTGGTGGTGTTAATCTAGAAAGCAATTATGGATGACTGAATGTCTGCCATGTCTGCTGAGAATGCTTTGTCTCCACAACCTGTGGTTCACACGGATTGTCGTCTGCTACGGCCCGTGCACCCTTCTCGCGTGACCTGGCCACCTTCTAACGTGACCTCTCGGCATCTCCGGTTGCTCCAAGATGGCGGCTTTAGAAGACGGCCTAGAATATGGTGGTCAGAACGCTTCCTGCGGAATCACGAGACGAGAGGAGCGGGGACAGGGTAGGGGGAAGGGGGGGGGGGGGTTCTATAACAACCGTCAAGAGTGACAGGTGGGGGCAAGGAGGGCTCCCTCCTGTGGCTGGTCTCTGGTGGATCTTCCCTTAGCTGGGGACTCCCTCCCCCCCCCCCCCTCCACCACCCATACACACGGACTCCGAGCTGCCCCCTAGCGGTGCTGAAGGCTCATACGTTATGGTCGCCGATGCCATGGGGTCACGGCGTTCGAATGACCGGCGAGTGTAAGCCCTCTCCCGTCCCGCCACTACCGGGGGATTGTGTAAAATAACATGACTTGCCGGGCCACTGGCCGAGGAGCAGAGCAGTGTGTTGGCGGCCCAGCGTCTCGGGTCGGAGAATGAATCCCCGGTCCACATACATCAGTGGTAATGTGACAGGACCCCTTACATCATTGATGCTTCACCGTCGTGTTATTTGGTGTTCAGCGCGAGCAACGCTTTTAAAAAAACACAAAAAACAACAACAACAACAACAACAAAAAACGCACACACGAACCTAGTGGAGAGAGCTGGTTACTCTCTAAGGAGACTTAACCACACAGATTATGGGGTTCGTTCTAAATGTATTTGCACTGGAACTTAGCGGCTGCACAATGGTCAGTGCTGAGTAAAGATCAATTGACGATGTTCATGGCACATTTTGTTTATTTATAAGCCGACGAGAAACCGTGATCAATCACAGAGATGCAAAAATAACAATTTAAACAAAGTCACTACGAAGAGAAATCGTGGGACTGGCAGGCTTAAATCGATAGATCAGAAAAATATATGAACGATGAAAACTAAAGCTTGTGTATTGACTATTGTCATTTAGTTGTTCGTGATGTGACAACGTATGTAAGGCAAAGCCACAAATGTCTCAGCCTCACACAATATACCCCGTTTAGCTTATCCAGCATGTTTCAAGTTCCACCCGACAGGTAGCGCGTTGGTGCAGTATTAGACCCTGCTGCTATCTAGCGGCAGAACGACCAAGTATGATCTTAGACAATGGTGACTCGGATTACCATTTGACAGACGAAGATAATATAGCGGTGTTTTTACTTTTAACAAACTGGTCCAGCTTTTGTTCTAAATATGCAAATTCGGTACGTAATTTAAGACGTATTAAATTAGTAGTTCTATTTAATTAGTAGTTTAAAAATATTTTTAAAACAATGTTTCCAAAACAAGACTACCTTTAAATGCTACAACCATGGGCTAGATTTGCTGATTCATAAGTTCTCTCGATATTGATTCAGATTCAGAATCAGTGTCCACAATCAGACTGTACTAGATAGAATAAGTATCACTACCTGTGTGTAGCAGTGTGTATTGAAAATAACCATCACTTCCTTTGTGTATGTGTGTAGCAGTGTGTATTGAGAATAACCATCACTTCCTGTGTGTCTGTGTGTAGCAGTGTGTATTGAGAATAACCATCACTTCCTGTGTGCAAGAGTGTGTATTGAGAATAACCATCACTTCCTGTGTGTAGTAGTGTGTATCGAGAATAACCATCACTTCCTGTGTGTAGTAGTGTGTATTGAGAATAACCATCACTTCCTGTGTGTATGTGTGTAGTAGTGTGTATCGAGAATAGCCATCACTTCCTGTGTGTAGTAGTGTGTATTGAGAATAACCATCACTTCCTGTGTGTATTTGTGTAGTAGTGTGTATTGAGAATAACCATCACTTCCTGTGTGTATGTGTGTAGTAGTGTGTAGTGAGAATAACCATCACTCCCTGTGTGTATGTGTGTATCAGTGTGTATTGAGAATAACCATCACTTCCTGTGTGTAGCAGTGTGTATTGAGAATAACCATCACTTCCTGTGTGTAGTAGTGTGTATCGAGAATAACCATCACTTTCTGTGTGTACTAGTGTGTATTGAGAATAACCATCACTTCCTGTGTGTATTTGTGTAATAGTGTGTATTGAGAATAACCATCACTTCCTGTGTGTATGTGTGTAGTAGTGTGTATTGAGAATATCCATCACTCCCTGTGTGTATCAGTGTGTATTGAGAATAACCATCACTCCCTGTGTGTATGTGTGTAGAGAATAACCATCCCTTCCTGTGTGTGTGTGTAGAAGTGTGTATCGAGAATAACCATCACTTCCTGTGTGTATGTGTGTAGTAGTGTGTATTGAGAATAACCATCACTTCCTGTGTGTAGCAGTGTGTAGTGAGAATAACCATCACTTCATGTGTGTATGTGTGCAGTAGTGTGCTTTATATGGAGCATAGAATGACTCACTTCCTGTATGTGTATGTGCTGTACCTCCACCCCTAATATGGCCAAGTGGTCTGGCTAGGGCTGGTATCTGAGAAATGACAAATTTAACTTATTTATACATGAGTGGTGTTGCTTGTTCCAGGGTCCTCCCCCTTCAGCCCTGCGGCGGCGGCGGCCAACCCGTACGCACATCTCGCCCACCTGCCGAGCGCCTTCTCGCTGCTCGGCCACCACCCAGGCTTCCCCGGCGCGCCGCCCTTCGGGGGACTCGGGTCCCTCGACCCGCTGCACTCGCCCGGGTCTGTGCTCAGCCCCACCACAGGTACTGCTTTCTTACTATATAATACAATATGACCCCCACACGCCCACACCCCAGTACAGGCTGCACCTGTGTGTCATGTACATATAGTATCTAATTGATGCAGCCCGATTTGAAAGGGTGTATGATTGACTGATGGTGTCATTTGATCAGTTCTCTCACGAGGGTTATAAAACCCACGCCGTGGTGGGTTTTTTCTGCTTCTCCAACTATGCACAAAGAATTCTGTTGGTTTATTTAGAATAGTAGACGCAAAATCTGAGACTGTGAGTGTGATCGTCTCACCTGGCTTTGTGGAAGACGTTGATTTATTTTACGTTTGTTTGCTCCGAATTTAGTGTTTTTTTAAATACATATTTATTTAATATATTAGCGTTCTTATATGTATAAAATGTTAAATTAAAAAATTATTTTGAGCCTACTTCATATATATATATGAAGTAAGCTCTTTATTTCCTTTACTGAACTTTTTGTATTAGTTTCTTGCATAGAAATGTGAAACATGCATTATTTTTAGATCAGTTCGATGGAAATAATGTTAAATGCAAATGTAGGCGCTTTGATAATGAGCGTACCCTTGTCTACTTTTGTTGGCATAACCAAAGTATGATGAACCAGTTTTAGATGGGGAATTTCTGTTCATTTCATAGAACATTCTCTTGTGTTTGGCGGGCAGCAGTTTCTTGTAGTTTTCGTGTTCTGTTAATTCAGCTTTCCGTCTGTACCTCGGTTACCAGGCTTTGACATAAGTGTGGATGTGGGTGTGTTTGATCAATATTATGTCATTATTTATTTCTTGGTCCCGAGAAGTGATGTTTTTCAGCTCCAATGAATAGATTTCTTTTATTGGTAAAATGTTGATTTATGCTTCTGTTTTAAATAGAGTGATTTGTTGGTGTTGGGTGTGGGGAGCTCGACACAAGAAGTGTGTTTAAGGACACTTTATAGTACAGTAGAGCAGCATTCTCATTTACAGGCAGTAGATGTTTGGATGGAGCTTCCTTCTCCAGATGAATATGCTGTGTTTGGTTCAGTGCCTGTGGTCAGTATGTGAGGAGGGGTTGTGCGCTTGTATTCCTACATTTGGGACAGCAGTGACTAGGATCCTCATGTAGTCAGTGTTCATCCAATGCGGCTTCTTTGTACAAGTCCACCGTGTGTAGTAGCTAACTGGATCATCTGGGCTCAGGGCCTGGAATGTGGTGTCAGTAGTATGTATGTGGTGTGATGTCCCCGGAGATATTTAAACTTATTTTTAGCCAAAATGCCACTGTCAGTCTTTCTGGTGTGTACATTAATGATAGTTAATTTGACTATATCAAAATAGTGCAATGGATTGGGTAAATGTACTAAGATGTATCTTTGAATTGGACATGGCGGTTCTATTTCCATTCATTAGTTTTTGAATTTCTTTGATGGCTTCACTATTTCAGCTTTGTGGCTATATTCTAGAATTTTCATCTTGTGACTCAAGCAAAATGGGCCGTTTGATGATGATATTCTGTTTTTTGTGGGTTTGAAAAAAAGTGGTTTACTATTTATGATGCAGGTTCTAAAAAATTGAATTCATGCCTGTGTTGCTCAAAATTGTTTCATTAAATTTTATCCCTTACGTGGTTTCGGTTGTAACCCCACCCCAAACCCCAAAACATGTTCTGGGAAATATTTGGATAAAAAATATATATCATTAGTGCGCTGGAATTGAATTCTTCTCCAAGGGATTTTGCACCACCCTGTCTTACGTCGATGACGTCACTCATCTTTGCGTTAGGTCACACTAGCTCCCTGCCAGGACTCCGCACTAATGGCTGAGCCTCGTATACCTCCCCACAGGTGGCGCCGACTGGTGGCGCGCCGCGTCAGACCACGCGCGCCGCGCCGCCGGCTACGGGGATGTGGAGTACCTGGTCGGCGCGCTTCAGCCACCACTCCGACTTCCGGGTCAGCAGGTCTTGTCCGTTGTTGACACGGGCGGCTTGTACCGGCCTCTAGACGAACCGGCGGGGTCGAAACGTAAGCTGGTCCGCATGGTGCTCATGTGATGCCTCCCCACTCTTCGCTGCATACCTAGGCCTACCACTAATGAGCAATTAAAGCCATGTAGCAGTCTAGTGTCTTGATTTGGATAGGGTAGATCTGCCTTGTTTATCCCCCCGCTGGCTTGTATTTATATATATGTGTGTCCGTGTAAGGCGCCAACACCGGGTCTATTTTAAAACACCTATGGTGCCATCTGGCGGTAACCGTGGACACTAGGACGAAACCCCAGCGTTCCCTACTGCTTCAGGTTCTCCTCCCATCTGCTGTGTGTGACCACCTAGTGTTAATTCTCTGCGCTAGTTCCTCTTTTTCCTCTGTCATCCTTAGCGATGTTAATAGATGTTGCTCCTTTTCATTCTCACTGTCATTTACTAAGCCCTGCTTTTTCGCAGTGTGTTGATGTCCTAACTGTGCTCTCACAGCGGACTTCCCGCCTTGTGTGCTGTCACTGTCGCACTGTCAGTTCTCTACTCATACAGAGATGTACATGTTGACAGCCGTGTTGTTACGTCCCAAGTCCACTCATTAGCCACCATCCTCTCTAGCCCACACATCTCCCCCCTGCCCTCCCCAGTTCTTCATACTTCTAGTACTGGTCATTGTACTAATTTTGATTTTACCGCTCAAACAACACAGAACTAATTCCTGCTTTGGTTCGTCTGTTTCCCTGATTGTGATGTCACATCGGTCTATATGAACTTTTTCGCGATTAACAGTGTCTTCGTTCGTGGCTTTGGATGTTTTAATATCTGACGCTTTTATCCTTTGATCTTCCGGCTGATTGTTGCAATGGGGAAAGATTCATACAGGACGTACCTTGCATTAAGCATACTATCATGTAAGTTTACACTAATCACCAAATGAACAAGAGGTGGTTATTTTGTCATCTCTTTTGATAACTATCGGGTTGCCAATTGTTTGACTGAGAAAGCTGCATCATCTGCTAAACAGATCTGCTGATGCACATTGTCGTCTGCTGTGTAAATTTAGTTACAGGAGACGATATATATATATATACACTATAGGCACTATAGGCAGTGATACAATGTAAAATGTCACTCTTTCTTAGGTACCTGGGTCTATATGTGCCTGAGATTAATTTTCATGAGACATATTAAGTTTACTAAACATTGTTTTTAACTGAAGAACGCACATATTTCAGAGTACTATTTGGGTTACACATTTGGTGAACGGCGATATTTATGCCAGAGAGACATTTGTCAGTATCCTGTAAACGTTGACTTTAACATGAAGCTGATTGCCATCATGTAATTGTTAGATCTGTTGCTGATGATCATGTCCAGCATTGGCTATAATGCTGAGCTTTTCCATGTGTGCCTGTGCCTTTAGTACATAGAGACGTCCATGATCTCTTTTCTTTGTGTGCTTCTTATCCTGCTACTGGTCCACATCTCTATGCTATTGCTTCCCTTCCTCCACCGCCTCACAAATATTATTAATCCCTTTTCATCTTTACAGAATTCGCATTTAGTACAACAGGTAAATCTGAGCTGTTAAAGTATAAATTAAGGGCAGAGTGTTATTGTGTTGGAACACACATTGAGCTGCTTTCCTTACTGCTTAGTAAATGTTAATTGATTTAGCTACTTGTAGCTTACATTTGATGTATTTTGTTTCAGATCTTAATGGTGCTTACAGCTCTTTGTTCCAACTGCCAACATTCACCTCGGCTTCTGCGGCAACATCAACTAAGTCAACCACATTGAGCTCCCATGACAAGCACCACCACAAGTCAATGAAATCAGATGGGCTGTCGAGTGTGACACAGCTCTCCCCGCATGGCAAACGCAGCGCATCACCTGCCTCATCAACATCATCCCATTCATCAACATCCCGAAAAGAAGGCAGCACCAAGTCGACCAAGCACCGCAACACGTCCTCGGAGAGCAGCAAATCCCGTAGTAATGGACCGGCTGCCGCAGCCGCTATGGCCATGTCCAAGTACGACGAGGAAGTGGCCAAGTCACTCAACTCGATGTTTGCTTTTCCAGATGCGTCATCAATGCTCTCTCCCTCAATGTTGGGCGCGCCTCCGCTGTTTGGCTACCCATATGGTGCGGGTGCGCTGTTCGCTGCACACCACGCATCGCTCTTCGGTATGTCGGGCCACCCACACTCAATGCCCTTCACCATGGGCGCCATGTCCCCCCCGCCAACCACCTCACATTCCACATCGTCCAAGTCAACCAAAACAACACCGGCCACATCGACCAGGCCCTCGTCTCACGTCGCCAAGCCGTCATCCTCCGCTAGGACTTCGTCTTTGAGTAAGGCCAGCTCCGATAACGACAGGAAGGGCTGCAAGAACCTGTTTGGCAGTGACCATCATATGCCATCACTGCCTCCTCCTCACCCACGCTCGGAAGGCAGCCAGTCCTCATTGGCAGCTGCAGCCAGGCCGGCTGACTCGAAGCACCTGGTCAAGCAACGACTTCCAAACCTCTCCACTCCGAGGGTGCTTACAATATATATTTACACATATTTTTCATAACATAGACCTTGTTGTTTCTCATTCAAATTGTAATTCGTTGCTCGCTAGTACATTAACTTGTCGATGTACAATAACTTGTGGTAAATTAGGTACATATGCATATTTACATCTTAAAAGTTTGAATATTTAGAAATATTCATGTTTGATTTAATATGTTTTGTTGATATGCGTATGTGGCTATCTACAATTATTCTATGTTATAAGGTCAATAATTAAATAAAACCCTTATTTTTTAAGGTGCCTGGTGCTAGCTCTGATAGCGACAGCCTTCCTGACGTGAGCTCGGATAGTTTCAGTGACGATAGTGATGGGGAAAAAGACCATGACCCACACAAAATAAGGCGGAAAGTAAGTGTGGGTCAGCTTTCACTTTGTCAATCACCTGATTTGTAGTTCTTAATAACCTTTTACCGTGAACGTCTTATTTTTGTCAAGTTGTATTTGTCATCTTGAAAACATCACGGGAACAGCTATGATGCTGTTATAAAGAGAATGTATTTACCACAATTTCATATGAACATTATCGGGTATATGTACCTAAATTACAACTTCTAAAGAAGGTTATGCTTTCCTACAATCACAGAGCAAGAAGATGCCACAGCTAACGAAAATGGCCGAGCTGAACTCACAGAACTCACAGAAGCACAGTGGTCGGAGTGTCCGGGACAATGAGTGGGCACGCCAGTCTCCAGCAATGGCAGTGGACAGTGCGCATGCGCGGCCGCTGACGCCTGACCTGGTGCAGGACCTGAGTATGAAGAAGCGTCCACCATCTGTGTCTTCCCACACGAGTTCCTCATCGCACACGGAGAGCAACTCGAAGAAAGACCTGGCACACCACAGCGTGGCACCACACAAGGCCTTCTCATCATCAGCCTCTTCCTCAACATCATCTTCGTCCGGGTCCTCAGCCAGCAAGCAGCCACCACCGTTGATCTCGTCACCGACGTCATATCCGATGTCGATGCACTCGAGTTTCGCCGACATGACTGCGCAGCACCTAGAGAGCCTGTTCGGTGGCGCAGGTCACCTGCCGCCCAAGATGCCAATGTTCTTCCACCCGGCTGCCGCCATGATGGCGCCGATGCTAGACGGTTCCATGTCGCTTCTCCTCCCGCCACCCCCATCCTCCGCCCAGGCAGCCGCCGCCGGTGGCTCCGGTGGGCGGGCAGCCCGTGGGCGGGGTAGGGGCCGGGGGAGCCGCACAGGGGGAACCACAGCCGGTGCGGGTAGTAGTAGTAGTAGTAGTAGTGGCCAAGCGCAAGGTGGCCGAAGAAATCATGGCAGGGGCCGCTCACGGGTCAGTGGAGGGCGGGGAGGCCGGGCTGCCTCGGAGAGCACCCCGACCTCCTCGGCATCTGGCATCCCCTCTGCGATGGACTACGCAGCCCTCTCACAGCTGCAGGTGAGCACATATGAGCAGTTGTATCAGCAGATGTATTCCCAGCAGCTACTTCAGGTGAGCCAATCGTGAGCGCCATCTCAGAACCGCAGCAGCGGCCGACTCCTCACTCACTTGCTGGTCCTCCTTCCGGGTTCTGGTTCTGGTTCTGGTTCTGGTTCTAGATCTGCTTCCGGTTTGGGTTCCAGTTCCAGTTCTGGTTCCAGTTTTGGTTCCGGTTCCGGTTCCGGTTCCTGGTCTGGTTCCAGGTCTGGTCCCGATTCCAGTTTCGGTTCTAAATCCGATTCTGGTTCCGCAGGAGATTCACATCATCATGATAGCAGCGCTCCACCTTCAGCTACCCCAATGCATTTATTAATTATTCTTTTTAAAACCCCAACAAAGTTTAACATTTCCCCTGGTGCTTGAACAAATTTACCCGTCCTAATATGACCTGAGATGTTGCTAGGACGTAAAACAACAACAAACAAACAAACTGAACAAATTTGAATCTAATTTAAACCTAAATTGTACTTTTTTAATTATGGTAATTATTAACATGTGTTTATTATTATTGATTTTTAAAAAGAGATGAAAAGATTTACTCAACCATTTTTTTAAATCCATGAAAAGTGAGCTATTGGGGAGGTGGCATGATCCGGTGAATGTCTGGTGGATAACCTGGGTGGGTGAGAGGACGGCCTGACGTCGGTCTTACGTAGCTAGCTGGCTGCAGGTGGCGACACCGGTCATACCCACTCTGTGCCTGCAGCGGACAGAGCAGGGCAGGCTACATCTAGGCTTCTGTAGTACTAATAAGATGTAATACTCTGTGTGTGGTGTACCTCTGTAGCGACTCGCACCCTCTTGTCTTTCCTGTACTAACATACATTGAGCAGGCAATGAGTAGGAAATGTACCATACAACTTTGTTTTGTTATTTCGCAATGTGTTAGAATTATTAGGATACATGTCAGATGGATAGGAAATACCCTCAGAGAAGACAAAACACTTTCAAACACAAAGCAAGCAGTTATGGATAGATAGTGCACGAATGAAAAATGCCTACGTTTTCGCTGATTTCCATGAAAAAGTAAATAATTTTCCCACTTTTTGTCCGCTTGGTTCGAGGCGACTTTCATCTCTACTAGCTAACTTCTCAGCAGGTTCTCGAGGTTATAGTGTTTCAATACTTTCCATTCCACATTGCTGCTAATTGGCGTATTGTGAATAGCCGTATAATTAACAGGCTGTCTATTAATAAAATCTAGTTTATATTTCGTCTTCTACATCATTGAGATCTCAATGTTTGGACGGTCCCTAACAGTTCTGTTTGTATGTGGAAAGTATCGGAGTATCTTGTTCAACTTGCAGAAACTTCATGGTTGACCAGGCTAGGGTGGCGTTTGTAGATTCTCTTCACTTCTTTCATCTCTTACCTCCCTGTGGTAGAGCTGGAGCTAGAACAGTACTCGGCATCATTTGATCTGTAGGTCTCTGAGGGCTAGTTATAAATTCAGCAAGGGTTTGTCTAACCTACATCAATCAATTTAAGAGATTCGGCTGTGATTATACTTCTTTACGACCAAGACACCTATAGTATAGAACAAATAATAAACTGACAAGTATAGAACAAATAATGAACCGACAAGTATAGAACAAATAATAAACCGACAAGTATAGAACAAATAATAAACCGACAAGTATAGAACAAATAATAAACCGACAAGTATAGAACAAATAATAAACCTACAAGTCTAGAACAAATAATAAACTTACAAGTACACAACAACACCACCACCAGACCAGGTCTTCACATCTTTAATTTTTAGTCTATGGTTAAGGTCTATATAGTTCTACTTTTAAGTATGTATGTGTGTGGAGGGGGTCAGTGAGTCGGGTGGTAGACCTTGAAGCAATTGTACAATTCTGCCAAGTTCTGCACTGAGCTGTTCCTGTTGTGTGCTTAGGAGGAGCACCACCAGGCGGCACTGCGGGAGCACATGGAGATGCAGCTGAAGGCGCACCACCAAATGGCCGCTTTGGGAATGGTGCAGGCGGATCCACACCAGATGGCCGCACTGCAGCAGCTTGCGGGAACGCAGGACACACACTCCCAGAAGGAGGCAACCACCAAGCTGCACCAGCTTGCAGATGCACACGCTGCTGCAGCCTCAAGGTCAAGTACCTCGACGTCATCCTCAACTGGTATGTACATCACTGGTCAGGGCGGCGAAAATACAATTAACGAATTACAATCAACTAATTAACTAATTACAATTAACAAATCACCCCATTTGTGGGAAAGCCATCGCAGACCTATGTGATGGGTCGGTCGGACCAAGTAGTCCTGCTGCCACATTGTTCATTTGTGGCTTACACACTCTTTCCTGCTCAAGGGGGACCCTCCTCCAGAATCTATTGGGTGTCAGTCCCCACTGACACTCAAACGCATGTAATTAAACTGTGTTGATTTTATTATCTTGTGCCAACAATTTTACAATGCAAGCAGTATGCATGATGTTTTTACTAATGTAAGGCAAGAAGAAATTCTAGCCTTCTTGAAGGCAGTGGGGCTGTACCACCTCACATAGTTTATTAAGCTAATTTCTATCAATTTACTAAGAATGACTTTTATCTAGAAATTTATTTTCCTTAGCCCCAGTTTTTTTTATAATTGAGAGCTTTTTAACAAATAATTGATTGCATGCTTTTACACCGTGTAAACGCGATGGTTGAATGAAAATAAACAGAGTCCAAGTTCTTTGCGTGAATATGGCCTTTGCTGCTGACATGACGTAAAACAACCACTAATCGATCACTGGTCAAAAGATGCATGGGAGGCAGCTCTAGAAACGATACCATGCAGTTATTACCTGATATGTACTTTCGCGCCAGAGGAACTTGGGTGAGTATCGACAGACGCATAGCTGAAGTTGATGCACATTCTAAAGGCCAAGGGACTCGAGCCCCATCTTTGGACATATTTAGTCTAATGGCTTTGACAATAGTGCAGAATTAAAATTTTGCATGCTAACATTTTTTTTTTAAATACTCAATTTCTTTTTTAAAGGACTGGTTGGCTCAGTGTCAGGATAATGTGACTGAGTGGGATATCGGGTCATGGTGCTGGCGGCCTGGTCTGCCAGTGGGGCAGCACTATAAAGTCGCCATGAGTGCGCACTGTCACAAGTCGGGACCGGTCCTGATATGACCATCGATTTTACTAGGACGTAAAACAACAACAAACAAACAAAGAAAATCTTTTTGAAAGTACACAATTTTCTTCACCGGAGTTCTCAAATAGAAAATCTGGGGTAGGTAGGTCTGCTGTGTGCGCCTACATTCTGATACAAGCTAATCGACTTGCTCACTCTCTCCCCTTTACGCTTTCCAGTGGACGAGAAGCCCAGCAAGTCAGGTCAATCATCTAAAATGGCGAATGCGCTGATGGGCCAGATGCCGACCGCAGGCCAAGTGGCCAAGTCATACACTGCGTCGAAGCACAGCGAGGCGACCAGTGACAGCGACCCCGACGACCTGATTGACAGCGTGTCTGACAGCCCGCCCTCGTCAGGGTCCGAGTCTGACTCGGGCGACTCTGACGTGGACGCAGCGTCCAGTCAGGACAGCGAGACGCCGGGCTGCAAGCGGCCGGGCGAGGAGTCGGACAGTGGTGGGTGACGGCCGTCTTGTAGCTGGGTCCTTCTCTGAAGCTGTGTACCACGTAGTTGGTGTCCATGTTACGATGGACATAATTTTTTTTAAATTATTTTTTTTTAATAGCAAGTCAAGTAATTATTGTTCCGTCTGTGTATTAAGTATGTTGGAAATACTATTTGTATTTAATCTATCGCACACATTTTTTTTTAAAGTGATTTTGTGCGAAAGTGAAAATTTACATATTTACACATTTACATCAAAATTGACACAAAGTTAACTTCTGCCTGTTTTTCCAGCAACCCCACGCAAGAGGCGCCGGACGCACGAAATTGATGAGACAGAAATTAGAATTCCTCTGGAGCACGGGTAGGTCTCACCAACGAATTAATCAAGCACATCACTGTCAAACTATAAGAAAAAAGATGAGAAAGTAATGCTTGCTTTAAAGGAATCATTATCTTTGAAAAGATATACTTGGTGAAATTTCTTTTACACCGTGTTTGTACAGACGTAAATAAATATGTAGCCCAGAAAGCAGACTTAATAAAAGAGCAGATTTCAAAGACTTCCATTATAATCTATTCTTATGGATAGGTATGTGATTTCATTGGTTTTAACCAGAATTCCGGGGGTTTTCTGGCTGCCGAAACTGGAAAAATTCCTGTTTAAAGAAAAATTGTAATTGTACTCGAATAAAAACACCTGTGTCATGAAGACTGGAAATAGTAATACCAATCAAATAGTCAGATTATATGCACTATCTAAGCAAAGCAAAACACCTCTGAAATACACTATTTGCATCTCTCTCGCGACTCAGTGGGATGCTGTGGGTCCCCACGATAACCTTAAAAGAATTTCAAGTTTTTTTTCCTGAACCCAATCACATGCCTGTATGGATTTCAAGAAATAAATCTCAAGAATGAAAAATATGAAGTGCTTACTCCGATGATTGTACATGGTTCAGCAATAATTTTTTTTGTACAGCAGAACGTTTGGAAACTTGGTATGGCGAGTTTACATGATTTTTGTTTTACTTAGTTAATTCCTGTTCCTACCTACCACCGAGAATTTGGGAGTCTGTCGGTGGGTGGGTGAGTGAATTACTCGACCCTCCAAACCTGTTGAGATGATGAATGACCATTGTGGGAGGGTGGTTAGCTGGCACGTGAAAATAACGGGGCGCTGCTCATGGTGAGCCAATACGTGGACGCGCAAGACCAAAGATGCTCATTTTATCTGGCAGGTGGCGTCGACAGACTCGGTTGCGTGGAATTGGCAGTCGCGGGTTGATCGGGGAGGTCATATACTTCGCACCGTGCGGCAAGAAGCTGAAGACGGTCCCCGACGTCGCGCGATACCTCGAGAAGACCGGAGTCACCGACCTCACCCGAACCAACTTCACCTTCAGCACCAAAGTGGGTAGTCACAGATAGGTAACTTCACCTTCAGCACCAAAGTGGGTAGTCGCAGATAGGTAACTTCACCTTCAGCACCAAAGTGGGTAGTCACAGATAGGTACCTTCACCTTCAGCACCAAAGTGGGTAGTCGCAGATAGGTAACTTCACCTTCAGCACCAAAGTGGGTAGTCGCAGATAGGTACCTTTGCCTTCAGCACCAAAGTGGGTAGTCGCAGATAGGTAACTTCACCTTCAGCACCAAAGTGGGTAGTCGCAGATAGGTAACTTCGCCTTCAGCACCAAAGTGGGTAGTCGCAGATAGGTAACTTCGCCTTCAGCACCAAAGTGGGTAGTCACAGATAGGTAACTTCACCTTCAGCACCAAAGTGGGTAGTCGCAGATAGGTAACTTCGCCTTCAGCACCGAAGTGGGTAGTCGCAGATAGGTGACTTCGCCTTCAGCACCAAAGTGGGTAGTCACAGATAGGTAACTTCACCTTCAGCACCAAAGTGGGTAGTCGCAGATAGGTAACTTCACCTTCAGCACCAAAGTGGGTAGTCACAGATAGGTGACTTCACCTTCAGCACCACAGTGGGTAGTCGCAGTCTGGTGTAGCTAGAAGTCACCCATCCCCTCCCCTTTAATATTGTCTGAATGAAAGCGCCTAGAGCGGGAGCAGAATTTACATTAGATACGGGTCGATCAAAATAGCATGTAGCCTGTTGTAGGCATGTGTGCAACTTCTAGTGATAACATGTTCAATCCTATAGGATGAGACTTATTAACTAGTCTAGGACAAATGTGAAATATATCAAAAACAGAATGTACAGTCTATGTTCAATGGCTAAAGGATGACTTATTAACGAGTCTAGGACAAATGTGATATATGTCATTCGCAATATACAGTCTATGTTCTATATCAAAAACAGAATGTACAGTCTGTGTTCAATGGCTAAAGGATGACTTATTAACGATTCTAGGACAAATGTGATATATATCATTCGCAATATACAGTCTATGTTCAATGGCTAAAGGATGAGACTTATTAATTAGTTTTGGACAAATGTGAAATATATCAAAACGTAATTATACACTATGTTCAATAGCTAAAGGACGAGCCTTATTTAACTAGTCTAGGACAATATATCAAAACTTAATATAGTGTAGTAGTCTGAACATGAGCTCTACTATCACGCGGTAGCAGCGGAGACTACGACGCCACCAGCGCAGTACCATTACACTGCACCAGGTGGCGGCACGGGTAGCCACCGGTCAGACCCCAACTGGGCTGACCTCTACTGCGTGTGGTTGACCCACCCCCCCCCACACACACCTATAGAGTCGATGTGGGATCTGGCGAGTCAGGGGGCGGGTCAGACAACTACTGACGCCGCGGAGAGCAGATGGTTCAATAAACCAAGGGTGAAGCGTACACTGTATTGAATCTTGGTGTTCTTCCGTGTGACTGTGTGTGAGAGAGAGAGTCGGAGGGCCGTGGGCCATTACATTGGTGCCGTGAGCCAGCTTGCCTTCTGCGTAAGGGGGTGAGTATTGGACCTGGGCCATGGACTTATGGAGGGGGCGACGGCAGGTCAACTGCGTAGTGGGCGCCAGTACCAAACTGATGGTACAGGGCGTTCTTACGCGGTGGGACCGCCGGTGAACGTGGACGCTTCTGTGGTGAGTACACTGCACCACGCTCAAAATTTGCCTGTGGGGGATGTTGATGTTAAAACGTTCATTCCTAATACAGGTGCCGGCGTCATAGGGGACCGCCGCCAGGTGTCAGTGAGTCGGGGGGGGGGGGTAGCCACTCCCGCACTAGTGCCGGTGGTGTCGCCTAGGGGTGCTGAGGGCGCTGATAGCTATTGGACGCAGTTAGCACGACTGAGTGGCAGTCCGCCGCCAGGTATTGCGTCGTTGTTTACACCGGAGGCGATACAGGGTGGTGGATTTCTGGCTTGAAAAGTCATAAAGAATAACTGCTGCATACCTGTGCAAACTCTATTGATAGCATTCTAGCGATATCAGTTTTGTTAAGAGTTTAATTTATTTTCTCTGGTCTAGATAGTAAGCTTTTTTGTGCTCTCTACGAATATCGCCAAACTTTTCGGGTGGGTTGTCACAATGTAGACTTGACTCATGGTTGTGTCCATGCAGGTCAACGTTGGTGACTTCCTGGAGGCGAGGTCAGAGGATGGCAACAGCGGCTACATGGCGCTCACCGAAGAAGAGGTGGTGGAGCGCTTCATGCTGGTCG
This sequence comes from Branchipolynoe longqiensis, assembly GCA_030323885.1. Classification (NCBI taxonomy): domain Eukaryota; kingdom Metazoa; phylum Annelida; class Polychaeta; order Phyllodocida; family Polynoidae; genus Branchipolynoe; species Branchipolynoe longqiensis. Next base: position 31,121,891 of record CM059199.1, read on the forward strand.
CAACACGCAAGCGCGCCAAGATGGTGGCAAAGCAGGAGCGTGCTGAGCGTAGGCACATCCGCAAACAGCAGGCATCCGAAATGGCCAGCCGGATGGCCGAGATGAAGATGGCCAAAAAGATGGAGCAACAAGGTGACACTTGGGTTTTGGACGCTTGTGCTTGGCCTATTCATCTCTAGTACATGTTGCGACACACTTACTGGGAAGTCATGCTTGGCATGTTAATCTTTAGTGCATGTAATGACCCACTTACTAGAGAGTCCCGAAATGACAATTGTGCTTGGTTTATTTATTTATATTGAGTAAAAACGTATTTTTGTATGAAGATCCCACCACGTGTAGTGGAAATTACTTCTTTTTTATTATTGAAATAAAAAGATTTTTCTTGAAAATGGTGGTTTTGTTATCAACTAAATGTGCGCTGTAACTTGATCCAAGCATAGATTTTGAAGGGGGATGGGGGTCGGGGGGGGGTGAGAAATAAAAAGATGCCCCTCAAACTACTGTTGCATTATTTCGTGTTTTAAATTGCAGATTACTTTAGTTAAGTAGAAATTTAAAAAAATAAAAGATTAAGTAACATTGTGATAATTGCTTGCACGAAGCTTTGAATTATTTTATATAACGAAATTATGACATTTTTATTTAGAAATGACACGCCGCATAGCAGAGATGAAAATGCGAAGGAAACTGGAGCGGCAACAAGCCAGGGAAGCAGCGAGGCGCGAAAAGCAGATGAGAGGTATGCTTATATTAATAGATCTGGGGTTTTCGTAGACTTTAAAATAACAATTTTTGTGCACACTTCGGAAAAATCAGCTATAGTGAGTCCTAAAATCCTGAAAAGTCACGAAAAAATAACCCCAAAACCCAGAAATCTCGTAGAGAATGGGAACCATGCATGCCCTATTCAATCCCAATAACCGAACTGTAATTGGAACACTACACCACATTGTCTAATTTAGTTCCATCTAGTTCTGTCTAATCTGTTCCCATTACCTCCCCAGGACTCCTAGTTCAATGAGCCTGACTACACTATTTAGATAAATAAAGGGCGCTTTATCAACGAAAAAAACACGAAAAGATTCAGTCACAGAATCGTGAAAGATGTCCCAGAACTTCATGAAAATTTATGTTCTTTCCGTTCATTTGCCATTTATATATGTCTCCCACAGCTGATGAGGTGAAGAAGATGAAGGAGCGTGAGCGGCTGATGAGACAGCAGGAGAAGGTTCAGCGCCAAGAGCAGATTCGCATTGAGCGGGAGATGCGTGCGCAGCAAATCATGGAGGTGGGTCTCACTGTGAGAGGCAGCGCGCTGCTGGTCACTGAAGTAGGGTTAGCTGGTCATAGGGGCTAAAGAACGCTTCGTGCAAATTGAGTACCGGCTACTTGCGCACTCCCGTCCTGACATGACCTTAGATGTTGCCAGGACGTCAAACTCCAACAAACAATCTTACACATTTGAAAACTTGGACTGTTCTTGAAGTTTGTGTAAACAATTTTGGTCGTAAAATTCCTTTTTGCATTCCGGAACCCACCCAGAAACCAAGGTTCTATTTCTTCATGGCCTTTAACAAATTATTTTTTTGATTTAGAGATGCTTTTTCTGGAATAAAAGCGATTTTGTTGTTAAAGAGTGAGATCCGATGTTTAATTTAACATAGTCCATAAGTTGTGGAAATGAATTTGGCCATAGAATTATTTTGAAATGTGTAAAAATGTGCGAACCCTGATAACTCAAGCCAAGAATGCACATTACTAAACATGGGTGGATTAGAATGATGAGGATATTTATATCAAACGAAACATGTATAGTTCACATAGGTATTAAAACAAAAATTGTCCGTCCACAAGGGGTTTGCTTCTTTAAGCTGCTGTTATTCGACATGTGGTCTGCAGAATGCAGTGTAACCACCTGATTATTCTTGTGAGTTTCATTTGTCAGTTTATATGCACACAGTGTGCAGAGCATGGCACGCACTATGTTGATGGGTCCAGGTACCGAGTTATCGCAGACGGTGTAAATACCGCCTGCGTAATGTAAGAACTCTACCGAGTAATGCAGCGGAGCTTCCAGAGAGACCAATGTAGTGCGCAGTATTTTCTGTATGCCGCATTCCAACGTACCATATAAAGCTAAAAGCAGCTTACCCACATGGTTTTGTGTGAGGAAATGGCTTGACCCCATTTAGCTAATTGGGGGTGATACCTTCTATCTGAAAAAGTAGTGGGCTAATTAGAGCTTGGATAAGTGGATGATGTGATTTGGCTGTCATTGGTGAGGTGAGATGGTTTCTGGGGCATGCAAGACTCAGGTTCGTACCAGGTCTCACTGTGTGGCCGTATTGGATTGCCGCCATCTTTTTGACACCGCGGTGAGAGAATATGATGTGATGGTACCACTAAAGTCTGTCTGTACACAATGCGCCTTCGGTCGGGGTTGGCGCTGTATGCGGTCTGATTCTGTACTCTCACCCTCATTATGCTCTATTTTGAAACTAAAGACGTAAAGAGTATGTCTGAATCAGTAGATGGCTCGCTTTCGGTATTGAAGGTCTTGGGTTCTATCTTGCCTAGCGGTTGGCATTGCTAGGATAGGGCAAGGACTGGTTCGCTCAATCTCAGGATAATGTGACTGAGTAGGATATCGGGTCATCCAGTTGGGCAGCACTATAAAGTCACCATGAGTGCCCACCATCACAAGTACCAGTCCTGGTGCAGGTGATCCCAGGGAGGAAGCACAAGTTAGAATTCAGTGTCCACCTGGTACTTTAATTGTTGCTAGGACGTAAAGCCCCAACAACTTGAACTAAGCGTTATTTGCGATATGAATTAACACACCTGAAACAAGTAAACCTAAGCACAGAGGGTGGCTAAGCCTACCGACATTTCATAGCTTTTAATCGACACATTTGCACATTTCTTGATTGTTGTTGCTCGAGCACAGACTGCCTTATAACATGTCTTCGACACTTTCTGTTTATTCTCCAGATTATGAAGGTATGTAGGACTAAGAGTTGTATGCTCACAGCTAGCGAAGAAGAGACAAGTGTCTTTGACTCTCGTATTTCAGTACATCTGTCCCGTCTGTCTGTCTATCATCTGTCAGTCAGTTTCTCTTCACAATATCACCACATACCCACCCTTCACTCCACTCCTGTCTAAATTCCCTCTGTAAAAACGGAACACTGACCTTGTATAATGACTTTAGAAGTAATGTTGGCTGGAAAATGTTTTCTTGTGTCTAGTAATCCCATTCGTGAACTCCCTCCAATTATTAACTAATAGACGCTTCAAACTGGTGCTTTTTAAAACTTTAGTTTATTTGCCAAGCATGTTGTGATTTCCCCTGTTTTGTGTTATTAACTGCTGGAATATAATATGATGATGGTGATAAAAGTCGATGTATGGTACACAAATACTTGACCTGGACAGAAATTCATGTGAGTTTTGCTAAATTGATTCAGCTACTTTGGCTAGTCCGATCCAAATTGAACGCTTGAGATTGGTGTATCTGATGAGTAGATAATGTGGTTTGTAGTGCAAATTGAGTCCACCCAGCTTTGTACATGCTGTGTTGGTTTTAACATCTATTGTTGTTGTTTTGTTTTGAGAGGACACCACCGTAGGCTTGCACAGAGCACATTGTGCGTTACACTACTAACATAGTGCAACCTTAACGTTGACCTTGAGCTGCCTGACATAGTGAAATCTTGACCTTGACCGTGACCTGCCTGATCTAGGCTTGACCTGATGCTGCTTAAAATAAATAGGTTGTCGACTGCCTATGTCACTCACATTTCGCATTATATTATATTACTAAAACAACCTAATTGTCAGAAAGATTACCTCATCCCCTAATTATTAATTGAATGGCTATTAGTATTTGTATTACTTAATCTCATTTAGAAATGTCCATTTAGATAACCATTTCATGGTAATGTTAAAATTGCTGGAGAAATATCCAAGTAAAAGCCATTGTAACTGCTTTTTAATTAGCTCGGTTAGCTGGTTGAAGGCGGACGTCAGATTATAAAAGGTTTCCATGAATTCCTCTCGCCCCCCACCTCTCTGTCTTCAACTGATCTTTGACACGTTTTCATATTTTTTTTTTAAATACATAAACATTCGGTACACTTAGTAGCTATGTGTTCCGAAATAGGCTGCTGCCTAATGGCTACAATATATGATTCTATGCAATTTCAAACCAGTAGAGCTAGTGCTTGACAGGTCAGTTGCCATAGCAACTGTCAACTCTGTATATAAACATCCAGCGTATAGTCAGAAACCACACGGTGCCCGTCAGTAAGTGCCCTGATTGGTGGATACAGGGGAGGGCCATAAATATCAGCACTTGAGGCAGCACCACGTGACCTCCTGTAATAGGACACCGACCCAAATAAGGGTGGGTCAGGGGCAAGGGGCAATGGGCATGGGCAAGGACCAGGAGCATGTGCCAGGGACATGGACAAGGAGGAGGGAAACCAACCAGTTAAGGCCCTGTCACATTACGGCGTATGGCGGGAGCGTATTGAAAACCTACGTAGGTCCTGCGCGTGCCGGCCTATGATGACATTTGGTGACCTTTCGGGTGGTTTTGAGCGTATGTGGAACCTACGAGGAGCGTATGGGAGCGTATGGGAGCGTGCTGTGACATTTTTTGACAGTATGGGCCATACGCCCTCATAGGTCGGTTTTTTTTTAGCATGCACAAAAAAATTTGGATGGACGGATTTATGAAAGCGTATGGCGGCGTATGCCTCATACGCTTCACATACGCCGGCATCTGGCGGCGTATGAGTAGCGTATGCGTAGCGTATGAGTAGCGTATACGGCGTATGCCGACGTATATGACGTAACGCGCTTACGCCGCCATACGCTACCGCAAAAACCCTAATGTGACAGCCCCTTTAGTGCTGATGTTGAGACTCGGGCCTATGGGTGGTTCTAAAAATGGCAACCTGTTAATATGTCTGCGTAATCAAAGTGAGATATGTGTATGTGTCAGTAGGCCACGTAATAGCAGTGTCAATGTACCGTACTGGTCTGTGTAATGAACTTGTGTGTAACGATGTGCAACTCTTTGTAGTCATGTGACAAGCGGGCTGGGGCATTCGTTTGAACAAAACTAAAAAAATGATTTGTCCTAGGTATTTATTGGAATAGCTATAACGTTCGGGCAATATGTGTATGTGAGGGGGGGGGGGGGGAGAGGGTGTGTGTCTACACACATGCCTACTGCACTTAATAAAATCATGAGAAATGACTACTGGCAACCGTAAATACGATCAGATATCTTACAATATTATTGGAGTTGAACCGGAACAGTTTTCCTTTGGGGTAAATGTTTTGATATAAAACTAAGTTTCTTTTACAACGGAAATCAAATGGTTTGGAGACCTTTGCTGTATGTGTAGGACATTAATCAAATTTCTTTTCTTCGGCTATTATTTCATTCTCATCGTCTCTTAGTAGCCTACTTCTTGAGATCTCACTCTCTTCCTTTATAGAAAAGAGCTCCCCATCAAGGAAGCAGTAGTATTCAGCTGCTTTCATCTTTAACAATAATCCCCCTTTATACCTTTGTAGAATCATATTTTGTAATTGTATGTATCCTACCTGTATTCTAGGCCAGATAAAAGAATCTATTGATTTTTGGTACCTTTACCATTATGGAGAATATGGAAGGAAAAAATATTGTCGCCCTCCTGGGTGCAAGTATGTTAGTGACACCTTTGCTGTTGCCGATAAGGAGTGTTGTGGTTTGTCAGCATCCGTCTGGCATGGTGGCGCCGCCGCCTGGTGGCCATGCACTGAACTAAGTCTGTCCCTTCTCGCCGCGTGCAGGAAAAACAACGCCGCAAGGACGAGCTGCAGCGCCGCCTGTACGAGGACGCCCTGCAGAAGGCCAAGGTACCAGTCGACCGTCACATGCGCCACCTACAGGCGCCTATGTGCACTAACTACTACACTTGTTTGTGCACTAACTACTACACTTAACAACTACACTTGTCTACTACACTTAGGCTTCCTGGCCTGGTAGTAGATTCAATTTTACAATCACGCCACCTGCAGGCGCCTTCATAAACTAACTAATGAACTAACTAACTACTACAGTTACTGAGTTAGCCTCTTCTGCCTGTAATCCAGACCTCTTGGCATGTTTCTTTAATATAGGACCTAATATAGGTATCATTGAACCACCACACACGACACCTGCAGGCGCCTTCATAAACTAACTACCTAACTAACTAATTACATATGTACTACAGTTAGCCTCTTCTGCCTGTAATTCTGACAAATTCAGGCCTCCTGGCCCATTTCTTCAACATGGGACCTAGTCTGGCGCCAGACACGCCACCTGCAGGCGCTCCTTTGAATTAACTATTTATGTTATTCTCTTTTGTCTATATCTTCGTTCTCCTGGGTTGGTCTTTCAAACACGGGATCTATAGCACTAATAGTGCCCATGAAGCGAGTGTTGTCTATGGCTGTGTTCGTAGCAGTGTTTGTCGATAGGGCACTTAAATGATTAGATTTTGGTCGCATTAACGACGTCTTCTGGGAGATGGGCCTAGTTAGTTGCAGCTGTTTGCACCAGATATTATGACGAACACACCCATTATCAAAATAATTTTACTGTGGGATATCGGGTCATGGTGCCGGTGTCCAAGTCTCCCAGTGGGGCAGCACTATAAAGTCGCCGTGAGTGCGCACTGTCACAAGTCAGTACCCGTCATGATATGACTTAAGATGTTGCTAGGACGTAAAACAATAAACAAATAAATAAAGCAAGCTTCTGTACCAACAGTTGTCACTAACTGTGTATGCACCTGTTTCATCTCAGTAGTATCCACACCATGTAAATTTTAGTCTAGTATTTTCGTTTTCTTCTGTTGCCTTTGAAATTATAATAACTGGAGTCATTTGTTTGTAATTTGCGAAGATTTAGCCTTTAAGATAATATAGGTGGAAAATAATGACGCCGAAATGCAGCTCCGTGTGGGTGGGAAATTCCCCGATATTGTTGTTGGGTATACTTATGTTGGCTTCCATTTGTTGAACTCTCATTCGCTTTGTCTTTTCCAGGAGCGGGAAATGAAACGGCAGCATGCCGTCATGCTGAAAGAACAGGTGTGTAGATGGAATCCCTGTCAATAAAATTAATTTAAAGAATTAAATTACATGGCATTTGGTCCAGTTCTGTAGGTTTTTGCCTCGCCCTCCTCGACATGATTTTGGGTAATTTCTTCAACACAAACTAAATGAACCAAAAATTGTATTTTCGAACATGTTCAGATCACAGTAATTTGGTCTCTTGAGAGACATTAATTTTTCGAAATTTTAAAATACATTAGTTAAATACAATAGTAAGCCTTTTGTAAAATTTGTGTTCTTTTTCTTGTGCTTTAGGAACGAGAACGTCGACGACAACACATGCTGCTGGTGAAGGCGTTGGAGGCCCGCAAGCGGTATGAGGTACGCAACTGTAGCCAGCACTGCACGCATGCATGCGATTATGGTTGTTTATTTTCTAACGACAGTAATGACCAATTAAACTGCTGACACTCATGTATTATAACGCACATGCCAGAGGTGTTCGAACCAAGGGCTGACAGTACAGTTACAATGCATTTTATGTGGGTGCAGATGAATGATAAATATTATAGTTATGTTATTATATACACAATCACCCAGTACAGTCCTCAATAAAATGGCAAGTTTTATCCATGAGTAGCATGCATTTAATGGGGCAAAGTTGTGAACAGGCCTGGCTTAATCTCGGTTAGTTCCCACTTAGCCTACGTCGAACTGAGCTAGATACTATGATAGTCTGTGATCTCTGTTGTGTATATATAGGTAAATAACAAGTAGCCGTCATCGCTCATAATATTGCTATAAGTATACTATTGTAATTGATCGACACAAGACCAATACAGTATATAGTGGCATTTATTCTTCCTATTCAGCTTGTTACAGTTAGAGTCATGATATGAGATTTAGAGTTTGAGGTTTCCAGGCACTTAACCAAAATATAGAGCAAGTGTCCTGGGAGCCGATGACATTGGGTGTTTGGGTACATATTCATAGACCGCGTTAGCGGTCCAGTGACCCAAATGTCTGATATCCTGTATGGATGAGCCTTGTGCACATGCCTGGGCGCCACCTCGGTGCATGCTGTGGAGCATTATAGCACCACGTGCTGGGTGGCCCGCCACGGACAGGGCTAGTCTTATGATTGCAATCAGTCCACCAACGCGTAGGGGGTAGACATCTGGGGTCAGGAATGCTGGACCATCGGGGTAGAGTGGTGTCCTGGACACATAATCTTTCCATGCCCGCACTGGACAGAAGAGCGAGCCACGTATCGCCGGAATCGCTATGTCTCTGGGAGACGACGACTTGAATTGCGTCCTGGATGACCTGACATGGGCATTGATGCCCACGGTTGTGAGCGTCACGTCCCTAGCCCGGAGTGAGTGACCAGGGTCAGCGTTGCTGGACGTCGGGAAGAGATTGCTCTGGCGAAGTAGGGTGAGGTATCCGATGAGTGTGGCGGCTGCCAACATGAGGCCACTGGGGCCGATCGTTCGGAAGAACCTGACCACATTGCGTACATCGGCGGGGGTCATGGGAGGGGCCTGAGCGGGGACATGGTGTGATGTTTGCTGAATGCCTCTTTTGAGGAGGCCCACGAGGTATGTGTCAAACAATGTTGCCCTCCCTGAGAATGTCAAGACCCATGTTTGTGCGCCACTAAAGTAGTTTAATATTGCACTCGGGGAGATAAGTCGGTGCTGCAGGTGCAATAAGATGACATGATGTGATACTGAGTCGGCTGAAGTGGGTCCACATGATGCAGTACTCTCTAGCCTGTGCTGCCTTATTCCTCCAGGTCCCAGTCGCCAGCCCGGCCGCTATGGCATCTAGTAAGCGCTGGTGGTGGTGTTGTGAATAACCTGGGGAGAGAAGGCAAAATTAAAACAGGCGAATCACAGGTTATAATGTTGGGGTTAGACATGATCGTGGTTCAGAAATACTGGTTGCAGGCCGCTTTCCACAACCATGATGTTCACAACCTTCTTGGCATGTGCATCAAAGCACATACGACTCAAGGCGTCCGCCAGCACTGTCTTTTCCCAGTTTGTGATGAACGAGAATGTCTGTACTTTTTTGTGCTGCGAAGAGCCAGATCTCACAGGCGCAGGCGCAGATTATGGGATCTCGGCATGCGCCAGTGCTGAGAACCTGCTGGGAAGTAGAGTTGTCAGTGTTAATGATGATAGTGTAGTGTTGGGGGTCGTCAGGCGAGAGGCTTTTAAGGGCAGCAATGAGGTTCAGGGCCTCCAGTTGAGCAATGGTATGCTGCTTTGCGCAGAGCTGTTGTGAATACTTTGCAGCATAGCAGTGCGCCCCTCCAGCACGCAGTGAGGGGTCACACTCGATAACCCATGTCTCTCCTTCACCAGTGGGAAGAAGCACGACCCCATGTGAGTAAGCTGCATATCGGGTGAACCAGTCAACGTCCATTGCAAGCTCCGGGGGGTACGATGTGTTTCCCTCTGTATGGTGAGTTTCTGAGTGCAGTCAGGATTCTGGACATGAACCTCCGAGCCGGGCGTATACACCTTGCGATGTGCTGGAGCCGCCCGACCAGCCTCTGGAGGTCTCTCCGTGATGCCATGATCTTTGTTTTCCAAACTTCACACTCCTTGATGACATCTTGGAGTTTATCAGACGGTAGTGTTATTTTCATAGTGGTAGTAGAGATGAGAAATCCCAAACACTCAACCTCAGTCGTAGGTGACACTCATTTGGCAAGCGCCAGGTCGAGACCCAACTGTTCAGCGAGGCTGAAGATCTCGTCATAGGCTCGCTCAGCATCATGTCGTGAGTGTGCGGCCCCGACGAAGTTGTCAAGGTAGCAGAGAACCTGGTGGCCCCGAGTTCTCATGAGGTACACCACAGCATTTGTGGTGCGGGCACAAGCCATAGATGAGGTACGACAGCCGAATGGGGGGGGCAACATCGATGTAAATATTCCCATTTAGGGTTATTCGCTGGAGCGGGATGGAAAGGGGGCAGGCGCAGAGCTGGCGGTATGCCCAAGCCAGGTCAACGATGCAGGTCATATGAGGGCTCCCTTGCCAATACGTGTAACCTGATCTGTGAGATCGATTATACCAGGAAGAGTGTAAGTTGTCGGTTGTCCCTGGTATTGAGCTTTCCTGATCCCAGCATTGACACTGGCACCTGCTGGGTAGCTCAGATCGACAATAACACGGCGCTTGTTTGTGCACCGCTTTGGTCGAGTCATCATGGGACTAACCTGTGTCCATGGCCGGAACGTCTGCGTCTCAAATGGTCCGAGCATGGCACCATGGGAGAGTTCAGTCTTGATGTAGTCCTCCATGTGAACTACATTCTCTGGGTCAGAGTAATGGTTAGCCACTGATGCAATAGGTGGACGTGTAATCCACCCGCCAACCAAACTCCAGAAAGTCTCCGAGTTGTTTACCAGCTCTTTCTATGTGCGGGCCGTGACCAGCATTATTATCACAGGCCATAACGTGCTCATTTAAGTTTATGGCAGTGTCAGTACTATCAGCGTAGCTTTTTTGTTTACCTTCTTTTTGTCGCACCGGTGTTCGTATCCAGTTCCCGAATATCCCGCAGGGCGGGGCACTTCAGCGAACCTCCGACCGGCACTATGTTCTGATGCACTGTAGCCATGTCGCTTTGGGTATTGCTCAAACATGAACCGTCTTGTCCGTATACTTGGTACATTACCGTCATCCTCCGGTTTGGCTGGTTCCAAAGTCCGCTTGTACTGGTGCGCCATCTGTTTTGCAATGAGGAAGGCTTAATGTGTGTGCGCCTATGGTTGTTAGAGGAGCGCCATCCTGGTTCACAACGGCCTCGTGGCCTACTTCTGGGAGTAGGTCAGCAGTCAGCTGTTGGTGGTCGGTGTAATGCAATGCACCGCCCGAGGGAGTATGATCGGCCTGGTCGGCGTGTGTTGGATCAGCTCGGTCGCCTACTAAAAATCCTTCCCTTCGTCTTTGTTAGGCACGTTCATTTTTTCATTGTACCTCTTCTTGTTCTGGCAAACTTTTTCCTGATGGGGGTTTGCCTTCTTGTTCTTGTTCACACACCAGGCGCACAAATGGCAGCGCCTGTGAGGGTGCAGGCCATGGGAGGTGGCAAACCCACAGTTTTTCCCCCAGTTCCATGGCTGGCAGGGCTTACCATCGACATCTTTGTTGTATTCAGGTCTTGTGTATTCGCTTGGTTTAGCACCACCAGCCGACGCTGCTGACGAAGTTACGATGGCAGATGCATCATTACGACGGTTACCACGACTGTTCTTCGTCTTGTCAAGACGTGTCTCGAGGGCGCAGATATCCCTTTGGACATCCTTGATTGCATAAGAGTCGTTCCATGCTTGGGGAAGACGGCCATCTGTTATCATTGTGAATACAGTCTCTGACCACTGGCGGCACGTGTGCCAGTCCCAGTTCGCCGCCATCGTAAGAACCTGGTGCATATGATCAAATACGTGGCCTGACCAGTTGGCAGTAAGTTTTTTGTCTTTGCACATCCGACAAAGGGCAGCCATATATTCAGGCCAGGTGCCTCCTCCATCCCGATCTTATCATTTTTGTTCCCACGAATGACATATCTATGAGGAGCGAGTATTTTATTACCTCTTCTTTTTCCAAGTGTTGAGCCCGCGGCAACCAGGAGTTGACTGCATCCTACCTCTCCTCGTCCAGTCCATTGCTGGGCGACAGGACATCGTAGTTTGCGCGACATCCTCTATCAGCACAGGGCCGATGTTCGTCATCATGAGGATAAGGTTCAAACTCACGGTTTTCACGGCGGTGTCGTTCACTACGGTGGTTGTCATCGCAGGAGGTTGAAACGGAATGTACTGACGACGAACGGTATCTTGCCGGAGCGACCGTCTTCGTCGTGGGACATCGAACATGCTTTCATGGCCGCCTCCACGTGAGGTGACGTCAGCAGGCCCTCGGCGTCGTGTAACGGACCTAGATTTTCGTCGCCTCTCTGTATTTTTCTGAATGTCATCGATCCTAGCGTTAAGTCCTTCAGTAAGAGTTGATATCGGCTGCTGTAATGTAGCCAGAGCGACAGACAATCCAACTTCTACCGGCCCGTCGGCACCTCATGGTTCTGTTTGTTCATTAGCGTTTGATTCGTCTCGTCGTACCTCGCGCCGATCCCAGGTTCGATTTGAACAAGCCTTTGTTTTTGGTGTAGATGTTTTGGGTACTGCCACTGACTTCGGCCTCCTCCCTTTAGAGCGTGTGTTCCTTGTAGCCAACATTTTTGGCTAACTTGTTGAATCTAAACTGGAGAGAACACGTCCGATCGATTGAAACGCTCTGGTCGAAGTATCTGGATTTGTAATACGTCACGATTTGTTAATGAGAATTACGCTAGATGGTGCATCGCGCGGCGACCATTTATTGTTTACTGAGACTGGTAGGGGGCGCCAGAGATCGCGTCCATAGTTACTGAGTGTATGTCGGTTTCGTGCGCTCAATTACGCACGTTCCGAGCAACATGGACAATTGATGAATCACTGGCAAATAATGGTTTGGCATAACACTGCTGTTGGAGTTTTTCTATGTCATAGCAATATCTAATGTCATATTACGAATATAACAGGTAGATTTGTGGTGTTTTTCTGTGTCTGTATAAATTGAAAGATTGATGCCTAGCCTCTGGTCCTTACCTACTCCAGGAGCGTGAACGGAACAAGGAGGAGAAGCAGAAGGAGAAGTTAATAGAGCGTGACCGCCGCCTGGAGCAGCGCCGACTGGAGATGGAGATGGCGCGTGAACTGCGCAAACCAGTCGACGACATGCTCCTCAATAATCACCAGGTGAGCGCCTCTTTCGTTGCCTGCCGGTTTGAATAAATCACTGTAAGTCGGCACTCAATACAACCAATGCAAATTTGGAAGGGTGGGTCCATTGCCTCTTCGCTGAATTAAGAGTTGGCCCCCTCATGTACACACAATGTCCATATATGGGCAAATCGCCCCCTCGTTATAAGTGTGGCCTCCAAATTTCTTATGAGTAAGATGTACAGCTCAATGTGATTCCTGCTTAATACTGGTGACTGACTTACAAACAAATCAGACCAATCACTATGCAACTTCATCCTATAAATCTGTTCAATTATGCACATTTCTTCAGGAGATGCCGAAGATGGACCGCATTGTGGGCCAATGTCTAGCTGGAGAGGCCTTCGCAGACTGTCTCATGACTATCGAGTTTCTGCACAACTTTGGTTCTGTCCTTGGTTTTGGTGAGTAATTTAAATTGTGAATTGCTTTACAAAATATCTAAATCAGTTTTGTGAATTATCTGAAAATAATTTTGTGCGTATTGACATATATATATATATATATTGATTGCAAAGCAATGGAAGCCTTATGTCGCATAATATGAGTAAAGTAATGCAATTTGGTTTAAGAGGTCATCCAAAATTTTCACGGTCGTACAAAGCGTAGTACTTTTCCAGACACCCCACCCCTCCTCCCCAAGTAGGACACATCAACATTTTAATACAGAACGTAAAATGCGTAGCAAAATATCAACATTTTATTGAATGATAAAAGTCATACTTGACTGAGACACCCTCCCCATCCCCCTGCTGTATGCTTTGTACGACCGTGGAAATGTTTAAATATTTGGATGACATTTTAATGTATGTCACATTTACAAAACTGTTGATGCCACTTCTACTTAGGCTTAGTCTTTGTAAGCATCATCAGGTGAGTGAGAAATATGTGATTAAGGAGCCGCAACACCTACTGACATTTGAAAGATTTGATGTTGTCTCAACGGGTTAGTTACTGGTCTTACTGACATTGTTCTACAGACGATGAGTCCTTACCGACAATCCAAGAGCTGCACCAAGCATTGCTCAACGATGAGGATGAAGTTGAGGAACTCGTTACCGTGGTTACACACCTGCTCCGGTTTGCTATCGATGATCCAGGGTTCCCAAACCCGAAAGAGGCTGTTACCGCTTCGGGGCTAAAAGTGGTTGATCTGGAGGTAACCGAAGAGAACATGTCAGAAGTGTTGAGGATATTTGTTCGTGCTCGCAACGGCAAGGATGATGAGGTAAGAGATTCTTGGGCGTTTTAGTTTAGGAAAACGCTGCATACTAAAAAAGGACCAGACGGGATGGCCGAATGAGTTAGAGCGTCCGTCTCCCATGCTGGTAGATCGTGGGGTCCTGGGTTCGAGTCCCGGTCGAGTCAAACCAATGACTTTAAAATTGATACTTGTTGCTTCCTAGCCAGGCGCTCGGCATTATTGGATAGGGCAAGGACTGGTGTGCTCAGTGTCAGATATGTGATGAGTGGGATATCAGGTCATGTGCTGGCGGCCTGGTTTCCATGGGACAGCACTAAAGTCGCCATGAGTGCGCACTGTCACAAGTCGGTACCCGTCCTGATATGACCTTAGATGTTGCTAGGACGTAAAACAACAACAAACAAACAACAAACAAGCATACTAAAAATACTGTTAATTCAAGTCAATTTTGGCGTGCTTGCCAAAAGTGGTGGATTTGTGAATGAATGTTTAGTATTGTTCTTGAAGATGCATCTTTATGTAGAGCTGTGAACTGATTGTGTGATAGAGCGATCACATCTTTATTTGCAGATTGCAATTACTATAATGGAATGAACAGATACACTACAGATAATTTCAGTAATGCCGGACCTGCCTTTTTAGGTCTGACCTGTTCTCACCCCTGTGTGTTCCAGATGACAGACTGGCTTCTTGACAAACCGCTGCTCGCTCTAACTCCGACCCAGAAGGCCGCGTGTCTCGCTTTCCTCTGCAACGAGATGCTCAGCAGCCGCAGTATCTATGGGTGAGTCCATCTGCCAATCAAGCTCACAAATGGAGCAGGTATTAGTTATATGAGCCTGTCTCAAAATGTGATAACTAATATCTTGTTTGTCCATTGTAACGATTGACACAAAACAGCACTGAAACGGTTACACTGAAAACACAAGATTATGAAACACCATGTAAAAAACAAATCAGTTTATCCTGAGCAAATGCATAAGCAGATAGTATGTTGATCGTTACAATGGACAAAGTTTTGTCCCATATTACTTATCACCTTTTGAGAGTCTCATACTTATAATGCAGTCTGTGGATATTAAGTTCTTAATTATAAAGATCTAGTTATTTGATTTTAACTTCGTGTTCTTTATACATGTGTAGTGAAGTACGCTGACTTCTCCAGGTGAACTACCACATGCACAGGGAGGCATATGTAGGTTGATTGCATCAGGGAACCTAGATAGCCAAATGGTTAGGATGCTAGCCCCGGCATGGCGCAAGTATGGCTCTCAGTCTCGTTCTAGGTGCAGTGTTTCCCTTCCTTTGAAAAAGCAGCACCACCCACCCCCCCTCACGACACACGGTTATTCTGTATAGCTTAAAGCAGCATAGTCCTATGAAGCATCACATTTTTTAAACCAAAATAAATGTATAGATTTGACTCTACATATCTAACTTAGATTTGGATGCACTTATTAAAGCTGCATAGTCCGAGGAAGCATCCCATTTTCAAAACCAAAACAATTATCTGGAATTGATTCTAGATATCTAACCTAGATACTGATGCGTGTATTAAGCATTGTTGCCACATAGCAGGGAATACTGAGTCAATTTAATAGAATCTGTTACTGCTAAAGCCTATGGTGTCAGAGTTTTGGCAAGCTTGCCAAAACTAATTTGACATGTTTGCACTTCAAATATCTCAAAACATAACTGTTTAAAATAAACAGGACTTGAAACTAAAGTAAGGTCGATTATAATGGTCAGGTTAATCTATTTATCTCAGAAAAATTACAGAAACTCAACACCATCGGACTATGCAATTTTAAGCATGTGTTGTCGCATAGAAGGGAATACTGAGACAATTTAATAGAACCTGTTATTGTTGAAGCCTATGGTGTCAGAATTTTGGCGTGCTTGCCAAAACTAATTTTACATGTTTGAATTTAAAATATCTCAAAACATAGTCATTTAAAATAAAAGTTACTTAAAATAAATTAAGTTAGATAATAGCAATCAAATTATATATATTTATCTCAGAAAAATGACCAAAACTCAAACCCATCGGACTATTTAACTTTAACAAAACAGCTAAATATTAACTGCGTTGCATTTAGATATACTGAGGCTAGCCATGGGATACTTGGTGTAATCGTCCTGGACAGATCAGTCCCTACCTGCTGGGTTAGGTTTTAGCTCAAGTAGTCCTATTATGTGATGTCTTGCAGGGAAGGGATAGGTAGAATTACATGGGTTATAAAGTACATCTAAAGGGCCTGAAATCCACTATTAATCAAAGACTTTGTGATACTTTCTTATAGAAACTCTTATTGCGGTGAAGTGTTTCTTTATAGCTTTTCTCTATAATTAGTGAACCATAAATCTAAACAGATTCATTTCTATTTTGATAGAGAAAGCCTATCCACCTGTGTGCACATTCCCTGGTCTGCCTCACTATCACAGCTGAGAACCGACTCCGGGGCAGAATGGTTGTAATAGTCACACCTTGACCACAGTGGCTCTTAGTCTTTATTCTGCCCTAAATAATTATAAGAATACAGGCAGTTTCAAATTAAAGAATGACCGGTCATATTCGATCCTAATAATTTTACTAAATAAAGTTGTTGATCATGTTTCTGCCACTTCAAGTTTTACTGGTCAGTTATCTTTGAATTCATCTACGCAATGAGAAGTGACCCCCAATAAGATTAAGATTCTGTTCATTGTTATAGGTCATAGCAGTGGGGGAGGGGTGGGGGGAGGGGCGACCGGTGGGGGATATGATATATGTTCTGTGTGATATATGAGTAAGAACATTGTCCACTTACAGCTTAAATTATTATCAAACAGTTTTAATGTTCCAATTATGGAGAGCAGTTTGAAATTTGATTCGAAAACACCCTATTCAAATAATAATTTGGGCTATAATTGCTACTAAATAGCTATATATATCAATTAAAGCCGCATATAATGGTTCAGCATAATGTTCCCTGCCTATATATTTTTTTTTTTGAAGATTTATACTGCCTATCATGGATAAGCCTGAATATGCTTGTTTTCACCATTAGACAGTTTGTCGATAGAAAGCCGGAGCCTACACTTTTACCGACCCAAGGGATTTTTAACCTCCCACACCACATAGACATGGTATGAGAGCAACTGGCCTTTGATGTCGCTGTAAGTTATACACAGTGGTGGAAATCCAAATTGCCAGAGATGGGGGCATGGGGAATCGAACCACCGACCTTCAGATTAGGAGACCGACCTAGAAAAAAGTCAGACACTCTAACCACTCCGCCACAGAGAACAGGGTTTAGTGTAATGTTTCCTACAAGTTACCTTCTTCAATTGACTATTCCACAGTGAGATTGAGAAGAATATTGAAACATTGGGTGACCTTCGAAAAAGTAAGTGGATGGCCGAAGGCAAAGTCCGTAAGCTGCGCATGATCCAAGCAAAGAAGTTGTGCATCGAGAAGATGAAGATGGCTGAGATGAACGGCGAAGCACCTGGTAGTAAAAAAGGAAGCGATGAGGAGACAGAGAAGGAAAAAGAAGAGGACGATGATGATGAGGAGAGTGGAAATGAGAGTGACACGACCACCACTACTGGCAATTGTTCAGATGAGGTCAGTTATTTACAGCTGCATAGTCTGATAAAGCATCAAATTTTAATAACCAAAACAAGTATCTTAATTTGATTCTACATATCTAACTTAAATACTGGTTCACTTGTTAAACATTTGTCACCACATAGAATGGAATACTGAGGCAATTTAATAGAACCTATTGCTGAAGAAACCTATGGTGTCAGAGTTTTGACAAGCTTGCCAAAACTAATTTTGCTTGTTTGCACTTCAAATATCTTAAAAGTTAGCTATTTAAAATAAAAGTTCCTTCAAGTGAAAGTAGGGTAGATTATAACGATCACCCTAATATGTTTATCTTAGAAAATGACAGAAACTCAAAACCCATCGGACTATGCAACTTAAGAAGCAAAGTAATGTAGAATTTTATTTTTAGATATAGGATTTTTCTATTTCTATTAATTTTCTAGATTAATATTTAAATCATAGGAATGGTGTTTTCCTTACAGGTTGGTATTAAAAAATAATCATTAATATTCATTTTAGCAATGTTATAAACTTACCAGTAACCTAGGAAACAAAAGTTATTTAATGACTAAATTTCTAAGCTCATCTTAAACATATGCAATTTGACACTTGCAGGATGAAGAGATGACCTTGGATGAACTTGAGAAAAAGATCGAGAAGGTGAACAAACAGCAGGTGACAAATGACCGAAAAGCACAGGAATGCACCAACAGGCTCCGGGCAATTGACATTGGCCAAGACCGCTACAAGCGTCGCTACTGGGTGCTCCCAAAGGCAGGTGGTATGTTCGTGGAAGGCCTTGAAAGTGCTGAGCTGCTCCAGGAACCGGAAGTTGACACCGAAGATGATGAGGAAGGCGAGAAGAGCAAAGATGCTGAAAGCAAAGCGGATGAGGTTGACCTAGCCAAGGTCACTGATGACTTAGCCAATATCGAAGAAGTAAAAGTAAAAGAAGGCGCAGTTATGATGGATGTCAAAGACATGGTGAAGGTCAGTGGGGAGAATGTGCCTGAAAAGACTATGCCTGAAGTGACAGTCAAAGAGGAGCTGAATAAGGGTGAAGACCATAAGAACGATGAGGACAGTGCTAAAGATGATGAAAAGGAGAATGCTGTGAG
Organism: Branchipolynoe longqiensis; assembly: GCA_030323885.1. Classification (NCBI taxonomy): domain Eukaryota; kingdom Metazoa; phylum Annelida; class Polychaeta; order Phyllodocida; family Polynoidae; genus Branchipolynoe; species Branchipolynoe longqiensis. The sequence continues at coordinate 31,140,748 of CM059199.1, forward strand.
TATCAGTGAAGGTGTAAATGAGAGTGTAGACAAGAGTGCAGAGAGTCTAAAGGATGACGTGAAGGATAATATAAAGGACCATGTGAAGGATACTGTGAAGGATAATGTAAAGGATACTGTGAAGGATAATGTGAAGGACGGTGCAAAAGACACTTTGGAGTTGATTGACAGCAGTGGTAAGCTGGAATGTGTCAAAACAGAAGCAATGATGAATGGAGTGAAAGAAGAGGAGCTGGCGACCAAAGAGACAAAAGCATTAATTGAGGAAATACATACTAATAATAGCCATGTAGATAAGTTAACTAATAACCACACACCAATGGACGAAACTGAGACTCGGTGCGTTAAGGTTGAAATGAACGGAAAGCGAAGTGACGAGGCAATGATCTTAGAGAATGGTGAGCTGAAGGCTGAAAACGGACTTCTTGATGAGACACTGGTTAACCTCAAAGCAGAGTCGTGTGTGACGTCAGCCACAACTTTAGGGGACGTGGAGATGAAGCTAGTGAAGGCTGAGGTACCGGATGTGGACATGAAGGACGTTGAAGAGAAGTGTCTGTTGAATGGCGGCACACCCAACAACTGCGATGCTTTTAAGGTGCCGTTGTCGACCTCGTCGATGCTCATCGCCAAGGCTGAAGGCATCAACAAACTTGGCGATGTGCTCGGGACGCCTCCTGTGGCACTGCGGACTTCTAGCCCCATATTCTCAACACCACCCATGTCATCACTCGATATTTTCAAAACTGCTCAGAACAACAACTATAGCATTCCAAACTCGCATGCGGAGATTGCCTCTTCATTCCGCAGCATAGACAGTATACTTGGGTCCCCGGATCACAAACCGGCCACGCCCGCTACGAGTTCCACTACATCTACCATGGTGAACGCAACCTGCTCCGACTCCCCGACTGTGATCAACTCCCAGTTTCTGTCACCACAAAATGTGCTAACCTCAACGCCGGTGACAACTGACTCAATGCTGAAGAATATGCCGCAGATGAGTACGAATGACACTTGGTTCAGTCTGATGCCACGCCTGCCATGTGACGAAACCTCCATCACGCAGTGCAAAAATGGGGTCACGTTACGTGGGCTACAGGGCACGCGCTTCGCCTCCCAGTTTGGGTCATCGCTGTCCCATTGCAGTATGTATGCACCGTCATCATCAGCATACACACCCAATCACCGAGGCAGTCCCATCGACTACTACTCTGACCGCAGTCTGTGTGGAACACCCGGATTAAGCCAAGACAGTCTTGTCAACTATGGCGAGATAGTGGACAAGCAAGTCCACTCTAAACCCAAACCCATCCCGAAAGGTGAGTCCATTCAAAATGAACTAGGTATTTTTTATTTAAATTTGATTTTGTCCGTTAGTAGGATATGTGGAGTAGCGTCTTCTTATGGAGTTATCTTCATGTAGATCTACCCAATAACGCTTGCATGCTTAACAAGAGTGGGTAGATAGTATAGTAGATGGACATACATAATATAGTGTAATGGATGATTATACATGCTGTTAGTTTGCATAGCTGTACATGGTTACAAAGTTATTTGCCTAGTGATGAGGCGTAAGTATTCTAAAAGAGTAAATGGACAAGATTATTATACATCAAATAGGGCTTGAACTATGTGATATCTGCTTGAGTATCACAGATTTCAGATACAAAATCATGGAAATTTGGTAACTATGATTATGTGATTGTTTTTCTTTTCAAGATACAAACTAAAGAAACAACAGACATTTCATGTTTCATTGCATATTTGACATTTGTACCATATGAAGCCATGGTCTTTCTGCATTAAATGACAATGACTCAGTACATGCGCAATTAAAATTGGAAGACCTACTTGTAAGCAACCAAATAGTCCCTGTTGGTTAGTGAAGTAACTTCAGCCTTTGCATTTAGTCCATTTGAAGTCCCACCTCCTACACATTCAGATGACTATGTAAGAATAATGCTTTTTTGCTATAGACCTCAACGACTTTCTACCTGGTAGAGTTTTCGGAAGTTACCATCGGATGTGATACTTAACCCATGTCCGCCCCACTCTTGCGTTGCAGCGATGCAGCGGGGCTGGTGGCGAATCACCAGCGCAGAGCAGCTGCAAGCCGTCATCAAGTGTTTGCATGCACGCGGGGTGCGAGAGCGCTGCCTCCACCAGACACTCGAGCGCTACCTGGAGGGGGGCACACAGAACACAGACTTCGCCAAAGACTGTAAGTTAACAGCAGATATTGTTTCACCTGTGGTATAATTCATTGCTTTAGAGTTGACAGCCATGACTGTTTTGAAATAAGTTTTATTTTTTAACCATATAGGCAGGGATTATTTTACCTTGCAGATTTGCACATTTTATACATAATAAATCGGCATATCGCAGTTAGTTGCATAGTCTGAGGAAAACTTCAAATTTTCAAAACCAAAGCAATTATCTAGATTTGTTACTGATGCGCTTATTAAACATTTGTCAACACAAGGGAATACTGAGGCAATTTAATAGAACCGTTAATGCAGAAGCCTATGGGGTCAGCGTTTGGCGTGCTTGCCAAAATTAAATTTACCTGGTTGCACTTCAAATATCTTTAATGTTAGCCATTTAAAATAAAAGTTACTTCAAAGTAAAGTAATGTAGATTATAATCATCAATTTAATATCTTTATCTCAGAAAATAACAGAAATACAAAACCGTCGGACTGTAACTTTTACGAGCAGGGGCCAATAGGCCATAAGTAGATGCTTTTTGACCATATATGGACATTGCAGGCTCGTCAATGATATAATTTTTTTTAATGATATGTTTATCAAAAGGAATTCATAAGCTACCATGTATGTATTTGCAGTTTAAAAAGAGAAAAAATATCAAAATTTGTTCTTTTTTCCCCCCGTCAGTAATTAAAATCGAGGAAACTGAGTTATCACAGAAAGCTATGGCATCGAAGACCGGTGCCCCCGAGCCAGACGCCCGATGCGGCTGGCTGGAGGAGGAGTGTTCAAAGGCTGAGGCCGCAGTGCTGGAGGAAGTTGAGGATCTAGAGGAACGCGTATTCGGGGCCAGTCTGCAGGTCAAGGTAGGTCAATGTCAACAATGCTGTTTGCAACCTTGCAGCTTTGAAATAGGCTAAGATTTGGGTAAGCCAGTGTTGACAAGTGCCTTGAAACTGTTCATCATTTAGCTCCTCGCATGACTGCTTGAATGCTTACTCCTTGTATTGTTTGTACTAACCGCCTTCTTCATCATCATAGTGATATCTAATTGACCTTTAAGTGCATTGCAACCAGTGGTCAACAACTAGTTCATCAAAGGCTGTGGTATGTGCTGTCCTGTCTGTGGGAAAGTGCATATAAAAGACTCCTTGCTGCTTATCGAAAACAGCCTATGTGGCGGCAGCTGGTTTCCTCCAAAGAAATATGTCAGAATGACCATATGTTTTGACGTTCAAAAGGCGATGATGAAAATCAATGTGTTCTGGAGGCGTCGTTCAATAAAACAAGCTTTACCTTTTTTAAGTGTATTAACTTTAATACCAACTACCTAGGTGCAGTGAAAATACTACATTGCTACTGCTTTAACCCAAGTAAAACAATAAGTAAGGTTTTCATTTTCCTGTGCATACTCGCTTTGTAGCCATTAACTTGAGGCATGTTGATAACGAAGTCACAACAGGTGCCATTTAATTATTACCTGCAGACTATTGTTTTAGATTGCAACATTTATTTTCTTTCTGTGAAAAAACACCCACGTCAACATTTCAGAATGATTTGTCATGTATTAACTCTTAAGTTACGGGTGTCTTTTGCATTCATTAAGATTGTTGCTGACCTGCTCTGACTACTTTGTTACTTGTTGCCTCGTTCTGGGCTGTTGACCTACTGACCTTGGTGAGAACCCTTATGTTTGACCTGCCCTGCATCCCTGGAAACTAACTGCCTGGCCTCCCCTGAGCTGCTAAGTTACCAGACTACCTGAGTCGATAAATAAGCTGTGCGATTATAGTTCAGTTTGCATTCCATTGTTACCAGTTCCCTAATCGCTCAACTAACGGATTGCCACCTATGCAATAACAAAAAATCTTTCGATGACTCTTGAATTGCTGTAGATGAAGTTCTGCTCATATTGCTAGACTAACAACGAATAAGACTTTTCCGAAAATAAACTTGATAATTACACCGATGAACACTCAAAATTTCCCATGTAACCTTTCAAAATTAATTTCTGATTCAGAATTAAACAATTTAATCATGGGAAATATCTAAGAAATATCTTAGAAAGAAAAGGGGAAAAATAATTTTAGAATTACACTGAAGCTCTCCGGAAACTGATATTTCAAAATTAAATATAGTTTGTGATTCAGAATTTCTAAATTTACTCATTTGAAATAACTTTGTCTAAGAATCGTTTGAGAAAGAATGATTTTTTACGGGAAAATATGAATTTAATAATTACATTGAAGCTATCTTGATCTGAAGTTGTCTGGAAAAATTAATGTTAGAAAAACTTTTTCCAGAATGAAATTCCCGAAATTAGTAGCAAGTCTATGTTTATTTAATTGGAATTATAAAAAAAGGATGCTGTGAAATCACGTCAAAAGTACTCATCAAAGAAATGTGCAAACAAACTGCATTGCAAATTAAAATATAAAAAAGTAAAATAAAAACCAGCCTGAATTGCTGGATGCACGCTTCCACGTCGACATATCTCACCAGGGTTCGGCCAGTCATGCGCTGTTGTCTGTTCACTGGTAATCAGGGATGCACCTTACCGTCCCGTAAGGTTACTGAGGACGACGAGACTGCTACCCGTCCAGCCCACGACGAAGACGATTCCGACGACGACCAAGAGCCGCTGGAGCGTGCCCGGCAGCACCTGCTGTCACTAGAGAAGAACATCGAGCGGCGATACCTCAAACCGCCACTCGCCAAGGGGTAGGTCTGTTTACCGTCAGCAAGAGGTGAAATGTCACGAAATCTGGACTCTGGACTCCCCTGAATTAACTTGTGCCTTTTCCCATCCTGAATTAGAAGCGGATTGGTTGGGTGAGTTGAATGAGTTGAATTAAGCACCCTTTTATTGTGTAGGTGGTGGATTCGAACCCCATTCGAGTCAAATCTATGTGAACTAGACGCGATGATCAAATTGATAGAGCGCAGGCTTCCTGTGCACCTGTTTTGATATGACCTGAGATGTTGCCAGGACGTAAAACTCCAAAGACCAACTCACCAGCTTCCTGTGCGAAAGATCAGGAGTTTGAAAACTTGGTCGACTCAAACCAGTGACTTCTCACATTTATGCTTGTCACTACCTGGCCTGGCACTCGGCATTACTTGGATAGGGCAAGGACTGGTTAGCTCAGTATCAGGATAATGTGACTGAGTGGGATATCGCATCATGGTGCTGGTGGCCTGATCTCCCAGTGGGACAGCAATATAAAGTCGCCATGAGTTTGATATAACCTTATATGTTATGATGTACCCCGTCACCAAAAATAAACACCTACAAAAAAAAACCAAACCCCTACTTATTCAACAAATGTATAAAAAGAAAAAGGAGAGACACTCTATGATTGAAAGACATGGGGTCGTATGCACGAACCGGTGTTAGCGACTCTATCCCGTGAGATTAGCGTTGGATGAGCTATAGTTTGGTTGTTGGTTTCTGCGAGTCGGTTGCCTTAACGTGAACTCACTTTGTTGCCTCAGGGTGCAGATTAACCTGGCGAACCTGTCTGGGAATACCTCGCTGCCCCACGACGACTCAGACTGCGAAGATGAGGAGGAGGATCTGCCCGCAGCCCTAATCCGGTGGCGTGCTGCAGTCACGAAAGCCATCTCTGCAGCACAGCTTCATCTGTGCATCCTCCAACTCAATAAGTGTATCGCCTGGGAGAAATCCATCATGAAAGTAGTAAGTTCTCCCGCCATTATTATTCAAAGAAGAAGAGGATTTTTCTTTTTTTTTAAAGAAAATAATTTCATTTATATATCATTTGTTCGTGCCACAGCACTGGTCTTTTGGCCGTAAGTGTTGCAGGTATTTTCACCACGTTTGTGACATGATTAGAGAGTGTAATTAAACTAGACATGATGCAATAAGTAAATAATTTGAGGTACATCAATTCATTTTACGATTACATATTTTAATTTTATTAATATAACTTTGCAAAGTGAAAAGCAAGCCACACACACAGCTCAAATCTGGTCGGCATCAGTTAAAGGCCGACTGATATGTGGGGGAAAAGAATTCAATAGCTAGTTAACCCTATTAACATATAAGTCAGTAATGTCTCAACGTCTTAAAAATTATCAAGAAGCCCTTAAAAAAAAAAAAATACACGAAGACATTTATTTAGTTATTTGGTTATATTCACCTGAGAGATGTATGTGTTAAGAAAATTGGTTGTTGTTTCAGTCATGTCAGATCTGCTGTAAGGATGACAACGAGGCTGAGCTGTTGCTATGCGACAGCTGTGACAAAGGTTACCACACGTACTGCTTCCGGCCTAAGATGGAGGACATTCCTGATGGCGATTGGTACTGTTGTGCCTGCATCTCTAAGGTAAAGGTGTAAACAAAAACCTCCAATGTATAGTGCCATCTTATGTATCAATTATGATTGCAACAGCCAATGTCACATGGAAACAGAGAACACTGGTTCTCATCTGATTACTGAAGCTAATACCTCAGTCACACTACTGCTTGCCACCCCTTTTTTGTGGTCGCAAAGTGGTCCTCAGTTGGTGCCTACCTTGCAACCATTTGGTCGCATGGAGGATGCAGCTACTGCACTAATAACCTCCTTGTGAAAAAAAGGTCACCGAGGTGAGCAACCATTGCTTTGGTCGCAAGGAGGTGGGTTCTTTGGTCCAAAGTGGTCGGAAAGGGGTCGCATAGCCGTAGTGTAACTGGGGCTTTAGCAGCATTGAGCCCTGTCAGTTTTGGGATTGCTGATGACCTGGGTGGAGGGGGAGGGGGGGGGGGGGAAGATGCCAGGGACATCTTTATACAGATTTATAATCTACTAGTGGATGGATAAGGAAAACAAACATAACCAAAGGGGGACGGGGGGGGGGGGGATGCATTTATGCTTATACTTTCTCAAGTAAAGCATGCCAATTTTACATTTCTCTTTGCTTAACGTTATGCAATGAAAGACAAGAAATATTTGTTTCCCCCTCCCCAAATCAAGCATATTTTGAGTTGATTTATTTTCAATAAATTGATGATAAAATAAAATAATACAAAATACTTCTCTTTTTTTTAGGCGACTGGAGAGCCAACGTGCGTGGTGTGCAGTAGGAAAGGACCGAAGATCGCCTGCTGCGACCATTGCACATTCGCTATGCACATCGAGTGCATGGACCCACCACTACCCCGCGTGCCCCGACGCTACACCTGCTACACATGTGCTTCAGGAAAGGTATGCCACAGACCTTTTACAATTAAAATATAATAATTTGGGTGGGATAGCCGAATGAGCAGGGCAGTCACTCTGTTCGCTTCTGGGAGATCTTGTGATCATTCCTTGGCTAAGGCAAACCAAAGGCTTACCTAATTTATATTTGTCTCTACCTAATATGACACTCTGCATTACTAGAATAGTACATGGCGCAGTGGAATGATGAACACCTAATTGTACGCTTCTGAAATCACCCCCCCCCCCCACCTTAATCAATAAATGGACAAGATGGCTGCGTGGGGAGGTACCTGCTTCCGGCGGGGGAGGTCGTGGGAGCAATCCACAGCCAAATCAAATTAAAAACTTACTACATTTATACTTGTCACTACCCTGCCTAGTACTCAGCATTTTAGGATAGGGCAAAGATAACGTATGGAATGGGATATAGATCATGGTGCTGGCGGCATGGTGTCGTAGTTGTCGTATGTAGTGCACACCCACTAGTGGGGCAGCACTATAAGGCTGCTATCATTGCATACCGTCATGAGTTGGTATTCACCCAAATGTTACTAAGACGTCAAACCCCCCAAAATCCAAATCAAACCATTGTCAAGAGCTCCTAATTTTTACTTTGTCCTTTATAGAAAATAGTTATGTCTATGTGTTAAAGGCTATTGTATGATCCCTTCGACACTCCTTAATTCAGTTGTGCTATATGTTAGTTGCGCGATTTTTTAGTGCACTAAATATATTGCCACTTTTGATTAGTTATCTTACTCTGGTTTTGTGTCTTGTGGTTGAAGAACAAAGGTAAAAAGCGATTAAAGAAGCCGCCTCCAAAGGTACCACTGAAGCAGACCAAGGCTGTTGAGAGGTCGCCCGAAAAGAAGGAACATGGCCCAAGTCAAACCGAGCAACCGACACCAGAGAAAGAAAAGAAGAGCAAGAAGGGCAAGATGCAACAACAGATACTCCTCCAACAACAACTGCAAAAACAAAAAGAACAAGAACAAAAGCAACGAGAACTGGAGGAGGCAGCGGCAAAAGAACTAGCGGAGAAAGAGGAGAAGGAGAAAGAGGAGAAAGAAGAGGAGGAGAAAGAGAAGGAGGAGGAGAAAGTGGACAAGGAGGCGGAGAAAGCAGAGAAGGGGAAGGATTCAAAGAAAATAGAAAAGAAACCTGACAAACGAAAAGGGGACAAATCGGCGTTGCGAGAAAGCAGTCGCGCCTCCGACAAGACTGATCTTAGCCCTTGCAAGTAAGTTTTGACAGCTCAGTGTATTATCAGAAGCAATAGCGATCTCTATTGGAACCTCTATGCAATTTAATGAAAATGTACTTTCGAAAAAAAAGCAGGCAATTTATGAGTGAGGTTAGGTTTTAAATGTCAAACCTTTCTTATTAGATATGGTGGGGCGATGATTGTTTTACCTTGTTTTATTATAATAGACTACTCATTTCTGGCCATGGATATGGCTTTTGTGCTGATGTAATTTAAAATCCATTATATTAAAAAAAGAGGTTTCTAGAGACTAACCTTAAATTGTGAAAATGTATAAATGGTGGGTGTAAAATTCACTGACATACTTAACACTTTCGAAATCACTCATCCACTCAAATTCCCTCAACTAACCCACTCACCATTCACTCACTAAAAATCCCACTCACCACCATCTCCGTCACTCTGCCTTAACTCGATCAATTAATAATTAACTAATAACTCACTCTGCCTTAATTCAATCAATTGATAATTCAACTCTGCTTTAATTCAATCAATTAACAACTCACTCATGCCACCGTAACTCCATCAATAACTCACTTACCCACACACTCACTCATCCACACACTCACTCACCCAGACTCACTCACCCACGCACTCACTCACCCACACCCATCATCCACAAAACCCACACATCCATCACACACACACACGGACCAGACAGGATGGAGCGTCCGCCTCCGGTGTTGGTAGATCGTGGGTTCGAACCCTGGTCGAGTCAAACCAATGACTTAAAAATGTATACTTGTCGCTTCCTAGCCTGGCACTCGGCATTATTAGGATAGGACAAGGACTGGTTGGCTCAGTGTCAGGATAATGTGACTGAGTGAGATATCAGGTCATGGTGCTGGTGGCCTGGTCTTCCAGTGGGGCAGCACTATAAAGTCGCCATGAGTGCGAACTGTCACAAGTCGGTACCCGTCCTGATGACCTTAGATGTTGCTAGGACGTACAACAACCACACACACCACACACCACACACACACACACACACACACACACACACCACCCGCTGCCCGCTGCGTGCTGTCTGTGCCTGCCGTGTCCTGACGACATCTTTTTGCAGGATGCTGCTGTCTGAGTTGGAGCGACATGAGGAGGCCTGGCCATTTCTTCAACCTGTCAACCACAAGCAGTTCCCCTCCTACCGCAAGGTCATCAAGCACGCCATTGACATACAGACCCTGAAGCAAAAGCTCAGGGATGGCATGTGAGTGTTTCCACTTTACGTTTTAAGCAAATTTCAAGTGGCAATGAAAGGCCGATCAAATAATTTAATTGACTCTCCAAAAAGACAAGTTTTTTTAATGCAATTGGGCCAAAAATTGTGTCGTAATGAGTTTCCATACACTGGTGCACATGAGTAGGTTGATTCATCAAAAACCGGACGCGGTGACCAAATCGGTAGAGTGCAAGCTTCATGTGTAAAAGGTTAGGAGCTCGAATCTCAGGCGAGTCAAATCAATGACTTATAAAATTGATACTTGTTGCCATCTAGCCTGGCGCTTGACATTAATAGGATAGGACAAAGACTGCTTAACACAGTATCAGGATATTGTGACTGTGTGGGATATTGGGTCATGATACCAGTGGCCTGGTCTCACAGTGGCCCAGCACTATAAAGTTACCATAAGTGCACACTGTCACAAGTCGGTACCTGTCCTGATCTGACCTTAGATGTTGCTAGGACGTAAAACGTCAAAACAAACAAAGCAAGATTCATCAAATACATGGGTTAGCTAATGGTTTAGCAGACTCTGCCCTGAATGGCGGAGATGGTGGTTTGAGTCCCTCTCTAGTCATATTGTACCCTTTGTTACAATTCCCTATACCGGTTATTGTTTAGTTGATCAAATATTTTATTTTGAGAAAAATGTTTTTAAATAGCATTTCTTAATAAAGAAACCTGGTCTTCAATAATAACTTGCAGGATCATTGATTGATTGATTGATTGATTGTTTTATGCCCTGGCAACATCTAAGGTCATATCAGGACGGGACTTGCAGAATCAATAGTAAAACTGATACACATGCATCTTGTTTTAAATACAAACTGCAGGATCAATAGTAAAACTGATACACATGCATCTTGTTTTAAATACAAACTGTGGGATCAATAGTAAAACCACGCATCTTGTTTTAAATACAAACTGTGGGATCAATAGTAAAACTGATACACACGCATCTTGTTTTAAATACAATCTGTGGCATCAATAATAAAACTGATACACATGTGTCTTGTTTTAGATACCAATGGTCGGATGAATAGTAAAACTGATACACATGTGTCAAGTTTTAGGTACAAACTGCAGGATCAATAGTAAAACTGGTATACGTGTCTTGTTTCAGATACAAACTGCGAGATGAATTTGCGACAGACGTAAGGCTCATGTTCAACAACTGTCAGATATTCAATGAGGACGAGTCCGAGGTTGGGCAGGCTGGCTTTATTCTGCGTAGTTTCTTTGAGAAGCGTTGGCGAGAACTCGGCTGCAGCTAGTGTAACCATGGGTTGTGTGTGGATATGTGATATACGCCAGCATCGACCTTAGAGGCTGCAAAGGTTAGACATGCAAGGTCAAGGACAACCTGCAACTCCCAATCCCATGTCTCAAGCCAAAGTGATGGTTGTGTCGGAATTATGATGTCATCATCGCGAAATCACGCTATTGGTTGATTGTAAGAGAAGTGTCTATTTTACGCTGAGTGGAGGACTTGTCAATTAATATTGTCACCACAATTTCAGGATGAGTTTCATGTGTGTAATATCATATATGTCAGTCCTGGAAGACTCAAAATTCAGAAGGAAATAAGTTTGATCTTATAATCTCAGTTGTTGGACAAAGGCGGAACAAATATAAGCAGGATGTGCCTAGCTCTGTTGATAACGAGTGCCAGGTGTGTGTCATAGACTACTGGCAGTGCGACTGTCGATGACTTGTATAAGCCGACATACTTTCGCTTTGCCTCATCCAGGATGTGGCTGACTTAACGAGCTGTCATGAGAAATGCCCAGTGATGAAGACTTCATGAAGCTGTGACATACTGGTGTGCACGTGGAGTTATGAATGCAAGCACCACTCGCAAATGGAAGGAATGTAGTGTGACAGTGCGCTGCGTTGTGACAGGCTGCGTACCAGTCATTGTGACAGCATGTTGCGTTGGCACAAGCTGGGTGTTGGTCGTTTTGATGGCATGTTGCATTGGGATAGTCTGGGTGCTGGTATTTGTAGCACCATGTTGCATTGTGACAATCTGAATGCCGGTCTTTATGACAGGATGTTGCGTTGTGAAAGTCTGACTGCCGGTGATTGTGACAGCATGCTGCATTGTGACAGTCTGGGTGCCAGTCGTTGTGACGTCATGCTGCATTGTGACAGTCGGTGTGCCGTCATGCTGCGTTGTGACAATCTGGGTGCAAGTTGTTGTGTGACAACATGCTGCATTGTGACAATATGGGTGTCGGTCGTTGTGACACCATGCTTCATTGTGACAATCTGGGTGCAGGTTGTTGTGTCTACTCAGTATAACGATGGTTGCTATAACAACTGGTTGCCATGTACTGTGTGCAAAAGAAACATGAAAAAGGTTGGTGCGAGATGTCTGCTATCAAACAATGTGACAGAACAGCGATGCTTAGTAAGGAGTACCTTCTGTATCATTCACCTCTCTTGACAACTCAGTCCATCTTATAACAGAGCCAAAAGGATAATAGGACATGGAAAGCTACTTTACAAACTCCCAACTTGTATTATCTGCCACCATGTGTTCAAACATTGTCTGCACTGCCGCTTTCTGCATCGTCATCTTCCTGGGAAGGCGGGTGTGTCTGTACCGGTGGTGCGTGCTGTCAAGTCGGTCTGGACACCTCCATCCCCGCTAATTGTCAATGGATACGTCCATTATTGAGTCTGCTGATCATAGTCGCATAACAACATCGTCATCACCATAGTTAACAGTTCAGATACCAACGAGAGGTACAGGAATAGTTTCGCTATGAAAGAAGTAGAACTTTATCACAATACAGAACATTTCATCCTTGGTGGATTAGGGAATATTCTGCTTATCTGTCAATCCTTGTTTCCTTTGTATAAAAAAAGAAGACAAATTATTGGAGGCGGTTGGTTCACGAAACAATAGATGGTTCATTCCAGGACCGTAACTATAGCCATCACCAACTGGATGACATTGATTTGACCTTGAGTAGTAAGTCTGGCATGATTTCAGACCACCTGGTGGGCGGTGCGTGCACTACACTTGAATGGAATCCGTTGACTCCCCCCAAGTACCTCACACTTTGACTGGCATCACCATGACGACCGATGCGCTGTCTGTTGCTAAGGAAACCGGAGGTTATGACGACGCTTCCCGGCTACATCTTAGAAAAGAACAACCCTCCATGCTGAGATTACCTCAAAAAGTGTGAAGCACCTCATTTCTGCAAGCTATTTATTTATTTCCATATATTTAATTTGTTCAAAATGCAAACAAACAACCGACAATAACAACAAAACTTGAAAAGCACGGCATCTTCGAGCTGCGCTTGAGTGGAAGAAGAAGCAAATGATGTGAATAGTGAACTGGAAAAAAAAAGAAAAAAAAGATACAACTTGGATTTAGTGCTAAAGTTGCAGCCTGTGAAAAACAGTGAATCTCCTGAGTGTGGCAAGAGTGCTACCCGTTACCACGTGGCCAACACCCGGTCAGTGCAGCGTCTGACTATAGCTGAACGATGACACACAGCACACCAGTTGGTCTTAATGTTCCGCAAGCAAAAGTGATTTTGAAGAGAGATACGGGGGGGGGGGGGGGAAGGAAAGAAGTTTGATGTACATATTTGTTGCCGTCTGTATAAATTTATTGTATCTTATATTGTATATATTTGTATGGTTTCAGCATTGAAAAAAGTCCCTGAACTGATCCCTTTTAAGTGTGGCTATGATTATTAGGCCCCTCTCTACTATATGATAACATACAAACAAGGGTTTGTCGAGTACTTAGATTTATTCCAGGGGGTGGATAGTGTTAGTAGGCATTGCATATGGTTACACTGATGGCTACTCCACTCTTCTACATGCTTCGCGTGCCTTTTTTCTTTGTCGTCTTAGCACCCCTCCCCCTACCCCTCCCCCACAATGCTACAGGTGACATCAAGTTACCAAGATTTATTTGGAAGAATTCTTATTTACAAAGTAAACTTTTGAATTATATATGTTAAACGAAGTTTTACATTTCAACATTACTCTTGCCTGAAATAGTTCCTAAGGGTTTATAGAATACGTGAATGTGGTGTTACTTCCCTTGTTTCCTGTCTGAATAGAATTTTGTTTCCCCTCTGTTTTTTGGAAAATATATTTAGACGTACAATTTGTTCATGTGTATGATGAACAGAAAAAAAAACCCCAGGCTTTGTGAATACCAGTTGTAATAAGTGTCTTTTTACCCGACCACTCTCTCTCTTTATGAATTATATATATCTATACACACCTATCTATCTTAAGAAAATTCCAGATTTTGCCTTGCACGTCTCATTATATCCGTATCGGGTTGAACTGGTTGTAGATGAGAGAGCTTAACTTATTAACTGCTGCTCAACTGTCTGAGGCCAGTGAACCGTGACCGGGTCTTTGAGCCAGTGTGGAGGTAAGGTGGCGTTCGTGTGCAGAGTTAGATGTGCGCGTGTGTGTCTGCGTGTCTATTATTGTTAACGCACACTTGAAGACTAAGATTAACACACAAATCTCCATATACCTCAACCGTCAGTACTCAAGATAATCCATGCAAGGCTTATCTCACTGATTCCACCACCACACCGCCGCAATACCCTCCCCCCACCATCTATGATTACTACCAACAAAGTAGTAGTCTGGGGGACGTTGACCAGGTGTATCTGTCGGGCGAGATAATGTCATTTTTAATAGCATTTACAGTTCTTTGAATGGATTTTAACATTGACAACTAACATTAACAACTTCTTTTTAATAGGTTTTCTTCCAATTATCATTAGATCCATTTCCTGACACTATTGAGGTGTGTCACGCTTGAATGATTTATGAAAGATGTATCAAATCTACACCTACAAACACAAATGCTATACGACTGTTCAAACTGCGCTATACAAGGTACATTGTTCGAGGATGTTTTTTTAACTACTAATTGTATCTGGGTATTTAGTACCACAAGAACCCCAAGAAAAGACTCAAAACCAATGTTTGTCCGATCTATAGCCATCCTAGTCACTTTAATATTCCGACCTCAGCCCATATTTGGCAGCAGCTGCGCGACTGTATTATATGATTCTGAGGAATGTGGCGTTCAGGATTCAAGTGTACCCCAAAAGCTAAAGTAACGCCCATCTTGATGTTTGATATATGTCAGTGCGCTTATGCGGAAATGATTGGTGTGATTTCTCCCCTTGTCTGATTGTGAGATATGCGTGTCTGCATGGAAATTATGGTCTCAGCACCTAGGGGAATTAGTTTGTTATAAAGACATTGTTACTTAATTTATCGTCAATCGCTTGTATCCCAATTTAAATGTGAAAAGAAAATGGTTTCATTCTTCATGCAACAGATCCTGTCTCAATGAAAGCGAAATAATTAGAACTAAAATAAAAATAAAATCCATTTTGTATTCCAAATTCAGACAAACTTGCCACATCTCATTCCAATGGACAACCTCTACTATATAATATAACATATTTTTCCTTTAACCAAAAAAATGGTGTCAGGTATTTTTGTTGTTGCTTAAAGCTAAGTTTTGTTGGTTATAAAATGATTGTTTGCGGGAAAAAATAGGTTGTGGCTGTTGACTTGTAACTTACTGTTTTGGGGTCACAAACATACATTTAATTTTTATTTTATTTTATCACCAATGACATAATAGTAAAGCTACACAATACTTATTAAGTTATATCATGGCAATATGAGGATGGCACAGCATTAAATGAATGCACAGTTTGTGGGAGGGCGTGGGAGTTGGGCCTTTGTGAACATTTGTTTGCTTGTGATGAGGCGATTCGAGTATTTGAACTTGTTTTGTGTCCTGTACGCTGTTCCAATGGTGTTGTGGATTCACCATTGTTTGTGGGACTGACTAGGGCAGTGTGTGCATCAGGAGCCGACCATTCCTGTACAGTCCTCAACGAGCTGGGCCGAGGATATTTCCCCCGCCAAGTGAGTGGCTACTCAATGGAGGTCCCAGTATCGTGGCAGAGTGCTATGGCGTACCGGAAGGGGGCCATCTCAAAAACAGGAATTGAAATTATAGACATAGACATGTGAATAACCTGGCAACATGACAGCTGCAGCAACCATGTGTACCCAGAAGTAGTATTATGCTGTAAGTTATTACGTGAATCTTGAAATGGTTTAATGTATAAACAAAAATTGTACAGTGTTTACTTGATATTTAAACTAAAGTTGCTTTATTTTCCATGAAGCCATAGTTGGTGAAAGGTAGGCAGGTCGCTGTTATTTCTACCCGCCAGACGGCGTGGCGTTTATGCTGAAATACAGTGCCAGGTGGTGCCACCTGTAATAATGCTATTCCACCATGACACAAACGTTGTGATCTCCCTGATAGAAACGTCACGGATTATTTTTAAGCGGACCAATGTGGCGTAGAAGAAGGCTGCCATGGTTACGGAAAATGCTATATTAAGTATAGCATTAATGCTAGTTATTTATGAA
This sequence comes from Branchipolynoe longqiensis, assembly GCA_030323885.1. Taxonomy (NCBI): domain Eukaryota; kingdom Metazoa; phylum Annelida; class Polychaeta; order Phyllodocida; family Polynoidae; genus Branchipolynoe; species Branchipolynoe longqiensis. The sequence continues at coordinate 31,157,118 of CM059199.1, forward strand.
TCCATTAATTTAACAAAACAACCTAAAAGAAAAAGAATAAAACTCACCCAGACCCCCCAGAGCAGTAGCCAATAACTAGGTGCTGAGGTGGTCTTGTTGACAGTGACGTCACGAGGAAGACGCTGTAATGTTGTTTGAATTAACAGTGTGGTGACCTTTTGGTGCGTGATGACATCAGAGCGTTAGGTGCACATGTAGCCGCCACCTTGTCTGTATATGAAATTAAATCTTCACACTTCGCTTTAAACTGCACATGCATGCCAAGTATGCGGGACCGTATGTCTGTACAGAGTAGATCTCTAGCACCCACTACCCGCCGGGTGGACGTCCAGCACAGTAGTAGTCAGTCAGCATTACAAACCTTACAGTAAAGTTAACCTTATTTAATTTCTTTCTTCACTTGTGAAGATTTCTCTGTGTTGGAAGCTTACACTATTTGATCGGTGTGTGTGTACGTGTCCAGTGATAATTAATATGGCGATGTAGTCAGTTAACGCTTTGGCTGAGAAGCCTTACCGGCTCATAACCGCATTGGTGGGGGTCTACAGTCAGTTGTCTTTTTTATACAGGTAGACTTAGGATTTTAACGAATTAGGCCATTATTTATAAGGCTGGGCCAACATTTGTTACAATTCTACAAAGAAGGTATGAATGCCTCAAATTGCTTGCGGTAATGAAACGCTTACCCCACCTGGTGGGGATCTCACATACTACTGTTTGCCCGCTTGCCCTCTGGCATTTGGGTCGAGAATTATTGTCTGTATGTTTATCCTCGCTGTGTTTATGTTGTGAGAGCTATTTAAATGTTCCCTCCTCCACTGATGTCAGATCACACTTCGGATGAATTTACAAGGATGAGAATAGCAGAGAATAGCAATACAAGTTGTGTGCAGTGTCTGGTGTGTAACAGTGGCCGGTACAGCTCCCAGCATGCACCGTACTGTGACCATGTGACATGATTGGCGCCACTGTTCGGGGTTTGGGGTAGACATGTTATATATATATATATGGAAGGTGGGAAATAGAAGTGTCAAAACACACAAATGCGCTTCAACCTTACCTCAGGTCTGTATTGTGAACGATCACTAAAAGTCGAAATAAATCTCGTGAAAAGTTAAAATTGTGTTCAACATGTTCTTATTCTGTATATGCAACATGTCATCAAACTTTCATTGGATTATGAATGATTCTCATTAAAGTTGCATGGTCCGATGAAATATAGTTTTGTCAAAATTAAAACAATTACTTACATTTGATCCTATATATCCAACTTAGATAATTAGCTAATGATTTGGAACAGCCGATACAGAATAACCCGTGAATTTATAACCTCACCCCTTTGGACACTCACTTTGAAACACCCATTATGCAGGGAGGGCATTAACCAATTAGGCCAATGTTGTGACCTCATTAGCCTCCCCCTACCAAGTAGGCCTACTGTGCAGGGCCATAGAGGGGAAGGGGAAATGAGGTGGATGTTGACCCTCCCCTCCATGTTGGATATCCAATGCTGTTTGGTCAATTCTATAAATATAATTCAACAATTTGGGTAATTTAAACTTTTACATTTGTCAATTAAAATTGCATCTACCATCGGGGTCATGTATGGTATGAGGGAGGCTGATGATACCAGAACAATAATGTGTACATGAGAATTGCAAGCAGTACGTATATCCTTGGCGGTCTAAATGTATGTGAGGTTGCGGACGCATGTGTTTTGCACGCATGCATTTGAAATTTGCCAGTCACACTATATAAAAGGAAAATGTTTTGTTATTGAATGTAAAAAGGAGTGAACCATATGGAGTGAGATATGTGCATTTGAAAGTTTTTGACTTTCAGATCTTTTGTATTAGCTAATGCAGCAGCTGTTCCATGCTGGCCACATCAGCCGGGACTGAGCATTAACAGTTTGATGGGATCCGCCGCAAATACACAGGTTTCCGGTTTTAATGCGATAATGGCAGCAGCCGTTCTGGTTGTGCCTATGCGTCTTCATTTGAACGGGATCCATCGCAAATGCGCCGGGGTCTGCGCTTAATGCTATGATGGCAGTAGCAATATTCTATGATCCAGCCGGACCTGAGCATTAATGGCTTGACGGGATCCGCCGCAAATGTGTAGACCTCCAGGTTTAATGCTATGATGGCAGCAACTGTTATGGTCATGTGTTATTGTTTGGACGGGATCCATCGCAAATGCGCCGGGTCCTGGGCTTAATGCTATGACGGCAGCAGCCGTTTCGCAGTGCATGCACCAGCAGACGGCTCGGGATCGCAGAGCATGCAGTTTGTCATATGTGAGTGTAGAAACTGATATGGTGCTACGACCCCAAGTCGTCCTCCGACGCATATGCTGTGGAACAGCACATTTGCGATGGATCCCGTCCAAACGATAACACATAGGCACGACCAGAATGGCTGCTGCAATCATAGCATTAAACCCAGAAACCTGCGCAATTGCAGCGGATCCTGTCAAACCATTAATGCTCAGGCCCGGCTGAATCATAGAATGTGCAGTTTGGTGGGTGGTTGCATAGTTTGATGTTTTGAGATTTCTGCCATTGGGACGATGTCAATCATACACCGATGTATATGTGATGTTGGATATTCGATGCTACTTGGTCAAGTCGTTAGATATAAATCAAATTAACCTGTCTACAAAATAATATTTTGTTAAAAACTCTAGTGCCATGGGCCTATGGCACCAATCCGTTCCCAGAATGTTCAAAATCCAAACAGAAATACCTACCTACAGCCCTGTCAGGTTCCAGGATTAGTAGGTCATGTCACATCATGTGGTCACTGCGAGATGACCATCTAGGTCATAGCCACAGGACTTCTTGGCAGGCAAGCTTGTCGAAATTATTTTGGGTTCTTTCAGCTCAAATTGCTTCAAAACTAGTCATTTTTAATCAAAATGACTCCGGACTAGTGATTAGTAGCTCATAACGATCAATTTGATATATTTATCTAAAAAATATGACAAAAATTCAAACGCCATCGGACCATGCAACTTTAATGTAGCATACAATTTTCAAAAGCAAGACACTTACATTCCCAATTTAGATAGTAAAAGTAAGAAGAGATTCTAATGACCAACATAATATATTTATCTCAGATAATTACAGAAACTCAAAACCATTGGAATATGCAACTTTAAATCAAATGAATTGAAACTTACATTAATACATATAACATTATTGCTATGGTTTTGAAAATTTGATGTTTTCATCAGACTATGCAACTTTAAAGTTGAAAGTTGGTGTTCTCTGTGGCAGAGTGGCTAGAGTGCCTGACTTTTTTCTATGTCGGACTACTAATCTGAAGGTTGGTGGTTCAATTCCCCATCCCCCAATCTCTGCCAATTTGGATTTCCACCGCTGTGTATAACTTACAGCGTCATCAAAGGCTGGTTGCTCTCATACCATGTCTATGTGGTGTGGGAGGTTAAAAATCCCTTGGGTTGGTAAAAGGGTAGGCTTGGGCTTTCTATCGACAAACTGTCTAATGGTGAAAACAAGTCTATTCAGACTTATCCATGATAGGCAGTATAAATCTTCAAGAAAAAGAAAAAAAAACAAAAAAAGAGGAGGGATATTGAATGCCGATTCTTACTTCTTTATAGTGCAGTCTTTGATATTAGCCTAGTTCGGCAGCACCCACCAGGTGGCGCCACAGTATTATCGCGAGATTTGGACGCCATATTGTTGTGGTCTGTGGACTGGCTGCATGAAGGTCAGTAAAGGCAGACGAAAACATGCCTTTTACCAACACCGAATATATCCCCAGCTATGAAGAACTTACAATCCCAGAAATTGAGCTGACAGCAGCTCCACTGAGGGCTGCAGCTCACCATCTGGGAAAATATTGCGACAATCAAAGCAAGGTAAGGAATTCAACATGATAATATCACTATCAATTGATAATGTGTATCAGTGGCACTGACAAGACAGTATTTGGTTAAACTTAAAGTTGCATAGTCCGATAGTTTTGAGTTTCTGTCATTTTTCTGAGCTAAATATATTAAATTGATTGACATAATCTACCTTACTTGAATTTGAAGTCACTTTTAATTTTTATTTTGAATAGCTAACCTTTGAGATATTTGAAGTACAAACATGTCAAATTAATTTTGGCAAGCACGCCAAAACTTTGATGCCATAGCCATAGCATAGGCATAGGGATGATAGGCTATGCCACTGGTAGGTATGTCAGAATCCGATAGAGGCGCTGCCGCATACATGTCGCTTATCTCTTCTATGGCTAAGTGTTACCTTGTTGCCCAGAGGCACTGCCAAACTATGTGTTACAAAGTCATTCATAGCTTCTATGCAAATGATTTGTAAGTAAATCTGTTTTTGGAAATGGACCAATCAGAGAGAAAGGCTTTGCGACGTCATCAGCTTGGACTGAGACCCACCATTTCCGAATATGAAAATACGACGACAACATTTCTTCAATGTTCTAAGCTTCAAAGTCATGGTAAATATTGTGATTTTGGTATTGTAATGTACAAGTTCGGTGAGATTAGTTTATGATCTTTCCAGTGATATAAAATGCAGGAAAATACTCCAATGTGAACTAGTTTAATCAAAGCCAGAAAAATGGTGGCCTGGTTTCCCAGTAGGGCAGCACTATAAAGTCACCATTAGTGCATACTGTCACAAGTCGGTACCCCTCCTGATATAACCTTAGATGTTGCTAACAAAAAAGACAAACATTTTAAAGGATCAGACCAACTCATGGAAGTGTACTTTTGTGTCTATTTGCTGTTAGCATTAAAATGGCCCCAATCTGTTGACAAAAACAATAGACAATGGTCACAGTTTTTTATAATGGTAAACTAGGACACTTATCGTCAATTAAGCTGACATTAAAAGTGCCATAAGTTTGTCCCATATTAAGATATTTTAAAAATTACAACAGATTTGAGTTCGTCTTAGCAAGGTCCTGTAAGAAACTGAGGGGACTTCGTGATCATAAGTGACTTTACCATTACAACTCCCTTTGCTCACGTGACTACACGTCACCGAGCGGGTGCGTTCGGATAGTCACGTCTCTCACAGGTCTGTTGAAAGAGCTCCAATTTAGACTGTTTGTTGTTATTTGAAATTTTATCTGATATACCTTCAGGAGTAAACGGCTCTATTAAATTGACTCAGTATCCCCTTCTATGTGGCAAAAAATGCTTAATAAGTGCATCATTATCTAAGTTATATATGTAGAATCAGATCTAGATAATTGGTTTGGTTTTGAAAATCTCATGCTTCATCGGACTATGCAACTTTAATACACTGTATACAGTAACAGTCAAAGACCCTAATATGAATAAGCAATGCTTAGGACCGACCCCTCGATATAACTACAGCAAAGTATTTTATGATTGCGCATGTCTTTTTTTTACACCACTTGCGGTGTTCGATTTTAAATTCTATCAACTCGGGTGACCCGAATATGGCCATCGTTTCCATGGAGTAAACTCTTAATATTTCATTTGTGCATCCACGTTTATGCCAAATTGTTATTTATTTTTTTAAATTTTGAATAAAATCTAATTTTTGAACTGCACATATCGCCAAATTCTATGGCAGCGGGCATTTGTTTTGATATATTATTAACAAATAGCTGACCCCGAATACCGTCAATTGGGCCTATGGACTTACTGCCTTGACAGCTCTGCTGCAGAGTAGCACAGAGGAACACATACACTGGTCTCAGTAATGTCATCGCACCATATATGGAAGATCTGGAAGATCTGTAGTGAGGGACCACTGTAGTTGTTCTGTGACTTGGCTTGTGCTACTCTGCGGCGGAGCATCATTAAGGCATTAAGCCAATCGCTGTCACTCACCCTGTTTGTTGCGTAGTGAAGTTCGACGATCTATTTCCGTTTCCGTTTGCTGGATTTTGATTTCTCGATTATTCAACACGAGTTTATAAATGGCGGCACCCATAGAGGGCTATTTCTGTTTCCGTTTGCTGGATTTTGGTGATTTCATTTCCCACCTCTATGAATACAGGTATTATTTATGGATATATGTACACGTGTTAGTCCTTAGCCTCCCTGTGGGTTGGTCGGTATAATACTAAGACGGCTCACTCAGCCTGTACTGTGTAATCAAAATGATCAAACCCACCACTTGGTGCGCTGGCTGTTCTCTTGGTTAAACAGTTGCTATATTATATGTATAAATGTATATATTATATGAATGCGTTTGTTTGTTTGTTGTGGTTTTACATCCTAGCAACATCTAAGGTCATATCAGGACGGGTACCGACTTGTGACAGTGCGCACTCATGACGACTTTCTAGTGCTGCCCCACTGGAAGACCAGGCCGCCAGCACCATGACCTGATATCCCACTCAGTCACATTATCCTGACACTGAGCCAACCAGTCCTTGTCCTATACTAATAATGCCAAGCGCCAGGCTAGGAAGCAACAAGTATCAATTTTTAAGTCATTATATGAATGTGAAAGATGTGTGACGATGGCGATGATGATGATGATGATGATGCTGATGATGATGTGTATTTGTTCATAGCAATTTCATATTGATGTGTATTCATACTTACATATCTTATGTATAATATAATTGTATGTGTTTACATGTGAAACCCCAACAAGCAGCTGGGATGATCAAACCCACCACAAGGTGGCACTGCAAAATTTACATTACCATGGGAGAGATAGTGAGTGAGCCGTGTTAGTATTATAGGGTCTTTGTAACAGTTGACACTCACTGAAACATGAGTAAGTCAATGCCGAGTAGGTACTCCTAGCCTAGCCTAGGTGGCACTGCACTAAGAAACTTAGAAAATGGGCCGCGGCTAGTATAAGAAACAGTGTGCACACTGGACGCCGAAAAGGAACTGGGTTTAGAATCTATGACTATGTTATTTTGTTTAAATTTATACAAACAAATTTAACAATGACTTGAATGAGTGTTTTGTTTAATTAATGAGTGGTAAAGATTCACCCCGTACTTACAAGTGCGGGTGAATCTTTTATATGTGGGGTTACTAGTAAGTAGTTGTATGCAGTACATAATGTACGGCATATAATGTACGGCATAGAGACGGACCGGTGGTCCAGGACTGTAGTTAGTACGCTTTGACAGAATCACAGATGCTCTTCAGCATCACAGTTTTGTATTAATTAAAATGACTTCATGTCTACGAAACAATCCTGGATATGGTAACTTGTGGACTGATAGTGACTAAGTGATGGAACACTCTTAAGCTGCCATGAATGTGCACTGCCACAAGTCAGTATCTATCCTGATATGATTTCAGATGTTGCTAGTGTATAAAACCATAACCAAGCAACAGATTTAATGCTCCCTTTGCTCTCTTTCTTTTCCAGGAGTTTATGTTATGTATGAAAGAAGAGAAAGACCCGCGTACATGTTTGAACGAGGGGAAGGAGGTGACCCGATGCGGGCTGGACTTCTTCCGGAAGATTAAGTCGACATGTGCAGAGGAGTACACAAAGTACTGGCAGTGTATCGATCACTCTGGGTATGACATGCACTTTAAGAGGTAAGCAGTATGAAACATACACAGCCAAATTAGCTAACTTAATTTTCTCTCACAATTATCAACATTTTCACAAGTGTTCAAACTATGTTGGAGGGAGGAGGGGGTTTCACCCACTGTACACCTTCTAAAATAGATTTTTTTAAATGGTAAAATTAAGCAGGATTCGAACCCATACTTCTTGCCATGTTAGGGTTTGCATGCTAACAATTACACTCCCTGCCCAGCTAACAAAAAACCGTCATACTGACCTCAGTATAACGTTATTGAATGTTACAATGTTATAAAAAACATCATATAAATGTTATTTTGTATGGAATAAATAACGTTATGTAGCGTTATTTTATAATGTTACAGTGATGTTTTTTAACGTCACTATGACATTTTTGTTTAATGTTAGTGCACCATTTTTTAATGTTAATATTTTTTTATAACATTCAAGAACCCTTTTATGACGACATAAAAATGTTGCACAAAGATAATAATAACACTGAACAACACATAAAATGATTGGTTAATGCTTGCATTGCGTTTGATTCGCGGCGGAGGAGGAGTCCCCGCCCTCCTCCGGTCCGCCAGCGACTTGAGATTATCTAACTCCGCCTCCTGACACCCCCTGCAGCACTCCTCCACCTTTTTTCTACTTTGAATATTCCTCGCATCCACGCCTCCTCGCCTCAGCGACCTCTCAAGTCGCCGGCTTACACAGAGATGCCATCACTACCACGAGGACGAGGCCGGCTGCAGCGGATCGCGCAGAGGGGCGGGTACCCCCCCTGCTGACGCCGCCTCTGCGAACTCCTCTGCTTCCAGCCTGCAGTCCGAGGCCACCACCTGGGCTTCCGCCGTGGACACCAGGATGGATGCCAACGCCCTCGCCCTGGAATGCCTCACCGGACTAGTCGAGGCGTTGGTCGCCTACCCCACCTCCGGTGCCAGCCCCCACGCCCCCCTCTGCTCTGGAGCGACTTGCAGACATCGTGCAAGAGCTGGCCCTCAGCTCCGGGGCCGCTGCCCCTGCGATGCAGCGCCACCTCACCGCTCCGCCCACGGCCCACCAGGAGGTGCATCCCATCTACAGACGCTACGCCCGGCAGGGCGCCTACGCGACCCAACAGGACGCCTCAGCGTCTCGCCTACCTGCAGCCGTCCGACCCGCCGCGGACCACACACCCACATCCACCGCCGAGGCGGGCCCTTCACATCCCCCGACCACCCGCTGCCATCACAACTGCCCATCCTCTGATGACGTCACATCTGACGTCAACCATCAACCTGCCACCGCCATCACCCCTGTCACTCCCGACGTTGCCGGCCGAGCACCGGAAGTCCCAGTTAGGACACCGGAAGTCACCGCCTCCTTCTCCGCCCCTGATATTCAGGACACCCTCCCCGCTGCCCCCTCCTGCGGCCCCACGCCTACCCCCCCCCCCCCCCCCCCCCCCCCCCCACCTCCTCTCCATCTGGCCCCACCTCTCCGGCAATGCTTGGGAGCGTTACCCCACCTTCTCCCGGGCCTACGACGCCCTCCGGACTGCGGGCCTCCCTAATGTTTTGGCCCCCCGCATCCCCCTCCCCTTAGGCCTCCACAACCCAGCTTGCAGCTGCAGCCTCCAGGAGTACCACAATCGAGCCCTGGTCGACCTCCTGGAGTTTGGCTTCCCCTCGAATTACCCCGCCAACGCCCCTCCCCGCCGTACTTACACCAACCACCGGGAAGCCCGCGACTAGGAGCCCCAGCTCCGGGACTTTATCGTAACCGAGTTAGTCCACGGCACCCTGGCCGGTCCCTTCCATGCCCCTCCCTTCACCCCCTGGGCCCAGGTCTCCCCCATGATGACCCACCCCAAGGCCGACCCCAGTAAGAGGCGGGTCATCGTGGACCTCTCCTACCCTCCCGGGGGCAGTGTCAACGCCGGCATCCCCTGCCGCGAATACCTAGGCAAGCCGCACGCTTACAGGCTTCCCTGTGTCGCCGAGGTCGGCAGCCGCCTCCTCCGAGGGGTCCGGGGCCTACACATGGACGGCGGACATATGCCAGGCCTAACACCAGCTCCGAGCCGACCCGCTCTCCTGGCCTCTCTACGGCATCACCCTCGACAGAGCGACTTATGTGGACCTCCCCCTTCCCTTTGGCTGCCGCTCCTTGGGGGCCGCGTGCGTCCGGGTCACCTCAGCCATCGCCTGGATCCTCTGCCGCGAGGGCTTCCACACCCTTGTGTATGTGGACGACTTTGTCGGGTGCAAGCTTACCTTCCTGAGGGCCCGCCAGGCCTTCGGCGGATTCTTTGCCCTTGTCGGCACCCTCGGCCTGGAGGTCGCCCCTGGGAAGTGCCAACCCCCCGCGGTTCGCCTCACCTGGCTCGGATTCGCCATAGACAGTGAGGCGATGACCATCCGCATCGCCATCGACAAAGTCGACGATCTCGTGGCCGACCAACATTGACGTCGCGGCATACACAGCCTCCCTCTACGCACGCTCCATCGCCCCGGCCTCGGTCCTGAACGCGCTGTCCGGGGCGCGCTCCTGGATCGAGGCGACCGGGGACAACCCTGCCGCGTTCGGCTCACGCCTCGCGAGAGACGTCTGTCAGGGAGGGAGGCGCTCTTCCGTCCATGTCGCCCGGCCCGCCCCCCCACTGACTCCTCACAACCTTGCAGCCGTTGCCGCCGCCGGCCCCTCGGGCATTGTTCCTCGGGCCGCCCTCCTTCTCGGGTACTACGGGATGCTGCGGCAGTCCAGTCTCCTCAATCCCCAGCCCCGAGGGGTGGGGCGGCCCCCACACCATCACCCGCGTCGATGTCGCCTCCACGCCGGGCGGTCTCCGGGTCACCCTCTGGAGCTCAAAGGCAATCGCACTACCCTCGGGGGCGGTCGCCCTCTTCATCCCCGCCTCCCCCGGTTCCCGGCTCTACCCCGTCGCGGCCTGGACTGCCGTGGTTGCCCTTGTTCCCGTGTGCCCGCACGACCCCGCCTTCATCATGCTCTCGGGCTGGCCACTCGACCCCCCCCCCGGACACTCACCACCCTCATGTGAGGCGGGCTCCGTGCCCTCACCGTCTCTGCCCCCGACAGCTTCACCCATCACAGCCTGCGCCGGGGCACGGCACAGGCCTGCCGTCGGGCAGGGGTGCCCCTCGCAGACATTATGGCCCAGGGCACCTGGACCTCGGGGGCGGTTCATGCATACCTCCCCCGCCTCGCCCCCACTGGTGCCCCTTGTGCCCTCTCCACCGTTTTGGTGGAGGGATCTTCGGGGTACCCCCCTTGAACACTGGACTTTATCACCCATTCACTGATGTCTTTATGTTATTATCTTGATTATCTTGATTGCCTCATTTTATTGACCTTCATTCATATGCATTTTGTTCCTGCTGTCCCTTCCTGAATAAAATGGTTTTTATTCCACCCATGCCTTATCTTCCTCCTTCGCCGCGTATCATAGTCTCTTGAGTTACAATCTTCCTCAAATTGGGCACAGTATTACAATAACCATTCCGTGAGACTAATAGATATTATTTATGTCAATATTATATCCAAAAATATGGAAAATAATGGATTTTGATTGAACATATAGACAAATTGTCGGAAAAACCAAAAATATCAATTAGATCAATTTTTAGATGTTCATGGTAGCTTAACTTCCTATAAATTAATAGTGCACATCATCTGGAGGTAATACACATCATACTAACAATAAAGCATCATAATGACGTCATAATAATGTTATAGAATGTCAGAATAATGTTATTAAAAAACGTCATATAAATTTGATTTTGTATGGAGTAAAAAACGTTATATAGCATTATTTTATAGCGTTCTAAAGATGTTTTTTAACGGCATTGTGATGTTTTCATATAAAATTGCATGTTAAACGATAATGAAAGATTCATAGCCATGTTGCTAAACAATGTTTTTAATGTGTATTTGATATGATCCTTGATTTTGGTTGCCCTGCAGTGGCCCTTCCTTACGTGTAAGTTGGTTCACTTACTTTTCTTGAATGCCACTTAATTTAATGCAGGTTAGTTTCCCATTAAATGGTCATAAGATGGTTTGCCCAGATCATCCCGTCCTCATTGCCAAATTTGTAGTGAAGATCGCACCAATATCAACTAGATTAAGTTGGATTAGGTTTGGGTATACTTTATATCTCACATGTCTTTACAGTCTCTTCCAAGATGGCTACCCTCTGTCTCAGTCACAATATACCCCAAAACATTAAAATACATGTTATAACGTCAGTATAACGTTACTATGACATTATAACATTACAATACATGGTATGACGTCAGTATAACATTACTGTGATGTTATAATGTACCATAACCAAATACTAACGTTAGTCTGATGTTAGTTAACGTTATATGTTAGCTGGGTAGGCTCCCTGATGCAAGCATCATATCCACGCCTACCTGACTATGTGGTTCCTTGCCTGAGAGATCAGTGCAGATTACTACAATATCAACATTTTTATTGTACACTTTGTGGAGGGAGGGAGGGGGGGGGGGGAGGTCATGATAAATAGTTTTTTTTGTACACTTGTGAAAATATTGATAATTGTGAAGGATCCCTAAGCATTCGCAGTTGTCCATATTTTGTTCGTTATCTGATAACAAATTCTTGTGGACATGCAGGGTTTTAGCATACAACACAAAGTTTTACCACTTCTCTCCGTGAATATAGCCTGGTGAACATGGTGTAAAAACACCAAGTATCAATCAGGGTTTTATCATAGCTCATTCCGAGACGAGAAAGCCCCCGCCCTCCACCCCACCCTCAACGAATGTAGCCTACCTACGGTTAAGTAGTCTAAAGAGCAGTGTACCGTGAAGCTCAGACATGATGCATGCTGATAAAAGGAACGTTTCGTTAAGGGAATATGGATTTATATTATGGGATAACACCATGGCATGATGGTTATCAGAAATTTACTTGTGAACACATTGTTAGACAGTAACTTTTAAAAGAAAACTGATGACCCCCCGCCTTCTGTTGACATCCCGAGATTGAGAAATGCTAAGTAAGGGTTTATGCTATTTATATATGATTCATTTGTGCGCGCCCCATCCACTCATTTTGTATTTATGCTAATGTGAGTGTCCATTCAGAAGCCAATCAAATTGTATTTGATGTTTTATCTATTAAAACCCCCCACACAAACTCAGGCACCAATTAGAAATGCACTGTTTTGAAATCGAGAGACTATTGACTGCCATATTCTTCTTTTTTTTGCATCCTCGCATAACTTGGAAGTCAATAAAGATAAACACTTTGCATAGGAACCCCCACCCCCGCCGTTAATTCCTACGGAAGCAGTTGTTGGTCCGATTTAAGCAGGGTTGTCATTCACCCTTACTCTGGGTAGGGGCGAATCTTCTATGTAGTTACTACCATAATATCGCATGCTGTTGATTTATATTGTTGTTTTTAAAGGGACCGGGCGCGGTGGTCGAATTGATAGAGCACAGGTTTCCAGTGTGGAAGGTCGGGCCTTCTAATCCTGGTCGAGTCAAACCAATGACTTACAAAATTGATACTTATCACTACCTAGCCTGGCACTCAGCAGTACAAGAATAGGGCAAGTACAGGGGCCGTATGCAGGAGTCAGTGTTAGTGAGGAAAAACGGTGTTTGGCGGGAATTCCGGGTTAGCGGCAAAAAAATGGTATGCACGAGTCAGTGTTAGGCCTAACACCAAAGGCTTAACCGGTGTTACCTTAACCCTAAAAAATATCAGGTTTAGCGAGTTTATTAGGCCCAAATCTATTCAATGCTGTCATATTTAAGAGAATTACATACGCAATAACTGACATTCTATCAATTTAACCCTAAATTCGAAGCATTATTAAGGCTACTGCCGCATTGGCGGCGATATTAATAGTTATATTTTCGAATCGACGCACGTGAAGTAAACAAATCGCCGCCGACGCCGCTTTCAAGACTGGCGGCGGCGGCAGTGTGTTTACGGTAGGTTCGTCGATTCGAAAATATAACTATTAATATCGCCGCCAATGCGGCGGTAGCCTTAAAAACGCTTCGAATTTAGGGTTAATTTGAATAAATTTCACTTATTGCGTATCTAATTCTGTTAAATATGGTCGCATTGAATAGATTTAAGCCTCATATATGGGTACAGACGCAGAGGGATTTCCCAAATCTATAAATAATTTCACGTTTAGCTAAAATGTAAGTGTTACGCGCTCCTGCATACCACTTGACACAGTTCCTGACATCGGCGATAGCTAATCGGTAATAGGCTGTAACACCAAACCCCGCTAACACTGACTCCTGCATACGTGCCCTGGTTAGCACAGTATCAGGATAATGTGACTGGGATATCAGGTCCTGGTCCTAGCAGCCTGATCCCCCAGTGGGGCAGCACTATAAAGTCACCATGAGCGCGCACTGTCACAAGTCGGTACCCGTCCTGATATGATCCTAGATGTGGCAAGGACGTAAAACTCCAACAACCGACCAATCCAGTGGGGCCTCACTATAAAGTCACCATGAGTGTGTGCTGTCACAATTCGGTACCCATCTTGATGTAGCCATAGATGTTGCTAAGCCGTAAAACCCAAACAAACAAATAAAAACTGTTGTTAAAAGCCACTTTGATCCGTGCAGGTGCCGGGGCACCCAGGGCGCGTTTGATAAGTGCGTGTTCGACAATCTGGCCATGGAGCGGCCCGACGCCGGCTTCTTCGCCATGGCCCGCCTGCACAGCACGACGCGCCCCAAGCCGCAGCGCGTCATCCCCATGCCGGAGCCCGTCCCCGGGCCGCCCGACATGTCCAATGCCGAGACACCAGAGTCTATTAAGAAGTACGGATCGCGGTTCTATATGTGGAACTAAATATACAATAAATAAAAATAATAATTTAACCCACACAAAAAGGCCACTGGTCCATGAAGAATCTGAGGCGATGGCATTTTGTTAATATGTTTGTTTGATTTCATTGATGTGATGTATGACAATGTTATAGTTCTACACAAATTAGACATCGCACAAGCCATATTGACATCATCGACCTCTGAACTTGGGATCTGAGTATGCGCTTAAAAGAACGAGAGATAAATGTCCAAAAAAATCATGGGGAAGTGAATGAAGATTTGAGTACTGTTGTGTATTTGGGAAGAATTAAGATCGGTACGTCTTTTAATGTAAAACTTAAGTGGTCATCAAATACTCACAAGGGCGACTCAAGCCAGGCAAATATACACCGTGTGTTGACAACATATGCATATATGGAATAAAATATTGTCAATTATGAAAAGACTTGTTTGTGCAGTTCAGTTTATTTCAGCCGTAGCTTTTATGGGTGGAAAGGTGACTGTCCACATTCCCGATATTGCTTTAAACAAAGACCACAACAAAATCGCACAAAAAACACCCCACCAGCTTTGAAGGCTTTGATATCTTTCCACAGAATTATATGTAAGATAAAACTTATTTCTAGAACATTTATCTTTTTCCCCGTCCACATCCTGTAGATATAATTTTTTTAAAGGGAGCGGGTGGGGGGTGAACAACGCAGTGCATTGGGCATGCATTGTGTCTGTCAAGTCCTCACTGCAAATTTCTGGTGGATCGAAGTAATACTTGCCAATAGTTTTCATTGTTACTGGGGGTACACCCCATCTAATTATAAAGTCTACGGCTGGAATCTGTGGTTGTGTAGGCAGGCTATGGTGAAATCAATACAGGCAAAAAGAGAAGGAAGAATATAAAGAGTAAAAGAAGAGAGAGCCAAGCCCTCAGGTTTATTCTTATATGGTACATGGATCCGATATGGCATATGATCTGACCACATTCTCCCAATGAGAATGAAGCATCTACAGCTCTCCCAATGAGAATCAAGCATCTACAGCTCTACCAATAAGAATCAAGCATTTCCGGTTCCCATGGTTACAGTGACCTGCCCACCACCACCAAGCAGTGTGGCTCCTTTGGTCACCACCTGCCCTGAGCTGAGTGTGTGGTGATCCGTGACTAGCAGAGGTGGGAGGGGGCAGTGGGTAGAGCTCCAAGTGCCCCTTACACACTATCTTACTAGCACCACAATGTCTATTTACAATGAGTCAAGTACCACCAGCAATTACATAAACACATCTATGCACCTGGCCCTATATACCTTTTTCATAAGTATAACATTTGCATTCCCCCACCATGCGTCATTATCAGAATATTTTACATAGTGATGCAATAGATGCTATCAACATCATAAATAGGATGGCCATTTCCAAACTTTCAAGGACATTGCATATATGGTCATAGGTTAATAGTAACTCTAGACATCTCGATTTACATTTATAGACCTAAATCTAGATATCAAATATGTCAACAGGAACTTGGTCAAAACACTTGCATTCAATGACAATTATTCCCTGCCCATTCTCTACTCTTGATTTGAGCCAGCATAAATAATATAACGCAAATAAAATAACTTTCCTATTACTCTAGTTCTAAATCTATACTTCTCTATATCTAAATACAGAAAATGTATTAACAAGAACTTGCTTAAAAGACTAATAAATAAACACTTGCACTATCCTTCCTATGAATATGTATACATATATATTTCTAAGTGAATTACATCAGAAAAACTAGATATAAACCGAACAAGACAGTGTGGAAACATTTAAAAGATGAGAGAAAACTGACCCTAATAGAGAATAAATATATGAATATTGAGAAAATCAAGCCACATGCTTTATTATTAGTGTTGGAATGGAAATCATTTAGCTATTGGACTTCAAACATATGGGCATTTTGACATTTCTTTGGAGGAAATTCGCTGCTGCCACATAGGCTACTCTTTCCAATAAGCAGCAATGCTTTTTTATATGCACTTTCCCACAGACAGGACAGCACATACTTCAGTCTTTGATGAACCAGTTGTGGACAACTGGTTGGAATGGAAAATAGCCCAAACTGCAAATGCGTCCATTGAGCAGGATCGATCGGATTACCCACACCTTCACAGGTGGACATTCTACTGCCTGAGCTACTATGTGGCAAGAAGTGCTTAATAAGTGGAGCAGTATCTAAGTTAGATATGTAGAATAACATCTAAATAATTGTTTTGGTTCGGAAAATGTGATGCTCCATCGGACTTCGATAAAAGAATCACCCCGTACTTCCAGTACAAGGGTGAAAACCAGCCTTATATAAAAAACGGTCGAAAAATCGGGCTAATGAATTGAGTCTTTATGAGAGCCTAATTTCACAATCTAAGAAGCAACATTCATTATTTGTATATGTCTTCATTATATTTTTAGCCTTGTCTGAAAGATGTTGTCCACAAATATGCTCAATGGATTTTGCTACTGAGGTGGACCAATCAATAGATAGGTTAGTATGAACCAGTGGACGCGCTAGTCGTTGCTTGGTAACACTCAAACAACTGCCGTAACCTAATTCCCCCCGCGTTGAAGCGTGACGAGCACTGTTTAGTCGAACAGGCTGATTTGAAATAGTGTAATTTAGGAATTTATTTGAATGTTGCTTCAAAAACAAGAACAAAATCGTATGTATATATATATATATATACATACATACATACATATATATATATATATATATATGTATATATATATATAAGCAGGGGAGATTGGTAATCTTAATTTAAGACAAACCATAAAGTACATTCTTTACTCATCATAGCTGATATATTCTTAGCGATAAACTTATTCCATGAACTCTCTAAATTTAGCAAGCATGATAACATTGGAACTTCATATTTATATTAGCGTCCATGAAAAATAACATAATGACCGAGTGGGATGTACGTTCATACTATATTCTATTGAAATTTGAACCATACTATTTTATTGCATCTAGAAATCTACATAAATGTTCTTCTTAGATTACCATAATATCACATGCATGTCATATTATTCATCCAACAACAGCATAATGACAAAGCTGCAACCCTCCTTCATTCCACAAACGCTCGTTAGTGAAATTTCGAATCCCTCTCCCACCCTTCAAGCACAACAGCAGGCACCTGTGGTTGCAGCAAAAACATCACCCGTCGCTACATTTTCCCGCTTGGAAACTATCTTGCGATTCCCGAAATACCAATTCTGAACTATTGGATTTGGACAACTACGAAGCGGAGCTATCAAGATAGCATACCTGGACGTCGGCGTATTTAGGCATTTACGAGCCTTTTAACTTGCAGATTACAACAGTTGTCAACTGCAAGTCGGTCGGACAAGTGTTAGTTAGTAGAGTCTAGAGAGGCGGACCTTACCTGTCGAGGCGTGTGCACCTGTACTGTATGCCCACCATGACAGCTCAGCCTTAGACAGTGATGAGGACCTTTACC
The DNA here is from genome assembly GCA_030323885.1 of Branchipolynoe longqiensis. Taxonomy (NCBI): domain Eukaryota; kingdom Metazoa; phylum Annelida; class Polychaeta; order Phyllodocida; family Polynoidae; genus Branchipolynoe; species Branchipolynoe longqiensis. The sequence goes on from CM059199.1 coordinate 31,174,991, forward strand.
AGTGACAGCTGAAGCCTTTTTAAAATTTTTGTTATTCACAAAAGGACCCTCTACCCCCACATCAACCCATGAAGGTAGATTTTATTACAATCTGATTTAAAGCTGTTGACATCGGCTTGCGAAGTATATTGTAATCGGTGGAATTCTCCTGTACAGTAATGTGCATACATTGATGGAATCCTGTTGCATTGGTAATAGTAATATAACATACACATATTAATGTATGTGTTCAATTCGCCACAATAGCTGTTTCAATATATTTCATTATTGATATCAATTTCAGCTAGATAATTTCTCTGTTCACCCCGCAGTTCTAAGGTAACGTAAAAAAGGTAAGCACAGGCAAAATATATGGTCAATGCTACGTCACCACGGGGCTGGGATAAGGCGTCTTGTACTTTAAGAAATGTACTTTAAGATATGCTTTTGATAATTCCAAACGTTCAGGTCCTGACAGTGGCCTATATTCGTCAGCAATATGAACTAATAGCCCCTTATTGCCTTAAGCGCCTGTCACACCGTACCGGACTGAGTACCGGAGACCATCGGACAAAGAATTTTCTAGTCTGGTGCTCTCCGGTACACAAAATGTATCGAAATGGAGCGTAATTAGGTCAATTGCCGCCAGGCGAGCAGACATGTACCATACATGTACCGGACGAGAACCGGACACGTAACGGATGTGTACCGGACATGTACCGGACAAAACGGACAAACCGGACACCAATGGATGGGTACCGGACATGTGTGGATGGGTACTGGATGGGTACCGGGCAAACCGGACACCAACCAGACACGTCAGTCCGGCGGTGTCCGGTAGAAGTTTTGTGCATGTTCAAAACTTGTACCGGACACCGCCGGATAGGTACCGGACATCGCCATACAGTACCGGACAGTGTCCGGTTCTCGTCCGGTTCCCCAGTCCGGTAAGGTGTGACTGGGCCTTCAGCAAAGGAAGCCAATCTTACAAAATGCACCACACACTATATTGAGAATATGCTCAACACATTTTCACCTGATATGGTAGTGCACTGAGTTAAGGTGAAATTCCATTTGGGCGGCAGGGTTTTCGAAGCGATGGTGAGTCTATTTCTGGGTCTAGGACGTAGATATAATCGGGGTTTCTTGCTGGATCCACCCCAAGCAAGACCGGTGGCCATAAATGGAAGCTGTTCAAGGCACTTTTCCAAAAAGAGATCAGACGTCATACATTCAGCTATTGCGTGGTAGACGACTGTGATATGCATAGTAGGACCAGGACCCACAGGAGTGAGGCTTATCCCCTCGATCATAGCTGATAGTGTGTGTTTTCACAAGGGTCTGTATGTGTCAGAAATAAAAGCCAATGCAGAACTTTATTCGGTGTTCACTTTTAGCGATCCATGTGGTTTCGCACACAAATTCGCATGGGAGATATCGTGGTATAGTGCTAAATCCGAGTAGTGTGATGTAGGCCTACGTCATGTGAGTGAGTGAGTGAATGAGTGAGTCGGTCGGTCGGTCGATCAGTCAGGGGGCTTACCTCTTGACAACATCTAAATTCATATCATGCTATGTCGTGACTTGTGACATGAATTTAAAAAAACAAAAAAAGCAACTGTTGTCACATCAGAAAAATGTAATATGAATAGAATACAATGGAATTATTTCATTCACTTCCTCATTCCATCTGTCACTTCCTCCCTCCGTTCGTCCCTCCCGTTACCTCCCTCACTCCCTCATTCACGTCATTAGGTTTCATTCCCAGTTAGCTTTAGGCCCCCCCACACCATTTTCTGATGTCATATTATGATATCCCTATTAGAATTATTTAACAAAAACGTACCAATCGCTACATAGTACAAGAAATGGTTCGATTTGATACAAGCCCAGAACCTTGACAAAATGCACATGCTACATTGTCGCACTCTAGGCCTAACTGTAACTGTAACTTGTAAGCATTGTGCGAACAATATCTCTCAGCACCAGATCTTTCCCCACACTAATTCTTTTATAACATTCACTTTTTCATTTTGTGCAGCAAATAACTTTACAATGCTGAATGTAATATTGTAACTTGTTTGATTAGCCTCGTTTTTTGCTCAGCTAACACATAACGTTAAGTAACATCAGGCTAACGTTATTATTTGGTTATGTACATTATAGCATCACAGTAATGTTATACTGACATACCATGTATTGTAATTTTACTGACATACCATGTATTGTAATGTTATAACGTCACATTAACAATATACTGACATTATAATATGTACCCAGATAGCGCAGAGCAGTCGGGCCGACAGTGGCTATTGGTCAGACGATCACCACACATTTCCTACCGCTGAGCCACTGACAGTGTATAATCTGTTCTTTAAAAAAAAAAGTATTTATTTAATCTTAACCAAAAGGATTTTGTAATGAAAATGGTGTTTAATGAGCACTGGTGGGCATTTATAACTTCTGACTCTCCACCGACCCGCTTCGAAAGCAACGTATTACACCTCACCTATGCTTGTTAGTTAGGCACATTATAACATCCTTCTCAACCATATCACGGGTGGCCCACCACTGGTTGTTGCTGCCCCACATCGGGCCACCACCCATGGCCCAACGTTGGCCCGACGTCGGGCACCGACGGTGTAAAATCTATTCCTTTTTAATTTGAATTTCTTTTTTTATTCTCAACTAAAAGTCTTTTGCAATGAAAATGGTGCTTATTGAGCACTGGCAGGCATTTATAACTTCTGACTTTCAACCGACCTGCTCCGAAAGCAACTGAATTACACCTCACCTATGCTTGTTAGTTAGGCACATTGTAACATCCTTCTCAATCATACGTCTTTACCGCTTGATCGATGGGGGAGATAGAAGACCTGAACATAGGCTCTGTAATTGCCTGTCTATCAACATGTCATAATTCAGGACACGAGACGGAACTACATAGTATGGGTAATTTTATTAGTGTAAGTTCAAGGAGGACAGTTCAAGTTCAATTGTCATGTAAGGTTTCAGGTATAGGGTTAGATTTTTCTGGACGACCCGGCACTCAACCCTTGCGAGTCAACTTGTTAATAGTAGGGTCGGGTGGGGCGGTGAGAAAAGGCGGGTGGTGTGGTGTTGCCACCTGGAGGAAGTTGGGTTGGCCTATTAATAAAAGGGGGGAAGGGTGGTGTGGAGGCGATGGTGTGGGTTCAAAGGGCCCTATCTGTCCCGTCTCGGTCCCGAATTACCCATGTTGCCAAAGCAACATGACCTATTTGGGACCCATATGGGATCAATATGGGTCCCAAATTATGACATGCCAACAGACATGCAACTACAGAGCTTCTGTTCAGGTCTAGAATCTCCCTCATCCATCAAGCAGTATAAAGACATGGTTGAGAAGGATGTTAAAATGTGCCTAACTAACAAACATAGGTGAGGTGTAATATGGTTGCTTTCGGAACAGGTCAGTAGAGGCTCAAAAGTTACAAATGCCTGCCAGATCTCATGAAACACCATTTTCATTGCAAAAGTGTTTTCGTGAGGAGTGCTGTGTTTTGTACAGCAGGCATCACCTCTTAGCTTAACCTTTTAGGCAAGATTAATGTTTTATCATCTTAATATCTGATATGAGGTGCATGCATCTCTATGATATTAAAGCTGCATAGTCCGATGAAAACATACAATTTTCAAAACCAAAACAATTATCTAGATTTGATTCTACATATCTAACTTAGATGCTGGTGCACTTATTAAACATTTGTCGCCACGCATAAGGGGATACTGAGTCAATTAATAGAACCTGTTACTGCAGAAGCCTATGGTGATAGAGTTTTGGCAAGCTTGCCAACATTAATTTAGCATGTTTCCATTTTGAATATCTCAAAAGTTAGCGATTTAAAATAAAATTTACTTCAAACTAAAGTAACGTAGATTATAATGAACAACCTAATATGTTTATCTCAGAAAATGAGAGAAACTCAAAACCATCAGACTATGCAACTTTAAACTGATTTTTTTAAAATTGGAGTTTACTCCTCCAGTGTCCTGCTTTGCGGTGGACGTTACCTTTCAGTTCCTCAAAAGGAGGGTTCTCTAGCTACATTTTAGGTCTTGTTTTCATGACATAGAGCACAGATTTCCCTACAAACCACTCAAAGGGGGTTAAAAGAGTTCTCGAATGTTATAAAACAATGTCCTATTGACGTTAAAACACGTTGCACTAACATTAAACGAAAACGTCACAGTGACGTTTAAAAACATCTCTATGACGTTATAAAATAATGTTATATAACGTTATTTACTCCATAGAAAATAACGTTTATATGATGTTTTTTATAACGTCATTGTAACATTCAATAACGTTATACTCACGTCAGTGTGACTTTTTTTGTTAGCTGGGTGGTAGCCCTACTCAATTCTCTGTAGCGGCCTAAATAATGTAATGTCTAAATAAAGTAGTTGATCAGGATGGCTATAATAGGTGTTGGCATGCAATCTTAAAACAAGATATGCAGTTATTTTTATTCCAATGATCGTCATTTTTCCTATATTATTATTTTGTCAATGGTTTGTTTCCTAGTTACCTATTTTCTCGCTCGATATCGTGGATTATGCTATATTCTGGTCTATTTGCTCAATTAAAATTCCTATTTTTATCAGTGCCATTCCTATTTATGCCCATTTTCTGCAAATAAAGTTTCTATTTTCCTATTTCCCGATAATTATCAAATTGATACTTATCGCTACCTTTCCCAGCATTCAGCATTACCAGGATAGGACAATAACTGGTCGGCTCGGCTTTAGAGTAATGTGTGTTGGTGGCATGGTCTTTCATTGAAGTCGCACAATATATTTGTTACAAGTGGACACTGTCACAACTTGGTACAAGTCCTGATATAAAACCTTTGATGTTGCAAGAGATAAAGCACCTCTCTTCCAGTCTAGACGTCCCACCGCCCTAATCCCCTTTATTCATGGAACTTAGTATTAATATATATATATCTTTGTTTATGCTAAGAACGTATTATTAACAAAAACTAGCATTTCCCAATAAGCATGCGCCTCAGAACACCACTTTCTGCCTCTTATTATACAAACACTGCTGAATTATTCAACATATGTTTACACCCCTACAGGTGGGCAATTAATCAATGCACATGAGGAAAACACGGTACCAGGTACAAAACCCAATTAATTACCTCCTACTGCTGTTTAGCACTAGAACCACAGGGACTCTTGACTGGGTCCAGCGATGTAACTATTTGTAAAATCCTATTGGTATTGTCACACCCACTACCCCATTTCACCTGCATCAGAAGGGTATATTTTACCCAGACCCCAAGCATCCACTAATTTCTGTGTAGCTGTTATGAACAGATCTCTGTCCGTCTCTGGCCAAACTATGTGTGAAGATACGGATCAATTTGCTGGAACAATTTGTTATTTGAATTCCTCGTGTGGTGCTTCTATACGAATAAAATATGGGATACATTATTAGCCGTATATAAACAGTGATATTAATGGGCACAATCTTTCAACTGTCCATAGGATAAGTCTGGTGTGATTTTGACGTGTCCGCCTGAATTTTCACTTTTTTTTGCAGAACTTACTTTTATTATCTCAGTTAACCGCCTTGGTTGTGCATGGAAAAACACTACACAAATAAAACAAAACAAATGTTGTAGATAATGTAAATTACATTTGAATGACTTCAGGCTGGCATGGTAAATTACTTCACACTGAGTCACTGACTGTCAATAATGTTCAGTTCACTAATCAAGCAGCATTGAGTGCCTTGGAAGTTAGATGCTCTGGGTTGTGCAGTAGATCACTGAGGCAAACAAAATCGCGAAATGCATGTTTTTCAGCCCAAAATGTTCATTGTCCAAGGGAAAAGCTCAAGCCACATTCTGCTTATCCGTGCCTACGCTCACTTCGCTGGGACAAGCGGACATTCCTTATTTTAACTGCTCATAAACAACAGCTTGATTTACCGTTCAGTGCCACATGCAAGTACAACATTGCCCTTACAGCTTAAAGGGAGAAGATATTCGTTGCCGGGAAAACAAACGAACTCAGAATAGTTCAGATGTGTGCCACAGGGGTAGTGCATGCTTAGTACTGAACTTTTCCACTTGGTGGTGCACAAGAGAGTGACCTAGATTGTTGTGCTGGGTGAGTGGAGAGAAGGGAGGGTAATACTGAGGTATTTTCAATCTTCTTTAGAGTAGTGTAATGAGGAAATATATTTGTGTAATGTAAAATATATGTTAGTACAATTACATTGCATAATTCAATGAGAAACAGATATAGATGAAAAACGTTTTTTTGTTGATGAATGTAAAAAAGGTCCTGCTGTGTATGGGGTTTGAACCGACACCACCAAACAACTGCAGATTACAAGTCCAACACTCTAACGACTAGGCCACAGAAACCACCCATGGTTAATAGTCTCAGTTCAGGCTATTTGTGAATACACGATGCCATGGTTTGGGCATGTCCTAATTTCGCGAGAACGAGGCCACTTCCGGTTGTAGGTAAACAAAGGCGATCCCCTGTGATGTTTTGCACGGCAACTCAATGCATTGTCAATTCAGTGAGCAATCTCCATACAGAAAAAGTTAAATATCTCTAAAACTACAACACGTAGAAACAAGCTGATTGGTATGCACGTAGAAAACATGTTTACCAAAAATATTATATTAAATTGATACGGTTAGGGTTCTGGATTTCTATAAATTTTGAATAAAATCGACGTTTTGCACTGCGCGTACCGGTGTGGCGGTTTCAGCACCAGGTCAGTTTCAGCGGCCTGTTGTGGCTTCTGCGCATGCGCGGATTTTAAGACATATGCAAAACACCCGGGGCCTCGCCGGCTACAAGCTCAGCTGTAACTATCGCTGGTGCCTGGCAGTGTTAGGGACCGATTAGGCTGAAATCTATTGAATGCGATCATATCTAACAGAATTACATACTCAAATAATGAAATTTAATTAAATTAACCTTAAATTCCAAGCGATATTAACGTAGCAGCTAGATCAGCCTCGAATCGCCGAGTGTAAACAAAACAAATAGCAGTGCTCGCCGCAACGTGCGAAAATCCGCGCATGCGCAGAAGCCACGAAGTGACGTCCTATACACAAATAGCCTGAACTGAGACTATTAATTATGTGTGGTCTCTGTGGCCCAGTGGTTAGAGTGTTGGACTTGTAATCTGAAGTTGTTTGGTGGTGTGGGTTCAAACCCCATACACAGTAAGACTTTTTTTACATTCATCAACAAAAAAACGTTTTTCATCTATATCTGTTTCTCATTGAATTATGCAATGTAATTGTACTAACATATATTTTACATTACACAAATATATTTCCTGATTGAACTACTCTAAAGAAGATTGAAAATACCCCAGTTTTACTCTCCCTTCTCTCCACTCACCCAGCCATTTTAAAAACAACAGCTGCCAGCTAGTACCAGCCTCAGAACTGACCCACTTCTGGTGGTGAAGTGGGTGCCCTACTCTCCCCACACATATTTGGTTCTTTAAACATAAAACCCAAACAAGGTTGTGCTTGGAGAGCATTTGTCGGAGTACGGTTCCTGTCGCCAGCGACCTATATCTGGCCCCTTTAACCGAACACTAGCGCCACCACCAGCTGCTTTCGACACTCCCTACCATTCTGCGGCGTTCTTTCTCGCCTAATTTCAACATGATAAATGCGCTATCTGTCGCTCTTCATCATTGCACCACTGAAACCCCTGGCCCTGGAGCCCCTGACACAATATTGCCCTCTCCCTAACCTCACAATTAATTTAATCAGGGCCGGCTTTCATCCAACTGGACCAATTCCTCACAATTGGTCCCCACGCCCAAGGGGGGCATCGTGCTATGGTAATCTACATATACGTTATAGGGTAATCTACTCATGTATGCAAGAAAGATAACTTATATATATAATACATTCTTTTAATCTTAAAAAAAAAAGAATCAATATACAATGAAACGCTGTTCTTAGAAATCCAAAAGAAATTATTTGGTTTCAACATTGCTGTTCACTTACATTTTTGAATGGTATTTTTTTCTTACCCCCCTCTCCCCGCTATGAAAGAAACTAATAAAACATTTAAAAGAAAACATTTCACTAAAGCAGACCATGGCTGTGAACCTAGGCGCTTCCCCAAAAATGTTTTTCGCGATGCATGCTCAGAGCATAATCCAGACTGGACTTGTGGGTCACAGCATCTGTGGAGAGTCAATTGAGGCTCTGTTAACACTGGCTTCATATTGAGCAACTGACAGTCTTTTCAGCACACATGTGGATTTATAGAGAAAACATTCTTACCATTTTTGAATCATTTTTGATAATTATAGCTGTGTCCTATTGATTGATTGATTGATTGATTGATTGATTGATTGATTGAAAAGTGCGATCATCAGTGTAAAACAACACAGTGACACACTATAGACCCACAACACAAGTGTCGTTGCCTATCACCCAGGTGTCGTACTAGTCGAAGAAATCGTGTATTTGGCTCAGCGGCTCCTACGGTCGGACCTGTATCCAATACAGTGCACAAACTACTTTAGAAGTAGCTTAGGGCTGGGTACACGAATACCCAATTGCATGGTCGGAAGAGCAAATCACTCACTCACGCCAATCGCGAAAATTACTCACTCACGCCAATCGCACAAATCACTCACGTCAATCGCGGAAGCACCACTAGGTCGATCCGGACAGAGGAAGCCCGAGACGGAAGTGGGAGTGAAGGGAGGGGTTTATTCAGAAAAACAGGTACACAATCAGTATGAAGCAACGGGGTAGTAGAGGGCATGCAAATGTTCTTGGGCAGGTCAGTCGACCTCGTCCACGTCCGCAGAGGGGCCCGGAAGGATCTGGGAGGAGGTAGGCCCGGGAGCCGACCCAAAACACAAGGCCAAGGCTCTCGGGGCGACCGAGGTCACCTGACGGGGCACGTACGTGTGCACCGCGTTGGACTCCCAGGTGCCCTGGGCCATGATGGCGGAGAGATCCACGCCCCTCGAAGCGCAGGCCTGCGCGGCGCCTCGGTGGAGGCCGTGCAGGGTGAATTCCTCGGCGCGGGGCACGAGGGCCGCGCCCAAGGCGGCGCGGAGGAGGGGGGGTGACGTCCCGAGGAGTGAGGGGGACGCCGACGCGGGCGAGGAAAGCCGGGGCGGTCCCCGGCGCAGGCACCAGGTCGACGGCGCGCCGCCACGCATGGGCTGGGGCACAGCGGCGATCCGGCGAGGGCAGGCACGAAAATCGAGACGGCCTGCGCCGGGGAGCGGATGGTCTTGGAGGAGGTGACCCGGAGGCGCAAGCCCTCGGGAACCGGCTGGACGTCATCCCTGCGCAAGGTGTGAGGCCCCCCCCCCCCACGGGGCGTGGGAGGGGGAGAGGATGTTCGACTGCCTCAGGAAGCTGAAGTAGGCGATGATGATTGCGGCCCACGGGGCAACCCCGAGGTGCCCCTGGGCGCGCATGTGTCTGTAGATGAGGGGTAGCATCCTTGGGGTGACGGGTGGGGCGCGGCGGGTAGGAGCTGCGAAGAGGCGTTCGCCGCCGCGCTTCACCCGCCTTCGATTGTTGCCACATATAAGGGAATAGTGAGGCAATTGAATAGAACCTGTTACTGCAGATGGGTATGGTGTCAGAGTTTTGGGCAATTTTGCCAAAATTAATTTAGCATGGTTGCACTTCAAATATCTCAAAAGTTACCCACTTAAAATAAAAGTTACCTCAAGCTAAAGTAAGGTACATTATAATGAACAACCTAATGTATTTATCTCAGAAAATGTCAAAATCTCAAAAACCACCGGACTATGCAACTTGCATACAATGATCATTGTATCCTGTCCTGTCATTCATAAATAATAATCGAATGATTAAAAAATGAAATAACTATAATTGTGTGATGCTGTCCGAGTTATTGATTAGACATAAATATAGGTAGCAATTAACTAAATACTACAATACCAACTGTAGGCCCCCCTATGCATATCTAGATCTAATACTTATTAGCGCTAGAATTGTCTAGACTAAAATATTAAAAAACGGATCGAATTTCTCAACGAGAACCTGCGTGAAGAACTTACCCATTATTCTTGGTTTGAACCAGCACACGTGAAGAAAACATGAATATATTTGAAAGGTTTAGCATCAATAACTGTTATTTCAGATCTAAATTTAGATTTTATAATACTAATTTTAAATGCTGGTATCAAATGTGTTAAGAACTAATAAACAGTCATGCATTATTCGGCAAACACTATATGGAAGACCGCCTTCTTAAAATGTGTTAATATATTTGTCCGACCCACGATATTAGTTTTTGCTAAGGCCACCAGGTGGTGGGTTGGTTGTGGAAATGGTCTAGTACTAGTAGTAGAAGAAACATATTAGCCATAACATCATGGAACCTACACTTTCCACAGTACAAGTTTGCTGATATCATCATATTAGTTAATATAATATCGTATTACTTCGGACCATAAGGTTGAGTTGTTTTTGCACAATTAGAGTGTTTAATGTTCCTAATGAGTTGGTGCAGCATGGACCAGACGAGATAGCCGAATGAGTTAGAGCGTATGTCTCCTGTTTTGGTAGATCGTGGGGTCATGGGGTCGAATCCTGGTTGAGTCAAACCAATGACTTAAAAATTGATACTTGTCACTTCCTAGCCAGGCACTCGGCATTATTAGGATATGGCAAGGACTGGTTGGCTCGGTGTCAGGATAATGTGACTTAGTGGGATATCAGGTCAGGGTGCTGGTAGCCTAGTTTCCCAGTGAGAGAGCAATATAAGTCGCCATGAGTGTGCAGTCACAAGTCGGTACCCATCCTGATATGACATTAGATGTTGCTAGGAGATAAAACAACAAACAAACTGATGCAGCATGACATTTCATTCTGTTTCAGTTCTGGAAATGCCTTTTACAGAGTAAAGCTGTGTTCACACGGGGAAAATGTAAAGCGATTTAGACAAGGTGGATAATATGAACCGAACTAGTGCTGCGTTCACACGGGCAGTACTTGGGCCGGAAATCGATATCTGCGCATGAGCAAGTCCAGACTAACCAGCACCATTTTGGGTTCGTCGACGTCGGCACGAGAGAGTGTGGGTTTGACCTAGATATGTATTGACTGAATCGTATTGGTTTGGAACGGTCAAAACTTCTGCTGGGCAGTGAAACACTAAAAATAAATGATGAAAAAAATATATGTGCACCTCCAGCAGGTTCATAGACCAAATTATATAATATGTGCTTTTGATCGACCGGAAAGTCAACAAACTAAGGTCTCGACTGCGCATGCGTGTGAGGTCCTTAATCTGCCTAATTGCGTTCACACGGCCAAAAATAATCCGCATCACAGAAATCGATTCACGTAAACTACCTCGCATCACGCGAATCGATTCAGCCCTAATCCGCATCAAACACCCGTTCACATGCGAAATGTAACCCAAACTATACAAGTTGATTTCTACGAATCGATTTACACCGCCCGTGTGAACACGGCTTTAAATGGACTTGAAAGATGTTGCAAATGTTCCTGATATTTCACTCAGTTGTCGCACACCAATTCCATTTCTTTATTTTATTTTTTGGGGGTTAGATCCATGGTTAATTAACGTCTTTATTTACAGGTGAGTCCTGTGACTCCTGGAGAAAAATCCAGTCCTGCTGTGACGCAGTCCGCAGACGCCATGTCAATGCCCAAGATGGTACCCACCCAGGTAAAAGAAGAGACGCCTGAACTTATAACACCGCAGACCGCTGCAGATGTCAGTTCAGTGCCGATGTCTGTCGTTCGCAAGAGGCACACTGTAAGTTAGTCGGGTTCCAGTTCCAATTCCAATCTTTTCCGCTAGGTGCCGTCTGTGTGCCTCCACTGTTGAAACAAAGGCCAGGGGACCAGGATGACTCTAACTTACAGTGTAAGTTCGCATTACATCCAAATGAAACGTTCCATAATCGAAAGACACAATTTTACATGTGTATTCGCATAGTAAGTGGGCGGAGTGTGATTTAAAATCCATACACCCACGATCTCGAGGACTATTATAGCCTGGTCCCCTGGCCTTTTCCCACGGATGTTGACCAGAGAGCGTGTATATAGACTGTCTATATACACGCTCTCTGCCTGTAGGTAGAACCCGACAAGGACTATTTATAATAACATGTGTGTACAGTTGGGGTTTTCCGTGTTTTTTTTGGGTTTTTTTTGCACACGTACAGAACAATTTTACTATTTGTTATGGAACTATAGTGTACCAGCTTCATATTGTACTAGTGTTATTCGGGCGAGCAGAAATCACTCAGCTATCAAGGCAACGCAATGTGTATTGGAATAGTTACTGTATACTATATAGTATATCATACCATATGGGTACAGACATTATTCCAGTATTCGTTATATATACATAATTTTTATATTAATCACTAGCTACTCAGCCACCCTTCCCATCCTGACTTCAGACTATCACTAGTATTACTATTAGCATGAACAATTCCCACCCCCTTCTGCCTCCGCAATATCATGATACGTTGTAGATAAAAGATTCACTCGATACTTGTGTAGAACACGGGTGAAGGACAACGTAGTCTAAATACGGGCGAAAATAGCTTTAGTATGGGACATGAACTAGAAACTGTGGTTCCAGGATCAAATGGCTACATATATAGGCACAGAGTTGGTGAAATGGGAGAGAATGCAAAAAGACAAGATGGCGGCCACAGAACGCTTTTAACTTTTTAATCTTATTAAACCAGATGTTTTATTATATTTTTCAACTCAAAGGTAGCGGGTAAATATGAAGACATCTACAAAGAATAAATGTTGCTTCTTAGATTGTGAAATTAGGCTCTCATTTCGTTAACCCGCTTTTTCGACCGTTTTTATATAGGGTTGGTATTCACCCGTGTACTGCGAGTACCGGGTGAATCCTTTATCTAGATACGATGAACCTCCACATCATTCTTAATTTGGAAGGGAAATAAACTGCATCTAGGCCTAGCCAAAGACCCTATAATACTAAGATGGCTCACTCCCTATCTCTCCCATGCTAATGTAAATTTCGCAGTGACACCGTGTGGTGGGTTTGATCAACCTGGCTGCTGGTTGGTGTTTCACATGTAAACACATACAATTATATTATACATGAGATAGGTAAGTATGAATACACATCAATATGAAATTGCTTTGAACAAATACCCATCATCATCAGCATCGCCATCATCACACATCTTTCACATTCATATATACATTTATACATATAATTTAGCACCTGTTTAACCAAGAGACCAGCCAGCACACCAAGTGGTGAGTTTGATCATTTTGATCACACAGTACAGGCTGAGTGAGCCGTCTTAGTATTATAGGGTCTTTGGCCTAGCATAGCCGTAGCTAGGAATTTTTGTTCGCGATGGAAGATTACAACTTTAAGAAAATTATCGACATATAAAAATTGTGAATTAATTAAAACTAAATACAAACATTTTTTAAAAAGAGGTAAAAAGTACAGTGATTGTACAATTGTTTCTTAGAATTCCGATAGCAATTTTTTTTACTGCATACTTGCTACTTAAGATGATAATTTTAATGGGCTTTACCCCCTGTTTATAGGACGCTGCTGAACGTGTGTGGATCCCAAACCACATCAACATGCGTGTGTGCAAGTGGTTTATTCCACGACCACAAGTCGGACCTGAACAGCAGCAGTAAGTGGCTATTTTCATATCCACACACCCCAATTCCCATTCTGGCATTCGTCCGCGTCATGAATCCTGTGTTTTATATTGTTGCCCTCCCCCCCCCCCCCCACCATATCACCCTTTATAGCGATATAGCGACCGGTAGACAGGAAGTGTGAACACTTATTTGTCTCTCATTTTTGCTTGAGTGCAAGTAAATAAGCAACACAAGGAGTAATTAGTAGCATGTGGTGAATAAGGGATCAAATTTCCCTGGATCATCAGCCCATGCTTTTTCTAATCTATTGTTGAATGAATTAATTGACTCCGCATCAATAACATTTTGTGGGAGACTGTTCCATATATTTATGATCCTGTTTGAGAAACTATGTTGCGTTAACTTTGAAATGGCTCTGGGTTTTACTAGTTTGAGAGTATGGCCCCCGACTGCCTTCTCTTTTTATTCAAGGTACAAAATTTGTTCATATCTATTTATCAAAACCCTTCATAATTTTAAATACTTCAATTATGTCACTTCTTTTCCTTCTGTAGGAAGGGGTAGGAAGTTTCAATTCCCTAAGCCTTTGTTCATAGGGTAGGTCCTTTATAACTGCAACTAATTTCGTTGCACGTCTCTGAACCTTTTCAATCTCCAGAATATCTTTTCGAAAAATTGGGCTCCAAATTTGTGGACAGTATTCCAAAATTGGCTTAAAAGAGACTTAAATAGAATGAGAAAATTGTTCTTGTTGAGGCGATGGAAAGTTCTTTTAATTATTCCTACTCTCTGGTTAGCATTTGAGATGATAGTCCTCATGGTTTCTGAAAGGAGAGTTGGGAGTCGAAGGTTACACCCAAGTCCTTTTCATAGCTATCTTGTTGCAGGACAGCGTTCTTCATATTATAGGCATAATGAGGATTATTTTTCCCGTAATGAATAATTTTGCACTTCTTTTCATTGAAGGGCAATTGCCATTTCTCGGACCATTGTGCAAGTTTCAGAATATCCTCCTGCAAGAGATTCTTATCTCTTACATCTTTTATTGCCCGAAAGACCTTTGTATCATCTGCAAATATTTTTAGGTTTGATGAGACACTGCCTGGCAGGTCATTTATAAATATTATAAATAATATTGGTCCCAGCACACTTCCCTGAGGTATTCCTGAGGTGACATTCTTAAAGGAAGATTTTTTATTACCTACGACTACCCTTTGCTTTCTCTCAGACAGGAAATCCTGTATCCAATCAGAAATTGATCCGGATATTCCCAGAGCTTTGATTTTGTTTAATAGTCTTTTGTGGGGCACACTATCAAAGGCTTTGGAGAAGTCCAGATAGATGGAGTCCCATGCCAGGCCATGATCCAGCCAGTTATTCCAAATTTCCATAACTTCTAGTAGTTGTGTCAGGCAAGATTTGCCTCCAGTGAATCTGTGTTGGTTTGGAGATACCAATCCTAGTTTTTCCAATTGTTCTACGACACGATCTCGGATTATTCTTTCTAGCATTTTACACCATAGGGAGGTTAAACTCACCGGTCTATAATTTGATGCCAGGCGTTTTGGTCCCTTTTTATGCAGGGGTTTGACATCAGCATCTTTCCATTGTTTGGGTATTTTCCTTTCAAATAGGCTTTTACGGAATAGAGATGCCAAAATAGGTCCAATTTGCTCAGAACACTCTTTGATGATTTTTGCATGGATCCCTTCTGGCCCAGGTGCCTTGGAGACATTTAGTCTTTCAATTAATTTTTCAACTTTACCATCTGTTATATCAACGTCACTGATGAATTCTGTGACTCCTGAATCTGGAGAGGGTGGGATATTATCCGTATTTTCATTGGTAAACACACTGACGAAGAACTCATTGAGTAGTTCAACTTTGCCTTCATCGTCTACGATTAGTTTGTCATCACTATTGGCTAGAGCTGGTATGCCATTGCCAATTTTTTATTCATGTGAAGCATAACTCCAGAAATTTTTCCGGTTATTCTTAATGTCTTGGACAATTTTGTCCTCAAAAGTCTCTTTTGTGTTCACTGACAATGTCATTTGCTGCATTCCTAGCGACAGTGTATTTTTCCCAATTTTCCAATGTCTTATTATTGAAGTAGATATTCCATGCTTTGTTTTTCAATTTTCTGGCAGTGGTAATATCTCTGGAGTACCAAGGAGGTTGTTTCCTGGTTGTGAATTTTCTTAGTGGTACGTGCCTTTTGATAGCACCTGATAACACATTTTTAAACAGGTCCCAGCATTCTTGCACATTTTTTTCCTTAAATTTATTTAGCAAGCCTTGGGACCTGATATCATTACTCATGGCAATGCAATCCCTTCTATGAGAGTATCTTAGTGGGATGGCCTCAATTTCTGTTTCAACATCAATTTTGAAGGATATGACAGCATGGTCACTCTTCCCGATCGGGGCACATATTCTGATGTTATTGTCATGGGGGTGATGAAAATGTTGCGCCTAGAGCGGGACTCGAACCCACATCTCTTTGCATTCCGGGCCAGTGTGCTAACCATTACACCACCTAGGCTCCCTGATATCAACACACTACCCACGCCCACCTGTCTATGCGGCTCCTTGCCTGAGAGGTCAGTGCAGACCACTACACTCGTCCCCCTGGAATTGTAAGTCTTATAATGCTTACAATTACATACATACAGGCAATGCAACGCACTTACATACACAGGGTAGGCACTATACAGCGCGTAGCTTGTATAGCATCATGGTCACGGCAACCAGTGTCATGGGGTGATGAAAATGGGAAATATTGCGCCTAGAGCGGGACTCGAACCCACATCTCTTTGCATTCCGGGCCAGTGTGCTAACCATTACACCACCTAGGCTCCCTGATATCAACACACTACCCACGCCCACCTGTCTATGCGGCTCCTTGCCTGAGAGGTCAGTGCAGACCACTACATTATCTATAAGATTATCCTTATTGGAAATGACCCAGTCCAAGGGATTTGGGGTCTCATTTCCTCGGAACCTGGTTGGTTCCTGAATAAATTGTTGTAGGAAACAGTCATTTAGGTGGTCAAAAATAATCCGTGCATAATGGTCATCACGGCAATGTAAGATGCAGTGGCCCAGTCAATTTCTTTTAAGTTAAAATCCCCAACGATAACCAGGTTATCATGTTTCATTTCTTTTATCTCATTGACTAATTCTAGAAGAGCATTATTGTTTTGTTCACTGCTAGATGCGCTCTGGTAAATACATCCTAAAATGGTTATGACTCCATCAGTAAGAATTTCGCACCAAATTGATTCGTCAAAAACGTTTTTTGGGGTGAAATGAGTTGCTATCAAATGATTTGCGTGCATTATCGTACCTCTTTTCTCTATTGAGTTGGTAATTAGATAATATCCATATATTTCCAAGCTTAATTTACTGATCTCATATAATCTATTTTTTGCACATACTTCGTTGACGCATATAATGTCAGGTCTCAAAGAACTGATTTCAACTTCCAGTAATGACTTTTTACCGCTAGTTAAGACATCTATGTTGGTGTACATAACTTCTAAGGTTTTTATTTCGTTTACTTTATAGTCTATTCTATGATCTATTCTGCCTGACCTTGCTTTCTTATTTTTAACTCTTTTAAGTTCCAGGGTGGGACCCTGGACCTTGTATATCCAGTTTTTTGACCGATCAGTTTTTTCCTTAGCAGCTTGTACATGTTCGCTAAGAGCTTTACGATCTTCTTTGTCGAGATCGTACATACTCCTAAGTTCTTTACTTTATTGGGAGCGTCCTTGAGTTTGTTCAAGTTGCTCATAACAGACTCCTGTGTTTCAACTGAGTCGAATATAACTTTGAGAGGTCTGTTTAATTTCTGACCCTCCTTATATTGGCCGAGTCGGAATGCGTTTTTCGGTCGCGCTTCTATGCCGATGGCTTATAGCAAATCGTCTACCAACCCTAGATCATGGGTTTTCCTGGCTGTTGATTCACTACTGATTTTTTCAGGTGCCCTGTGAATGATTACATTCATGGCCCTCTCTTGGCGATTTTTTTCAGTTGCTTTCTCCGCGACTTTTTGAGCCACAATGGCTTTTGTCATGACTGCCTCTATGGGGCTGGATTTGGCGATGGAACATGTCTCTTTTTGTTCCCCGTCATGTTGCTTCGAGCTACATCAGACCAGAGATTCGTTATGTTTTTCTCGACGGACATGTTTACGTCCGTCTTCAGTTCGCCGAAGCACTGCTTTATTATAGTTGGCAGTGCCTCTTCCATCGACTTAGTTACTTGGGCTTGGATGGATGATTCCAAGTCCTCTATTTTCTTTTCCATTGTGTTTATGTCAGCTTGGGTTGTTTTTGGCCAACTAGACTTTCTTTAGCTTTTTGCAGCAGTGTTTTTGCCGATTTCTCACAATAGCTGCATGCCCAGAAAAAGCTGTTTTTTGTAGGAACACTGCATCTTCTTCGCTAAGTTTCGTGCAAGTGCTGCACATCCATCTAGAGCAGAAATTGCATTCTACCCACGTTCCCTTTGATTTTGTTGAGCTGCACTCTCCACAGCAGGAAGACTGTGTAGAGTTGCATTTGTTGTATAGGTCACTGTTTGTGACGGCATTTTGTTTGTCCCTGTCAGTGATGCCGATTTCAATGGCTTCCCTAGCAACGTTGTCATAAGGTGGTTTTTCAGTTTTTGGGCCATCTCTTTTTTCCTTTCGCGCTGCCGGTCTTCCCATTCTTTCTACTCCCTTGATCGGTCTACCAATTCCAATCACCCTGTACTAGATTAGATTAATATCCCCAGTTTGAGTGAAAAAATATATATATATAAATTCTTTTTTTTTTTTTTGTAGAGCTCTGAGTAAAAGTTTTTGGTTATGAGTACTTGTGTGCTGGTGAGTGATAATAGGGGAATCTATGAGTAAACATTTTTGGTTATGACTTTGAGTACTTGTGTGCTGGTGAGTGATAATAGGGGAATCTATCAGTTCACTCAACTCAACAGTGGTTTTGAGTCATTTAGACATTATAAATCACACACACACATATCAACAGCAAAGCAAAGTATATGAGTGCTAATATGCCATGGTACTTAGCTGTGAGTGCTGATACGTTCCTCCAACGCGTGTCTAACGTATCTCATGGTGTTTGCCGCCGGTTTTAACGGTTAGCCACATTCATAGTACTCTTTTTGGTTAAATTCCTCCTTTGTTATCCTAACAATGCATATTTTGCACCTATCCTGGTGATCCTGGTGATCCTTGTCCTTAGGACAAGCCTTTTTGCACTTTCTGTGTAGTTTATCACTGATTTTCCATTTCTATTTCCACACCTTGTACGGAGCCTCCTACACTGTGTCAATTACGTTCGCTACCCACACTACTTTGCCTCCTGGTGATCATTTGTTTGTATACCAATGCTCTCACTGTATACAAATGCTATGCACTTGTTACATTGACAACCCAACGTGTCACTGTGCTACCTAGAGGATTACTTCCTGAGCTGCCCCATTAGGTACTGCCACCTGGGCCCGTATGCATGACGCAGTGTTAGCTTACACGCGGTGTAACACCGCTCTTTGCGTACTGAGTTTTCGCTGCTAACCTAGAAATCCCCGCCAAAACCAGTTTTGGCTCACTAACACCGCGACATGCATACGGGCCCTGGTGGCTTCCATAGCTACAGCATAGGTGCAGTGGGGGGCATGGCATGTCACTGTGTATGAGTGGGCTCATCATTGCCTATTACAATCTAGAGCCTACCCCATCCCACACAAACAATCCCAACACTTTTATCTACCCTCATTAACTCCCGTGTTCTGCTGCAGGGACCCGCTCTGTTTCTGTAACTACAAGAGGAGTAAACACAGTGAGGCCGCACTGGAGAAGGCACTTAGTAATAAGGCAGGCGAGACAACATTATGGAAGCCTGACCACAGACACACCGAGAAGGTACCGACTAACGCCTACGGAGACATAGAGTTCATCGGCTATAAGCGAAGAGCACAGGTAACAATAATACACCTCTGATGCCACACTCACACTAGGTTTGCGATCACTTTGCGACAATTGGGTGGTCGCAAGAAGTTCCAAAGTGGTCACAAGTGGTCACATAAATGTGGTCCTCACTGGTCGTGGACCTACTGGCGACCATTTTGATAACAAGGAGGTTGCGGGTGTTGCACCAAAATCCTCCTTGCAACCAAAATAGTCACCACGAGGTTGCTGATCATTTTCATGGGCTAGTGATCAGTCGGCGATCAATCGACGATCAATCAAAGACTAATCCAAAGTGAAGCCCCAGTCACACTACGGCTTGCGACCACTTTGTGTCCACTTTGGACCAAATAACCCACCTTGCAACTTCCTTGCGACCAAAGCAATGGTCGCCGAGCTCTTTGAAACTATTTTGTTTGCAAGGAGGTTATTCGTAAAGTGATCATGTTGATCGCAAGGAGGTCGGCGACCACTGAGGACTACTTTGTGACATCTTTGCAACTACCCATTTTTGGTGGCCGACAGCAGTAGTGTGACTGGGAGGAATTTTTATCACTGACCAGTCGTGGACCACCGGCGACTTGTCGGCGACTGATCGACGACCAGTCTTCCAGAGAAGTCAGCGATTGGTTGTACGACTGATTGACAACCGATAACCAACTGATCACCAACCAGTCTTCCCCTACACTCCCCCCATGCCCACTTCTTTTGCTTTGGTCACAAAGAGGTCGCCAATGAATGTGGTCTTTCTTAGTCGCAAAAGGTCACAAAGTGGTCACAAGCCTAGTGTGACTGAGGCTTTAAATTAACCCGAGACCATAAAGTGAAAGTCACCCATCGATTGGTCCCAGCGAAACACATTAGTATCTATCTTCAGTGATCGGCAAACCACGGCCATGTGTAGACAATTTTTTTCAATTGATTGTCCCTCTGATGGCAGGGCACTTGCCATGTCAGGACACCATTGATCTTGATACAGATTTGTCCTTTGAACACCTCTGTGGTCACTGAACGCGCATAGACAGGCAGTGCTTCCTTGACATCCACACCCTAAACAGTAGGCCCTAGTGTGTAATTCATCCGCCGAGTGGCGTCAATTGTAATCAGACTGGTGTGTCATCTTTCAGTATGTGAAGATCGACCATGAGACGCCAATGGACCGCGTTCTGGAGCTCATGCTGGACCAGTGGCAGCTCGACCCACCCAATCTGCTCATTTCTGTCACAGGCGGCGCTCGCAACTTCCGCCTCCAGCCTCGTCTTGGCGAGGTGTTCAAGCGGGGCCTCATGAAGGCAGCCTCCAGCACAGGTACCATGTTGGTTCATGTATTATGCAGTTTTATATTATGGTGAGGTGTTCAAGTAGGACCTCATGGAGGCAGCCTCCAGCACAGGTACCAAACAAGTCATGAATGTTGGTTCATGTACTTTGTAGTTATATATCATGGTGAGGTGTTTAAGTAGAACCTCATGAAGGCAGCTTCCAGCACAGGTACCAAACAAGTCATGAACGTTGGTTCATGTACTATGTAGTTATATATCATGGTGAGGTGTCTAAGTAGGACCTCATGAAGTCAGCCTCCAGCACAGGTACCAAACAAGTCATGGGCAGTGATTCATGTACTATGTAGTTATATATCATGGTGAGGTGTTTAAGTAGGGAATCATGAAGGCAGCCTCAGCACAGGTACCAAACAAGTCATGGACGGTGATTCATGTACTATGTACAGTATAACCCCGTTAAACCAAATTTGAAGGAACCCTAGAAATTTGTTTGGATTAACCGATCATTGGTTTAACCATGCTTTGGCTTCGACTTTGACTTGGCTTTGGAAAAAACGCGGGTGCATTATCAAATAGGTTTTTTTATCATTAGAATGGTATCATTTGGGACCCAAATAAAGGGATCAATATAGGGAGTGGTTGATATATGGACGTGGTCAGTTAGAAGTTTTACTGTTTATATTTATATATATATGAAGTAAAATGCGAATTCACTAGCGTTCTCTCGCATACCAAATGCTAAACTTGCACGTCAGCACTGTAAATACGGAACTCAGCTATATTAAATCAGTTAAAACCTTTTTTTTTAAAGCTGTATTGATGGTAGTTTTGCAGAATACATATCCTTTTATGTTCTCTAATATCTAAATATGTACAGAAAGTGACTTGGGGTCAGACAATTTTGTTTGGATTAACCGATAATTTGGATTAACCGACTTGGGTTTAACCAACTTTTTTATATGATAAATGGTAGTATTTTGCCAGGCTACAGAAAAAAGTTTGGATTAACCGATCGTTTGGTTTAAAAGCTTGGTTTAACGCGGTTATACTGTAGTTATATATCGTGGTGAGGTGTCTAAGTAGGACCTCATGAAGGCAGCCTCCAGCACAAGTACCACACAAGTCATGGACAGTGATTCATGTACTATGTAGTTATATATCATGGTGAGGTGTAGGGCGTCTTGAAGGCAGCCTCCAGCACAGGTACCGAACAAGTCATAGAACACTATGTGTTCCGAGTTCCGCAGGTCCCTCATGAAGGACTGTAGCTGTGACTCAGCACGCCGGGTC
The DNA here is from genome assembly GCA_030323885.1 of Branchipolynoe longqiensis. Lineage (NCBI taxonomy): Eukaryota > Metazoa > Annelida > Polychaeta > Phyllodocida > Polynoidae > Branchipolynoe > Branchipolynoe longqiensis. The sequence continues at coordinate 31,197,217 of CM059199.1, forward strand.
ACAGCTACAGCTTACATCCCGGAAGATGGAAATGGTTCCCATCCCAGCCCTATTCTTCAATATAGACATTATTCTTTAAACTCACTTTTCACCTATAACCACAGCTTCTTGATAACTATACTCGTTAGAGTTCTGCCAAGCATTTGTTTCTAATGTAGCTTGCAGTAAAATTATCCTAACCAATATTTTTGTGCAAACAAAGGGAACCATGGTGACTAAAGCAGGCCTCGAACACACACTTCTGCCATTCAGGAATAGGGTCCTAATCATTAGACTCTAGGCCACAAATCCCATTTGAAAATGTACTATGTGCACAATATGCCGCGGTTCACCCCTAATATGTCGCAATTTGCATGAAAAAGATTACGCTTTCCCATTTTCAAATGTTGTCAGCTATGTGTACCCCTGTGTTGCCCTTTCTCCATTCTGCCAGGAGCCTGGATCATTACGGGTGGGATGGATGCTGGGGTGATGAAGCTTGTCGGGAAGGCGGTTGCTGACTGGGCAGTAGTCCATGGCACCAAAACCAAAGTCACTGCCATTGGCATTGCTTGCTGGGGTTGCGTCAACAACAAAGAGTCGCTCATCAACACAGTGGTTAGTTTCATGAAGCATTTACTGATCTCTTCAATGATGGCATATATTGTTTAGCTTTGTGACATACATACAGTATTACCTGTCTTCAATGGACACCAATGACTTAAAAGATTTATGCTTGTCACTTCCTAGCCAGGTTCTCGACATTATTAGGATAGGACAAGGAATGGTTGGCTCAGTGTCAGGATAATGTGACTCAGTGGGAGATCAGGTCATGGAGCTGGTGGCCTGGTCTCCCAGTGGTGCAGCACTATAAAATCACCATGGGTGCACGTTGTCACACTTTCCCACACATGTCCTGCTATGACCTTAGATGATGCCAGGACGTAAAACTCCAACAACCAACTAACTCTATTGGTGTCTATTTACCCTCCTATACAATTTCAGCACCGCCCCCCTCCCCACACAGGAAAAATACTTGCACCCCTGGAACTCTTATATGAATGCTTATAAAGAATGATTTGCAAATATGTACGGTTATATCTTATTCATATCTATATCAGATTTGCCTACGGCCTACCCATACGATATTTTGCGTATTTTGTACACAGCTTCAAGACAGAGTATGCTAATATGCAAAATTAAAATGTGCGCCAAAGAAAAATTCTGAAGTCGGCCTACTACACTTCCCTTAAAAACTGATTGTCGAGAGAGTAATAATACAATATTTGGAAAGTACACAATTTTGGTGTCGAAAATACATATTTCATTTTAACTGAAGTACCCAAATAGGACATTTGGGGTAGGACATTTGGGGTAGGCAGGTCTGCAATATGTTAAAAACCCAACTAAAAATAACCCACAAGCTAATTGCATATAAATAATTAAAGACACTGAATAAGTCAACAGCGCATGGCAAATACTAACCAAAATTTATTCCGAAATTGTTGACATTTCAGAACGAGGCGCGGTACCGTGTTGAGAAGCCCCGCAAACCGAAGCACACATCAATAGACCTCAACCATTCGCACTTCCTGCTCGTTGATAATGGGACACAAATGCTGTATGCGACGGAGATTGCCTTCAGAGCACAACTTGAGAAGGCGATTAGCAACATGGGAACCGTTACTGGTGGACGTAAGGCACATCAGTTTTGACAAATTAAGCATTAAAGGAGGCACATACTACCACTAATCGTAATACCTACCACCAATTTAGTGACTAATGGGTCGATCCATTTGCCGCATTCCCATTCCCATTCGTATTTGCATTCGCAATGGCAATCGCATTCAGATGTATGGAAGCACTACTATGCCGTTACATGCTTTTTGATTTTTTGCTGCATTCGCATTCGCATACCGCATATATGGAATCTTAGCTTTAGACAATTCATAAATGTTGCTGTCATCACCATCATCATCTTGTTGTCTTCAGCATGTTATCACCATTGCAACAAACACCAACATCTACTAGCCCCTGCTAGGTGATGTGCTGTACATATACATTTAGCTTAGCCCCTGCTAGGTGATGTGCTGTACATATACTTTCAGCTTAGCCTCTGCTAGGTGATGTGCTGTACATATACATTCAGCTTAGCCTCTGCTAGGTGATGTGCTGTACGTATACATTCAGCTTAGCCCCTGCTAGGTGATGTGCTGTACATATACATTCAGCTTAGCCTTTGCTAGGTGATGTGCTGTACATATACATTCAGCTTAGCCTCTGCTAGGTGATGTGCTGTACATATACATTTAGCTTAGCCTCTGCTAGGTGATGTGCTGTACATATACATTCAACTTATAGCCCCTGCTAGGTGATGTGCTGTACATATACATTCAGCTTAGCCTCTGCTAGGTGATGTGCTGTACACATACATTTAGCTTAGCCTCTGCTAGGTGATGTGCTGTACATATACATTCAGCTTAGCCTCTGCTAGGAGACTTGTGGTACATATACATTCAGCATAGCCTCTGCTACATCAGGCTTTGCTTTGGCTTACATACAGAGAACATCAACGTGCCTGTGGTGTGCGTGGTGGTGGAGGGAGGCCCGGGCACCCTGGAGACAGTGATGCGTGCCTTGCAGAGTGGAACCCCAGCTGTCATCGTTGAGGGTTCGAGCCGGGCAGCCGACCTGCTTGCCTATGCCTACTGGAATTCTCCGGAGATCGAAGTCGAGGCCACAGACCAAATCGGGAACAAAGTAAAAAAGTGAGATTAACAAAAAGATATCGAAGTTTAAAAATATTTAAATTTAGAGTACGCATTTCAAATAAATATCACTCCCCCCAACACTTTTACGCAATACTTCCTGCAATGTAATAATGGATACCCTCAAACCCCTTAGGTTTGTAAGCGCTGCTAACACTTACACATATGACTTTGCTCTCAGCTTCATCCAGGAAACCTGGTTTGCAATCCCAGCTACTCCACTGGACCGTGTTATTTGTGTTTGCCCACGTGTACTAGGATGGTTCCAACCTTTGACGAGGAGCTGCGGAAGGAGGTGCACCGGCAGATTTACGCTGAGTGGGGCGACCGAGACATCGACACGCGGGTGAACTGGGTGAAGGAGTGCTTCCAATACCGCCACAACATGACCATCTTCAGGCTGGACGGAGAGGGCACCGAAGAGATCGACGTCGCCATTCTGCAGGCACTCCTCAAGGGTAGGCCGGGTGTGGCGGGTGAAGCTGGACTTCCCTTCACTAGTGATGCGTCAGGCATCATGTGACATGCATTATGTGTCAATCATTATGTGGCATGAGTCATGTTAGTGTGATATGAGTCATGTGACATTCATGATATGGCATGCATCATGTAAATGCATCATGTTGCGTGTGTCATGTGAATGTAACATGCGTCATGTGACATACCTGTCATGTGACATGCATCATGTGGCATGCATCATGTGACATGCATCATGTGGCATGCATCATGTGGCATGCATCATGTGACATGCATAGTGTGAAACGCATCATATGGCATGCATCACGTGGCATGCATCACGTGGCATGCATCATGTGGTATGAACCATGCGACCTGTGATATGCAACATGCGTCATGTGACATGCATCATGTGGCATTTGACACATCATGTGGGATGAGGAAAGCCAAAAAGAAAATTTTTAAAAGAAAGAAAGGAAAAAAGTCAACCATGCATGCCTACTAGTAGAAATAACAAACTTGGTTGACTCAATACTTAGTGATCTGTTACAGATAAGCTTGCTTGCAGGGGAATTGTTGCCGTTTGATATTAATACAGTACTTGTTTTAGTTTACTAGTGCACGAAGCATACGCCACTCTGTTGCTTTAGTGGAATTGGGAAAGACAGAAAGGGAACTGCTTTTACAGCCCCATTTCTCATGCCTCGGTGTACAGAGATCCTGTTTTTGACATATAGGGCCTAGGATAGATAAAAAGTCACCCGGTACTTGTAGTACATGGGTGAACGACAACATAGTGTAAATACGGGCGAAAATAGCTTTAGTATGGAACATGAAGTAGAAACTGTGGTTCCATGATCAAATGGCTACATATATTGGCACAGATTTGGTGAAATTGGAGAGAATGCAAAAATCCAAGATGGGGGCCAAAGAACGCCGTCGATTTCAATTTTAAATTGTATTAAACTAGCTACTTTATTATATTTTTCAACTCAATGGTAGCGGGTAAATATGAAGACATCTACAAAGAATAAATATTGCGTCTTAGATTGTGAAATTAGGCTCTCATTTCATTAACCCGCTTTTTCTACCATTTTTATATAGGGTTGGTATTCACCCGTGTACTGTGATTGCGAGTACCGGGTGAATCCTTTATCTAGGCCTAGGACTACATGTATATTCTCATAAGAGAACCAAGTAATGACAAACATGTTAAAAAAAACTGAAGAAAAGTCGCCTCTTTGTTTATATGCGCTTTTGTCATCGAAGGAATTTGGTCTTGCACACACGATGGTCGTGATCGACCTGGGTGATAAAAATGAAATTGTTGGCACGACTGTTGTGTACACAAGGCCAACTGTCTTCACTGTGGACCCGACAGTCAGGTAAATAATAACTTCATTTAAAAAAAACAACCAACTACCAACAACTTTTTCAGCAAACAAAGAGAGGATTGCAGACCAGTTAAAGCTGGCGCTGGCCTGGAACCGAATCGACGTCACACAAAGTGACATTTTCACAGACGACATGCGGTGGGAGGTGAGTGAGTCTCCGTCAATGGCTATTTTTGCAAAGTCGTCTGCTCCGGTTAACGTCGCCCGGTATAGCCCACCTAAAAACAAACAGGGCATAATAAGCCAATTTATTAGAACATGCTACTGCTGAAGCCTACATCATCAACGGTTTGCCAATCATACTAATATTTATTTAGCATGCTTATGCTTCAAATATCTCCTAACTTAGTCCAAAGTTACTTCAAAATAAAGCTGCATAGTCCGATGAAATATCAAATTTTCAAAACCAAACCAATTATCTAGATTTGATTTGACATCTAACTGAGATACCGATGCACTTATTAAGCATTTGTTTCTGTGTAGAAGAAAATACTGAGTCAATTTAACAGAACCTGTTACTGCAGAAGTCTATGGTGTCACAGTTTTGGCAAGCATGCCAAAACTAATTTTCCATGTTTGCACTCAAAATATCTAAAAAGTTTACCATTTAAAATAAAAATAACTTTGAGCTAATGTAAAGTAGGTACTAGTGATCGATCTAATATATTTATCTCAGAAAAATTCAGAAATTCAAAACCATCGGACTATGCAACTTTAAAGTAAGGTATATTATAAAAGGTAGATTATAATTATCAATCTACTATATACCGGAGGTGGTGGACGAATCAGTATAGCGCAGGCTTCCCGTGCGGAAGGTCGGGAATTCGAATCCCAGCTGAGTCAAACCAATAACTTATCAAATTGATACTTGTCACTACCTAACTGGGCGTTTGACATTAATAGGATAGGACATGGACTGGTTAGCTCAGTATCAGGATAAGATGACTGTGGGATATCAGGTCATGGCCTATGACATAGACAAAAGAACTAAAGTGAAACTGCTAAAAAACAGGAGAATAATTCACCTACAAACATTAGCGTATGGATATAGTAAAGCCATTACACTCCTAACACAACCACAAAGGAACAACAGAGCAAACAATGCACCACTGCTAAGGCAAACCAGAAGCCAAATCAAAGCTCATGAAAGAAGCACACTGGAAATGGCTGCCAAGGTATGGAACGCCCAAACGGTGGGAACGACAAATTCCTGACCTAAAAACGTACAAAAAATATCTGTGCAAAATAAAACTAGGAACCCCCCCCCCCCTAAGTTACATTGCAAAGGGGCATGTGATATGCCACTGCCCACCAGCAGGACAGCGCATGGGAGGGAACCTAGCCCACACTAGCCAGATAACTGCACTTCCCTATGACATGTAAATAGAATAGGCTGGTCTAGAATTAAGAGTAGAACAAAAAATATTACCAAGAAAACTCCCAAAAACTAACATAGATTACTAACCACAAATTATAGCAATAAGAATCACAAAACAATAACTGGCCAGCCTTGAAAACAAGCCCAAACACTCGAGCTTATATGCTATGGACAGCATAAACTCACATCACAAATTTTCTTCTTTTTAAAATGGTGCCGGCAATAAGAACGTTGACTTGCACAGCTGTTGCTAGGACGTAAAACCCCACCCACTGTCTGACTGACTTGCACAGAAAGGCGAGCTGGACGACGTGATGTACATGGCGCTTGTGAACGACCGGACGACGTTCGTGAAGCTCTTCCTGGAGAACGGACTGTCTCTGAAGGACTTCCTCAGCGTGCACAACATGCTCAAACTCTACAACGAGGCAAGTTCACCCCCAGTCACCCCCAGTCACCCCCAGTCACCCGAGTCACCGCGCCCTGTCTTCACCGCACGGGCATCAATATTGATTATATTGAACAAAGCAACAAGTTACCAGGACTTAATTAAATTTAGTTTAAAGAAAAGAATTAAAATTTTAAAGAAATAAATACATTTCACAAGTTAAATAAATATATGTAATTAATAGTTATGGACATATTAACCCGTAGAAGATTGCCAATATAATTGTAGTACGTGTAATTTATTATGCATATAGTTATTTTGTTTATTATGATTATTATTATTATTATTATTATTATTATCTACTCGCTACCTTTACCGCCTTATTTTCCCCATATAAATAATCGAATTAATTATCATTTATTTATGCAGACTCCGAAGAATTCCCTGCTTTATTCGCTATTGAAAAAACAATCCAAGGTAAGAACAAATACGGTAGCAAAACCAGGGTCGTAGCCAGAAATAAAAGTATTTGTGCTAACAAACTTGTTCGCACGAGCATACAGGAAATAAACAAATTCTAGCACAGAATAAAAAAGTGCATATTAAAGATTTAGTATGAAACAAGTATTATGTTGAATGAGATTGTTCACCCATACGTTCTTACAGTACGACAATGTACATACATCCTTAACACCATAGTTAATTATCGTATTCTCTCTAATCCAACCCTTTCTTGAATACACACCTCCCACGAATGGTAGCTCCTACCATCGCTGTAAATTAATTGTTTTAAATAGAACAAAGATCGACTCCCGTCTAATAAATGCTGACGACTGTTTCACTTTTTATGTTTCAAATAGGACAAATTCTCCCTTCAAATAAATGTTTTCGACTGTTTGTCAAACAAGGGCATTTTCACTTTCACTATTCATGTATTTAATAATGTATTAATGAAATAACATCCGAATCGACACACATTTCGATACCTTTTTTTTTTTTTTTTTTGTTCAAATTTTTTATTCCAGTTGAATAACATCTTTTTTCAGCACCGATGCGCTGGTCTTCCGGCATTAACAATTATAGTACATATGAACTATTTATGGCTGAACCTTGTCGACATTTTGTTTATCATTGTTGGCCAGCAATTTAATTTTGTCGTCAATGAAGGTGGATTAATTTCCTAGATATTATAGAAATTGAGATGTCGTAATCAAACGTCCTACTTAGAAATGTATTTATTTGCCTAAATGAAGAACAACATTGTCATAAGAAAAAACCGCACGCGTATAGGCCGTCAGTTGGCTGACGTCATTCATAAACAAGTCACAATGTTTTGCCTTGCCCTCATCTAATGTCGTCTGCTGATGCTCTCAAACTAATGATAATGTGAACAAATTATTTAGTGCCCCCTCCCCCACTCTTCTATAACCCCCCCCCCCCCCCCCACCCACTCCCACGTTAGGTTCCCCTAGTTACTCCCACAGCCCTGATCCTGTGATAGGGTTGCTGAAGAACTATATAACTATATCAATTTGCTATCCAAACTCCTAAATGTATAGTTCAAAGGCTTGTTTGTCATCACCTACTATTTTTTAGTTTCTTGTTTTTGTCTGTTATTCTCTACCAATTTCTCAACTTTACACCAATTTAAATCAGCACTGCGCATTGGAACCACTACCTCCACATCTAATTTCTATTTGAAGCAGTTTTTACTCGGATTTAGCCATAGTTGTCATTCACCTATAAGGGTGAATCTTTTATCTCGTTTTATATTATATTAGACCCTTGATCACCAGTGCCACCACACCCAACATCCGACGTCACAGCGCGCGTAGCTACTGACGTCACCGCACGTGACCTAGTTCCCAGCGGTGTGACGTCGGCTGGTCGGGGTGTTCTCATTTACTAACTATTCTGCGTGCTGTGTTGCAGAAAGCCCCCTACTTCAACCTGGAGGACGTTGGGCTGGTGATGCAGCAGTTGATTGGAGACTTTTATCAGCCCATCTACACAACCGACTCGCGGTACAACAACGCCAAGGCCACCCCCGGAATGCATGCTGGGAACGCAGCCAAAACCTGCCAGTAGGTTCTCTGCAGTTATGCACTCCAGTTTGTTTGTTGTTGTTTTATGTCCTAGCAACATCTAAGGTCATATCAGGAAGGGTACTGACTTGTGACAGTGCGCACTCATGGCAAATAGGCCGCCAGCACCCTGACCTGATATCCCACTCAGTCACATTATCCTGACACTGAGCCAACCAGTCCTTGTCCTATCCTAATAATGCAGATCGCCTGGCTAGGAAGCAACTAGTATAAATTTTTAAGTCATTGGTTTGACTGGCCCAGGGTTCGAACCCACGATCCCATGGTCTACCAACACGGGAGACGGACGCTCTAACTCATTCGGCCATCCCTTCTGGTTTATGCACTCCGAGGCACCACATTATTCTCCAATTCCCTCCTTTCCTCCTTTCCTCCCTTCCTCCCCTCCTCCCTTCTTCCCTTCCTCCCTCCCTCCTTCTTTCCCTCTTTCCATCCCTCCCTCCTTAGCTCCGTCCTTCCCTCACTCGCTCACTCACTCGCACACTCATTCATTCACTTGGACACTCACTTACACACTCACTCAATACTTACCTACTCACTCACCCACTCACCCAACCACTCATTCACTAATTCATCCACTCACCTACCAACCCACTCACCCACTCACTCACTCACTCACCCACTCACTCACTCACTCACTCACTCACTCACTCACTCACCCCCTTCACTAGACACTTTCAATAGACAAACAGAGCATTCAGTGACAGAGCACATTGCGGGTTGACACGCCCTTGTTTTAAGGGTGTCATTGGTTTCTTACAGAGTGGATGCTGGAAAATTGGGCCAGAGACCAGAAGTTTTTGACAATGCAGACGACCACAAAGTTGTCAAGGACGTTAGCAAGTGCCTAATTGTCGGTAAGTGAAATGGATTTAAGGAAGTCAGCCTATTTACAGGAACCCTACATTCCATTGTCTGCTCAGACTAAATGTCAGTGCATTAACTCTTGATTAAATTATACGCTATATACAGGTTTTTACAATTATGCGCTATGTACAAGTTTCCAGTAAAAGTCTAATTCACACACTTGGACAAACGGAGAAAAGACAGAACATAGTTTAATTATATTTATTCAACATAAAAAATAAATCATAACCGAGACACGGTTGAGCAGAAAAGTGCAGGCAGGTACAGTGACCGAGCAATCACGAGCAGTTCAGGTGTTGTTCTGGCAAGTTGTTGAGCGAATGGAACTCCTCATGCTGGGTAGACGGTCGTACAGCGCTCAAACCTCCTATCAAAGGGCGGGTGGGTGGGTGAGTGAAGTTGTCTGAGCAGCGACCCACGAAGAAGTGAGGCAGGTAGTGTAGTGCGATTCAGCAAGAAGACTAAAATAGAACAGCGCCTCATGTGCAAATTACCCATGTTAGCCTATAACCAACATGCATCATTATTTGGTGTATTTAAATATCTGTGAATACAATCTAATTAATTATTCTCATACAGGTTTCACCAACTCTAAGCCAATATAGGACATGCTAAAGCAGTTTTTGCTCGTTTTTAGACTAGGTTGTTCTTCACCCCTACTGTGGGTAGGCAGGGTCCGTATGGGGCCTGAAAAGTCTTGAAAAGTCTTCGAACTTCATTTGGCCCATTTCAATGCCTTAAGTTAAATGGCCTTGAATTTAACCTATTTTGGGTAATAAGTCTTGAAAAGCCTTGAATTCCATTAAACTGTCCCCACTGATCTAAATTAGTCTGAAATCGTCATTTGCCATTGTTGATTCTTCCGGAAATCAAAATGAAAATAGTCTTAAATTCCTGTCAAAAAACAGCCTTGAAAAGCATTGAAATAACCTTGAATTCCATGTCTTCATATCTGTATGGACCGTGGGTAGGGGTGAATTTTCTATCTAGCCTACCTCCTGAAGGTCTAAGAAAACAACACGCGTCAATGTGTGACAGTAGCTTTGACGCGGCCATGTGTCTGTGTATTTACAGACAAACAGACGGGTGAGCAGCATTTGCCTCACGACTTCGACACGCCTGCACACGAACTCTTCATCTGGGCTGTTCTGATGAACAGATTCGACATGGCCATGGTCTTCTGGGAAGAAGGAAGCGTTCGTGAACCATTACTTATCTACTGCTGATTTAGGAAGCCCTAAGCCTATATAAGTATAAAAGTGTTTAACATAAGTATAGGGCTATGTAGTTACTCCCACAGCCATGTTCCTGTGACAGGGCTGCTGTCCCGTCCTGATACGACCTTAGATGTTGCCAGGACGTAAAACTCCAATAAACAACTCTGAACAACCCATTAGAAAAAGTGTCGGAAGGCTGGGTTAGGTATATAAACCTCATGCATTTACAATCTAATATGTAAAATATATGGTTCCGATGCTTGTTTATTTGACTATTTTTTATTGAATTTATTAAATCGTGTAGATTAGAAGGCTTTAAAAGGCTAACCGAGAGCATTCTGGGCTGCTGTCTTGTTATTCTTTTACATTCTCTCATATTTCATCAACTCTACTTAAAAATAGATAAACAATATATCAGTGCTGGGCCCGCATGCAGGAGTTGGTGATAGCGAGCCAAAATGGTGTTTGGCGGGAATCCCCGTTTAGCGGCGAAAAGTGGCATGTACGAGTCAGTGATAGGCCTAACACCAGAAGCTTAAACTAGGTTAAGGTAAACCAGAAACATAGCTAGTTTACAGCGGTGTTAGTGTTATGTTAGGCCCAAATTTATTCAATGCTATCATATTTGACAGAATTAAATACGCAATAAGTGAAATTTGATCAAATTAACCGTAAAATCGAAGCGATATTAACGCTGCCGCCGGATCAGCGGCGATATTAATATTTTCGATTCGACGAATGTAAAGTAAACAAATCGCCGCCGCCGCATGGACGTCGATATCCATACTGTCCATCGCCGCCGCCACCACTGTATCGGCGGCAATATATTAGGCCCAAATCTATTCAATGCTATCATATTTAACAGAATTACATACGCAATAAGTGAAATTTGATCAATTTAACCCTAAATTCAAACCGATATTAACGCCGCCGCCACATTGGCGGCGTTATTCATATTGTCGAACCGAGGGATTTCCCAAATCTATAAATAAATTCACGTTTAGATATAATGAAAGTGTTACACACTCCTGCATACGGCTTGACCGCATTCCCTGGCTCGGAGATAGCTAAACGGTATCAGGCTGTAACATCAAACGCTGCTATCACCGACTCCTGGATATGGGCCCTGGACCCAGGAACTCCACCCGTTATTTGCAGTTGATTCATAACCAAGGCAGTTTTCGTTCGGATTTACACATAGCTGTCATTCACCCCTACTCTGAGTAGGGGTGACAATTTTATCTAGAGGCTATGGCGCTTCTATTTACTTATTCATTAACCCACAATAATCCTGGATCAGATACAAGATAGTCTAGTTGTCATCTTTCTCTCTGAGAATAGTAGCATACCAAGATATGTGACTCAGGATGCTTGGTCTCTTGTAGTCCTCAATAACTGCTGCGCTGGTCGCACAGAAGATGCTCAAGTCCATGAGTAACGAGATCGACGACAGCGAAATCATGCAGGAACTCAACGAAAACATCATGTAAGTATACGCTGAAATGTGTGAAGTCTTCTTTTGACAGCAATTTGTTAAATTTACACTAACTGTCCTTTGTCAGAGCAATTTGTGTCTAACGTTTTTTTTATGGAGGAATATATGAGCTAAATTGAGTTGATTTTTATTTAATCACAAACATGTAGTAAGGTAGGTACAAGATTCACCCCGTACTGCTGCAGTAAGGGTGCAAACCAACCCTATGTAAAAGGTGGCGAAAATGCGGGTCAAAGAATTGAGAGCCTAATTTCACAATCTAAGAAGCAACATTTATTCTTTACATATGTATTATTGAGAGCCCGCTACCTTTGAGTTGAAAAATATAATATAATATCTAGTTTAATAAGATTTAAAAGTGAAATCGACGGCGTTCAGCGGCCGCCATCTTGTCTTTTTGCATTCTCTCCCATTTCACCAACTCTGCGCCTATATAAGTATCCCTTTGATACTGGAGCCACAGTTTCTAGGTGATGTTCCATACTAACACTATTTTCGCCCGTATTTATATAAGGCTGATCTTCACCCGTGTACTACAAGTACCGGGTGAATCTTTTATCTAGTAGTAAGGTAGCTTGTACGGCTTCTCAAAGGGGTGATCCTCCAGCCGAGCAACCAATGTTACATTAAATTAAAGTTCATACTTATGCAAAATACATTGTTACAACAAATCAACAATTGACAGCTTGACCTTTTTTTTTGTTCAAGTATTACACGGCAGGGTCAATGCGCTTCAAATTCACTTTCCCCCAAAGTAGACTGTGATACTTTCCTTTGAGAATGTTATGCAGTGACCTACTTCTTTATAGTCCTTCGCTATAACTATTGATCTGTGAGAATCTAACTCCGCTTCAGTTCAATTCCATAGAGAATGTCTACCAAACTGTCTATGTACCAAGAGGGGTTATTGGGGATGAATGCCTCTAATAGTCACAGCTAGATCGCAAACATCCTCAGGCTTGATCATAGTTTTTACCTGACATTCATATCAATGTTTTGCTTATTTTCTTGTAATTGTCTATCTATTTTGTTGTAGATTTGTTTACTGTTCAATCAATCAATAGTTCCATCCTCTAGTCGAGGGTTGGATGCAATAGTTCTCCACTTGCCCCGATGTTGTGCTGTTCTGATAGACTGTGAATAATTCAAGCCTGTCCACTGTGAAATATTTGTAAGCCATGATGTTCTTGGTCTCCCTCTCCCTCTGCTGCCATTCACCTTCCCTTCCAACAATGTTTACTGTTACTTATTTACAATTGTCATTAGGACTGGAGACCAATGCATTAGCATTGACAACATGTTATTCAGAGGAATAACAACACCTGAACCAACAAAATTAAGTATAGTAGTCCATATAGGCGGTGGCAGCAGAAACTATGCTGACCATTGTTGTCATACATGGCAGGCTAGCCAGAGGTGGTCCCTGGATAGATCGCCCCCTTCTGCGACTGGCTTGCACCCACCTCCCACTATGACATGTTACCTGTGACCTAGCTGATCAGGGGGCGGGTCACTTGGTCTGTGATGCCATGGAGAGCGGAGGACTGAAAAGGAATAAACGGTGAAGCGAACGTTTCCTCTTCCCCGTCTTGTTCTTAAAGCTGCATAGTCCGATGAAATATAACATTTTCAAAACCAAACCAATTATCTAGATTTAATTTTACATATCTAACTTAAATACTCATGCACTTATTAAGCATTTGTTTCTGTGTAGAAGGCAATACTGAGTCAATTTAACAGAACCTGTTACTGCAGAAGTCTATGGCGTCAGAGTTTTGGCAAGCATGCCAAAACTAATTTTCCATGTTTACACTGAAAATATCTCAAAAGTTTACCATTTAAAATAAAGTAAATTTGAACTAATGTAAAGTAGATACTAGTGATCGATCTAATATATTTATCTCAGAAAAAATACAGAAATTCAAAACGATCGGACTATGCAACTTAAGCATGAGTTTGATACAGACCAGGTGGAAGCAGCTGTACACGACAACATGGCCTATCACAGTATCCTACAGCATTCCTAGAGAATACGTTGTTACAAAATTTACTTAAACCATCACTTGTCCTTTTTGGTCATGATAATTGTTACAAAATAAAGTTGTTTTGGTCATGTTTCTGCCACTTTAAACTTACAGGAAGTTTAGTGACCTGGCGGTTGGCGTGCTGAGCGAGTGTTACTCCGCGGACGAGCGGCGGGCCGGCATGGTACTGGTCACCCTCCAGGAGAATTGGGGTACACAGCATCCTCTTTATCTGCTATAATAACACTTTGTTGGCTGTCAAAGAAAATAATAAATATGTTCTTAAAAAAGCCACAAAAAGAATATTTTAATCAAAGTAATATGCACACAATATTCTCTCTCATTATTAATCATCATTCAGGATATGACCATAGATCTGTCGTTGTTGTTGTAAATATAGTTTAGTCATTGAATAGTCTTTTGTCAGCGCTGTGGCACTGGTGTTCCAGCCATGTGATGACAATATAATTATTTACAATATATGTATATGTAGTCTAATATTGTCATCAGCAGCTAGCTCAAGTCAGCGGAAATAACTTATATTAATCATTTCCAGACTTACATATGGTATAGTTTGACAATTCACATACGAAATAGTAATTATATGTTGTATACATACATGTGTGTTGATTAGATCATTACATCGCTAGGACGTAAGACCCCAACAAACAAACAATCATTCAGGAATAGGGAAGTACACAAATTCAATTCGGAATTGAATACATTATATATCTTGTATTTGCCTTGTGCCACCTTAACCATACTGGCCATATATGTACACACAATGCTTGACGGCGTTTTTTGGGCGGGCAGAGTTAAGCATCCTTATATATTAACCCCTTGCATACCTTCAAAGATGGAGTAACCATGTTGTAGATTGGGCTATCACGGTTCTGAGTAGATAAAGGATTCACCTGGTACTCGCAGTACACGGGTGAATACCAACCCTATATAAAAGCTGTCGAAAAAGCGGGTCAAAGAATTGAGAGCCTAATTTCACAATCTAAGAAGCATGTCTTATTGATAGCCCGCTACCTTTGAGTTGAAAAATATAATATAATATCTAGTTTAATAAGATTTAAAAGTGAAATCGACGGTGTTCTGCGGCTGCCATCTTGTCTTTTTGCATTCTCTCCCATTTCACCAACTCTGTGCCTATAGAAGTATCCATTTGATACTGGAGGCAGGCATTCTACTCTCTGTTCCATACTAAAGCTATTTTCGCCCGTATTTAGACTACGTTGTCGTTCACCCGTGTACTGTGAGTACCGGGTGAATCCTTTATCTAGGTTCTGAGTAGACTTAGTTTGATATTTTATTTCACATGTGCTGCTTTGATACAGGGGTGCCTTGATTGAATGGCACTAGTCCCTTTGAAGTCACTGGAATATACTTCTATAATGAATAGCAAAACAACCTTACACATCTGCAATAAACAGCATAAGACACATTTGTACATGCTTGTATGGCTCATAATAGTCCTAGTGGGCGGAGTGCTTTCAGATGAGCCTCAGCCTTTAGCTTTGCCCCATCTGAAATCAGTCCTTCACCCACTCTGACTACTGGGCACAGTGGTCGAATCGGTAGAGCGCGGGCCTCACATGCTGGAGATCGGGAGTTCGGTTCCCGGTCGAGTCAAACCAATGACTTATATAATATTGATATTTATCGCTTCCTAGCCTGACGCTCGGCATTAATAGGATAGGGCAAG
Organism: Branchipolynoe longqiensis; assembly: GCA_030323885.1. Lineage (NCBI taxonomy): Eukaryota > Metazoa > Annelida > Polychaeta > Phyllodocida > Polynoidae > Branchipolynoe > Branchipolynoe longqiensis. The sequence goes on from CM059199.1 coordinate 31,212,999, forward strand.
GCCTGGTTAGCTCAGTGTCAGGGTAATGTGACTGAGTGGGATATCAGGTCATTGTGCCAGCTGCCAGATTTCCCAGTGGGGTAGCACTATAAAGTCACAATGTGTGCGCACTGTCACAAGTCGGTACCTGTCCTGATATGACCTTAGATGTTGCGAGGACGTAAAGCTCCTGCAACCAACCAACCCACTCTGACTTTTACATGTAAATGGGTTATGGGTTATCCCCCCCCCCCTCCCCTCCCACCACCAACTGCACCATTACCCATGATACCACTACGCCCTCCTGCAACACACACACACTGCTCCTGCACTACTAACTAAACCAACAGTGTTCAACCTGTCAACTGAATAAACATTTTAACAACAGAAGAAAAAACACAACCAAAAGTGATATCTTTCCATTGTGATCTGTCTGCAGGCAAGACGACGGCGGTGCAGCTGGCGTTGGTTGCCGACAACAAGCAGTTCATTTCGCACGCAGCGTGCCAGACCCTTCTCAACACCATCTGGCGGGGCCGAGTGGCGTCCGAACTGAGCATGTGGCGGGTACGCGCTGAGTAGAACCTCTACTGCTTCCGCTTTACTTCCATTTCCTTGTTTTTCTTGTTCTTCCTGTTTTTCTTAATCTTGCTGTTTTTCTTGTTCTTCCTGTTTTTTCTTGTTCTTGCTGTTTTTCTTGTTCTTCCTGCCATTCTGATATGACCTTACATCTTGCTAGGAGGTAAAACAACAAACAAACAAACTGTTCTTGCTGTTTTTCATTGTCTTGTTCTCGCTGTTTTTCTTGTTCTTCTTGTTCTCTGTTTTTCCTTTTCCTTTTGTTTTTGTTCTATTAGTATTACCCCGTCCTGATATGACCTTAGATGTTGCCAGGACGTAAAACTCCAACAGCCAACCTGTTCTATTACCAGATGTCGGTGTCAAATTAACAAAAGCGCCGTCTTTCCGCGTGGAAGGTCGTTGGTTTGAATCCCGGCCGAGTGAAACCAATGACTAAACTATTGAAAATTGATACTTGTTGCTACCTAGCCTGCCACTCGGCAAGGACTGGTTAGCTCCATATCTGGATAATGTGACTGAGTGGCAGATCGGGTCATGGTGTAATAAAGGATAAGTATATATATGTATGCATTGGGGATACCCCACCACGTGAGGTGGGGAACCCCGAATGCATACTTATATATACATCACAATGGTGCCAATGACCTTATCTCCCACTTGGGGCAGCACTATAAAGTCACCATGAGTGTGCACTGTCACAGGTTGGTGGTTCCCATCCTGATATGACCTTAGATGTTGCCAGGACGTAAAATTCCAATAAACAAACAAATTTCCTTATAGCCAGGAAAAACAGCTGCTACTCAAACTGCTCCGTAAGGCATCCTGACACTAACACCAAGCTTAAAGTTGCATAGTCCGATGGTTTTTTTGTTGTTGAGATTTTCTGAGATAAATACATGAGGTTGGTCATTAAAATGTACCTTACTTTAGCTTGAAATAACTTTTATTTTAAGTGGGTAACTTTTGAGATATTTGAAGTGCAACCATGCTAAATTAAGTTTGGCAAACTTGCCAAAACTCTGACACTATAGCCCTCTGCAGTAACAGGTTGTAAAGTCGACGGCCGGCAGCTGTGGTTGTGTAGGCAGGCTAAATAGGAAATCACTACAGGCAAATAGAAGAAAGGCAGAGCATAGAGTGTTCAGAAGGAACCAGAAGGAGCTTGCTTGTTTTATTATTATATAGTCTCATGAATCCAAGATGGCTGTCACACCTGATCAGCTCCTCCAATCAGCATTAGGCATTCTTCAATTAACCAATGAACATCCAACCTGCCTGTATCCAAGCCTTGGTTGTTGATGGCTACAGTGCCCTGTTGTGTCTGGTGTGCAGTGATCCGTAAATAACAATTGGGGGGGTGGGGGGAGGGGGGGAGGGGGTATGTGAGCTGAGCTGCTAAGGCCCTGTCACACTACAGTAGTGCCCCTCTCATACTATCTATAGCCGTGTTTACACGGGGAATTGTAAAATGTTTTAGACAAACCGATTTATATGAAGCGATGTAGTGGCGCGTTTACATGGACCGAGTTTGAAAGTGTGTCGGCGCCGGGAACCAGCAGCCTTAATGGGGAGTCTGTAGCCGGCGAGCACTGCTATTTGTTTAGTTTACACTCGTCGATTCGACAATAAAATAGCTGCTACGTTAATATCGCTTGGAATTTAGGGTTAATTTAATTAAATTTCATTATTTGAGTATGTAATTCTGTTAAATATGATCGCATTCAATAGATTTTGGCCTAATCGGTCCATAACACTGCTGGGCACCACCGATAGTTACAGCTGAGCTTGTAGCCGGCGAGCACCGCTATTTTACACTATCGCCGCCCGGGAACGGGCTGAATCGCTTCATCTATACTACCTCGCGAGGTGGTTTACATGTACCGATTTATATGAATCGATTCAGCCCTAAAACGCCTCAGAGTCGCTTTTACACGCCAAATGTGAGTCGATCTAGGCAAGTCGTTTTATATGAAGCGTTTTAAATCGCCCGTGTAAACAGAGCTTATAACTACACAATCTAACTCAGTAAAGGGTCACCAGCACCACATAATACCTTAATGCCTCTGGCTTTATATACCATTTACCTTTTAATACACAATTGTAATTACTATAGACTGGTTCACACCATCCTCAAAAGTCCAAATATCTGGAAATTTTAAAAGGTTCTATTCAACTGCCTCACTATTCCCATCTGTGTGGCAACAAATGTTTAATAAGTGCACCAGTATCGAAGGTAGAGATATGTAGAATCCAATTTAGATAATTATTTTGGTTTTGAAAATTTGATGTCATCAGACTATGCAGCTTTAAATTCACTGTACTAGTTACACTAACCTATCTTCTCAAACTAAATTAATATAGCACGTCCCCCTTTAAATGTGCTTGATTGACAGGTTGCAACAAATGCTGGAAGACCAACGCACTTGTTTTGACAAAGAATCTATTCATGTGAATTAAAATAGTCTTTCTGTTTTCGTTCTTGTCCTTTCTCTTCTTTTTGTTGTCTGTTCCTTCTGTTCTTTATTGTCTTCCTGTTCTTTATTGTCTTCCTGTTCTTTACCATTGTGCATTCTTTCCAATTGAAACGATTTTACCCGAACAACAAAATAAGAGGTATTCTAGCTTTTTGATGTAATTAATACAAAAATGGACAGATTACAGATTTCTAGATATTAACATTGTTAGTTCTTGAAAGATACTTCAGTTAATTAATATCCCTTTGTAGTATTCTTGATTCGTGTATGCTCCATTAGTTATTGTAATGATTTATATTGAATTCTTTCAAATCAATTTTATGTCAAAGCAATCATTGAAAATCAACGCGGCCCTTTGAATATACAGTACATCTGAATTGATGCTTACCGCCCCGCTCCCCAGCATCTTCAGCATACATTTGACTTCCTGATAGGAACTATCCATCAGACTGGCTTTCCATGTCAAAATTCAGCTCAGAGTGGATATCCCTTTTTGTGGTTAAAGTTTAATATCCTTATGTGTGATTTAGACTGAATTCCCTTATCATGCTTCAAGCTGAATATCCCTCTATGGTTCAGAGTGAATATTCCTTTTGATAATTTAGACACACATCTGTCGTAATTGTTCAAATTGAATATCCCTGTACGTAATTTAGACTGCATACTCCTGTGCATAGTTAAGACTGAATACTCCTGTACATAGTTTAGACTGAATACTCCTGTACATAGTTCAGGCTGAATCCTCCTGTGCATAGTTCAGACTGAATCCTACTGTGCATAATTCAGACTCAATACCCATGTACATAGTTCAGACTGAATTCTCCTGTACATAGCTCAGACTAAATACTCCTATACATAGCTCAGACTGAATACTCCTATACATAGCTCAGACTGAATTATCATGTACATAGTTCACACTGCATCCTCCTGTGCATAGTCCAGACTGAATACTCCTGTACATAGTTCAGACTGAATTCTCCTGTACATAATTCAAACAGAATACTCCTGTACATAGTTCAGACTGAATACTCCTGTACATAGTTTAAACTGAATACTCCTGTACATAGTTCAGCCTGAATACTCCTATACATAGTTTAGACTGAATACTCCTGTACATAGTTCAGACTGAATTCTCCTGTACATAGCTCAGACTGAATTCTCCTGAACATAATTCAGACTGACTTCTCCTGAACATAGTTCAGACTGAATTCTCTTGTACATAGTACAGACTGAATTCTCCTGTACATAATTTAGACTGAATACTCCTGTACATAGTTTAGACTGAATTCTCCTGTACATAGTTCAAACTGAATTCTCCTGTACATAGTTCAGACTGAATTCTCCTGTACATAGTTCAGACTGACTATTCCTGAACATAGGTCAGACTGAATACTCCTGTACATTTTGTATCTGATGGTGCCGCTTGTTTGCAGATTTGGCTCAGTATCACCTGTCCTCCGCTGATTTTTCCGTTGATCAAGTATCGCCTTGACCAGTCGGAGGAATTCAACAGACGCTCTGCCCGCGTCAGGAAGTCAAAGGTTGGAGCTCCACTGACAGTTTATTTACTATACATATATATATAAGTTGGGAATAGCATTATTCATTATCATTATTATTCCATCCAAAAGGATGTGTCAGTTTGTATTCGGAATTCTAGTCTTTATAGCAATGCAAAGCGCTTAAATTGACAAATGAAAATATAGTACTGGAAAGTATACAATCTGTGATATAGGGTCAAAGGTCCATTACAAGTCCTGAAAATATAGTACCATGTCAATTTGAAATCATCTTTTGTGTATATCATTGTAATTGGTATGGAAATCATGTCTTCACAAAACTGATTTACACTATGCTTTTGTTGGAAGTGGGTTTTATTTTCGCTGTTTCACTAAATCTGAGGTGGGAGGACATAGTTGAAAAGCATGGATTTTGTTACTTCAAGATTTACTGTATAGGCTGCCAGGAGAAGCTTAAAAATGCCTCTAAAATCTTATAAGTTCAAAAAGCTTTATGGGGTTATTACCCTCAACCCCACCAGGGGGTGGGGGTGGGGGGGGGGGTCGGGTCAAAGGTCAGCGGCCCCCTGAACCACGAGTATCATATTTCCTATATAATGTAGGTGTGGCGGGGAAAACTATGTTGGACTACATTTTATTTAGACCACATTTTATTTTGTGAAAAAGGGGAGAGGGGTTATTTATGGTTTCTGAATGATCTATAGCGTTATCACAGTGAGGGGGTTAGGGTAAGTTAGGTGTATAAATAAGGGAGCATTTTAGTTTCTCGTGTTTGTGGTTCAGCAAGGTTCTGCAAGGTCCTGGGAGGATTTCCATTTTGAGTTAGGTGTGTCAGTAGCCCGTTAGTGGATTAGTATGGAGTTGTGTGGGCTTTTTGTGGTGTTTTTTTTTTACTGGGCAGGGGAAATTTTAATTTAGTACAATTGTTCTTTTTTATTCCACTACTAGTACTATCCAGGTGAGCATGTTAAATATAAAGGGAGTTGATTAACGATGAAAGTTTGGTATGAACAGGTCAATGCTTGCATTATGAATGGTCCGGTGTGGCGGTTTCAGCGCCCGGTCAGTTTCAGCGGCCTGTCGTGGCTTCTGCGCATGCGCGGATTTTCACACGTTGCGGCGAGCACTGCTATTTGTTTTGTTTACACTTGGCGATTCGACGCTGATCTAGCTGCTATGTTAATATCGCTTGGAATTTAAGGTTAATTTAATTAAATTTCATTATTTGAGTATGTAATTCTGTTAAATATGATCGCATTCAATAGATTTCGGCCTAATCGGTCCCTAACACTGCCGGGCACCAGTGATAGTTACAGCTGAGCTTGTAGCGGGCGATGCCACGGGTGTTTTGCATATGTCTTAAAATCCGCGCATGCGCAGAAGCCATGACAGGCCGCTGAAACTGACCGGGCGCTGAAACCGCCACACCGGTCATGATATAACCTCAGATGTTGCGGGGACGTAACACTCCCAAAGAACAACATTATGAATGCGCAAGTGGTTTTATGTTTATTTTAAGTGAATCTTGATATTAATTCAGGTAAACTTGATTGTTCTGATGAGTGTTTGTTTTAACAGTTGGCGGCGATCAAAGCTACAAAGGAGCCCATTGAAGACTCCCGATCTTTGTGAGTTGCACATTAATTCGATTTAAAATTAAGCACGCTTGACAGTAATTTTCACTCGATTTGTGGAAATAAATTACCAAAATTTAATTTTCGTTGCTGCAAATAGGCAATTTATCCAATGAATATATATATCTATATACACATATATTTTATTTCTGTGTGGATTAAATTTTGTATACAGAATCTGTATTGTAGTGTGGATTTAATTAATTTAAAACAGAATGTGTGTTATAGTATGGATTTATTTTTTTGACGGTAAAATTCACCTTTTCTTTTAAAAGATGAACAAACCCAAAGTATCACAGTTTTTAAAACTGCATGATTGGTGCTTTTATTCAAATAAAGCTTCCTTCAGTCAATTTAATTTCTGCCAATTATTTTGTACATTTATTGAGTATAAATCTGATTAAATTTAGAAGTGTTGACATAGTTGAAGATAGTTCCAGTACTTAAAGTTGCATAGTCCGATAGATTTGAGTTGTCTTTTTCTGAGGTAAATAGAGTAGGTTGATCGTCATTATCTACCTTAACTTACATATTTGATTTAAAGCGACCAACAGGAGATGCTTTTGAAGTGTAAACATGCCACATTAATATTGCTGTGCCTTAACATTTTTTATTTATTTTTTTTGATAAAAGATCGTTTATTTACCCTGTCCATCACATATAAATAAGTTCATGATAGAACTTGTTTTCAATGCTGAACAGCTTTAGTCATTAGTTTGTGGTTTATTGTCTTGAATGATTAAAATGCTTGCCAAAACTCTGCCATCCGTAGGTTTAAGCAGTAATATGTTCTATTAAATTGACTTTGTATCCTTACGTAATCAGCAACAAACATTTAATAAGTGTACCAGTATCTAAGTTTAATGTGTAGAATCATATCTAGGTAAGTGTTTTGGTTTTGAAAATTTGACGCTTTCATCGTGTAATATTTTCTGATCTAATGGCATGAGGATATATGTGAAACTACTATAATAAATTGCAACTTATCTATATAATGGTAAATGGTGATATATAAAAGCCAAAGGCATATGTGGAGTTGGTAAACTATTACTCATTAGGTATAGAAATTGTATAGTAAAATAGTCTTTGGAAGAGTGTCACTTCTTAGATAGTCTTTGGAGGAGTCACCCCACATACCCCCTCCTCCCATGGTGTTATTTATCGATCGTTGGCCACCACAAGGCACTGTAGCCAGCATAACAAGGCCTTGGATACAACAGATTGAACTCTGATTGGTGGATCAACCCATGTGACCACTGCCATCTTGGATTCTAGAAACCTATATAAGATAATAAATCAAGGAGTCTCACTCTCCTACTTTCACTCTTTACCTACTTTCCTTCATTACCTGTATTGATTTCCCTTGGCTTGTCCACACCACCCACACCACCAGCCGGCGACTTTACAATCGGACTATGCAACATTAAAAGAAAGACATCAGACAGCTTAATATATCTATCTTAGCGTCATATCATTTCAGGTGCCATGAAATAAATGAAAATGAAGCATAATTGCCTTTCTCCCCCCACCCTCAGGTTGGCGGTAGATGAGCCTTCTCGAACCGTGCGTGATAAGGCATCGTTATGTCTCGACAAAATCATCTTTTTCTACAACGCACCCATGGTCACCTTCATTCACAATGCAGTGAGTTCTATTTGCGTGTCTCCACTACTGATTTGACGTCCTGCATCAGGATGTCGACAGAATCCTGTGTTGCCGGGCCATCACTGGTTAAGGAGTGGTGACGATGCTGGATGTAATATGACCAACCCAACTTTACTTGTTAACAATTTGTATAGCTCAGGGATGAAAGATCTCCGCGATTCCGCGGATTTCCGTAATTTTTACTGTACTGCAATCCCATAACACTATTAGGGTACGCTAATACGTTTGTTCAAACACTGCAGCATTATCAGCATATGCTAATACATTGTTCAAACAAATACATACTGAAGCACTATCAGCATATGCTAATACATTGTTCAAACACTGCAGCACTATCAGCGTATGCTAATACATTTGTTCAAACACTGCAGCACTATCAGTGTATGCTAATACATTGTTCAAACACTGCAGCACTATCAGCATATGCTAATACATTGTTCAAACACTGCAGCACTATCAGCATATGCTAATACATTGTTCAAACACTGCAGCACTAACACTGTATGCTAATATGTTTGTTAAAACACTGCAGCACTATCAACATATGCTAATACATTGTTCAAACACTGCAGCACTAACACTGTATGGTAATACGTTTGTTCAAACACTGCAGCACTATCAGTATATGCTAATACATTGTTCAAACACTGCAGCAGTATCAGTATATGCTAATACAGTGTTCAAACCCGTCCTGATATGACCTTAGATGTTGCTAGGACGTAAAAGAACAACAAACAAACAAACATTGTTCAAACACTGCAGCGCTAACACTGTATGGTAATGTTTGTTCAAACACTGCAGCACTATCAGTATATGCTAATACATTGTTCAAACACTGCAGCACTATCAGTATATGCTAATACATTGTTCAAATGCTGCAGCATTATCAGTGTATATCAAACCTGACTTCCGGGAATTTTCTGCGATTCACTTACAGTGATAAGTCTATTGAAAAACATTCACATTTTCGCGGAAGTTGACTGTCAGTTTACAGATAACCTCAGCGTAGGCATAGATTTCCGCTTTTTCTTTGCGCGAAACCACTTTCATCCCTGGTAGCTACAACAAGCTGTTTATTTAGGGTATTTAAGGTACAAACCATGATCTGAGGGTCTGTCGTTGTGCTGTGACTATTGGTGTAATTCAACCCTCAAAACTGTCGTCTGTAATGTAGCCTGGGGAATATCACAGACTTGGAAAATAGTGCCAACCCTATCACATGAATAGAATCTAAAGTGTTTTTTTAAGTATGCCAGGGGCGCACCCAGGGGGGGGGGGGTTCCTGGTTGCCCGGAACCCCCCCCCCCCCCCCTCCCCAATTGAATTTATTAAGGAACACTAGATTTTAAGATTATGTGAAAAATTGCACCAAAATGTGGGTTGTTGCACCAGAAAACCATGTAAAATATTGCCCTAAAATGGGTGTTGTTCCACCAACCCATGTGAAAAAAATTACCCTAAAATAGGGGTAGTTTCGATCCATATTTGGAGAAGCCCCTAGCCAATTCCTGGGTGCCCCCCTGGCCTTATAACCTCTGTAAGTTCACCCTGCCCTACCTCTATGACGTCACAGAAATAATAATAATAGCCATGGGGCATACCAATCCCAACCTACTAGGTTCATGCTTAAATAACCCATTCTAAGTTTGATTTCCAGACTCCCCTTCTTCCCCCAACTTTTAAAAATGCCATCATTACTCATTAAGAAACCGAGATCATTTATGTATGATATACTTATCCAGATCTTTAACATTAATGGTTAGAAGTTATGTTTCCGATGTGACATTAACCATTGGTATCAATCTAAATGTGATCCACCCCACAAACTAAACCACCCGATCCTGTCTCATAGTCAGAAAATCCTGGAGACTTTGAACTGAACTATTTCACATAAATAATTATGTAGCACTCACAATTGGACAGTTATTCTGGTCTGAGTGGCCTTTTTGTTATCACAATTAAAACAAAATCATTATTACATTGACACCGCATAATAACACGATCATTGGGATCCATAAAATATCGCTAAATATGGGTTCAGTTTCCTGAATTACCTTTGTATTAAGGAAGTCTGGATCCAATGAATCATTGTGTTATCAGAATTCGCGTTACTTCGGGGCAGGTTATAATGGGATCCCACTGTATAATTCACGAGTTACGTAATATTTGAACGGTCCCACTTACATGAGTGTTGGTGTTTTTTCTGATTCAGATGTTCTACATCATCTTCCTGCTGTTGTACATATACATCATGCTCGTCTCGTTCAACCCGACTGTCAGTGCCCAGGAGTGTGTTCTCATCGTGTGGGTGTTCACCATGTTCGTAGAGGAGGTCAGGCAGGTGCGCGAAAACTGCAACTTTACGTCACTTCTGGTTCCTTGCGTCCGTTGCTCAACCTGGTCCCCGGCGGATTAACACCCTTTTTTTTTTTTGGTCCATTAGTTGTTTAAGCAGGGGAAATTTCAGTCATAGACGACTGGTCTTCCTCATTCCACTGCTGGTCGATAGAAAGCCCGAGCCTACACTTTTACCGACCCAAGGGATTTTTAACCTCCCACACCACATAGACATGGTATGAGAGCAACCGGCCTTTGATGACGCTGTAAGTTATACACAGCGGTGGAAATCCAAATTGGCAGAGCTGGGTGCATGGGGAATTGAACCGCCGACCCTCAGATTAGGAGTCTGACTTAGAAAAAAGTCAGACACTCTAACCACTCTGCCACAGAGACTTTCACCTTGAGTTATTTTAATTGCTTTAGGACTGCATTCCTTCAGCTATGTGTGTTTTTTTTCCTTTCGGTTTTATTTCTAACACTATCATAAAAATGGATGCAGTTACAATGGTCCCTGTCACTGTCTTTATTACTCAGTGTGTACTTATCTGAGGTGCTGTCACATGGTTATCTTATCAGCTGACTGGCTGATTAGCATACCTTTGTTCTCTCCCCCTCTCTTTCCGCACTGTTTGCCATTTCTTCCCCACTCTCCTTCGCTACCCTTCCCTCCGCTCTTTCCTCTGTCTTTCCCTCTTTCCTCTGTCTTTCCCTCTTTCCTCCGTCTTTCCCTCTTTCCTCTGTCGTTCCCTCTTTCCTCTGTCGTTCCCTCTTTCCTCTGTCTTTCCCTCTTTCCTCTGTCTTTCCCTCTTTCCTCTGTCGTTCCCTCTTTCCTCTGTCTTTCCCTCTTTCCTCTGTCGTTCCCTCTTTCCTGTCTTTCCCTCTTTCCTCTGTCGTTCCCTCTTTCCTCTGTCTTTCCCTCTTTCCTCTGTCGTTCCCTCTTTCCTGTCTTTCCCTCTTTCCTCTGTCTTTCCCTCTTTCCTCTGTCGTTCCCTCTTTCCTCCGTCTTTCCCTCTTTCCTCTGTCGTTCCCTCTTTCCTCTGTCGTTCCCTCTTTCCTCTGTCATTCCTTCTTTCCCTTGTCGTTCCCTCTTTCCTCTGTCTTTCCCTCTTTCCTCTGTCGTTCCCTCTTTCCTCTGTCGTTCCCTCTTTTCTCTGTCATTCCCTCTTTTCCTGTCTTTCCCTCTTTCCTCTGTCTTTCCCTCTTTCCTCTGTCTTTCCCTCTTTCCTCTGTCTTTCCCTCTTTCCTCTGTCTTTCCCTCTTTCCTCTGTCGTTCCCTCTTTCCTCTGTCTTTCCCTCTTTCCTCTGTCTTTCCCTCTTTCCTCTGTCTTTCCCTCTTTCCTCTTTCTTTCCCTCTTTACCCTTCTTCACCGTTTCCTCTCTTCCCATTTCCCCTTCATTTTCTTTACCCCCCCAGTCTGCCCTTCCTCCTCTTTCTGATTCCCCTCTCCTTCCCTTCTCCCCCTTCTCCCAATCAATCTCTTCCAGCCTTCCCTCCCCTTCTCTCCACCCCCCTCCTCTCCCTCTCCTTCTCTCCATCTCCCTCTCCTTCTCTCCCTCTCCTTCTCTCCCTCTCACTCTATCCTCTCTCGTTCTGCCTCTGACTCGTATCTCCGCCCCTCCCCCATCCATCCATTGGTTCATCCCTCTCTATTCCTTCCTTCCTCCCCTAGCTCTCTCTCCCTCTAACCCTCCTGCTCTACCCTTCCCCCATCTACCGCTCTCCCCTCCCTCTCTTCTCTTCCTCTCTGCCGCTATTCTCCCCCATTACCGTTCCCCCACTCTCCCCCCCCCCCCCCCTCTCCATTCACGCTATGGGTGACGCTAGTTCCACATTGTGCCGCCAGGTGGTGATGGACGAGTCGTACAGCCTGCGACTGAAGCTGCTGAACTACGCGTCTGACGTGTGGAACATCATGGACACCATCTCCATCGTCTCCTTCCTGCTGGGCCTGGTGCTGCGTCTCATCCAGCCCGTGTCGTGTCCTGCCTGCTTCGACGCTGCACGCATTGTGCTCTCACTGAACCTCATGGTGTTCATTTACCGCCTGCTTCACATCATGGAGTATCACAAGGAGCTCGGCCCCAAGCTCGTCATGATTCGCCGCATGGTGAGTGTGGACATTTCGACTAGACTTGTGATTGCGGTAATAACTAGATGGGATAGCCGAATGAGTTGAGCGTCCGCCTCCCGTTTTGGTAGGTGGTGGGATTCGAATGTAGAACACAGGCTTCCGATGTGGAAGGCTGGGGGTTTCGAAACCTGGTCGATTAAACCAATGACTTACAGAAATTGATACTTGTCGCTATCTAACCTGGCACTGTGAATTAATAGGATATGGCAAGGACTGGTTAGCTCAGTATCGGTATCAGGATAATGTGACTGAGGGGGATATCGGGATCATGGTGCCAGTGGGATGGTCTCCCAGTGGGGCTGCACTAAAAGGATTCACTCCTACCTTGTAGGTAGCATAGGGGTGAATGAAAACGTCATTTAAATACGGACGAAAGTTGCTTTAGTATGGAACAGGAAGTGGAATTCCTGGTTCCAGTATCAAATGGCTACTTATATCGACACAGAGTTATTGAAATGGGAGAGAATGCAAAAGACAAGATGGCGACCATACCATAGATTTCACTTTTGAAAGTCCATTAAACTACATGTTTTACTATATTTTTCAACCCAAAAGTAGCGAGTAAATATGAAATTGTAAATAAAGAATGTATCTTGCTTATTAAATTAAGAATTGATGTGCTCATTTCATTAACCCAGCCTTTCGCCACTTTTTCTAATGAGTTGTTTTTCACCCGTACTCTGCGTAGGGGTGAATCTTTTATCTAGGATATGGCATGACACTGTGACTGATTGTCCACCGCGACTTAATCTTCTGTCCTCTTGGTCGCAGCTGGTGGATCTGTGGTACTTCCTCATGATCCTCATCGTCTTCATCCTGGCCCACGGGGTGGCGCTGCAGGCGAACCTCTACCCGAACACGCCCATCTCTGCGCATCTCGTGTTCGTCAACATCTTCAAGAAGTCCTACTGGCAGATCTACGGTGAACTCTTCCTGGATGAACTTGAAGGTGAGAAAACACAGTCGTAGACCGCAGCACATTGGTAGCACGTGTGGACACACGGACATACATACGCACACAGACACACGCATACACACGCACATACACGTGCACACACATAGGTCAAGGACTGGTTGGCTCAGTGTCAGGATAATGTGACTGAGTGGGATATCAGGTCATGGTGCTGATGGCCCGGTCTCCCAGTGGGGTAGCACTATAAAGTTGCTATGAGTGCACACAGTCACAAGTCGCTACCCGTCCTGATATGACCTTAGATGTTGCTAGGACGTAAAACAACAAACACGCGCGCACACACGCGCACACACACGCTCACACACATGTGAAATGGTACTTTATCTAATGTAAACGATTTGCTAGCATAATTTTACATTACTTCACTTCACTTCACTCCACATGACTGAATGTGGTGGCCGAATCGGTAGAGTACAGACTTCCCGTGTGGAAGGTCAGGCGTTTGAATCCCAGCCGAGTCAAACCAATGACTTATAAAATTGATGCTTGTCACTACATAACCTGGCCCTCGGCATTAATAGGGTAGATAAGGACTGGTTAGCACAGTACCAGGATAATGTGACTGTGGCATATCGGGTCATGGTGCTGGCAGCCTGGACCACCATTGTGGCAGCACTATAAACTCGTCATGAGTGCTCGCTGTCACAAGTCGGTACCCATCCTAATATTACCTTAGATGTTGCTATGACATAAATAAGAAACAAACACACAAAATCACTCCACAGAGGGAAGCAAAAAAAGGTAGTCTAGAACTCTTCTGAATATTGTTAGCAGGCACAATGTAGTTAGTAAGTTTAAACTATGTTTATTTTGAATGATAATTTTGGTAGTGATCTTTGATTTGCTTTCGTGTGCAAATACGCCAAGTGGCAGCATTAGTTATGCCTCAGGAATCAGCAGCCACTGAATAGGAAGAGACATTCATTTTTACATATTACATAGTGTCATTGCAATTGCATCACAGCTTAGCAATTTATCGCAAGCCTCGCTTTCGATTATTCATTAATAAGGTTAATAATAGAAGTGCACTGGATCAGGTAGGAACAGAAAACTGTAGGCAGACGACCAAGTAAAGTATAATGCAATTTACTTCAAAATCTTGTAATTCTTACAAGTGCTACCAATATTATGTTGGATTTGTTTGTTTGTTTGTTGTTGTTTTATGTCCTAGCAACATCTAAGGTCATAACAGGACGGGTACCGCCTTGTGACAGTGCACACTCATATCAGGCCGCCGGCACCATGACCTGATGTCCCACTCAGTCACATTATCCTGACACTGAGCTAACCAGTCCTTGCCCTATCCTATTAATGCCAAGCGCCAGGCTAGGAAGCGACAAGTACCAATTTTAACGTCATTGGTTTGACTCGACCGCGAACCAAACTCTCGACCTTCCACACGCGAGGCCCACGCTCTACCGATTAGGCCACCGCGCCCGGTCTATTATGTTGGAAGCGCCACTTCGCATCAAATTACCAAATCACCAAAGTTCAGCAACACTAAGCCTCATCAGTTATAGGATGGAGGCAGGATGGAGATAGGAGGGTAAGAGAACCATTTGAGAACAAGAGGTGCCATAATCATTCTAATACAGGTTTATCTCCTACACAATAACTAGTGGATACGTAAGTAAGTGGTGCAGGTTGTGTAGCTTGTATTTCTCCTCTTCTTGCAGGAAACCAAGTGTGTACGAATAACCTGACGGCAGTAAGCATGGACAACAGCATTTTACGGTGTCCACATAACGACTGGGTGGGCAGCGTTCTGCTTGTTGTACACATCATGCTCACCAATGTGCTGATGCTCAACCTCCTCATTGCAATGTTCAGGTAAGAGGCAATAAAGAACCCCTCCTCCTCCACCACCAGCACCACCAGCACCACCACCACCAGCACCACCACCACCACCAAACCCAGACAGTTATCACCATGTTGAGATCAGTTTGAATAACATAATTAATTTCAGCCATTGGCTCAAATTAAGTGTAAAGACCACAGCATCAGAATCTACCTGAAAGCTGTATTGTCCGATGGTTTTGAGATTTTGTCATTTTTCTGAGATAAAATGTTGGTTTTTCTTTTAGCACTACACTGATATTATCATCATCATTATCATGCTGTTGGTCGCGATGCGACAAAGACTGCTTTCATTACTTGACTGTCGCTCTCCATTTAGCTCTCTGCTGTGAGAGTGATGTCCATGAGTCGGTCTTAATGTCTCTCAGCTTCAGGTTTCTCTTGATGGTATCCTTGAACCGGAGACGAGTTGAGAGTAGATTTCATGAAAGCTTCCTGCATAAGTGTTGAAGTGCCGCTGGCTTTTGGAAGTTACCAGCGGCACTCTCTCGGGGAGCAAATAGAGGTCTCACACCGGCAAGAACATGTCCACACAGGCGCAAAACTATTTGTCCCTGCAGTGGCTGGGTCGCGAGATGTTGGGAGTTCCATACATCAACCACCCTTGATGCTGCCCCAGTGACATGGTTTTCTGTTCAGGGTTTGCTCCCTTAGCCTTCGGTTTTGTCAAGAACCTGTACCAGAAGGCAGTGGTTTACAACTCTGCAGGGCAGGGGCGTCAAACTCCATGAGGTATTGCAATACCTGCATACCCATACCACTGATATACATATACAATAAAACCTCTCCAAATCGACCGACATTGTGACCGACGTTAAGTGGTCCAATTATGGAGGTGGTCGGTTTAGGGAGTTAGAATATGGTTACAATGGTATTAAAGCGATCGATATAGGGGAGTGGTCGATCTGTGGAGGTGGTCGGTTAGGGAGGTTTTACTGTTGAACCTCGGTACTACGCCTTTGGCTAGCTTCAGGCTAGGGAGAGAAGGAAGCACGTCCGGTTTCAGCAATTAGCATAAGTTACTCACAATGGCACGATGTGTGCGAGTGGGACAGAGGTCTTTATCTACAAATAACTACAGAACTCGCAGTAAGTTTAAGGAAATAATTCACACGTTTCTTTATGAAGACCTGTTGAGTATTCTGTACAAGTTTGATTAAAATCGCGAATTTATTATAGTATTTATTGGCGTTAAACCGATTCATGTGCCGGTACGCTGGATTTGACATTGCCATTTTGGTTATTTCTTGTCGGACTACCCGACTCGATTATCGCTATTGTTTTTTAGTGTTTTTATGAGTTTAAAACCAAGAATACAGGAGGATACGTATTTTGTGTGTACATATGCTTTTTATATGTTAATAAATCGAATTAATTGTGCATCTAGTGGTGTTTTTTCGATTTTATGGAATTATTTGATAAATAAACATGCGCGGTTTATACGGTGTTGTTGACGGTTGACTTGGGAGTGAGGCCCATAAGGGGTTTTTGGAACCGGATTCTCGGTTTGTTCCTGCCAGCCTAATATTTATTGGTTTATTTTATTTTATTTATTGAGACCCGTAAGGGGTTGTGGGAATTATGCTCCAGATAGCCTAGAAGAGAAGTAGTTTGCATCTCTGTTGTGTATGTCGGTGTTGGTGGTTGCCACATCATGGGTAAGATTTTTTCAACAAGCCGCCCATTGCCGAATGGAGAGCGATGTTGGCTGGAGCCTCATCTCATGTTTTTTCAAATTATTTCCGCAGTTTCTTTTATAGATTCGCATTGGAAATTTTCCTGGGTTTCTTTTATAGACTCCCCAATTTAGGCATACGCTCCGAGTTTCGTAGCATTTTTTCCAACTTGCTGGCGCAGTAACCGTTACCCTACGACATTACACATTAGCTTATACGCCTGTATTGGAACGGTGTAAATACGTTCTCCAACACCAGTAATTGCCGCCTGTTGCCGAACGGAGAGAGGTGTGGTTGGAGCCACACCTCGTTGGGACTTGTTCTGGGTTTCTGACAAAGATTCCCCACGTTGTTTTACTAAGGTGTACCTCCAAATTTCGTAGCATTTTCTCCAGCTTGTTGGCATAATAGTCACAGGCGGGAGAAGGGTACGGGATGGAGAGTGTGGGAGGCTACCGATATACTGGTCCCTACCCCTCATTTGGGTTTGGTTTTGAACCATAATCCTACAACACTCACAAGAGAAAATCTTTTCTCACCCCTGTGTTGGAACGGTGTAAATACGTTCTCCAACACCAGTAAATGCACCAACTGAGGTTGCTTAACCTTTTGTGGCCTTTGGTTGATACCAGACGGGATGGCCGAATGAGTTAGAGCATCCATCTCCCATGTTGGTAGATCATGGGGTCGTGGTTTTGAACTCTAGTCGAGTCAAACCAATGACTTTTAAAATTGTTACTTGTCGCTTCCTAGCCTGGCGTTTGGCATTATTAGGATAGGACAAGGACTGTTTGGCTCAAGGTCAGGATAATGTGACTGAGTCGGATAGGTCATGGTCCTGGCGGCCTGGTTTTCCAGTAGGACAGCACTATAAAGTTGCCATGAGTGCGCACTGTCACAAGTCGGTAACCGTCCTGATATGACCTTAGATGGTTTTTAGGACCTAAAACAACTACAAACAAACAAACAGTTGGTTGAGCACACTCTAACTTTCATTTGATCGTTACAGGTTTTTGACCTGAGGCGTAGTATGGCTACGAAGTGCAATAAGTCCGAGGCTCCTATATCTGAGGATAAGGACTCGTCACCAGTGAATGCACAAACTGGGGTCTTAACCTGTTGTGACATTTGGTTCAGCACACTCCATTTGATCGTTACAGGTTTGTGTGATAACACAACAGCCATGGCCTACATTCGTAGCAGGGGAGTGACTAAGTCCAAACCCTGTAATAGATTAACAAAACATTTGGAATGGGCGTTAAACAACAATATTTTTGAACAGATTTGTCAAAAGTGGGGACATCCACAAGTACACTGGTTTGTTTAATGGAAAAACTGTAAATTATCCAAATATGTTTCGTGGCATCCAGAGTCTGATGCTTGGCAAGGGGATGCATTTTCTTTGATTTGGGATAACACATTTCATTATGTGTTCCCGCCATTAAGCATTATCAGCAGAGTGGCCAGGAAAATCAGAATGGACAGCGCACATACGATTCTGATAGTTCCCGATTGAGACACACAGCCATGGCTAGCTGCAGTGGCATTGGGAGCGAAATACAAGTTATTTAAGGAAATGGGGTTTTCATTGTTTGATTAAGAATGTTAAGCCTTTAAAGCCTACTATAGCCCAAGTAGTTAGATTTCTAAGAATGTTAGAAGATATGGGATTTGGTTTTGGGGCCATTAACGCAGCAAGATGTGCGTTATCGATTGTCTTGCCAAGAATATGGACAAACAGTTGGTAAACACCAGGTTATACACTGGTTCTTAAGATTGGTGTGTGAAAGAAACCCCCCGAAGCCCAAATATAGTCGATTTTTGGATGTATCGGTAGGATTTAAGTTAGCAGTACTTTTGCTGTTGGTGACAGGCCACAGAGGGCAGACCATTATTGTCTTGTCTCTAGATGGACTGGAGATAGATAAAAAGGAAGCAACGTTTGATTTGACACAATTATTAAAATCAAACCGCACAGGAGACCCTTTGTCAACGGTGCATGTAAATAGCTTCCCAGAGGATCGACGATTGTGTGTAGTCTCAGCCATAAGGGCTTATATATCCAAGAAAAGTCATACGAAAGTAAAGACAGCTTTTGGTAAGTTTTATTAAACCACATAGGGCATCGCAAGAGACACGCTCGCAGGATGGACCATTAAAGTCCTGAAAGCAGCAGGAGTGGATACAGGACGATACGCCTCCCATTCAACCAGGGGAGCCATGGTCTCGAAAGGATGACTGCTAGGGATCTCCGTCAAGAGAATCCTTGCACATGCAGGCTGGAAGACTGCTAGATCGTTTGCAAAACATTACAACAAACGACTAGAAAAGTCAAGTGGCCTCGCCACACGCTTACTCACCAATTAACAAGACAGGTGAGAAAAGTTAAAAGTATTAATACTAATGAATACTGTATGAAATATAAGAAACTATAAATTAATATGGTTTTTTGAATATGAAAGAATTAAGGATAAAAATGAAGTTACGTAAAGGTCTCCCTAGCCTGAAGCTAGCCAGAGGTGTAGTACCGAGGTAAAATAGTATAGTTATTCGAGTCTTACCTTGGTATAGATGATGGATAACTGTTGTTTTCCCGAGGTACAAGCCTCGGATAGATGTTGGCTAGGGCTCGCCTTCCACACCCTGCCACATCTATCATGTTTGCTTGTGCCAAGACAAAAACATTAAAGTATCCATTTGAGTTTAAGATCATTTTTATCCTGAATAAGTAGGTAAGGATTGCTGAAACCGGACGTGCTTCCTTCTCTCCCTAGCCCACATCTATCCGAGGCTTGTACCTCGGGAAAACAACAGTTATCCATCATTTATACCAAGGTAACACTCGTATAATTCAATTAAGGCCGAGACAGAAGTATATGTATATAGTGGGTCTTTATTACACGGAAGAACTCAATGAACGTTATACAGTTTTGGTCAGTAAGAAGCCAGATCAGTCTCTCTCGTCATCTCGGGTCAGCTCTGATGGTGAGCTCCCGGACTCGAACCCTCAGCCCTACCTGTTTTCCTTATTTTTCGGTGTGGGTGGGTGGGCAAAGAAATGTTGTTGGTGGTTCAATGGCGATGGCTGCAGCAGTTGTGTCCTGGTCTGAACTGAGGCTCTAGGGTTTGTGGGAAAACTCCCAGTGTCGCCTCCTGGTGCCAAACTCGCTTACAGGCATTAGTTCAGGCAAGATCCATAAGGGGGCGCCAGTGCAGTTCGGCGGCCACTATGTTAGTGGCAATGCGTAGTGCGGGGGAGTTTTATACAGATGGTGTTGCCGGCGGGTCAGTGGGTTCAATAATGTCCCGTCTCGCCCAAGAATTATCCATGTTAACAATAACATGTACAATTCAATTAAGGCCGAGACAGAAGTATATGTATATAGTGGGTCTTTATTACACGGAAGAACTCAATGAACGTTATACAGTTTTGGTCAGTAAGAAGCCAGATCAGTCTCTCTCGTCATCTCGGGTCAGCTCTGATGGTGAGCTCCCGGACTCGAACCCTCAGCCAATTACAAGGAGGGGGCGGGACGGGAGCGTATCTGGGCCTTAGGGACATAGGTATGTACTGCAGCTGATGACCATGAGCCAAGCTCCATAATCTCTCGTAGTGACCCGCCTGCCGCGGCACAAGCCTGTGCCCCTCTTCGCCTGAGGCTGTGGAGAGTGTATGCCTGGGGGTGTGCATGGCCGGTCGCCGCCAGGGACAGGCGCAGTGTGGCGAGCAAGGTGTAGGCCGTCAGTGGTGATCCTTCTCGGAGGAGAAAGGCCGGCCCTTCTAGTGGGGGCCTTTGTAACCTCACGTAGCTGGTCCAGGCTGCCACTGGGCAGCAGGCTGACCGAGGGAGAGGAGGGAGTAGCACTGTGTATGCTTCTCCGGGCCTCCAGCGAGTCTTAGTGGAGCGGACCGTAACAATGAGTCCTTCCGACGTAGTGGTGATGTCGCTGCGTTTGAGCGTGTGGCCCTGGTCGGAGTGGGCGTGGCTGGTGACGAGGTTCCCTTGTCTGAGTAGGGTATTGTATCCTATCAGTATTGCGGCCACTATAACGGCCGCGTTGGGTCCTATAGTTGCAAGGTGCCTCACCACCCGTTTAATGCTGTTCGGTGTCAGAGGGGGTGCTTGTGAGGTGACATGAGTGGAGAGCCTGAGTACACCCCTCTTCATCAACGTGACAGGGTATGAATCAAAACCAGAGGTGACACCACCAAAGAGGAGGACCCAAGTCCTGGCCCCACTCAGGTAGTTGAGCACGGTGCCTGGTGCGTTTAGGGTATCGTTGAGGTGAAGGATGCATGCTAATAGATCATACTGCGCCGGCGCCAGGGGGTCGAAGTTTTGCCTGTCTGCGAACTGGATGTATTTCTTCGTCTGCACAGATTTGTTCTTCCAAGTCCCCAGAGCCAGGCCAGCAGTGTAGACCTCGAGCAGTCGTTCGTGCAGGCGGGGAGGGTAACCTGGGGACAAGAGAGCCAAGTAAATGCGATGTACCCAGGCTATCCTACAATCCTACAGTGAAGACATCATCAAATTTAACTACGCGTTCGGTTAAGTTGAGGCTACGTGTCATGCATACAGCCCTAGCGTTAAGTGCAGCGTCTGTGGTTCTCCGACTTAGGGCATCTGCAAGGACCAGGTCTTTGCCCGGCTTATGAAGTATCTCGATTTGGCAACAGTTTGTGGCAGCAAATAGCCAGATTTCCCTGGCGCATGCCGTAAGGACCCGATCTTTACCAGCGCCGGATGAAAGGACTTGCTGGCTTGCTGAGTTATCGGTGTTGATAATGATTTTGTAGTCTTCAGGGCTGCTGGGGACGAGAGTCCTCATTGCCACGAGGAGGTTTATAGCCTCCAGGTGCGCGATGTTTGTATGTCTGCGTATCATGTGGTCCGGGTAGGTTTGGGAGTAGAAGTATTCTTTCGAGAAGGCACCCCCGGCGACGAGCGAAGAATCACACTCTATCACCCAGGTTTCCTTCTCAACAGGCTTGAGTAGCACTATCCCATTCGATCGTTCGGCGAACCGAAGGAACCATTCAACGTCGTTGAGGAGGTCCTTGGGTACATCGTGTTTGCCGTTATGTGGGGCGGCCCGGAGTGCAGAGAGGATTCGTGACATGAACCTCCTGGCGGGCTCCACACATTTTGCTATGTGTTGGAGCCTGCCTACCAGTGTCTGGAGATCCCTCCTTGAGGCCTTCTTTTTGTTCGTCCAGTTCTGACACTCGGTCAGCGTTTCGTTGAGCTTGTCAGTGGGGATGGTCACTGTCATGGTCTCTGAGGATATCACAAATCCAAGCCATGCGAGTGTCTTTGTGGGCGGCACACACTTGCCTGGCGAGAGGGTGAGCCCAAGAGTCGCTGCTAGCTCGGTGAAGCCATCGTATGCTGCCTGGGCCCCGCTGTGGTTTTGGGCCACGCCCACAAAGTCATCCAGGTAGCAGTGCACATGATGCCCCTTCTTCCGTAGTAGGTAGACCAGGGCATTGGTCGTCCTGGCGCATGCCAGTGAGGACGTTCTACATCCGAAGGCAGGAGCTATGTCGATGTAATGACTGCCGTTGAGTGTGATGCCAAGCAGAGGGGTAGACAAGGGGCACGTGCGAAGCTGCCTGTAAGCACGGGCAAGGTCCGCGCACCACAGGTAGCAGTCCGAGCCCAGGCGCGCCACCTCATCCACTGCATCCATCACGTTGGGAAGGCTGTAGGAGGTCTGCCTTCCTTGGTAGAATCCCCTTCTTATCCCGGTGTTGACGCTGGCATTTCTTGGCCAGCTAAGGTCGATGATGACGCGTCTGTTGGTGGTGTTCTTTTTGGGGCGCGTCATCATCGGACTCGTCTGTGACCAGGGTGCGAAGGGTGGTCCCGGGAAGGGGCCCAGTAGGGCACCGTGTTGGAGCTCCGTAGACACGTAGTTCTCAATGTGTACTACGTGGGCGGGGTCTTCATTGTGGTTGCCGGTGGTGGAGGTGGGGGGCGTGTCTGCGGTATAATCTACCGGCCACCCAAACTCCAGGAACTCGACGACCTGTCTATCGTGGTATCCCACCAGGAGGCGCCTCCAGGCGCTGATGTTGAGGCCGGAAGGTACTGGTATCCTCGCCTTCAGGTAGTTAGGGAGAGCTGTCAGTCTCACCTTCACATAAGTGTCAAAATAGTCTGGGTATTTGTCCCATAGTCCACAGGTTGGGTATGGCCATATCCTGTGTAGTGTCGGCCTGTAGGCCATGGGGGATGGGGGTGGTCGTGGCTCAACTTCCCCACCAGATGCAACAACATCGAAGGAAATATCAGCATGGTCATTAAATTGTTCACGTAGTTGAGTCTCGCTCACGATCGCTTCACCGAGTAGTGATCCGGGTGCTTGACCGCTGTTGTGTATGTCCCAACACCGTGCACTCACTCCAGTGGGAACATGTCTCGCAAGGTGGGCGTGTTGTTGTTTACTGTCAGCTGTCACTCCGGCGGTCATTGTTTTTATAGGGCCTGCGCCGATTAGCGCGTGGGCACGGCGGCTATCTTGATTGCAGCCTAGGGCTTTTGCGGTTTGGGCCGGAACTTTGGCGTCCTTGCCCGACGGCCATCTTGACTGTGGATAGGGATTGGCGGGAAGGCCGCTATCCGTGTCAGTCGGCCATCTTGGATGGCGGTTGGTGTTGGCGGGAGGCCCGTCGTCTCCATCAGTCGGCCATCTTGGATGGTTGTTGGTGGTGGCGGAAGCATCCCGTTCACCAGCGATCGGGCGTCTTGAAGTGGCGCCGTTTTGAACGTGGCGTGTCTCGCTGCTCATGGTGTCAACATTACGTGTATTCGAGGATTCTACGCAGCAGACCTTGCCACCATTCTGTGAATTTTGGGGGTGGCTTCGTCCTTCCTTTGTCAATAACCGATCACTCCGGCGCTCTGTGCCAAGTGTGACATCATGATTATTATTCACAATTATTTTGGCAAGGGATGCAATACGTGTTCTCCTGATTATCTCCCTCACACAGGCGGTAACCTGTGCAGGGGATGCGCAGTTCTCAATGAGATTAACGGCTGGGAGTTTACTCACTGTGAACGGTTCTTGTGGGTCCTGGTTGTCGCGGCTATAGGAGGGTAGTTTATTAAGGGGCTCCATGTCAGGTTCTCCGTCCTCTACTATGGAGCCGCACCTCAAAAACCCTCTCCTGACTGTTGGCTCGGTGCACTAGTCTGGCCAGCCTTCTTCTCCTGGAACCGTTTTTTATTCATACAGTCTTTCTCCTTGTGATGGTTAGCGCGGTGATACTTATTGGCACACCATGCACACAGGTGTGCCTTCTTGTCGGAGCGTTCACCATGCGAGGCGCTAAATCCACACTCATTCCCCCAGTTCCAGGGGTTGCAGGGTTTTCCGTCCGTTTCCCGGTTAAAGTCTTGCTTGTTCTCGTGTGTCGAGGTGTGGATATTATCCGTTGAGCCAGTGCCTGCAATCATGTTGATGTTACGGGTGTGGGTAGCGTTGTAGCGGGCGCTGGTGCGCGTTCCAACTCTAATCCCTACTGCGAATGCATCACGTTGTACGTCCTTAATGGCATAACCGTCACTCCAGCCGTGAGGAAGGCGGCCATCATCAAACATTGCGAAAATCCTCTCAGACCACAGGCGACATGTCTCCCATTCCCAGTCTGCTGCCATTGTAACTATCTGGTGAATGTGTTCTATGATCGGCTTCCTCCATGATGCTGGTACCTCCACCACCTTTGTCATTTTACACAACGCACCGATGTATTCATGCCACGTAGCCTCACCAACCCCAACTTTCTCTCGCTTCTCCCCCCGCATAACAAACAAGTGAGGCAATAGTGCAACTTTACCTCGCTTCCTTTTAATGGCGGTTCCAGCGGCGTCCAGGATATCCTTTATGGTGTCGGCGTGGTCATCTTGGGCTGCCCGATCTCCGATTCGGGCAGACTGCAGGTGCATTGGTGAGGTGTCGTAAGTGTCGTTATTGTGATAGTCATCCTGGTATGTGAAGTCCTCGTATCGGTGGCTTTTGTTGGCCTTTCGTAGTTTCCGTGTGTCCTTTTTGTTTACCGTAGTCGGGTTAGGCATGACAAAGCCTTTCACTCCTGGTCGCCTCCTCCTGGGTGGGGGCGTTAGTGGTTCGGCTCCGTCACTGTCACTGTCGGTATCACTATCACACTCACTGTCACTACTCTCCTCGTACTGCTCCACATCCACTGCTGCCACTGTTCTTTTGTTCTTCTTCTCCAGTGCTGTTATTCTCTTACCTAGGTCCGTGCGAAGGTCTTTTATGGCTGCGTGCATCGCTGTGATGATGTCATGATTGTTTACTGGCTCCCGATCTGCTGCCGCCTGTTTGGTGTCCTCCGGCGTGCGTGCATCTCGTGGCGCCGCCGCCTTCCGCTTTGGTGCGCGTTTGAGTGGGTCATCAGCGGTTGTCACCGTTTCACCGTTTACTTTTTTCGGTCGTCCTCGTGTGTTGTATTGTCTACTACCTGTTAGCTTCCGGGGGTATTTCTTTGCTTGCGGCATCTTGTACTCCTTGGATAGAGTGGCCCTGATATAGCTTAGTCGTCGTTGTCAGCAGTTATGCGTCAATGGCTTCCGGTAAAATGGGGTCAGCTAGAATTGTGTCCCAGGTAAAATGGTATCATAGAAAGACACCCGCGACTAGCCGAGAATTACACCGACAAACATAAATAAGTCATAAAGAGCGCAATAAACGAAACTGGCAGGTATAGGTTTTGTCGTCGTTGTCGCTGTAGTTGTTCCTTAGGATCGTAGGATATGCTAGCACCGGTAATTAAGTCCAATGGCGTAAGGGGTCATGTATAATGTCAAATAAAAATGGCGTCAACCGGGGAATACACCGGCACCCACAATAAATAATGGCATAAGTAACGTAAAGGGTTATATATAGCCAACAGACAGCTCCAATGTCACCGCAGCTGTCTTATCATATAATGTAAATAAAATCAAAATAAAGTCATAAAAGAGCATAATAAATGAAAGTGGCACTGGTATAGGTTGTTGTCACTGTATTTCTATACGTTCCTTATGCTCCTATGATACGGTAGCACAGTTATAAAATAAAATAAAATGCCGGTAATTGAGATAATGGCATAATATAAAATGGTGGCATGTAAAGTGTCAAAATAAAATAATTTTTAAAAATGGCGTCAACAGAGGACTGCACCGGCACACCCAAATAATGGCATAATGATCGTAAAGGGTGATAAAGGCGTCAAAGTTTTTTACACATGTGCATATATATAGCCAAACTCGCCCCTTCCAATTTCACTGCAGCTGTCTTAATTTATATTGTCCTGCATATGAGACATTGTTCTCAACGACAGCCTCTCACACACATTAAATCCTGGTATCCACAGAAGTTGAAAGCAATGTCATGTGTAGCATTAGTAGCAATTACTACTTATCTGTGTAGTCAACCTGACAACATTCATGTATGTTGCTCCAGCTGGAAGTATCAGACACGGAAGCAAGTAATATGCCGACCACTGTAGTATCCACAATATCAACCGTGCAGACAGTTCCAAGTAATGTTCAAGACTTATGGAGAAAATGTTTAAATACCGGTATAAGTAAGCATATATCATGGCGAATGCAATAAATGCTCCCAATAAATATATTCAGATTTATAAGTAGTTCAGGTATCTGAAGGCTGAAATGGCACTAGGTGTAGCACCGCAATGGCCGCCGTACCGTACGGCCGCCGTACAGGCGATGCCGGCAGCAGTGTCAAATTGTACTTTTATAGGCCTTCTTACAGTTTCTCCTGATAATTTCCTCAGTAATGTGCCGACCACTGTAGTATCAACAATTCAAGCAGTACAGCTAGGTCAAGTATATTCAAGTGATGTTCAACGATACCCGTGTCAAAGAAATGTTGTTGGTGGTTCAATGGCGATTATCTATGAATTGTGTCCTCAGTTCATATCAACTGACACCACACCAAGTAATGACACTTATCTACTCAAGCGACTGGTCAGGCCTTCTGCCTCGCCTGGTACTGTCACCTGGCTTCTTCCTCGCCTCGCTCTGCCTCACGCCTGACATAATACACATATATATGAGGCTGTCTCAAAAGGTGCTAAGTAATTTGGAACAAAACTTTGTCCATTGTAACGATCAACATATTATCTGCTTATGCATTTGCTCAGGATAAACTGATTTATGGTGTTTCATAATCCCAATAGAATACATATTGATTTGAAGCAAATGTCCTAGTGTTGTCAGTGTAACCATTTCTGTGCTATTTTGTGTCAATCATTACATGGACAAAAAAAAAAATAGTTATCACCTTTTGAGACAGGCTCATATATATATTATTTCACCCAGAAATAACACATTTTTTCTTGCCTTGCAGCTTCACGTTCACAGAAGTGCAAGAACAAACGGACCAGGTGTGGTACTTCCAGCGTTACTCTGTGGTTAAGGAGTATTACGAAAGGCCAGCCCTCGCTCCGCCTCTAATTATAGTCAGTCACATCTACTACCTCGGCAAGTATTTATGGGAAAGGTGTTACCAGTGCTGCACACCTCACAAGTGGGACAAGAAAGGGAACGACTTCAGTAAGTTTTGTAGTGAATTTGATTGCACACATGGTACAGTAAAGCCTCTTTAAATCGACCGACAATGGGTCTGACTTTAAATGGTACATTTAGGGAGGTGGTCGGTTTAGAGAGTTTTTTTTATCTTTACAATGGTATTGTATGGGAGATCGTTTGGGACGCAAATAAAGTGATCGATATAGGGGAGTAGTCGATCTATGTAGGTGGTCGGTTAGAGAGGTTTGACTGTATTTTGATACACGGCTGCTTTCTACTGAGCCAAACAGCACTTGTACCGCATGACGTCAAAAGAATGGAGTTTGATAGTGAATGGAAAAAATGGCTTTGTACATGCGCAGTGTAAAAGGAGAGACAATTGTACATACTTAATCACATCGTAAAAATAGTCCTTTTCCTTATCGGTTCAAATGGGCGTCAACCTAGATGTTCATAAGCAATAGTAGTGGGGGATGAAGAAAGCATCCGGATACCTTTGGCTGTATTCACCTGGGAGAGAAGGTGCAGCTGGAGGGAAGAATGCCTTCAGAACAGATCCCAAAAGGTCTTAGGCTAAGATTCCTTCTACGCGGTATGCGGCATGCGGTATGCGAATGGGAAGATTCCTTCTACGCGGTAAGCGGCAAGCGTCTACCCCCCCACCACCACTACCATATGTTTCCCCTCAACACCCCTCTGTGTGACCGTTCCGTAATGATCAGTCGCCTCTCCTAATCTAAAACTAATGGACAAGTGCGACTGACATTTCTATTCGCATACCGCATGCCGCATGCCGCATGCCGCACCAATCGCTACAGGGACCGATCGAGTTGCCGCATTCGCATTCGCATTCGCATTCGCATACCGCGTGTAAGGGATGTAGCCCATTGACTTCAAGGCGTTTCGATTTTTTGCCGCATTCGCATTCGCATACCGCATACCACGTGTAAGGAATCTTAGCTTTATCCATTTATAAGAAATGGACCTCAAAGTTTATCTGCTGATACACAGCAATACATGGGAAATGAAACTTAAATAAATATCTATTTAATTATCAACTTGATCTGATGCTTGGTATTAAGCGTTATTGGAACCTTATTTTACAGAAATCAAGCGGAACGAAGATGAGACCCACCAGTTGCAGATGTGGGAGGACCTCAACCAAGAGGAGTATATTCGTAATACGCATGCGCAGGACATAGCCACGCTAGAAAAGCAGGTCAACGCAACCCATGACAAGTAGGTTGTAGTCTGACCATTAACACCTTCCCGTATCCCATGGTAATATCAAATTCAAATTCAATATATATATCGCCCAAGCATCTAGTTAAATTCATTCTTCCTTCGGCAGGGTAAACACAATAATGACCAAGGTTGAAGAAGTTTCAGAGAGTCATCTGGTGATGGGTTCTGCACCAACCTCATCATCAGCACCCAAACTCTCCACCATACTGGATGAGCGCATCTGCACCCTCGAAGAACAGGTCAGTCTTCGCGTCTGTAATCTACATCAAATATGTAATCAAAGTTGCATGGTCTGATGAAACATATTGTTTTCAAAACCAAAACACTTACCTACTTTTGATTCTATATATATAGAACGTAGATACAGTAGTATATCGTGAGTGATTATATCAGTGCGATTTAATTACTCAACTCACACAGAACCTAATGTACTTGTTCCTCCTCAGAGCTCTGAATGGGAGTGATTACATAATTTGCCGGTATAATCACTCATGATATACTAGGTCAGCCCACATCCCGTGGTCATCGCGAGATAACAATCTGGGCCAAAGCTACAGGAGTTTTGGCAAGCTTGCTGAAATAGTTTTGGGTTTTTTCAGTTCAAATTCCTCCAAAATTTGCAAGTATTCATAAAAGTGACTCCAGATTAATAAATAGTAGGTTATAATGGTCAACCTGATATATTTATCTAAAAAAAGAAATAAAGTAACCATTTAAAAGCCATCGGACTCTGCAACTTTACGATGCGCCATATAGATTTAGACAAGTAAATTCAGAGTCGCAACTCTAGCTGGTCGCAAAAGATCTACTTTTACAACTTCATTTAAAGTGGCCAAGCCCAATAGTTAATAATTTCTGCCATTTTCTGAGATAAATATATTAGATTGATCGTTATAATCTATTTTACTTTAGTTTGAACTAACTTTTATTTTAAATAGTTAACTTTGGAGATATTTGAAGTGAAAACATCCCAAATTAATTTTGGCAAGCGCATCAACAGTCTGACACCATATGATTAAACAGTAACAGGTTCTATTCAATTGACTTAGTATACCCTTCTATGCAGCACCACATGCTTAATAAGTGTACTATGGAGATGCGTGCACTGCGGATGTATTGGTGGCATTGGGAGCCAGACAGGTCGAATCTCGGCCATGTATTTTTTTCTTTTGTAAAGTATTTATTCATCTGAATAT
The DNA here is from genome assembly GCA_030323885.1 of Branchipolynoe longqiensis. Taxonomy (NCBI): domain Eukaryota; kingdom Metazoa; phylum Annelida; class Polychaeta; order Phyllodocida; family Polynoidae; genus Branchipolynoe; species Branchipolynoe longqiensis. The sequence goes on from CM059199.1 coordinate 31,242,831, forward strand.
GACATTTGTAAGCGCCGAAGCACTGGTCTTCCGGCCATCTTACTATTGGAATTGACATTCTAAACAATCTAAGTTTGGTCAGTGCTGTATTAGTCACAGCACCGATCCTGAAGAATTAAGGGAGTGGCTCCTGCTGTATAATGTACAGCACCAGTCACTGCGGTTCATTCAAAAATGGGGAGCAGCACCGAGCAGAAGATGTATACCCAGGGCAGCTATTCACAACTTTGTTTGTGTAAGTTTTGCATGTGGTGTTTATCACTAAAGCTTCAAGCTGTCCTTCGGGCTTTCAGATGAAGCGAACATCGCAGGCACTTGACTGGATCATCAGCTCCATGGTGGAGAAAGGCACTGGCGCCTCATCAGGACCCCCAAGTCTGATAGACGTGGAGGCGCGCAAGAAAGAAGGTTGGTAATTGACTGGTTTAATGGCGCATTTGGAGCAATCTGGTTCAAGAAATATTGGAGAAGGCAATTATTTATTTTTATTTCTATGCTGAATAATATTGTATGCGAATTTAAGTAAGTGTAAATAATATGTATGTTATTTATATTTACTTATGTGTTTGCGAATATAAGTAAATAAAGAGTTCAGGCACAAAACAAAACGACATATCCATTTGAGTTATTCTCTGTAAAATGGAATTTGTTGTTATGCATGACTGGTAAAATCGATCAATTTCATATTGGGTAGTGCATTATATAGGGGATGTGTTGGTTTCTGCGAAAAGACAGATTTGATTATCGGAATGATAGCTTCAGCTCAAACCTGGTAGTCATTGTTTCAATTCGGCCCAAATGGCATTTGTTGGTTTTTGTGCCTAAACTCTTCAAATTTAAATAATATATTATTTACATTTACTTCTTAGTTATATTTGCATACGATATTATATGTAGAGAAACAATATATAGAGAAAATAAATATATAACGATTATATATATATATATATAGATTGAAGACAATTATTTATTTCTAGTATATGTTATGTAAGTAATATCTATACGGTGTTTCGACATTAGACTGTATCAACACTGCTGCCACCTGGAGGCACAATTCTTCACTACTCCCCAATATATGAGAACTGCTTATTTCCAATATGATACTGTCTGTATTATATATAGTCTGGCTGGTTATGACCCAGTCTAAATGAGTAAATGATAAGCCGGTCAGGGTAAATGTGGAACTAGGGGGGTGACCGTTGGGTGCTGACATTGCAGCTGCGCAGAAGAGGGAGGCGCTGGAGAAGAAGGAGAAGGAGCAGTACAAGCAGATGCTTCAGCGGCAACTGCAGCTGCACGTCAAGTCGCGCACCAAGCAGTACCCGTGCGACTATGAGATTGTGTACCGCTTCGAGGTGTCCGACGACATGGTGGAGTGGAGCATCGAGTGGCCGGCCTACGACCCGGTCGAACACACGAATAAGATCGTCCTCGACAGGCCAGACTGGGCCGATGTCGACCTCATGAGCATGTAGGTGTCTTTTTTATATTTAAAAAAAAAAGAACAAATGTAAAATCTATTTATTTTGATTTTGTTATTATTGTTATGATTGTTGTTCTTGTTTTTCTTGTTATTCTATTGTTATTATTGTTATTGTTATTATTGTGGTATTCTCCAGTGACCTCAGGCAATCTGCACCGACCTCTCGAATCCCAGCCGAGTCAAACCAATGACTTATAAAATTGATTCTTGTCACGACCTAGCCTGGCGCTCAGCATTAATATGATAGGACAAGGACTGGTTCGCACAGTGTCAGGATTATATGACTGAGTGCCTGGTCTCCCAGTGGGACAGCACTATAAAGTTGATATGCGTGTGCACTGTCACAAGGCGGTACCTGGACGTAAAGGATGTGGATGCTATGATCTAAAACAACAAACAAACATTTACCTTACTAAGAGTGCTTTGCCATGTATATTTACCCTTAGGGCCCCGAATCAGCGTGATATATTCAAGTGGAACGCAGTGGATTCTGTGAACATGGTGGACCGCCGCAGCCTGATAGGGACCTACCAACTCAAGGAGGGCCTTCCGGTCAACCCGAAGGGGCGCACCGGTCTCAGGGGCCGGGGCCTGCTCGGACACTGGGGGCCAAACCACGCCGGAGACCCCATCGTCACCCGGTACGTGTGCACGGCTGTCAAACCCCAAGAACATTGCAAAAACCATCAAATTCACCCCAACTGTTAGGCTGAATTGATGGTTTCACATAGATTTTATGCGTATGGGCATGATGTATCTATATATTTGATATGTTATGTATGTTATGTATATTATGTATGTTATATATATTTTATAAAGGCCCGGTCGCGAGTGACAGTGTAGCATCCTGGTTAGGATTGTGCCGGTGGCAGCGCCACCGGTCACCTGGTTGGAGGGGGGGGGGCATACATCAAGTAAGCCACCCTATCAATAATAAAGTAGTAAATAAACATAATTCCCTTCCGTGCCTTTACTCACATAATGCTTGTACATCACATATATTATGCATATTCTATGTATATTATATGTATATTATATCATGTATATGCATATTATGTATATTATATATATTTGACATTATGTGAAATATAATTTATTATATACATATAAAGAGGCGGAGTTTTACCTACCTTATTTATTATTTAATTATTTATTATTATTCTTATCATCCTATTTGCTCCGTGGCTGCTGTTGCCCCGGTGCTACTCCCTACCGCTGCTCGCAAGTCACTTGCGCTGCCGCCTTGCCTTGTATCGCACTATTTTTAGTTTTTTTTTATAGGTAGGGCTATTTCTTTTGCCCGGCCATGGGCCTTTCTTGCAAAATAAAAGTGGAAGGTTCCCACCCACTTCTCTTTTTCGCCCTCCTTCCTTTTTCCTCCACCATAGCCAGTTTTATATATTTAAAATATTTAGATTATATATATTGTATATATAGTATGGCTTTGGTGGTTATTTTTTCCAATCTACTTATATATCAATTACAAATATTATAATAAAGCTTCAATGGTTCATAACTGCGGTGTAAAGCTGATAGCGCCACCTAGGGGGGTGCGGATTGAACCGGCATCTTAGCGATATAACGATATAGCGAATGGTAGACAGGAAGTGTGAACACTTATTTGTCTCTCATTTTTGCTTGAGTGCAAGTAAATAAGCAACACAAGGAGTAATTAGTAGCATGTGGTGAATAAGGGGTCAAATTTCCCTGGATCATCAGCCCATGCTTTTTCTAATCTATTCTTGAATGAATTAATTGACTCCGCATCAATAACATTTTGTGGAGACTGTTCCATATATTTATGATCCTGTTTGAGAAACTATGTTGCCTTAACTTTGAAATGGCTCTGGGTTTTACTAGTTTGAGAGTATGGCCCCGACTGCCTTCTCTTTTATTCAAGGTGAAAAATTTGTCCATCTCTATTTTATCAAAACCCTTCATAATTTTAAATACTTCAATTATGTCACTTCTTTTCCTTCTGTTGGAAAGGGTAGGAAGTTTCAATTCCCTAAGCCTTTGTTCATAGGGTAGGTCCTTTATAACTGCAACTAATTTCGTTGCACGTCTCTGAACCTTTTCGATCTCCAGAATATCTTTCTGAAAAATTGGGCTCCAAATTTGTGGACAGTATTCCAAAATTGGCCTAACAAGAGACTTAAATAGAATGAGAAAATTGTTCTTGTTGAGGCGATGGAAAGTTCTTTTAATTATTCCTACTCTCTGGTTAGCATTTGAGATGATAGTCCTCATGTGTTTCTGAAAGGAAAGTTGGGAGTCGAATGTTACACCCAAGTCCTTTTCATAGCTATCTTGTTGCAGGACAGCATTCTTCGTATTATAGGCATAATGAGGATTATTTTTCCTGTAATGAATAATTTTGCACTTTTCATTGAAGGTCAATTGCCATTTCTTGGCCCATTGTGCAAGTTTCAGAATATATTAGAAGTGGTTTCTGTCATGATCACTTTCTCTTACTATACATATTTTGTGTTTTTATATTCTTCAGGTGGGCAAGGAACAAGCAGGGCGAGCAGATTAAAAACAAAGGGAAACCAGTGCTGGAGTTTGTGTCTGTGCAGCGTGAAGACACGAAGCAGTGGGCCATTCCAGGGGTAAGACACCGCCCGATGAAATTAGTAATGAGAAGTTATTACCCGATATGAGATTTGAGGCCCTAGTGAGCATCGACCAAGGCGTAGCATTGCACAGGCATGAAAGATCTCTCCGATTTCACGAATTTCCGTGATCTTTTAATATTTACCGATTAACGTTTATAAAATACCATGGATATAGCTTCGAAACCTATTCTTATATGACCTTAGATGTTGCTAGAACATGAAAGCCAAACAAGAAAGTTAGGGATGGGGGCTAATGCAGTCATAACAAGGACGGTTGAAGCCTGACTTCGGGCATTTCCCCTCGATTCGCTGGCAGTGCTACTCCTATTGGGGAATTTTCAAGTTGTTGCAGAAATTCACCATTGGTGTAATAACCCGGCTTGGTTCTGCTGGAACCCACTAGGTGGTACTGTCCACCTGATTTCCGCTCCCCCCCCCCCCCACCCCCCGAAGACCACTTTCTCCCCTTTTTCTATAGACCCGACCTCGCCTTAGCTTTCAAATCAATTCAGCAATTTTGGTTTTAAGAATTATGCTTGGAGAGTACCAATCAAAACTTGACTAACTGAAATTTGTGCGATTCCTTTAGCCTATGGGAGGCTTTCCCTGTTTTCGCAGAAACCCATACCTCGCATGGGAGACTTGGCCCAACTAGCCACACCCTCTCCTTGACCACCCGCAACCACTGAAGGATGAACCGCTGCCTGGCTGCAGCCCCATCAACTGTTGTCATATAGTCCTGGCATTTTGTGATAATTAATCTACGCTTATCAAAAATCGTGAAGATCTTTCATTCCTGCCTATTTATGCCTGTTCAACATGTTTGACCGTTGTTTGACCTCTGAACTCTGCTCATCCCCTATTTGACCCGTGTTTGACCCTTATTTGCCCTCTGTTTGACCGTTGTTTGACCTCTGTTCATCCCTTGTTTGACCCGTGGTTGACCCATATTTGCCCTCTGTTTGACCTTTGTTTGACCCCTATTTGGCCTCTGTTTGACCATTGTTTGACCTCTATGCATCCCTTGTTTGACCCCTACGTGACCTCTAATATATCTGCTTGGTGTTCATTCTGTAGGGCCTGATACAGCTGAATCAGTCGGTACACGAGGCACTTAAGGCTGAATTCACAGAGGAGGCGCTCGGTAAACTTCCGGAAGAGCTGCGAATGGAGGTCAAGGTCAAGATCGGCCACCTTTTTCAGACTGGAGTAGAGGTCAGTGCCATTTCAGATGTCATTTCATTCAACACGGACATGGTCACATTGGAAACATCGGTCCTTGTTCGTTCACGGAAGTTAAACAATGTTGAGCCTTGTCAGTATTTGGCGGGATGGTCACTTGGAAACACAAGGTGCTGTAAGTGTAACAATAGGCTTGTAGAAGAGCAATTCAGTTGTGGATGGAGATCTCCCTAAAATATAACAAAATAACCCCAATCTCCCGATTTCCCACTTTTAATTTGTAATCTCCCACAAAAGAATCATTTTAGCTCGCTTAAAAAAAAACGTTTTTACACATATATTTCATTAAAGTGCACCATTTTGTTTTTTTGTTTGGCAACCTCCCCTCCCACACTCTCCCTCCTTCGGCCAAACTATTTCTCCCTATTTACAATTTGTGTATTAGGGATATTTCCCTATTCACACTTCTACCTGGCACCTATTTAATTAGGTCAGCATGCAACCTTGGACAGTCAATGGTCAATTATGCCTGCATCTGAATCGGTTCACTAAGTTGGTTTATTATATATGCACCTCTATTAAAAACCGCAGGTATTTATTTTTTATTACATTTATTTCAGTTTTAATGCATATCATATTTACATAAATTAAATTATTCTTGCTTTTCTTTGCCTATTAAAGTGTCAACTCATTTTTATTATATTTTTCTTTTGTAATTTCAGGTTTGACATTCAAAGCAAATTGTCTCCTATTGATACAGGTTTTTTGTTCTTTTTAAAATGTTGTGTTCGTGTCTAATTGTGTATGTTTTATTAAAAGAAAACTGACTACTTACAATACTTGTGGTTCCCATGTCCTTGCTGGCTGAATGTTGCTAAGCTACTGTAAGGTAATGAGCTGCACTCACCGCCCCAGGTGAAATTCAATTCAATACTTTATTTCAGACTCAGCATTATGGTAGTTACATAAATTGGTCCATAGTTGGTAGATATAAAAATAAATGTGAATAACATAGAAGTAATAGCATGAATACTACCATACTAACCAATATCAAAATGCCACATACACAGGTAGTTTTGCGTGGGTAGCGTGGCAGCTTGGCAATGATATGGGTTCGAGTCCCGATCTAGGCATACTGCTACCTCTACTGCTAACACCACCACAGCCCTGAATTGTTCGGAAAAGCTTACATTTATTTTGTTAACGACGGTTTATTTGCCCTGTCCATAACATAAGTTTATGATAGAACTTGTTTTCAATGCTGAACAGCGTAAGTCATAAGGCCATCCCTCGCTTGATTTGAGAAATGTGTTCACCACAAGACTGTTCATTTATACTCTCCCTGCTTCCTTTTCTGTCCGCCAGGTTTACAAAGGTTATTCTGACGACCCGCGTAACACGGACAACGCCTGGCTGGAGACGACCGCGCTTAACTTCCATGACGAGGAAGGCATTCTCACCCACTTTTCACTCAGGGTGAGCTATTAATAGACCTTTTCCCGCGAAGCATGCGTAATGAACTCTTACTCGCAACATTAGCACTGAGCTTCTACACATATCAGACGGGATGGCCGAATGAGTTTGAGCGTCCGTCTCCCGTGTTGGTAAACTGTGGGATCGTGGGTTCGTGGGTTCGAACCCTGGTCGAGTCAAACCAATGACTTAAAAATTGATACTTGTCGCTTCCTAGCTAGGTGCTCGGCATTATTAGGATAGGGCAAGGATTGGTTGGCTCAGTGTCAGGATAATGTGACTGAGTGGGATATCAGGTCATGGTGCTGGTGGCCTGGTCTCCCAGTGGGGCAGCACTATAAAGTCATCATGAGTGTGCACTGTCACAAGTCGGTACCTGTCCTGATATGAACTTAGATGTTGCTAGGACGTAAACCAACAACAAACAAAAACAAACAACCATATCAGTTCTCCCCACTGCCACCAGAGGGCGGGTTGGTGGTGGAATTCTTCAATCAATAAGACCTTTTCCACGGAGCATGTGCATGGAGCGTTTACGGACATCATTAGTTCTCTTCACTGCCACCAGAGGGCGGGTTGGTCTACTGTGTACAAAGGATGTAGCTTGACCTATAATATGATTTAATATAATATGGAGACTTGTAATGTAAGATGGCTGGAAAGACCAGTGACTGTTGACTGAGCAGCGAACTATTCAGAGGAATCAATTATTTAGTAAAAAAGAAAAAAAGACACAAAAACCCCAAACACACAAACAAACAGCACAAAAACTGTCATAACACATACCATTGGGGCTATTCCGTCTGCCTCCCCTCTCGTCTGTTTGAAACAAATTGTCCTACATACTTTGGTAAAAGAGTTTATGTATAAAGTTAAATAGTCCGATGGTTTTGAATTTTTGCAATTTTCTAAGATAAAAAATACATTAGATTGATCTACTTATTATCTACTTTACTTTAGGTTGAAGTAAGTTTTAGTTTAAATGGCTAGCTTTGAAAATATTTGAAATGCAAACATGCCCAATTAATTTAGGCAAGCACATCAAAACTCTGACACCATAGGCTTCAGTAGTAACAGGTCATATTAAATTGGCTTAATACCCCCTTCTATGCAGCAATAAATGCTTACTAAGTGCACTAATATCTAAGTTCGATATGTATAATGTGGGAGCAAATCTATGTTTTGGTTTTGAAAATGTGATACTTTCATCAGATTAGTCGAACTGTCTGTATACATGTTGTTTATTGATTGATTAACTGATTGATTTTCCAATTCACCAGGCTGGCGGTCATGCGCAGATGGTCCGCTGGATGAAGATAAGCACCCAAGAGTCGCTGTACGCCGGTCACATCGCCATTCTCCAGAAGGTCGCCTCTCGCCTCAAGGCCGACTTTTAGATGGCAGCTCAAGGTCAGCGGAAAGAAAGAATTCAACTTGATAAACTGGGGTCATCTAGGGACCATTTCACTCAGTTCTGTGTTAACACACTTATCCATTATGAGCAGGGTAAATTAATTCATCACATAAAAAAAAGAATTAGTCAGTGGACATTCATTTGAAGGTCACATGAGCGAGTCAAGAAAAGAAGAAAAAGAAAGCCATTCTTTAAAAAAACAACTTATTTTTGTCTGTTTGTTTGTTTGTTAGCCTTATACATCCTAGCTGCATTTAAGGTCACATCAGGATGGGTACGGAATTGTGATAGTGCACACTAAATGAAGCTTTGTTGTGTTGCTTCACTGGGAGACCTGGCCACTGGCACCGTGACCCGTTATCCCGCTCAGTCATGTTATCCTGATACTGTGTTAGCCAGTCATTGCCCTATCAGTATAATGTCAAGCGCCAGGCTAGGTAGTGATAAGTATCAATTGTGTAAGTCATCGATTTGACTTGGCTCAGGTTCAAACCCATGAACCCCCCCCCCCCCCGAACCGGAAGCCAGTCTGGGTTCTTCTTACTGCTACAGCCACCTGTCCTGGGTTCTTTCAGAATACCTCCAGGTTAGTTGTGAATCTCAACCACACGTCTGTGATATCCTTTTAATTTGACTGGCGTCACAATGCCATTGTCTCCCTTCATTTGGAGAAACCTTAAAGCCATAATATCCTAGGTGAGGTATACTCGAGTATGGTATTCTCTCGCGAACATTATATTGAATTGCCATATGTACTATAATGGACTGCCAGAAATATATATATATTTACAGAATACACATTGTATCTGCCGAAACTATACTGATGGCGCCACCTGTGGCTATCGTCTTCACTATATGATGTAGTCCTACAGCACAACTATATATATAAATATAAATATATATATATGAATAGTGGTGCTATTCACAGTAGCATCTCTAAACATCTGGATTTAGATTTTTATAACTAAGTCTAGACTTATCTACATCTGAAATGTCAAATGTCAACAAGAACTGGATAAATACACGATTTCCGCGACTAGTATGACACCTGGTAATAGGCAACGACACTCGTGTTGTGGGTTGACAGTGGTTCACTGTGTTGTTTTACACTGACAATCGAGCTTATCAATCAATCAATCAGTAAGGAATAGCTATAATTTACAAAAATGATTAAAAAATGGTAAGTATGTTTTCTCTATAAATCCACATTTGTGCCGAAAAGACTGTCAGTTGCTCAATATGAATCCAGTGTTCACAGAGCCTCAATTGCCTCTCCACAAACTCTCTGACCCACAAGTCCAGTCTGGATTATGTTCTGCGCATGCGTCGCGGAAATCGTGTATTACACATACAAATTCAACGGCAACTAATCTGGTATGGTTTTTAACCAGTATAAATAAAATATATATAATAAAAATTACCTTTAGATAATTTTACACCTAGACGTTTTCTAAATCTAAATGTAGAAAATACCAAACATGTCAATGAAAATATGCCTCAAAGACATCCTATTGCTGATGATCTCTACTCATTTTCTATCCTTTTGTTCTCTGTGGCAGAGTGGTTAGTGTCTCACTTTTTTCTAGATTGGACTCCTAATCTGAAGGTCAATGGTTCGATTGCCCATGGCCCCCCACCTCTGCCAATTTTGATTTCCACTGCTGTGTATAACTTAGTGTCATCAAAGGCCAGTTGCTCTCATACCATGTCTATGTGGTGTGGGAGGTTAAAAATCCCTTGGGTCAGTAAAAGTGTAGGCTCGGGGTTTCTATCGACAAACTGTCTAATTGTGAAAACAATTCTATTCAGACTTATCCATAATAGGCAGTATAAATCTTCAAGAAAAATCCTCATTTAAATTCAAAATAAAAATAGCTTTAAAGTTTAAGCTGATTCATTGTGTTCGATTCGTTTAATTGGTAATTGTGTATCAGCAAGATTGTGATCGTGTATCTAGAAAAGTGTTGATATAGAACTAGGGTAATAACATTATTTTCTTATTTCAAGTGTTATATTATTTATGCTGGTATTTTCTGCAGCGCGCCGGGCCATTAAACAAGGGAGTCCTGCTATTATATTTATATTCCTGTGATATAACTGTATGGAGTACTGCCATGACTAATTATATCTATTTATCTGTATTCAATTGGGAGGCGAACATTGGTTGTGAACCGTTCATGGGAATAAATAAACCTAAATTGCATGAGAGTGAGATAGGAAGTTAGATTACTTTCTAGTACTACATTAGTAGAAGTCGACAATATCAATATCAGCAATGTGCTCTAATCTTACGGGTGATGTCAGACAAGTGAGGATCCACGTGTACCTTAGTTTGAATGAATATATATTATAACTGAAATGCATAGAACAGATCGTGACATTCAATGCAGTATTACTGATGTTATTCTTGATTTTTTTTCTCAGAATATAACTAAACCTTTTCTACTGAAAAGAAACCCACAAAAAACTTATTGCAGCAGAGTAAAAAATGTGCTTTAAATTTTTTTTTTTTTATAGTCGCCTGGTGTTGTTCACACAGAGACAAACTCCGAATAGTTCTAATCACTTCCATCAGCAATTCCAGTGTCAAAATGCTCTCCAAGCACACCTTTGCTTTTCAGTTCATGCAACCGAACGGGGGGGGGGGGGGGGGGGGGGGGGGGAGGGCAATGCGTGGTATTTCCCTTATCACATCACCTCGGGGGGCGGGGCTGGTCCTCACAGACGGGAATTCAAGGAAACAACAAGATGACAGCCACAGAAAGCCTTCAATTCAACTTTTTAAGTTTACTAATCTACATGAATTAATAAATTATTCACACCAAAAGTAGCTTAGCTGGTTATGATAAATAAGCTTTTGAACTATATATTTTGCACTTCAGCTTGCAAATTATCTAGGGTTGTCTCGAAGCCATGTCAGTGCTGCTGGACTAACTACAACACAACAGTAGCAACCAACCTCAGCACTCTCCCCACAGATACTCGGTTGAAACTTGAACACACTGAAAAACCAGGCAACGGTGTGCTTGGAGAGCACTTCGTCAGAGTACGGTTCCCGTCTCCAGTTGTGTTTAATTGATGGCTCTGAAGGTGACCTTGCAGAGCACGATATACATGTGCACTATTTGGTTTAATGGTTGTAGGTCTATGAGGTGGCCCCATATAGAATCGCATGCGCTTCCATACACAAATTCATTGCAGGCACAGGTCGCAAGTACACAGGCCACATCTATGCAATGTGACAATCCGGTATGTCTATCGTATACGTTGTTTAACTACCAAATGGATGTATGTTCAAGGTACCTTGCCGCGATTACCTCTTAACTCACACACTGTTACTCAAAAGGAATTCATTCTTCTGTCGACTCGACTTTATAATGTGACAGATTGAAGATATTCTTAATGCATATATTCTGACGTCAGCAAAAATAAACATATGATAAAAACTTTCATTTCTTTTGATCAAATTATCGTTGTCTGTAAATAAAATAAAGTATTAATGTCGGAGGCAGCTGTAATGCTTTAAATCATTTTTGGTTGTTGCAGAATTGGATCCAGCGGTCAGTCGAAGACCCATTTATTACAACGGAAACAAACTTAATAAACAATTACTCATTTAAAAATGTTTATTTTATTATCGATATAAAATATCCAACCCAAATTGTAACTAGCACTACATGAAAACGTATAGATTTGTAAGAATTCCATTAAATACATTGAACACCACATTGCATTAAGTGGCATTTAAAATAATAGTGCATTCATTTAACATCTTAAATTGGTTATTATATCACAGAAGCTCTGACTTTGAATACATGGATCTTAATGTTTCTAGTATAACATGTGAATTGAAAAACTGACTATTTACAATACCTGCGGACTTGCATTAATAATGTGTATTCCGAAATTAATGTCCAGTCGTATTACCAAAGCCATTATATTGAAAGTAAGGCATCTTCATTTAGTATAAGTTAAGCATCCTGTGAGAAGGGTGACACCAGCATTCAAGCAAGGAACTACCATTTTTAGAAGAAAGTGTCCACATAAATGTACCAGTTGGCAGTTAGCTTCATCAGGGATACATTAATTGATGTCGAACGGATAGCGATATAACAATTCTCCTCAGATGACCATATATATGGTACTCAAAGTGAAGGATGGCGATATAACCAGGACCTTATGACCTTAATATTTTTATATTTATTTATCTTACAACAACCTTCTGGGTACCATCACATTCACAACAATGTCTATATCATTACGATTGGAGCGTGCTGCCGAGGTTGATTCCAGAAGTCCACACTAACCGGAACTAGCGCCCCTCTAGTTCTGCCCAGGGGGCGCCACCTGCCATTCTACAAGCTGCTGCCTCCAACGATGCATCAGAACTTGTACATTTTTGCTTTTAAATATAAAAAGACCAGGAGGGTGTTAATTAACAGTACCAGCCAGAGTTTCAAGAATTAACCAACTGGCACAATGCTGTCTTCAGTTGTTTAATAATAAAATCAAATAATATTACAGTTTAACTTTCTAATTCATTGTCAGTTCATGTTATACTCTATTAGTTGTTGGTAATTTTCGCTCGTACATATTCTGCACGGTTTGATTTTAACCATATTCAGTTACTTGTAAGGAATTCTTCGTACAGTTAGTTGTCTTCGCACCTGGTTGCCATTGGGCTTTCCAATGTATCCTATGACCAAATGCGGACAGTGTAATCGCTGCCCCCTGACACCATGAACTGGCCGTGCTGGTCAAACGCCACAGCCTGCACAGCATCCTCGTGTCCCGCAAGGCACATTATCTGTGGAACAACAAATCGAGAATGTAGCGCAACGTCTGAGTGTTACATATGTAATCTATACAGTAGAGCCATTCCAGAAAATAGCTTAATGTCTGAGTGTTACATGTGTAATCTATACAGTAGAGCCAGTCCAGAATATAGGGCAATGCCTGAGTGTTACATGTGTAATATATACAGTAATCTACTGTATAAAGTACAACCTATACTGTGTAGAGCCAGTCGAGGATGTAGCATAGCTTAATATCTGAGTTTGTGTAATTTATACAGTAGAGCCAGTCCAGAATGGAGCTCCATGTCTGAGTGTTACATGTGTAATATATACAGTAATCTACTGTATAAAGTGCAACTTATACTGAGTAGAGCCAGTCCAGGATGTAGCATAGCTTAATGTCTTAGTGTTGTCTGTGTAATTTAGACAGTAGAGAATGTAGCTCCATGTCTGAGTGTTACATATTAAATTCAATTCTTTATTTCAGACTCAGGATTATGGTAGTTACATAATTTTGTCCATGTTAGGTAGATATAAAAATTAATGTGAATAGGATATAAGTAATAGTATGAATACTACCATACTAACCAATATCAAAATGTTGGTCTACATTCAGTAGTTTGTACCAATGCCTCCATATGGCAGACGTAAATCTGAGATCACTCTCTTCTATTTTTACAAGTCCCTGTATTATAACATTTTCTGACTTGTCAAGTCTAGTAATAAATTTGAATATTAGATTCCTGATAACAGCCTGGAAGGCTGGCACATCAATATTGGCAAACAGCTGACTAGCACTGTGATACCTAGGTAGACGGAGTAATAACCTCATAATGTCATTATATGCTACATTCAGTTTTCTAATGCTATACATCCTATAGTTCCACCAAATCTGGGCAGTATACAAGGGACTACAGAAAGTTCTAAATAAATTTACCTTTACATCAGCAGTACACATATGAAATTTGCTGATGAGCATATTTCCCTGAGCATATAACTTGTGACACTGTCTATTAATATCCCTGTCATATCTAAAGTCATCAGTCATAAAGTGTCCTAAGTACTTGACTTAAGTAGAGATTGACAGGGGAGCACCAGTTAACATAAAATCAAGAAATACAGTATCCTTGTCATATTTTGATCGAATGATCATTACCATACTTTTAATAGCATTGTATTTTATATCAGCTTCTATGCCAAAGCATATATTAAGTAGCATTTGCAGTCCACTACTATATGGTGAGAATATTACCAAGTCATCGGCATACATAAGATGATTTAGAAGTAATAATCCATTAATACATCCAGTTTTACACTGATTTAACCTTTTCGACAAGTCATCCATATAAACATGAAATCAATAGGGAGACAATATCCCTCCTTGACGTACACCATTACTGACTTGGAAGAGTTCTGATATGGCATCACCCCACCTGACTATCATTGATTGGTGCAAATACCAAAATATTAATATCCTGATGAGATAGCCTGGAGTACCATGCTGCACTAATTTTTCAAACAGTTTTGCATGATTCACTCTATCAAATGCCTTAGAGGTGTCAAGAAAACACCAAAACATAGTAGAATTTAAACATATGTAATCTATACAGTAAAGTCAGTCCAGGATGTAGCATAGCTCAATGTCTGAGTGTTACCATTGTAATTTATACAGTAGAGCCAGTCAAGAATGTAGTGCAATGTTCTAGTGTTACCAGTGTAATCAATACAGTAGTCAGTCCAGAATGTAGCTTCAGGTTTGAGTGTTACCTGTGTAATCTATACAGTAGAGCCATTCCAGAATGTAGCACAATGTCTACACGTTGGCTGTAATTTATACAGTAGAGCCAGTTCAGAATGTAGCTTAACGTTTGAGTGTTACATGTGTAATCTTTACAGTAGAGCCAGTCCAGGATTTAGCATAGTATCTGGGTGCTACATGTGTAATGTATACAGTCCAAAATGTAGCATAGTATCTGGGTGCTACATGTGTAATGTATACAGTAGAACCAGTCCAAAATGTAGCTTAATGTTTGAGTGTTACCTGTGTAATTTATACAGTACAATCAGTCCAAACTGTGGCTTAATGTTTGAGTGTTACCTGTGTAATTTATACAGTAGTCAGACCAGAATGTAGTGCAATGTCTGAGTGTTGCATGTGTAATCTGTACAGTAGAGCCAGCCCAGAATTTAGTTTAATGCTTGAGTGT
The DNA here is from genome assembly GCA_030323885.1 of Branchipolynoe longqiensis. Lineage (NCBI taxonomy): Eukaryota > Metazoa > Annelida > Polychaeta > Phyllodocida > Polynoidae > Branchipolynoe > Branchipolynoe longqiensis. The sequence goes on from CM059199.1 coordinate 31,258,004, forward strand.
TACATATGTAATTTATACAGAAGAACCAGCCCAGAATGTAGCTTAATGTCTGAGTGTTACATGTGTAATCTATGCTGTAGAACCAGTCCAGAATTTAACCTAATGATTGAGTGTGATTGTATTTGAATACGACACTGTTATTGCAACACAAACCAATATTAGCCAGACCCTCCAAAAACCAAGAACCCGCTAACCTGTAACTTATAACCACACCGTTACCATACTGACGCGGGAGATATGTATAACTGACAGGCCCAACTAGAATATGACACCCAACATCAATCACGTCTAGTTAGTTAGTTAGTTAACCATCCCATTTAGACATTTTAGACATTTTGTATTCACAATTTCTATACATTAGTCCACAAACATATACTATTCTGTTAACAACAGTGATTGCAGGAAGAGTGTAACCATTAATGGTTGTCTTCCCACTGCCCCTTATAAACAAAACAATCCATAAAACAAAATCATGAGCCCTGGAACTAATATACAAATAACCTACAGACTGCTCTTTTTACGGAAACATTGATTGATTGATTGATTGGTGGTTGCTTTACGCCATGTCGGCAGCATAAGCCGTGTTCACACGGGCAAAATATAAAGCGATTTAGACAAGGTGAATCATATGAAGCGATTTAGTTTCGCGTTCACACAGGCAGTGCTTTGAATCGGTTTAAGGCGGAAGTGGATATCTGCGCATGAGCAAGTCCAGACTAACCAGCGCCAGTTTGGGTTCATCGACGTCGGCCTGAGAGAGTGTGGGTTCGACCTAGATATGTATGGACTGAATCGTATTGGTTTGGAACAGTCAAAACTTCTGCTGGGCAGTGAAACCCTAAAAATAAATGATGAAAAAAATATATGTGCACCTCTAGCAGGTTCATAAAGCAAATTTACCGGAAAGTCAACACACTCAGATCTCGACTGTCACGTCCTTAATCCGCCTCAAGTAAGTCAGTTGCATTCACACGGGCGATATAAGTCGAATCATAAAATTCGGTTCATATAAACCACCTACAGAGGTGGTTTATATAAAGCGAATCATATGAATCGATTCAGCCCTAATCCGCCTTGACGTCGCGTTCACACGGAAAATGTGAGGCGAACTAGGCAAGGCGCTTTATATGAGGCGGATTAAATCGCCCGTGTGAACATAGCTCATATTCACGGCAAGAAATGTTTGCTTACGGAAACAACACATGTTTAGAAAAGGATGAGACTCCCTAATGTAAGTTGTAACTTTCAGGGAAGCTCGTACAGCCGCGCTGCCATAGACTAATGCCCTCCTCCCTCTATGACCATGAACCTAAATAGATGTTTGTTTGTTGGGGTTTTACATCCTGGCAACATTTAATGTAATACGAGGATGAGTACTGACTTATGACAATGCACACTCATGGCTGCCCCACTAGGAGACAAGGCCACCAGCATCATGACCCGATATCCCACAGTCACATTATCCTGATACTGAGTTAACCAGGCCTTATCCTATCCTAGTAATGCCGAGCACCAGGCTAAGTAGCAACAAGTATCACTTTTGTAAGTCATTGGTTTTGACTCGGTTGGGATTCGAACTCCTGACCTTACACATTGGAACCTTGTGCTCTACCGATTCGGCCACCGTGTCCGCTACCTACATAAATGTTGATCAGGAAAAGTCAACAAGGCTGGAAGGACCAGTGTTTCGGTGACGACATTGTATTCTGATGAATAAAACAACACAATCAAACACATCACACGTAGGTCACGTCGATGTGTATTTCGTTTCTAAATTAGTTTGTAATGCCGAATGAACTAATAAGATTGATTGATTGATTGATTGATTGGTGGTTGCTTTATGCCGTGTCGGCAGCATAGGCCATATTCACGGCGAGAAATGTTTGTTTTTTGTTCAAACCATCGCTTTTACATGTAAAAGCAGACAATCAATTATGTGCCATTAGACACTCATTAAATTAGAAAGCTCACAATATTTGTGGTCAAGGGAAACAAATTCCCATAGAAAAAGAAAAGTTTTATTTAGTAAACTATATGAGGTGGGAACTAATAAGTGATCCACTATCGTTATGCAACTTACCTGTCCAGTGCTGAGTTCATACATCCTAACAATCCCGTCGTTACAGGCGAGAGAAAGCAGCATACCTGACCAAGAAAACAATCTCTACATTATGCAAATACCACAACTGGTAATCTTGGATATGTAGATATATCCTCTCGCTGGAATTAATTAAATTATATTGGCTAACTAATTAAATTAAATTATATTGACTTGGTTAGCTGACTCGAGTTAATTATATTTATAGTGTATAATTACATTGCATTAGGTATTATCTTGAATAATTACATTATCTGGATCGAGTAATTATATTATTTTGGATAATTGTGTACAATGACAAGTTGTGTAGTGATTTGGTATGAGGTGGCAGCACCTTACACTTCACCTCGACACTAGCTGATGCCAATGAGCCATCTTCAAAACTCTGTAAGGTGGCACTTTCCGTCATGTCCCACGTGAGTATGGTATATAACATGTAGGCCTAGTGTACCTCCAGACCCGTCAGTCGATGCTTGCCAACTCCCCTCTCCACCTGCAGCTTTCTCAACCAACCACCACCCTTACTTTTTAATTACTGGAACCCAATATCTAAACCCAACCTTGACTTGCCGCTGTTGCGGTTTCCCAGGGACACCAGTTTGCCAGGGACACATCGCTTCTGAGCATGCATCAAAATCGAACAGCATCGTCACTAACCTTATAAATTTAATATAATGTTTTTGGTAAAGATGTTTTCTATATGTGTACCAAACGATTTGTTTCTAGGTAGTGTCGTTTTAGAGATATTTAACTTTTCCTGTATTTTCTGTATGAAGATTGCTCACGGCCATTGAGAATGCCTTGAGTTGGACGGTACGCGCAGTGAAAAACATTAGTTTTATTCAAAATTAATAGAAATCAAGAACCCTAACCTTATCAATTTAATATAATCTTAATGGTAAAGATGTTTTCTATATGTGTACGAAGCGATTTGTTTCTAGGTGGTGTAATTTTAGAGATATTTGATTTTTTCTGTATGAAGATTTGCTCACAGCCGTTGACAATGCATTTGAATGGAAGTGTCCCTGGCAAACTGGTGTCCCTCGGAATCCGCAACACCGCATCTGATTGCCCATTACTGATCTGATACATGAACTAAAGACCTAGACTGACTCATATTATGATGGATATCATCACCTTGGATATTTAAACCATCTGGATCGAGTTTTAATCACATAGATTACACTCCTCATAAACCGGAGGAAACCAAACCCAGGAATGACAGAGATGCCAACATTGTGTGACCAAAAATAGGAAGATTTTAACATTTTATTAGGAAAATAAGTTTTTGTGCGGAAATACGTGGAACGACAATAGAACATATATCATGACAATATATAATACAATATATAATACAAATTATATAATTATATTATATACCTTTTCATACAAGTCCCACCATGTATCCCACCATGTGTCTATGTGTCATTTTGTAGGCTCTGCTTGCCACTATGAGCAGCTGACGTCTTTAAGCTGCCGTAAGTATCTGATTTTTGCCTGTGAGAGTGAAAATCAGAAGATTTGCACATGGAATCGGAAGAGAGTTTGCAAAATCGGAAGTCTTCCTACAAAATCAGAGCAGTTGGGATTTCTGGAATGAAGGCCCTGGCTAAAGGTTGGGCTTTGCGCGGTGTCTTACCAGTGGGATCGAAGGCAATCTTGTTGGTGGGGTGAGGTCCACAGTCGACAGAGATCATGGCCGTCACTGTGCGCACGTCCCACAGCTTCACGACGCCGAACGAGTCGCACGAGGCCAGCGTGTCTCCCTGCCAATGTACAGCCCCACCTTAGATGACTGCGGCAACTCACTACCATGCACTCTTATGTAGACAAACTAATTTAGTTATTTTGTTTGTATAGTTGTACCTGTCTTCAGCGACCCCTGTGACCGGTGAACCCATGTCATGTACGGACAAAATTTCAATTTATAAACTTTTCTTTCCTTTTTTTTTCTACATTAGTTGATTAAGCATGGGAAATTCCAATCGTGCATGGTTAGTCTTCCTCATTCCACTGCTCCTTGTGCTATCCTAATAATGCCAAGCGCCAGGCTAGGTAGCGAGTAGTATCAATTTTTAAGTCATTGGTTTGACTCGACCAGGGTTCGAACCCATGGATTCGAATCCCACGACCTAGAAAAACGGGAGCCAGACGCTCAACTCATTCGGCCATGTTGTCTTTCAAGTTCCTTTGAAGACAGGACACCTGCTATATTAGGATATATTGGTCTGAATGCAGAGTTGTCCGTTGAAGACAGGCACTACTGCAAATTCCATTTCATTTAGCGAATACGGTGTTTTTCAACGCCAAATCTTTTTTTTTTTTTACTATAGTATGTTAGTTATATTTTTGTGGTTATTCTTTTTTACTATATAAAAATCTAATTTAAGAAACAGAAGTTTTGTTACGGTGGGTAAAATGTGATGTAATTTCTTGATAACAGAATCAACTAGAATAAATCATGGCATTATAGTGGACAGATAACAAGGTCATAAACAGATGTCGCGACTATTAATTTGAACCACAATGCTCGAAACAAGGGCAAAGTGTCAAAATATGGGAAAGTAGAAGCGTCCCTTATATTTAGAATATAAATACCAACCCCTAAGTGCAAGACGATACAAATAATAGCAATAAATATATTTTAAAATAAGATTTTTATTATTAACAATAATTATTAATAATAACATATGTACTTACTCTTAAGTTAAAGGTGACATCATTGACAGAGTGCATATGTCCGTAGAAGGTCTGTGCACATAAGCCCTGAAAACGTGGGGAAAGAACAAGTGTACATTAGCAAACTAAATAACTTGATACAAAGGTAAATAAGGTGGTGCCTTATTTTTCTCTGCCTCAAAGGACCTAACATTTTGGTAGTTCTAATAAAGCATGAAACCACTGCTGTCAACCTGTATGAATTATTAAAAGAGAACATGACGCATATACACACACGGGCCCTCTTATTCCCTCCACCTGCTGTCAAGGGAGCCCTGGAGACCTGGTTGGGCAGCATAAGGAGGAACCCGGAAATGACGTCTTGTCTAGCGGCTCCACCTAGTGGCGCTACCTAGTTACTCCGACAGCCCTGAGAGGCAGGGCTGCTGAACAAAGCATTAGAAAAAGTGTTGGAAGGCTGAGTAAAAGAAATTAGCATATCAATTCTTAATCACAGAAGTAAAATATATTCTTCCCATACCTATAATAATTTTAATATAAATAGTCAGACCCACTAGACCCAATATAAATCAGCCACGACAGCAACTGTCCCCTCAGGTGTTTTGTAAAGAGACCCTACCCCGCATGGGCTAGGAGTACATGGTGTCACTATGTAAGAGTGTGATATTAACCCTGATATGTGGGCATTGGGAAGGGATAAAAACAATAAAGTCATCCAGTATAGTCCACTAAGATGACAAACAAACTCTGAATGTAATGTATGAATCACATTACTGGTGGGATTCCCTCATCACATGACCTAATCTAGTTCCCCACATGACCGAATACGGTTTCCCCACAGACAGGTGAACCCCGGGGAACCCATATAGGTTGCACACTTGCACAATAGTCATTGTGGGCACTGACTTCAGCACTCTCCCTCCACATATGCCTACACAAACTGAAAAGGTGTGCTTGGAGAGCATTTGTTGAGTACAGTTCCAGTCTCAGCGGCCTATACCGGGTCCGTTTAACTTTAACACTAGAAACCACGCCACAAATAATGAGTCTGTATGTGCCAGGCGACCAATTGGCGACCAATTGGTTTGTCCTGCTACTGAGGCTACAACCCTTAAAGAGAATGTCAGAGACCAGCTACATACTGTGCGTGTATCCCAGAGTGAGACAGTCTTGTCAGCAGAACAGGTAACAAGTGTATTGGAGTAGTCAAGGTACTGGATGGCGTTGACGGAGTCGGCATGGCCTCTCAGTGTGTAGCGACATCGAAGGCTGCCCAAGTCCCAGATCTTCGAAGTATTGTCCATTGACGCAGTCGCCAAGAAGCTACCGCATGAGTGCCAAGAACAGCTCCACACTGATGGTAAAATGAAAGTAGGCGGAATTAAATATACCCATGTCGCTTGAGTCGATGCTTCCCTAAAATTAACAGACACTATTAGGTACTTTTTGTTGTTGAAACAACAAAAATAAATATCAAAACGGAAAATGGTGACACTCTATGATGCAAATCTAGTGTAGTGTTCCAGAAAGCAGTTGCACAATTTCCAGACATTTAGACAAAGCACATGGATGGGAATAAACGAGGAACATTAATGTGCGGGGAGGGGTACTTATCTACAGACATTACTGACGCTATCTGCACACACAGCCATTGATGTGAAGACAAGAGCACCCAATGAGGAGAGCGCTATGGAGTACGGTCAGGGTCAGTGTGACCTGCTTCACCCAATGAGGAAGTGACCAGCTACACTTACAGTGCCGTGTTCAGAGTCGACTCCGAGATGGCTCCGAGACGTCTTTTTGGTCTATTTGCGTTCAGGGTTTGCCTCCGAGTTACCTTGGAGGCAAAAAGCACCTCGAAAATGGCCACCGAATTCAGTGGTTTCAGCCAATCAAAGCTATTCTTTTCCATTGCAAATGGCTTCCCCCTATGGGGGGCCGGCATTTTAGAGGCGACCAACAGCTAAAGTTATTCAGACTAGTGTGACGTCAGGAATTTCTCGGATGCGCACCTTGAACGTGGCCCAGGACACACATTATCCCCAAACAACAGATTCAGAGCCATGAGATTCAGAGTATATATGTAGATAAAAGATTCACCCCGTACTTGTAGTAGTCCAGTGGCTACTGCAGCAGTATGAGGTGAATCTTTTATCTAGTATATACGGTGCACATTGAGATTTAAATCGTCGCTTTGCTGCTCTTACTATGGTGTCAGGTAAGCTGGTAGTGTGTTGTCAATTGTGTTGGGAGTGTTGGAGTTCTTGTCACTCACTACAACTGAAAGGTGGGCTAATGCTAACCAGCATTATCCTACTAGTAGAGCGGGTTATTCAAATAGGGAAATCTAACCAGTGAAGTTCAGCTTCATCTGGAGCTATCCACAGAATGTGGCACAGTAGATTAGATTCTCTAATCAGGTGACTCTAATAGCAATATCAGAATAATAATAATAAAAAGTAGATTAGATTCTCTAATCAGGTGACATTAATAGCAATATCAGAATAATAATAATAATAAAAAGCAGATTAGATTCTCTAATCAGATGACACTAATAGCAATATCAGAATAATAATAATAAAAAGCAGATTAGATTCTCTAATCAGATGACACTAATAGCAATATCAGAATAATAATAATAAAAAGTAGATTAGATTCTCTAATCAGGTGACACTAATAGCAATATCAGAATAATAATAATAAAAAGTAGATTAGATTCTCTAATCAGGTGACACTAATAACAATATCAGAATTTCATACATTTACTATGCAATGAAAAACTCTTCTCAAAGCCCCTTATGCTCCCAAGGTAGGTCCTTTGATCAGGAGCTAAGGGTGAGGTAACCCTAACAGAAAACCTAGAGTGCTGAAGTCGGAGGTAGCAGGCCGCAAGGCGCACCCTAACAAACCATGGTACCACGCATACACAGCCATATGACACTTGGAGACAAATTCAACAGAAATGGTGCTCGCCGTGTGAGGATTATGAGAACTGGGCTCCAAGTGTAATTGAAGGCGAACGAAAAGAAGAAGAAAAACTCTTCTTTAAATAAAAAAGAAAGCAGAAGTGGGGATGGAAGGCGGGGGTGGGTGGGTGGCAGAAGCCCCTTTTCAAAGAATTCACCAACCAGACGTGATGGCCAAATGAGTAGAGTGCTCTACTCCCAAGTGGCAGCAATCACCCGACGAATCAAATCAAACATTTCCAGACTTTATACTTGTCACTATCTTGCCTGGTGCTTAGCATTACTGGGATCAAGGAGCGCTGGTATGAGGAAGACCAGTTGTCTGCAATAGAAATTTATCCTACTCACCTATGATCAGCGAAAAAAATATAGAAGAAAAGTAGGCCTACTAACCGGCATGCATGTGTTCGGTAAAGGTATGTTCACATTTCGCGCGCGCAAAGTCCCAAATCTTGACGGTTGTATCTCCACTTGTAGTAGCAAGTTTCACACCTCTGGAAAATAAGTGCATACACATAAAAGAGAAAGAAGCTGCAAAGTGACAGGTGCTGTTGGTATTGTTTTTGAAAAGTCACACATTTCTTACAATAGAAGTAAAACATAGCTTATGTATTTAAGAGGCTGCATTCCTATGTTGAACTGGAATCGCATTCTAAACCGATAATGCAATAATCGGACCAGGCAACTTTAACTAAGCCTCTGTATATATATGTGTATGTGTATATATATATATATGTATATATATATATGTATATATATACATATATATATATATATATACATACATACAAATATATATATGTATATGTATATAGTATATATACTATACAATATATATATATATGTACATATATATATATATATATTTGTATGTATATATAGTTGGTTTGGTTGGTGGAGTTGTACGTCCTGACAACATCTAAGGTCATATCAGGACGGGTATTGACTTGTGACAGTACACACTCGTGGTGACTTTATAGTGCTTCCCCACTTGGAGACCAGGCTGGAAGCACCATGACCTGATAATGTGATATCCCACTGACCAGTCCTTGCCCTATCCTATTAATACTGAGTGTCAGGCTAGGAAGTGACAAGCATCAGTTTTATAAGTCATTGGTTTGACTTCACCGGGAACTGAATTCCCGATCTCCCGCATGTGAAGCCCATGCTCTACCGATTCGACCACCATGCACGGTATATATATGTTTGTATGTATATATTTGTGCATAAGTATATATGTATGTATGTATGTATGTATGTATGTATGTATGTATGTATGTATGTATGTATGTATGTATGTATGTATGTATATATGTATGAAGGCAGAGGAGCTGCAGAGAGCTGCAGACAGAAACAACATGAAGGGCTTCTACAGCGGACTGAAGGAAGTGTGGGGACCCGTGAAGAAGGGAGCTGTTCACCTGAAATCAACAGATGGAACGGAGACCTTTTCCGACAGCAAGAGAGTTGTGGCAAGATGGAGCGAACACTTCCAGAAGCTACTCAACGTCCCTGGTGACATAGATCACGAAGCTCTGAACAACATCCAGCAGCGCATTACCAAAACATGCCTCGATGAGATTCCAACCATGGATGAGATGGCTAGAGCAATCGCCAGCCTGAAAGATGGCAAAGCACCTGGGGGTGATGGAATTCCTGCCGAGGTATGGAAGCATGGAGGAGACAATCTGCTCAAAAGACTGCACCAACTAATCACCAATGCCTGGGAGGAGGGTTCTGTACCCCAAGCATGGAAGGATGCCAGCATTGTAACCATCTACAAGAAAGGTGATCGAACAGACTGTGGGAACTATAGAGGAATCTCTCTTCTTTCCATAGCAGGGAAGATCTTCGCCAGGATCCTACTCAACAGACTATCTATTCACATAACACCTGGTGTAGTTCCAGAGTCACAGTGTGGCTTCAGAGGTAACCGGAGCACTGTGGATATGATATTTTGTCTCCGACAGCTACAAGAAAAGTGCATTGAGCAGGACCGACCACTGTACATGGTATTTGTCGATTTCACTAAGGCATTTGATACAGTCGGGAGGACCGGGCTATGGCAGCTACTGAGGAAGTACGGATGCCCAGAGAAGTTCACAACTATGATCGAGGCTCTACATACAGGAATGATGGCGAACGTTAGTGCTGGAGGGGAAGTCTCGGAATCGTTTGCGGTTACCAATGGGGTCAAGCAAGGTTGTGTACTGGCCCCCACGCTCTTCTCCATCTTCCTATCAGCAATGCTAGACGAGGCTTTCCGAGACATGGGGGATGGCATCTATATACAGTCCAGACAGAGCGCTGACCTATTCAATGTCGCACACTTCAGAGCGAAGACCAAGACTACTCAGATACTGGTGAGAGAGCTACTATTCGCAGATGACAGTGCACTGGTTGCCCACTCTGCTGAAGAGACCCAGAAAATAGTGGACGCTTTCTCCGATGCATCAAAGAAGTTTGGCCTGAAAATTAACATCAAGAAGACGGAGGTGCTGTACCAACCCAACTCTACAAGAACCCGAGAGGAGGAGATCATGGTTGACGGAAACAAGCTGAACTCTGTTCCGGAATTCACCTATCTCGGATGCACAATATCAAGTGATGGACGCATTGATGCTGAGATACAGAGGAGGATGGCCAAGGCTAGCGCATCTTTCGGCCGACTACGCCAGAGACTCTGGAACAACCACCATGTGTCCATTCGGGTCAAAGGTAAGATCTACCGCGCAATCGTGCTATCCACCCTACTATACGGAGCCGAGGCCTGGACAGCGTACAGACAGCAGGTGAAAAAGCTGCATGCCTTCATGATGCGACATCTGCGTTCAATCATGAGGCTAACCTGGAAGGACAAAGTGACGAATAAGGAAATACTCGAACGGATGGGGCTGCCCTCTATGGAAGATCTTCTGATCAAAAAGAATCTCCGGTGGACTGGACACCTCATGAGGATGTCATCAGACAGGCTACCAAAGCAGATCCTCTATTCTCAACTGTCTTTTGGCTACAGAAAGAGAGGGCGCCCCCGTCTCCGGTTCAAAGATACCATCAAGAGAAACCTGAAGCTGAGAGACATTAAGACCGACTCATGGACACAACTCTCACAGCAGAGAGCTAAATGGAGAGCGGCAGTCAAGTAATGAAAGCAGTCTTTGTCGCATCGCGACCGACAGCATGATGATGATGATGATGTATGTATGTATGTATGTATACATGTACCAATCAGTGTGCCCCTCCGCGGTCATGATGAGGTCCCCGCTATGTATGTGTGTATGTATGTGGATTACTCTCCTGAAAACTGGTCAGCATGGGATGGGATTTTAAAACGTCAATAAAAAAACTTCCTACTTATTTTTCTCCCTTATACTTTTCATATTCATGTTCAGATTTGATGTAAGAAATCAGGGAAATAAAATAAACTGTGTTCAACTTTGGACCTTTTACTAGTTTTAGTTATGAAGGATTTTTGTACAAAAGAAAAAGGTTTTACAGTCAGCTAGTAGAATCTCTGGTGTCTTACTGCGGGACGAAGTCGCAGTCGAAGAGCCAGTCAGTGTGCCCCTCCCCAGTCATGATGAGGTCCCTGCTATGTATGTATGTATGTATGTATGTATGTATGTATGTATGTATGTATGTATGTATGTATGTATGTATGTATGTATGTATGTATGTATGTATGTATGTATGTATGTATGTATGTATGTATGTATGTCTGTATGTATGTATGTATGTATGTATGTATGTATGTACGTACGTACGTATGTACGTAGTACGTACGTACGTATGTATGTATGTATGTATGTATGTATGTATGTACGTACGTACGTACGTACGTACGTACGTACGTACGTATGTATGTATGTATGTATGTATGTATGTATGTATGTATGTATGTATGTATGTATGTATAATAGAATCTCTGGTGTCTTACTGCGGGTGGAAGTCGCAGTCGGAGAGCCAGTCAGTGTGCCCCTCCCCGGTCATGATGAGGTCCCTGCTATGTATGTGTGGATGTAAGTATATATAATAGAATCTCTGGTGTCTTACTGCGGGTGGAAGTCGCAGTCGGAGAGCCAGTCAGTGTGCCCCTCCCCGGTCATGATGAGGTCCCTGCTATGTATGTGTGAATGTACGTCTATATAATAGAATCTCTGGTGTCTTACTGCGGGTGGAAGTCGCAGTCGGAGAGCCAGTCAGTGTGCCCCTCCCCGGTCATGATGAGGTCCCTGCTATGTATGTGTGAATGTACGTCTATATAATAGAATCTCTGGTGTCTTACTGCGGGTGGAAGTCGCAGTCGGAGAGCCAGTCAGTGTGCCCCTCCCCGGTCATGATGAGGTCCCTGCTATGTATGTGTGGATGTAAGTATATATAATAGAATCTCTGGTGTCTTACTGCGGGTGGAAGTCGCAGTCGGAGAGCCAGTCAGTGTGCCCCTCCCCGGTCATGATGAGGTCCCTGCTATGTATGTGGGGATGTAAGTATATATAATAGAATCTCTGGTGTCTTACTGTGAGTGGAAGTCGCAGTCGGAGAGCCAGTCAGTGTGCCCCTCCCCGGTCATGATAAGGTGCCTGCTATGTATGTATGTTTAACCGTCGGGCTATTCCATATGTATGTATATATAATAGAATCTCTGGTGTCTTACTGCGGGTGGAAGTCGCAGTCGGAGAGCCAGTCAGTGTGCCCTTCCCCGGTCATGATGAGGTCCCTGCTATGTATGTGGGGATGTAAGTTATATATAATAGAATCTCTGGTGTCTTACTGCAGGTGGAAGTCGCAGTCAGAGAGCCAGTCAGTGTGCCCCTCCCCGGTCATGATGAGGTCCCTACTATGTATGTGTGAATGTACGCATATATAATAGAATCTCTGGTGTCTTACTGCGGGTGGAAGTCGCAGTCGGAGAGCCAGTCAGTGTGCCCCTCCCCGGTCATGATGAGGTGCCCGCTTGGCACTGACCACAGCTTCCACGTGTGGTCGTCACTCGTCGATGCCATCACCTGCTTCCGCGGGTGGATGGAGACACTGCAGAGAATGGGGATGGGGGAGGAGGAGGGAGAAGATCACATTTTTATTTATTTATTTATTGGCACAACATGTGAGGGCAGTTGAAATGAATGTATCGCCATAGTGTTAATTCTATGGGAGAATATCCCTGTTTTCACATAAATTCTCCAATTACATAGATTATTCTAACGGACCGCACAGTTCACTAACACTAACAGTGCCAATAAGTCTATGACAGCTTCCTGCCTTTTCGCATGAATTCACTCCTTTCTTTTCTGTTTTTTTAAAAATCTTATGTTCCAGCAACATCTAACTGGTCATATCAGAAAGGGTTTCTGATTGACAAATTGCTGTCATTCATCCTTAGCATTTTGTAATGATTGGCGCATAATTTTCGAATTGTGGTTGATTCGGTGAGGGGAGCCTGGTACCCACCACGCCCCTGCGGGATGGACGAACACTAGCAACCGAAATCTCCCCCCCACACCTAGCCATTCGGTTTCGCTCCTACATGGATATAACAATTCACCACACCCACCCACCCCCTATTGTAAGGACTACTCCATAGGGGTCGGCTCCGGCGGCCTCAGAGCCTCCGGCGATGGGGGAGGCCCCCCTCGACCTCGACGACGTCGACTTATCTCCCTGCGTTGTACCTTCATACCGTAATAAATATGCCTTTTCCTCCCACCTCGGTCTCCGGCTTCCCTTACACGAATCATCAAGATTTGCGAAAATTCAGGAAATTGCATCGATTTTTCATCCCTGATATCCGAGGTTTACATGGCATGGCTTATCGCTATATATACCCGATAAGAGAATTGTTGATTCAGTGGAAATAATGCATTCAACTTTCTTGATAACATACTTATTCACTATATTTGTCATAAAAATCATGGTAGCTGGTTTGTAAACCATTTTGATGGCTATCTTATTAGCCTCACTAACAGAACACCATGATAGATGTACACTGCGACAGATTAGGCTAATTTAAATTAGCTGCTTGTTGGATTTTTACATTCTAGCAACATCCAAGATCACAGGTACTGACTTGTAACAGTGTGCACTCATGGTGACTATATAGGGCTGCTCCATTAGGAGACCATACTGCCAGCACCATAACTTGTCATATTATCCTGATACTGAGCAAACCAGTTCTTGCCCCATCATATTAATGATGTGTGCGAGGAAAGACAGCGGCATGAAAGTACTACTTTTGTAAGTCACTGGTATAATTTGGCTGTGGTTTGAACCCATGACCTTCCACCTGAGAAAGGGACACTCTACCGATTCAGCCACCCTCGTTCGGCTGCTTTCACTGAAGTATATATTGAAGTATCCTACAGGCTTTAATAAGAGTCAACAAACATATAAATATTGAATGGAGGGTGGGTGAGTGGGCAGAATGCTTACCTGCTGACGCTCTTGGTGTGCGCCTGATAGGAGGTGGTGAGGTGGAAGCCGCCCGGCCGGGTCAGGTGAGCGCAGGCCTTCTTGCTCTGGGCCAGCAGCGGGTTCACGCCGGCGTCTGTTGGGAAGTCGGTGTCCTGTCAAGCAATAGGTAAATGACGCTCACATTCACACCTGCACTAATCACGTGATCACCACGTGGTTACACAGACGGGCATGTGACCATCATGTGGTTGCACAGAACTCACGATTTGTGACTGAATTAAAATTTGATCTAGGTGTGGTGAGACTTCGTGTGGAAGATTCGTGGCTGTTATTATGAACTAGACTTCAGTAATAACAGGTCCTCTTAATGTGGCTTAGTGTCGCCTTTTATGCAACAGCACATGCTTAATAAGTGTGTCAGTATCTAAATAGGATTTGTCGGACCTAGGTAAGTGTCTTGGTTTTGAAAGATTGATGCTTTCATCGGACTATGCAGATTTAAGGACATACACCGAAGGAAAACTATATTTTGTTTGTTTGGTGAAAGCTTGGGCATGGCTTCAATTAGAGACTTACATTGAAAGAATGCTATATTTTGTTCATTTAGGTGTGGTTTCAATTAGGAACTTACACTGAAAGAAGGCTATGTTTTGTTCGTTTAGGTGTAGTTTCAATTAGGAACTTACACTGAAAGAAGGCTATGTTTTGTTCGTTTAGGTGTGGTTTCAATTAGGAACTTACACTGAAAGAAGGCTATGTTTTGTTCGTTTAGGTGTAGTTTCAATTAGGAACTTACACTGAAAGAAGGCTATGTTTTGTTCGTTTAGGTGTGGTTTCAATTAGGAACTTACACTGAAAGAAGGCTATGTTTTGTTCGTTTAGGTGAGTCTTCAATTAGGAACTTACACTGAAAGAAGGCTATGTTTTGTTCGTTTAGGTGTGGTTTCAATTAGGAACTTACACTGAAAGAAGGCTATGTTTTGTTCGTTTAGGTGTGGTTTCAATTAGGAACTTACACTGAAAGAAGGCTATGTTTTGTTCGTTTAGGTGTAGTTTCAATTAGGAACTTACACTGAAAGAAGGCTATGTTTTGTTCGTTTAGGTGTAGTTTCAATTAGGAACTTACACTGAAAGAAGGCTATATTTTGTTCGTTTAGGTGTGGTTTCAATTAGGAACTTACACTGAAAGAAGGCTATGTTTTGTTCGTTTAGGTGTGGTTTCAATTAGGAACTTACACTGAAAGAAGGCTATGTTTTGTTCGTTTAGGTGTAGTTTCAATTAGGAACTTACACTGAAAGAAGGCTATGTTTTGTTCGTTTAGGTGTGGTTTCAATTAGGAACTTACACTGAAAGAAGGCTATGTTTTGTTCGTTTAGGTGTGGTTTCAATTAGGAACTTACACTGAAAGAAGGCTATGTTTTGTTCGTTTAGGTGTAGTTTCAATTAGGAACTTACACTGAAAGAAGGCTATGTTTTGTTCGTTTAGGTGTGGTTTCAATTAGGAACTTACACTGAAAGAAGGCTATGTTTTGTTCGTTTAGGTGTGGTTTCAATTAGGAACTTACACTGAAAGAAGGCTATGTTTTGTTCGTTTAGGTGTGGTTTCAATTAGGAACTTACACTGAAAGAAGGCTATGTTTTGTTCGTTTAGGTGTGGTTTCAATTAGGAACTTACACTGAAAGAAGGCTATGTTTTGTTCGTTTAGGTGTGGTTTCAATTAGGAACTTACACTGAAAGGCTATCTTTTGTTCGTTTAGGTGTGGTTTCAATTAGGAACTTACACTGAAAGAAGGCTATGTTTTGTTCGTTTAGGTGTGGTTTCAATTAGGAACTTACACTGAAAGAAGGCTATGTTTTGTTCGTTTAGGTGTGGTTTCAATTAGGAACTTACACTGAAAGAAGGCTATGTTTTGTTCGTTTAGGTGTAGTTTCAATTAGGAACTTACACTGAAAGAAGGCTATGTTTTGTTCGTTTAGGTGTAGTTTCAATTAGGAACTTACACTGAAAGAAGGCTATTTTTGTTCGTTTAGGTGTGGTTTCAATTAGGAACTTACACTGAAAGAAGGCTATGTTTTGTTCGTTTAGGTGTAGTTTCAATTAGGAACTTACACTGAAAGAAGGCTATTCTTTGTTCGTTTAGGTGTGGTTTCAATTAGGAACTTACACTGAAAGAAGGCTATGTTTTGTTCGTTTAGGTGTAGTTTCAATTAGGAACTTACACTGAAAGAAGGCTATTTTTTGTTCGTTTAGGTGTAGTTTCAATTAGGAACTTACACTGAAAGAAGGCTATGTTTTGTTCGTTTAGGTGTGGTTTCAATTAGGAACTTACACTGAAAGAAGGCTATGTTTTGTTCGTTTAGGTGTAGTTTCAATTAGGAACTTACACTGAAAGAAGGCTATGTTTTGTTCGTTTAGCTGTGGTTTCAATTAGGAACTTACACTGAAAGAAGGCTATGTTTTGTTCGTTTAGGTGTAGTTTCAATTAGGAACTTACACTGAAAGAATGCTATGTTTTGTTCGTTTAGGTGTAGTTTCAATTAGGAACTTACACTGAAAGAAGGCCATGTTTTGTTCGTTTAGGTGTAGTTTCAATTAGGAACTTACACTGAAAGAAGGCTATGTTTTGTTCGTTTAGGTGTGGTTTCAATTAGGAACTTACACTGAAAGAAGGCTATGTTTTGTTCGTTTAGGTGTAGTTTCAATTAGGAACTTACACTGAAAGAAGGCTATGTTTTGTTCGTTTAGGTGTGGTTTCAATTAGGAACTTACACTGAAAGAAGGCTATTTTTTGTTCGTTTAGGTGTGGTTTCAATTAGGAACTTACACTGAAAGAAGGCTATCTTTTGTTCGTTTAGGTGTGGTTTCAATTAGGAACTTACACTGAAAGAAGGCTATGTTTTGTTCGTTTAGGTGTAGTTTCAATTAGGAACTTACACTGAAAGAAGGCTATGTTTTGTTCGTTTAGGTGTGGTTTCAATTAGGAACTTACACTGAAAGAAGGCCATGTTTTGTTCGTTTAGGTGTAGTTTCAATTAGGAACTTACACTGAAAGAAGGCTTTGTTCTGTTCGTTTAGGTGTGGTTTCAATTAGGAACTTACACTGAAAGAAGGCTATGTTTTGTTCGTTTAGGTGTGGTTTCAATTAGGAACTTACACTGAAAGAAGGCTATGTTTTGTTCGTTTAGGTGTGGTTTCAATTAGGAACTTACACTGAAAGAAGGCTATTTTTTGTTCGTTTAGGTGTAGTTTCAATTAGGAACTTACACTGAAAGAAGGCTATCTTTTGTTCGTTTAGGTGTGGTTTCAATTAGGAACTTACACTGAAAGAAGGCTATGTTTTGTTCGTTTAGGTGTGGTTTCAATTAGGAACTTACACTGAAAGAAGGCTATGTTTTGTTCGTTTAGGTGTAGTTTCAATTAGGAACTTACACTGAAAGAAGGCTATCTTTTGTTCGTTTAGGTGTAGTTTCAATTAGGAACTTACACTGAAAGAAGGCTATGTTTTGTTCGTTTAGGTGTAGTTTCAATTAGGAACTTACACTGAAAGAAGGCTATGTTTTGTTCGTTTAGGTGAGTCTTCAATTAGGAACTTACACTGAAAGAAGGCTATTTTTTGTTCATTTAGGTGTAGTTTCAATTAGGAACTTACACTGAAAGAAGGCTATGTTTTGTTCGTTTAGGTGTGGTTTCAATTAGGAACTTACACTGAAAGAAGGCTATGTTTTGTTCCTTTAGGTGTGGTTTCAATTAGGAACTTACACTGAAAGAAGGCTATGTTTTGTTCGTTTAGGTGTGGTTTCAATTAGGAACTTACACTGAAAGAAGGCTATATTTTGTTCGTTTAGGTGTGGTTTCAATTAGGAACTTACACAGAAAGAAGGCTATGTTTTGTTCGTTTAGGTGTAGTTTCAATTAGGAACTTACACTGAAAGAAGGCTATGTTTTGTTCGTTTAGGTGTAGTTTCAATTAGGAACTTACACTGAAAGAAGGCTATGTTTTGTTCGTTTAGGTGTAGTTTCAATTAGGAACTTACACTGAAAGAAGGCTATGTTTTGTTCGTTTAGGTGTAGTTTCAATTAGGAACTTACACAGAAAGAAGGCTATGTTTTGTTCGTTTAGGTGTAGTTTCAATTAGGAACTTACACTGAAAGAAGGCCATGTTTTGTTCGTTTAGGTGTAGTTTCAATTAGGAACTTACACTGAAAGAAGGCTATGTTTTGTTCGTTTAGCTGTGGTTTCAATTAGGAACTTACACTGAAAGAAGGCTATGTTTTGTTTGTTTAGGTGTGGTTTCAATTAGGAACTTACACTGAAAGAAGGCTATGTTTTGTTTGTTTGCTCAAAGTTTGGTTATAGCATAAATTAGGGACTTAGCCTATACTCAAAAAAGGTGTTTCTTTTTGTTTGGTAAAAGTTTGGGCATCGCTTCTAAGATGGACTTACACTGAAAGAAGCCCACATTTGAGATGAGATAGCTTTGGGGTGTGACTTCTATGGGGGGGGGGGGGGTTTGGTTGGTGGTGTGTGCATACCTGTGGGAATCTGACATCTGACGACGACCTGGTGAGTACCTGTCGCCGGCGCTCGACAGCAAGCGCCCTCTGGGTCGGACCCCGGCCGTCCTGGTTCACCATGATCACGGCACTGCCACGTGTCACTGCTTTCATGTCTGAAAAAAAAACAAAAAAAAACTATAGCAATAAAACATAACCCACTCTGGTAAAGCATCACACAGTTAATGTTCAATATGGGGGTTTTAGGCCGGAGGGACTCTGGATGAGTTACTGATGAGTTACTGGATATATATAATGAACACATAACCATGATACCAAAGAGCGATACCAGACTAGAGACCGGTATCGGTTTTATCGGACCAGGCAGGCCAACAGGTATTATATTGTATATCATCGCAGAGAATGCGCTATCAATATTATTTAGGCATGTAATACAAGCCATTGGTCGTCACTGCATAACCTTGCTGAACCTTAATTTGGCATCATTGCGAACATAGTGATATACGGACCATCAATACATTATTGGTTAAACGAATTTCACTTGGTAGCTTTGGGCTTAATTTGTCAACAGAACTCATTTGAGGTTTTATTTCGTCACTTTTCCCTCTAAAATCTCATTATTTTACATATAAAATATTAAGCACGGCTTAAAATAATTATGAAAAATGCCACTTAAGATAATATGGGAGAAACAATCAAAAAGCAATTAAAGATTGTTGAAAAAGACTACACATGCTAGGTAATTGTGTGTGGGAAACTCTACATATACGCATGCATACGCATTTTCATAAAAGAATAAAAAGGGGGAAAACAATGCAAAGTTCTCTGAGGAATATAAAAACAGTAAAACGAGATTCTTTGCGTACCAGTTAGGCAAAACTAACATTAGAATCCAGGAGAACAACAACTTAAATATATATCCATCCATTCAATCAATGAAGACACCAAATACATATTTGAAAAGTAGTTTTACTAAAAATAAAACACAGGATGAATTATTAACAAACTAGCGATGGCGACATGATCTGCTACCATGCAAACAAAACATGGAACATATATAAATACGAAACTTGTATTGAACTTTAAACACAGATACCAAAATGTCACGAATTCAAGAATGGCTCTTATATTAAAACTTGTCCATGTGCTCTTTTTTGGCGACAATACGGTACACATATTTAATAATAATTGAACATTAAGATGCTCATGAAGCATTTTACTCACCGAAGCATGTCGACAAATCATCAATTATAAAAAAGGCATCAATTAAATCTTTAAATGGTTGCTTTCAGAATTTATCAATATTTTTGTATGCATTTATGAACAATTGATGAGGCAGGTATCGCAACACACAATCGGAGTACTGTTCTAAGTTTAAGGGGGTGTGGTGGTGGCTGTATGTGATTGTGATGGGGATAGACCAATGCTGCCAGTTATTCCTTTAGCTATAACTTGAGAGCTTGTTTAAAAAGTACAACTATGCAACTATGCGTACATTCGTCAGTACCGGATTTAGATGAAGAGAGACCATACCATATCTTACTTGTGAGTCCTCTACCAAAGGTCTATGACAGTGTCAAAAATAGTATACGCCTTGGCTGGAGTCCCCATATATTTTGAGATCCTAGGCTTCAGCCTGCCAAGCCTATACGTAAATCTGGCACTGACATACAATGTATACATGTACACCCGCCATGCTTAGCACTTTTGCCAATCGTCTGTTCCAAGAATTTATCTGCCACCCCAAACAGAAATTCCTAGCTACGGCTATATATATAGAGTGTTAACGCACTCAACATTTGGGGCAGCACACGCGAATTGATTAATCTGTGTACGACCTATCTTAGTAACTGTATTAGACCAGAGATACTACTACTGTATTAGACCAGAGCTACTACTACTGTATTAGACCAGAGCTGCTACTACTACTGTATTAGACCAGAGATACTACTACCACTCTATTTCCAGACTATGGATACAGGGTCCGTGCACGTGTGAAGATATGGAATTCAAGGCTTTTCAAGGCTGTTTTCTATAGGAATTCAAGACTATTTTCATTTGGATTTAGTTCGAAATTGCCATTCGGTATGGTGATTTGCGACTAATTTAGATCAGTGGGGACAGTTTAATGGGATTCAAGTCTTTTCAGGGCTAATTACCCAAAATAGGTTCAATTCAAGACTTTCCAGGCCCCGTACAGACCCTGCGAATACTCTGCTAAGATGGAAGGAGTGTTCGTGTGAGGAGTACAGGGTGGTTACTGAGGACAGCTGACCTGCTGCTGCCATGTCGCCCTTGCCCGACCCCAGGCGGATGTCCTCGATGTTGTGCAGGGTGCTCTGAAGCCCGGCCACCTGACCCACGGCGCGGTCCCGCTCCAGCTTCGTCAGCATCTTTTCCTTCATCGCCGTCTCGTATTTGTGCTTCAGTTCGCTCAGGGTCGGCTCGTAGTTGGAGTAGTGGTTCTTCAGTCTGTGTCACGGAGAGAGTGGTGGGGTGGGGGGTGGGGTGGGGGTGGGGGGGGGGGGCGAAGGAGGGTATTAAAATACTGACAAGAGTTTGAGGGAACATATCAGCAAGCCAGATGATGAATAGCAGGTCGGTGTAATCAGTGTTTATTTGTTGGGGTTTTACATCCTTGCAACATATAAGGTCAGAGCATGATAGGCACCGACTTGTGACAGTGGGCACTCATGGTGACTTTATCATTTTTCCCCACTGAGATCCCATATCTCTGACACCTGATATCCCACTCAGTCACATTATCCTAACCAGCCAACGACCCATGTCCTATCCTTGTAATGCTGAACGCCGGGTAAAGTAGCGAAAGTATCAATTGTGTAATATAAGTGTTTAGTTTGACACGGCTGAGGTCGATATCGAACCCACCACCTGCTGCAGGAGAGGCGAACGCTCAACCCATTAACCCATTATATGATGTGTGGTTCATGTACATGTAGACAGTGAGGCGTGCCGACCTTTTGACCTCGGTGATGAGGCGGTTCTTTTCCTGCACCACCCGTTTGTGGTGCATCCGGTGGTAGTCGCGTTCCTTGCGCAGCTTCACGTAGGTGTCCCGCGCTTTGCTGCACACACGTGAACAGAAAAGTGAATAACTAAGTCAATAACGGGAATACTGTTAGGGGCCATCCAAAGCTTTCAGCATGGTCGCAGTCCTACAATGTGCACAATGGGGAGGGGGTGCGGCGGGGATGGGGTCTTCACTCAAGTACGACTTTTTATCATTTAATCAAATGTTTATGTTTAAAAGCTTCATATTCTTGTCTTTATGTTCTGTAGTAAAATGATAATATCTGTGAATGTTCTATTTAGAAGAATTAAAAATTAGTCTACGTTACTCCCCGGGCATATTTATGCGAAGACCAACACCCTCAATGTAAAATTATGTTTAGTCTCACTTGGCTGTCACTGATGACAATACACTGATTATGTCAAGGTGGCATAATTGGTCTGGATACAGAGTTGTCCTATGAAGACTCCAGCAGAGAAAATTCTGTATAACACTAAACATTGCAAACAAACTACAGTAAAACGTCTCTATCTGACCATATCCACAGATCGACCACTCCCCTATACCGATCTCTTTATTTGGGTCCCACCAATACCATTGTAACCATATTCTAACTCCCTAAAGCGAACACCTCCCTAAATAGACCACTTAATGTCGGTCCTAAGGTCGGTCGATTTAGAGAGGTTTTATTGAATCCCATTTTTCATTTTATTTAAAAGACTACAAATTAGAAGTCCGTACACAGCAGCGTTCCTGAACTTGGCGACGTCCTTCTGCAGTTTGACAACCTCTGCTTCCAGCTTCTGGTTTTGGGTGTACACGTCGGGCACGGTCCCCACCTCCTCCGGGGATAGTAGGCACTTCTGGGCAAGCTCGTACCTGTAAGGAACAGCACCTGTAGTACCCGCACAAACAAATGTCGCACAAGGAGTTGTAAGAGGAAAACTTCAGGGGCGAGATCTGGTTTCTTCCGTTCTAACACCAGTAAGAGCGATAATGATGACGATGATGGTATAAATATGGATGCAATTCCAGATCATCATGAATCAGCTATGATGATCATCATGATATTTCATAGATGATGATTCATGCTGATGATGATCATCATTCATCTAGGATGCTGAATCATGATATGATATTGATTCATCATACGAAACTGAATCACTATATGATAGCACCATTGTGATGACTGCTGATAATGAATATAGCGATGACTATGGTAGTAGTAATAACAATAGGAAAAGCTCTGGAGGGCCTGGCCTACGTACCACTCGGTCTGGAAGCAGTCCAGGGTGCGGCTCATGTTCATTTTGACGAGGAAGTTCCTGACGAAGTCGTCCACCACCTCCGGATGCTGGGTGAGCACGGAGCGAGGAGTCGGCACCTCCTTCTTAGTCTGACAGAGAAACAAAGGCAAGCTCACTTCACTACACGATACTGCACCATTGTACTTCCAAAGAGAAAAAAACAACTAATCCATAACCACATTTTACTTTAAAAAACACAAAAAAACTAACTCTATTATGAAAAAATCATTTAAATATAAAAAGAATTTTGTAAGTTACATTTTGCATCTAAGCCTGATGATTTTCTCCCCTCAACTGTGCAAATATAAATATGAATATTAATACATTAAAAGAGTTAATCCTATCATTTGAATTAAATCAATTGTGTCATTTATATTAGACCTCATATGAGGAAATAGTTTTAATCTAAAGCAATGTAAGACCCATTACCACCACTGAATAACTACATCTTCAAACAGCAATGCACTCAGTATAAACCACTATACATGCACAACATGCACTATTTAAAGACTAACTGGTATTAAAACCAAATCTAAATGATATACAAACAAGCATATGATTTAGCCACTAGTGTACATTACTGCACAAACTAGCTTGATGCAAATTACCTTGCACTATGTTGAGTACCTCTGCTGTACACTATGCAACATAGGTTGCTCCCCCACTTTCTTTTTTTATGTTCAGAATGGGTTGTGCTGCACACAATGCAACACATTCCACTTCCACTATGTACAGATCAAATGCGATCACTCCAACGGCTGGAAGACCAGTGCCCCGGCGCTGACAAAATATGTATTCAGACGAATAAAATGTATACCAAAAAAAAAAAAAAAGTATTACTTACTTTGCCAGTTTAAATTTGCATGTAAACAACGAACCTGTATTTACTAATATATACCATTACTCGTGCTAGGAGTACTTACACTTGCCAATTCATCCTGACTTGTTTCCTGGATGGTTCTTACTGCAGCATCCAAATCCTCATCCAACTCTGAGAAACGAAATGGTGATTGGAAGTATTTAATTTCATTAGCATGGTGAATCAAAAGATTTGTGATAGCTTATCCCAAACGCACAATGTGAGGAATCAAACATAAAAATAGCTGAATATGTGTATATTCAATTCTTTATTTCAGACTCAGCATTATGGTAGTTACATAATTTGGTCTATAGTAGGTAGATATAAAAATAAATGTGAATAACATAGAAGTTGTAGTATTGATACTATTACTTATCAAAATGTTGGTCTACATACAGTAGTTTGTACCAATGCCTCCATATGGCAGATGTAAATCTGAGATCACTCTCTCCTATTTTCACAAGTTCCTGTATTATAGCATATTCTGATTCGTCAAGTTTGAATATTAGATTCCTGATAACATCAATATTGGCAAATAGCTGACTAGCACTGTGATACCTAGGTAGACGGAGTAATAACATCATAATGTCATTATATATGCTACATTCAGTTATCTAATTCTATACATTCTATAGTTCCACCATATCTGGGCAGTATACAAGGGAGTACAGAAAGTCCTAAATAAATTTACCTTGACATCAGCTGTACACATATGAAATTTATTGATGAGCATATTTCCCTGAGCATATAAATTACGACATAGTCTATTAATATCCATGTCATCTCTAAAGTCATCAGTCATAGAGTGTCCTAAGTACTTGACTTCAGTTTGTTTGTTTGTTGTTGGTTTACGTCCTAGCAACATCTAAGGTCATATCAGGACGAGTACCGACTTGTGACAGTGCGCACCCATGGCAACTTTATAGTGCTGCCCCACTGGAATACCAGGCCGCCAGCACCATGACCTGATATCCCACTCAGTCACATTATCCTGACACTTACGACATAGTCTATTAATATCCATGTCATCTCTAAAGTCATCAGTCATAGAGTGTCCTAAGTACTTGACTTCAGTTTGTTTGTTTGTTGTTGGTTTACGTCCTAGCAACATCTAAGGTCATATCAGGAGGAGTACCGACTTGTGACAGTGCGCACCCATGGCGACTTTATAGTGCTGCCCCATTGGAATACCAGGCCACCAGCACCATGACCTGATATCCCACTCAGTCACATTATCCTGACACTGAGCCAACCCATCCTTGTCCTATCCTAATAATGCCGAGCGCCAGGCTAGGAAGGTACAAGTATCAATTTTAAAGTCATTGGTTTGACTCGACCAGGGTTCGAATCCATGACCCCACGATCTACCAACACGGGAGACGGACGCTCTAACTCATTCGCTGGTCCCTTGACTTCAGTAGATTGACAGGGGAGCACCAGTTAAAACAAAATCAGGAAATACAGTATCCTTATCATGTTTTCACCGAATGATCATTACCATACTTTTAATAGCATTGTATTTGATATCAGTTTCTATGCCATATCCAGAGCATATATTAAGTAACATTTGCAGTCCACTACTATATGGCGAGAATATTACCAAGTCATCGGCCGCACATACATAAATCTACATGCATTCGTATATATGGGGGTAGGGAGGTCCTCCGCTGCAACCAGAAATGGTTGTAAGGAAGGGATCTTCAGTACTAAGAGGGAGACTGGAGAAGGAAAGATTACCATAGAAGGACACACCAGGTTATCACACTTATACAGTATACCAGTAAATGAGATATGAATACTACAAACCGTGAACTGACTGTACTCACAGCTAGCTATATGTGTAATCATGTAAATCTTTACACTCTTTATATCACCAGACTAATACCGCTCACGTGTTAATACATAACAGCTATATCATGCCTCTGAACTTGTGTTCTGGGGAGCTTTTCCCTTTGTGTATTACAGTTTTACACCAAAGAGACAATGAAAGCAGAGCGGCTGTCCTCAGAATAAACTATATGAAACAGAAGTTGTGCTCCATCATAGTAAGTCTCGTCAAATAATCTATTTCACTTAAGGCTAAGACTCAATAAGAGTCCGTTGGGTATCCATTACCCATGGAGTTTTTCGTGGGATCTGTCTTGACCCATAAACTCCATTAACGAATTGTAGCTTCTTTTTATATTTATTCTGGTAACTACATTTCTGCAGGACTTTTATTCGGGTAATGATCCCAGTGGTCTCCCCAGTATTCAGGAAAGGGGTGGCGGGATCGACTGGTAGGAAAGGGATGGTGGGAATGTGTAGAGCTGGTGGAAATGCATAGGCAGTATGTGTAAGTTACTGCCAACGGATGGCAGACTTACTGGATAAATCAACTTCCGCTGCCAACAGATGGCAGGCCCACCATCTTTTATGCCATGTAGCGAGACCCCTACATTCCTGAGGAAACATATTTGCACTATTTTAAGCATAGCTGTATTGAGTAAGACTGGCGAACTTGCATTACGTTTATTACATTCCTAGGAGCCCTCCACCCTGCTGGAAGAAAGAGTATAGGAAGAAGATGGGTGGGTGGGTGGAGAAAAAGGGTAGAGAGCTGGAAGGCGGCAGGAGGGCGAGTGCCTGAGGGAGGCCGGCGGGCGACCTTATAAGGGGAGGGCACGGGCGACAGCGGGTGAGGTGTGAATGCTGCCGGCCCGGGGGAGGGCGAGAGGTGGCGAGCAGCGGGCGTCGGGTGAGGCGCGAGTGCTGCGCGGCAGGGGGGGCGGGGGAAGGAGGCGGCGGGCGGCGGCGTCGGCCGAGGTGCGAAGCAGCGCAAGCAGCGCGACAGCGCGGGGCGGGGGAGGGTCTCTTCCTCTCCTCGCATCAAACGTAATGCTACGCATTACGACCGATGCGCGAAAAGGAAGAAGGCAAGGCGGGGGTGGAAGTAAGGCGTTTATTTACGCCTCAAACAAACAGAGCATAGAGAGGGAGAGGCTCAGGAGGAGCAGGTAAAGAACTCATAAGGAGCAATGTAAGGTAAATCAATACATGGAGATAAGGTAGAAGGGGCTCATGAGGAGCAGTGTAATGAGGAGCAATGTAAAGAACTCATAAGGAGCAAATGTAAGGTAAATCAATAAATGGAGATAAGGTAGAAAGGGCTCATGAGGAGCAATGTACAGGTGAATGAAGGTTATAGTTGAGTGTCAGTAGATGAGGGAGGGGGTGCCGAGGAGCCCTCCACCAAAAAAGGCGGAGAGGGCTCGCGGCACGCCCGAGGGGGGTCGACAGGGCGGAGCATGTGGAGTGGGCCGGTATAGAGGCGGACCGCGTCAGGGGTCAGGTTCCCTCGGGGGGCGGCGAGTGTCCGGGGCCTGCGTCGACATGGAGCGGGCGGCCAAAAGGGAAGAGGCCCGCTCCTTGGCGGGATCCGGTGAGGAGGTCCGACGAGGGTCGAGCAGGGGGGCAGCGAAGTCCTCAGGGCTGGGTGGGGTGGTGGTCGGGGTCTGGGCGGGTGGGTTGTTGAAGGCGGTGTCGTGAGGGTCGGCGGCAGAGGGTTCCTCGTGAGGCTGGGCTGGGATGTGGTCCGAGGCGTGAGGCCTGAGGTGATGATCCCCGGCTGGGACTGGGCGGCGCTGCGATCGGTAGTCGCTGGGAGGTTGTCGATGGAGGTCGCGGGGCTGTCGGCAGTGGTGAGGGTGAGGCGCCGGGAAGGGCCCCCCGGGCCGGCCGGGGGGAGGCCGGCGGATCAAAAATCCGCCGAGGCGGGGGGGGGTCTGGCGCTCACGGGCTTGTTTGGTCATGCATCCGGCCTCGCAGTGCATAGTCAGTATGCGCCTCACGTTTGCGCAGTAGGCGCATATGTGACGGCGCCTGTCCCCCGCCTCGCCGTGGGCCTCTCCGACAGGGGCCCGATCGCACGAGGCGGGGTCGCGGTTCCAGGCCGGGCAGGGGGCCCCGTGGGTGTGCCTATCGTAGGCGGTGCGGGCGTCGACGTGGGCTCGGGGCAGGTGTGTGCCTCGGGGAGGGTCGTCACCTCGGGGGACCGCTGCTGCTGGGGCGGCCTGAGGGGCGGGGAGGGTGAGGGTCTGGACCCTCAGGAGGTCGAGGGCGACCGGGTCGTGCCACCCCTGGGGGAGCCTCCCGTCCGCTATCCATGTGAACACCGTCTCGGAGTAGCGGCGGACGGTGGGCCAGGGGTAGAGGAGGACGTCCCTGAGCACGGTGAGGTGATGGTGGTGTAGGCCCTGGAAGGAGTGGGCCGGGAAGTCGGGGTGGTCGATCAGGGTGAGAAGGGCGAGGCTATATTCGTCCTTGGTTGCCTCCCCCCTCTTCACCGACTTCCTCTCAGGCCCCCTCTCTACCAGGTCCGATGGGAAGATATACTCGACCGGGATCCCTCGCCGCCTGACCGAGTGCCGCGCCTCGGCGGAGGCAAGTATTTCCCGGACGGCGTCGGCCGCGGACGCCGGGGTGTGGTGCGTCGGCTCCTCGTGGTAGGCCGGCGACGGGGGAGCTGGGGCCTGGGTCCCGAGGTGATGGTAGCGCTCATACTGGGGGTGGGCGGCCCCCGGCAGGGGCGCCGGAGGCGGCGGCGGGGGCCGGGCCCCGGCCGGAGCGCGCGCCCGAGGTGGACGGGCGGTGGCGGCAGTGTCGGCGGCTTGGCGTCTGGGCGCAGGGGAGGTCGCCTCGGGGGCGGGCGGAGCCCCTCCGGCCTCCAGGCCGTCGATCCGAGCGTGGAGATCGGCGGTAGTCTGACGCTGCTCGAGTCGGAGACGCTGGAGCGCCTCAAGTATGGCCGCGGTCTCGGCGCCCGAGGTGGGGTCCGAGGGCGACGCCGGGGCGGAGGCCCGGGACTCGTCCCGCCGCGGGGTTGAAGCCGGCCCCGGGGTGCCGCGGGCGGCCGCCCGGGAGCCCTTACGTCCGTTCCCTTTTCCCCGAGGCATGGTGTAGCAGCGGTCCGAGGTGGAGGTAGGCCCAAAGAAAAAGGGTAGAGAGCTGGAAGGCGGCAGGAGGGCGAGTGCCTGAGGGAGGCCGGCGGGCGACCTTATAAGGGGAAGGGCACGGGCGACAGCGGGTGAGGTGTGAATGCTGCCGGCCCGGGGGAGGGCGAGAGGTGGCGAGCAGCGGGCGTCGGGTGAGGCGCGAGTGCTGCGCGGCAGGGGGGCGGGGGGAGGAGGCGGCGGGCGGCGGCGTCGGCCGAGGTGCGAAAGCAGCGCGACAGCGCGGGGCGGGGGAGGGTCTCTTCCTCTCCTCGCATCAAACGTAATGCTACGCATTACGACCTTACATTCCTATCGGACAGCGTGGCCGAATCGGTAGAGCGCAGGCTTCCCGTGCGGAAGGTCGGGAGTTCAAATCCTATCAATGTCAAACCCATGACTTATAAACATTGATACTTGTCACTACCTAGCCTGGTGCTCGGCATTAATAGGATAGTACAAGGATTGATTAGGCTAGTATCAAGATAATGTGACTTGTGTGGGATATCGGGTCATGGTGTCAGCGGCCTGGTCTCCCAGTGGGGCAGTACTATAAAGTTGCCATGAATGCACACTGTCACAAGTCATTACCTATTCTGACATGATCTTAAATGTTATTAGGTCATAAAACAACAACACACTATTACATTCCTTACCGACACTGACGAAGTCGTCATCTACGGGGACTTCCTCGTAGGCGAAATCCGAGTCGAAATCATCTGGAATTTGTTCCTCTGTGACTGGTTAAGGTAACAAGCTCGTCACCACGTACATGCTTATAGACACGTAGAACAGTGACACCTGGGAATGGCCTGGTTGGCAAAATGATGCTATTTTGGATAGAAATCAGTGAAGCAATATTTCAATTGGATTGATCATTTTCATCGTGTTAGCTATTGTCAGTCTGTAGTGATTAATTTGGGAGTACAGGCAAAGGATCACCCCAAAGGGGGATGTTGACCAAACCACCCTACCATATTCAAATATGATCAACACGATCAGAACAACTTTGAAAAATGACTGACGTCCCCACTGTAACTTATGTGTAAAACATAAAAAGAACCACATGTACAGTTTAATACTCATTTTACCCAGTGGTGGATTTAACTATCACCCAGGCCCCAATGTTGAGCTACCCTGACCCCTAGGTTGGGCAATTAGTATTAATTCACGTAATTAAACTTTTTTTATGCATTCAGCACGTGGGTCCTCCCTTCCGTCCAGGCCCCTAGCCTTCCGCCTACTCAGCCTAATCCGCCACTGATATTGATTTTCCTACTTTCATTTCCACATACATTAACAATCCCATCTAAACATTCAAAATAAATTAAATTCTCTAGGTGTTTTCAAAAGATTACCAGGGGGCATCGCTTGTGATTTTCAGATAGTACTAGGGTGGCCTTTTCCAAAAAAGGACAGCCACTATGTATAAATGGATATGCACTTGTATTTCATAATAACCAAAATGACAAATAATAGTACTTCAAAAGTTAACTATTATAACCTTAAGCCGTGTTCACACACGGGCGTTAAGTCGCCTCAACTAGTTCGCCTCATCTAAGTCGCCTCACATTCGCCGTGTGGACACTACGCTGAGGCGACTTAAGGCTAAGTCGCCTCATCTAATTCGCTTCAAGTAAACAACGTCGTGAGGTAGGTTATATGAAGCGAACTAGCTTAAGTCGGCCCATAGTGCCTGTGTGGACGGTAGCGGATTAGATGAGGCGGATTAAGGACGTCACAGTCGAGACCTGAGTTTGTTGACTTTTCGGTAAATTTGGTCTATGAACCTGCTAGAGGTGCACAGATATTTTTTTCATGATATATTTTAAGGTTTTCACTGCCCAGCAGAAGTTTTGACCGTTCCAAACCAATACAATTCAGTCCATACATATCTAGGTCGAACCCACACTATCTCGTGCCGACGTCGACTAACCGAAACTGGTGCTGGTTAATTTAGACTTGCTCATGCGCAGATATCGATTTCCACCTTAATCCGCTCCGTGTGTGGACACGACACTAGTTCTCCTCATCTAGTTTGCCTTATCTAGTTCGGCCTAAAGTTGTGGGTGTGAACACAGCTTATGTCTATAGTTACTATAGACAGTCTTAAGGAAGCCTACACATTCACCCTAAGTCAAACATGTTTTATGATGAGTTGAAGTGTATAAAAAGAGTGTTCAAAAGCAGGAAAGTCCTTCCTAAAGCAGGACGTCAGTCCACCCTAGGTGGTACACAGACCTTTTCGGTGATGGAATAAAACACTATAATTATAAAGCATCATATATTTTAATATAAAAAAACATATTTATAATCACTCAGCCTCAGCTCAGTCAGGTGGCACGCAGCCGCGTACCTGCATATGGAACCTAGACCCCGTTCATCTGTTTGACAAGATCCAGCAGCTAATTGAAGATCACACTTGTTGTGCGAGATTTGTCCTCTCCTCTTAACATTGTCCAGCATTCAAAAGATGAAATAGGAACTAGTACAGTAGAGAGCTACATTGCACAGTGGTGTGACTACACTCAGCACTGACAGTGACACTGTACACGTTCCTTTACTTAGTACTTACCATACACTGATACAGCCAGACGTCGAGCTGTCAGTTCCACTTACTCTAAGTGTTTTATGAACATAATATACGATTTACCAACCGGTCGTCTGCATTGCAATGTAAAGTTAGCATTGACTAAGATATATCTCACCATATGTATACTATAACGTCAAATTAGATAGCACAAAAAGGATACTTTCGAGATAATAGCGGTCCGTGTTCACCTCAGTATCCATGCTTGTTGATATTTGGGGTTGCTAGGTGAATGCGCATGCCCAGAAGAGCGACTGCTTTCTCGCCGGAGCAGGTGCCCGCACACTGCTTGTGCCTCTGGACTCACTGGTTTGGGTGTGTTAGTGTAGATGGCGCTGGAGAGCAGGGACCTTTCATGAGCCATTTCTCTCGTTATACACTTGGTGGCAGCACCCGTTCCCAGTCCAAGTCGGCCATCATGGTTGGATAGAAGGGTGTAGGTGTCTGTGTGTTGGTGATGTATGTGTGTGGTGGGGGTGATGGTGTGAGGTGGGGGTTTAGGGATGTGGTGTGGGTGTAGATATGTATGTGATGGGGGTGAATGTGTGTGTTGGGTGTGTGTGGTGGGGGTGTAGGTGTGTGGTGAGGATTTAGGGGTGTGGTGGGGGTGTAGGTGTGTGGTGGGGGTTTAGGGATGTGGTGGGGGTGTAGGTGTGTGGTAGTGTAGGTGTGTGGTGGTGGTGTGTGGTAGGGGTGTAGGTGTGTGTGGTGAGGGTGTAGGTGTATGTGTGGTGAGGGTGTAGGTGTGTGGTGAGGGTGTAGGTGTGTGTGGTGGTGTAGGTGTGGTGTGTGTGTGGTGGGGGTGTAAGTGTGCGGTTGGGGTTTAGGTGTGTGGTGGGGGTTTAGTTGTGTGGTGGGAGGTAAGGGGTACTGAGGGTATAGGTGTGTGTCATGGGGTGTAGGGGGTATATGTGTGTGTGGTGGGGGTTTAGGGCTGTGGTGGGGGAGTAGGGTTGTGGTGGGGGTTTAGGGATGCTATAGATTGTGAGGTGCCGCTCTGCAAGACACCCCTACACCTCCACCACAAACGATATACACCCCCACCACACACACCTACACCCCCACCACATCCCTACACCCCCACCACATCCGTAAGCCCCACCACACCCATACACCCCACCACACCCACTCACCTCACACCTCCACCACACACACCAATATCCTCACCACACCCCTACACCTCCACAACACACCCACCACACAAACATACACCCCCACCACCTACCCACCATACACACCTATACCCCAACCACACCCACCACACCCACTAACTACATATCCCCTCACCCCCACAACACACACCTAAATCCACACACACCCCACCACACACACCAAAATCTTCACCACACCCCTACACCTCCACTACACACCGACCACACACCCACCATACACACCTACATCCCTCAACCCCCACTACACCATCTCAGCCCCCTCTTATTTACACACACTTGATAGTAGAAGGAACTGCTTCTATCCAACCAAAGCATTACAGAGAACGTCATGGTGCGCCATTTGATGTGTATGTGCATGGACATTTTTAGTGGAAGTTTTAGTTTTTAGGCTAATGTTATCCAGAGGTAACAGCTTGACATTGACTGAAAGTGTGTAGGGGGCCTACATTACATCAAAGTGTTACCCCTTCCTAGAGTAGAGGTGAATAGCCCCTATACTGATGGGTTGTTCAGCAGCCCTGTCTCAAGGATGCAGGGATAATCCAGAATATTATATCCATAATATGAATAAGCAATGCTTAGGACCGGTAAATGGGCCCAAAGTGTTACATAAAGGGTAAACAAAATGAATATTGTGCATTTGCCTCCCCCCCCGCCCCCCCTCCTCCCCCTCTGAGTAGCCAACTCTTATCCATACGTATACTAGTAATGTGAAGGAAAATATAGTTGAGGTTACCATCTTGTCAGAATAACCTAAATTAATTTAGTACCAGCCCCAAGTGTGGATGTAACATATGATTTATTAATAACAACAATTATTTAAGAAAATGTATTGCATGAAACAATTAATGTTCATGCTGTGAGCCCCTAAATACACAACTGCACTAGAAAGAAATCTCTACAGGGAAATTATCTTTTCCCCAAATTTGAGTTGTCGACATAACACAATAGAAGAGGACACCAAAAATAATAAAGGACTTCAACTTCTTTTTTTTTCATTCAGCTTTATAGGAAAATGATATTACTAGTCATGGTACTATGGAATAGGCTTACATATGCAATGGTAGCAAATATTTTAATTCAAACAAATCTGCCCCTACTTTATCATACGGTTGACAGGCTATTGGGTGGTTTATCAACGGCTCATTATGCAAACTTTTCCGGTTGTTTTGGTAAGTGTCACACCGACTGACCTTTTCCTCAATTTGTTTGTTTATGTTAGGCCCAGAACATGCAGTCTCGCACCAGCTGCTTGGATTTAGTTACGCCCAAGTGTGTTTCGTGTAACGCCTCAATCATTTCAGCGCGGAGACCTGGAGGTACCACCACCTGATTGCCTTTCATGACTAGATTGTTTTCTACCGTTAACTCGTCTTTGTGTGGGATGTACTGTCTGAGACACGGCGGGGTCTGTATGCGTGTAGTGTCCCACCCATCCTCAATGTGTGTGATCAACATGGACATGGATACATCTTTTTCAAATTCTCTGACAATTTTACTTAACAAACTTGACGATTGCATGTCCACTGTGGCAAGCCTGAACGTGTCATCGAACAGGGTATCCTGACCTACACTAGCACTATGTGCTCTGGACAACGTGTCAGCTGTTCAGCCTGCGCGCTGGGACTGTCGTCCGGCCTGGAAATGTTTGTCGGCACGGCACAGCGCACCTTGTCGACACGCGCCAACAAGTTCAATGCCACACAAGCCTGTTTCCCCAAAATAGGCTGACAGTTCTGTACCTCTTGGAACCTGAAGTTCTTGCCGTTAATGTCTACCAATGCCTCACCGTCAGGAGTGATCCGATGTCCCGAGAACGTCACCAACGAACACCTGGTGTTCGCCAGCTGTCCCGGAGCGACTCTGTCAAAGACTTTCCTTGGAAGCATGTTTGCCTCCGACCCGGTGTCGAGCTTGAACTTCACCAGACGACCGTTCACCCGGACGGTCGCGTACCACAACTCGGCATCTTGCTCGGCACCACAGTCAACGGCACCGACCAACAGATCCGTTGTCAAAGCATTGACCTCCGCTGGATCCGGGACTTGCTCAGCATTGTGAGGGTCGGGCTCTTCGACGGCCAATTCGTTGACCCTGCCCAGTCTGCTCCGGCAGACCTTACCGAAGTGCCCGATCTTCTTACAGGCTATGCATGCTTTGCCTTTCGCTGGGCAGACTCCCCGGCGGTGTTTGTATCCGCAGTTTTGACAGCGGATCTTGAACTCTCCTGCACCGGCACCGCCAGAATTCCAAGATGGCGATTTCCAAGAT
This sequence comes from Branchipolynoe longqiensis, assembly GCA_030323885.1. Classification (NCBI taxonomy): domain Eukaryota; kingdom Metazoa; phylum Annelida; class Polychaeta; order Phyllodocida; family Polynoidae; genus Branchipolynoe; species Branchipolynoe longqiensis. Next base: position 31,292,873 of record CM059199.1, read on the forward strand.
GGCGTCGCTGAAGACCGGACCGCCGGTGCACCGGTACGCGCAGTAGCATAGTTCATAAGAAAATCAATTTCCTTGACTTCACCATCTGATTTCTTGTCCTCCAACTGATCAGAACTGAACTCTCTGAGTTTGCACATGTTGATGCACTTTTCTAACGTCAAATCTGCCGTTTGTAGCAGTTTGTTTCTCAAATTTGTGTTCTTTACGCCAGCCACCAGCCGATCGCCCAACAGCGACTCCTCCACCGTTCCATACTCACAGTCTTTCACTCTGTCTCTTAAAGCAGTAACATACGTAGACATATTCTCAGTAACTTGATTATGAGAATTGAAACGGTAGCATGTAATTATTAAGTTGCTTTTACCGGTACAATAGGTCTGAAATGCATCTGTGAGCGGTCCGATCTTGTCTCGATCAGCGAGCGCGATGGACATCTTGGCAAATACCTTTTGTGCTTCCTCGCCGGCGACATGAAGGAAGATGCAGCATTGCACTCGTTCTGCCTTCGTTACTACACCTACAGCAATGGCATATATATCATATGCTCTGATCCATGTTTTCCAGTTCAATCGTGCATTGTTGCTGAGGACGAGCTGTCCTGGCGGCCTGAGACCCGGCAGTGTGTTAGCGGGGGGCATTCTTCCTCATCTGATGCCATGTGAAAGTACAACGTCTGAACACTTTGACCTCTGGATACTGAATGCTTTATTCCCATCCAGGGCTCACTGAACCGCAAGCTAAACTTTCCATGACGTCATCTCATTTACATACTCCTTTGTCTCACGCAATGTGTGGAAACATTATGCATCTCATTAGCATATATTACACCGCTGGTTACCCTAGCTGGTCACTCACCTGCCTCACACAGTCGGGTATTTATCTCTATACACTACAATACATTACATTCCCCTTCCTTAAGTTTGTATTTATATGATGCGGTTCGAGGTTATTGTATGTTGTAGATACGAAATGGTATAACAGTATATTTGTCGGTTAACAGTATCAAAAGAACAAATTTCTTTTTTTTTAAATTACATTTTGTGTGTGTTATAAGTATGCGCTATAACATACTTCTGTCATAATATTAGTACAATAAAGGTTGATAATTTGTACTCACATTTTTCGAATTTCAGTTTTCATTAACTTGATGTTCTACGTTTATCATATGATGTTCATTATTTAATACCTCCACCTCGTTGTCTATCTGAATCATCTTGAACATTTGATCTCATTATCTCGGTACTTAGGTTTCTAGCACAAGTCGTATACAACGTGATAAAGGCCCTGTCACATTACGGCGTATGGCGGGAGCGTATTGAAAACCTACGTAGGTCCTGCGCGTGCCGGCCTATGATGACATTTGGTGACCTTTCGGGTGGTTTTGAGCGTTTGTGGAACCTACGAGGAGCGTACGAGGAGCGTATGAGGAGCGTATGGGAGCGTATGGGAGCGTGCTGTGACATTTTTTGACAGTATGGGCCATATGCCCTCATAGGTCGGTTTTTTTTGAGCATGCACAAAAAAATTTGGACGGACGGATTTATGAAAGCGTATGGCGGCGTATGCCTCATACGCTTCACATACGCCGCATCTGGCGGCATCTGGCAGCGTATGAGTAGCGTATGAGTAGCGTATGCGTAGCGTATGAGTAGCGTATACGGCGTATGCCGACGTATATGACGTAACGCGCTTACGCCGCCATACGCTCCCGCAAAAAACCCTAATGTGACAGCCCCTTTAAGGAGGAAATAAGGATTTGATACTTCTAAAGCCTGTAGGCCATAGATACTTTTTTTTTTGTAAGCGATACATATTCTTTGTCTTAAAACAATCTTATCTCATTGCATTTACAGTTCTGTCTTTCATAATCATTTCTTTTTCAAACCCGCCACTGTTTGCTTACATTATACATTTTTAATTCGACATAGCATATGAAATTTTAACAACTCTCGTGTTTTACCTTAACACAATTTATCAACGCACATGTTTGTTTTAATCTAGTCTTTTTGTTGTTGTTGTATTTGTATGGTTTATGTTCTATATAGGTGTTTTATATTTGTGTTTCATCTCGTCGATTCCTAATCGGGTGACATATTTTGTTTCGGGTTTGCCTATCGATGTAGTTTGTGCGTCTTGTTTTATTATCGTGTTCCGTGTGGGTGGTTGTGTTAAGGTGCGTGTGTAGTCATTTCTTGTTTTGTATATGTGTATTCGGTTTCGTTTCAGTGTTTTTTTCTGTGTGTTTTGTATCTCGTAATTTTGTGTCTGTGTGGTGCTTGTTTTTGTTATTCTTCCTTTTGCCCAACTGCCTGCGTGCGTCATGTATTGAACAGGGTCATCCACTTTTAGTGGTGTGTGTTGTTTACCTGCGTGTCTGTCGAAGTATTTCTTTTGTTTTAGCTGCACTGTTAAACATTGTTCTTGTGTAGGGTGTTGTGCAGTTCTTGTGGGGATTTTTGACTGCAGACATCTACTCATCAACAATTGCATTGGTGACGCTTCTAACCCAGTTAGTATGGTGCTCCTGTAATTTAACAGTGACAGGTTGTAGTCTTTCTTCTCTCTGATTGCTTCTTAATCATTCGCTTCACTCTTTGTACATGTCGTTCTATCTGTCCGTTACTTTGTGGTAAGTGAGGGCTCGTGAATATGGCTTTGAATTTGTAATCATGGGAGAATTAAAAATATTATGAGCTTGAGAACTAAGGACCATTGTCTGAGGCTATGACTAGTGGTATTCCGTGTCTACCGAATACTTGTTTTAGTGTGTGTATGATTGCTGTACTTCTCGTAGATGTTAGTTCGACGACTTTGGGGAATTTCGAATAGTAGTCGACCGCTAACAAGAAGACTTTGCCATCTATTTTAAAAAGGTCTGTGCCAATCTTTTGGTAGGGCATTAATGGAATTTGATGTGGTTGCATCGGCTCTTTGTGTTGAGTGTTGCAAAATTGCTGGCATAATGAGCATCGAGATATCATGTCCTCGAGCTGTTTTTGCATGTCTGGCCAAAGCACTAGATCCCTGGCTAACTGTGTACTTTTTGTCACCCCCATGTGTGTTTCGTGTAATCTCGTTAACATATCTATCTGTCTGCATCGTTGGTGGGACAATGGGTTTCCTTTCAAGAGTAACCCATTGTCTACAGTGATTTCTGCCCTGCCGGTGAAGAATGGTTTAGTGCAGTTAACTACCTTGTTGTTTTGGTGGGACCACCCGGTTACAGTGTAGTTCATTACCTCTACCAATGTTGGATCGCTGAGTGTTTGTTTGTGTATTTGGTCCAGCATATTGTCTACCAGTTCGATGGATGCGATGTTCCTGTCGCGGTCGAACAGGTCGTTGGGCTCTACGGATGTGCTGTGGTCTCTGGACAAGGCATCTGCAATTAACATGTCGCTACCCTTTATGTATGTTACATTTATGTTGTAATTTAACAAGCGCATCTGCATGCGCTGCATACGAGCGGAGAGTTGGTATAAGGGTTTGTCTAGGATAGCTACCAGGGGTTTGTGGTCAGTTTGTAGCATTACTTTTTTCCCGAATATATAATTATGGAACTTTGCACACCCAAAACAGATCACCAAGAGTTCTTTCTCTATATCCACATAGCTGGTCTGGGTACTATCTAGTGATTTTGAGCTAAAGTGATTGTTCTGTTTTCTTGTATAAGTGCAGCGCCTAACCCAGATTTCGAAGCATTGACCTGCAGAGTGATCTCTTTGTTTCCATTGTAGAACCTCAAAAGTGGTGCTGTCGTTAGTAACAATTTTAACTTGTCAAATGCGGATTGTTGTTTGGGACCCCAGTGCCATGCAACTTCTTTGTTTATCAGGATTCGCAGTGGCTTGCTGATATTAGCTAAGTTAGGGATAAACTTACTTACATAGCCTATCATGCCAAGGAAATGTTGTACTGATGCTGTTTTCTAGTGTCGGTAGGTCGTTTATCGCCTACACTCTTTCTTTACTTGGTCTAAGGTCCTCGCCTGTTATTATGTGGTCTACGTAATTCACTTCCGATTGGCATATTTTAGACTTCTCGGGATTAAATTTGAGATTTACTTCTCGCGCTCTGTCTAGTACACTCTTTAGGTTTTTGTTATGTTCAGCAATAGTATTGCCATAAATGAGGATGTCGTCAGTTATGACATTTACACTTTTTAGATCACCTAGTATCGTGTTCATCTGGTAGATAAAGATGTCGTCAGCAGTTTTTATACTGAAGAGTAATCTGGTGTACCTGAACCTACCCATGAACGTACACAATTTGCAATTTTTCTAGGTCAGACTCCTACAGTACACAATTTGCAACTTTCCTCATCTAGTTCTACTTGCCAGTAGCCACTGTTGGCATCAAGGACTGAAAGGTACCTGGAATATCTAATTTGGAAACAACTTCTTCGATCGTACATGTTTGGTACGGTCTTCGTCTAATCGCTTTAATTAGCTTTGTTGGATCTAAACAAATTCTGATCTTATTAGCGCATCAGATGTCCGCATATGAACACCATTGCTTCGCTATGTGGTTGGAGTCAATCTCCAGAGTAAGTCATAAGCTGCATCACGGTGCGTTGAGCTTCCTATTGGCCAGTTTGACGAATATCTTCATTGGCAGTATGTTGGCCTCTGACCCTATGTCCAATTTAAAGCGTATTTGTGTTCGGTCAATGTTTATGTTTGTGTACCAGAGGTCAGATGATGTCGCTCCCTTGGACGTTATGGCACCCACGTATAGCTCGCCGTCAATTGGCTCTACTGAAGGTGGGTGTAGCCATCTCTCTCGCATGTTGCTCTCATCAATTTCAATGTCGTCAATGGGTGTCAATGTTTGTCATTTGCTACAGCAAACTTTGATGAAATGACTAGTTTTACCACACCCTGCACAGGTTTTGCCTTTGGCAGGGCACTGACCTATGTGGTGTGTGTATCTGCACCAGCCGCAGGGTGCCTGCGCTGTCACGCTTGACTGGTTTCGTCTAGTCCATGGCTGCAGTTGCCTGACCACTGGTGATGCATGGTTGTTGGCATCTGTCAATGGCGTCCACTGACAGGTGACGCCATTGTAATTTATTACAATGGCGTCACCTGTCAGTGACGCCATTGTTATCTATTTTAAAAAGGTCCAGCAATTTCATGGGACCTTTGTTTCCATTGTAGAACAATGATCGCACTCTGCACTTACGTCCACAATGTCCGTCCGTAAGCCTGACATCAGAAAATGTCCATCAATATCAACAAATGTTCGAACAGCTGAAAACAACTTAACCTACATGCACATCCTATACGTGTACACCCTAGAGCAACACTGACCTACTACAGGTCTAACCTGCTCGCCGGCCTTATCAGCCGACCTGTCCTACTCAGATTAGCCGCACTGTTTACATTCGGCACTGACACTGACCCAGTTCTCATCTGCACGACGGGTTCAAGTCACCCCCCCACAGGCGCTCTGATAATCTGAACCCGGTTACGATACAACATGTTACCTGACTCGTTCAAAATTTGATATTCTCTCCCAGAAACACCTGTTCGCCCCAAAATTACCCCTTTCTTCCATTCCCCAGCATGATTTTTGTACTTTATATTCTCCCCGACTTTCATAGTCTTATGCGGCTTACCACACTTCCGGTCATGAAACACTTTCTGACTTCGTTGCCGTTTAGCTATCTGCCTTTCCTTTGGATTTTGCGTTTCGGGCACCAAAATTTCCTCCGCCATAGGCAACCTACCCCTCAACCGTCTACTCATAAGCAGCTGAGCGGGAGACGCATTCAGAACGGGCAATGGAGTATTACGATAATTCAACAACGCTAACTGAAAATCCGACCCAGTTTTCTCACACTTCTTTAACATGTCCTTGACTGTCTGCACAAACCGTTCTACCTGCCCGTTGCTACGAGGATACTGAGGACTGGAATACATGGCTTTGAACCCATAGTGTAGTGCAAACTCCCTATACTCATTACTTTTAAACTGGGGACCATTGTCCGATATGACCTGACTGGGAATACCGTGTCTTGCAAAACTATCTTTCAACGTTTCAATAACAGTGACAGACGACGTATCGCCCAACAACGTCACCTCAGGATACTTGGTGTAGTAATCCACAGTTATCAGGTAATTTTTATGATTTAACTCAAACAAATCAGCACCAATTTTTTCATACGGCTGACAGGCGATCGGGTGATTGATCAAGGGCTCGTTATGCAAATTCTTACGGTTGTTTTGGCAAGTGTCACACCGACTAACCTTATCTTCGATTTGCTTATTCATATTCGGCCAAAACATACAGTCACGTGCCAACTGCTTTGACTTGGTCACGCCTAAGTGCGTCTCATGTAAAGCCTCTATCATTTCACCACGAAGACCCGGAGGAACCACCACCCGATTGCCGTTCATTACAAGATTGTTCTCTACTGTTAGCTCATGTTTGTAAGGAATGTACTCAAACACGGTGGCGTCTGTATGCGTGTAGTGTCCCACCCATCTTCAATGTGTGAAATTAACATGGACATGGACACATCTTTTTCATACTCAGTCACAATCTTACTCAACAAACTCTATGACTGCACGTCCACTGCGGCAACGCAGAACGTGTCATCGAACAGGCTATCCTGACCTACTTTGACGCTATGCGCTCTGGACAACGTGTCTGCAAAAAACATCAAAGAACCCTTCACATGACATAGCTGAATATTGTAATTTTGCAATCGCATCCGCATCCTCTGCATTTTAGCCGAAAGTTTATGTATTGGTTTCTGCATTATAGCCACCAACGGCTTGTGGTCCGTTTGAATTTGAACCTCTTTGCCAAAGATATACTCATGAAACCGTTGACATCTGAAACATATGGCGAGCATTTCTTTTTCTATCGTGGCATATCCACACTGCGCTGAGTTAAGCGCACGAGATATGAGTGCGAGCGGCTTACCATCTTGCATTAATGCAGCACCTAAACCTGACTGACAAGCATCTACCTGAATCACAATGGGCTTCTGAACATTGTAATACGACAACACAGGAGCAGTTCTTAACTTCTCCTTCAATTTATCAAACGCACCCTGCTGTTCGGCTTGCCAGTGCCATGCCACGTCCTTTGCGAGGAGCGTGCGCAGAGGTTTGGCTATCTCGGACATGTTGGGTATAAACTTGTGCACATATCCAACCATGCCCAGGAACCTTTGGACGCCTTGTTTGTCACGCGGCTCTGGCATGTCAACTATTGCTTGTATTCTGTCTGGATCAGGCTTCACACCCTGTTGGGTAAGTTGATGACCAACATATTTTACTGTGGTTTTACATAGCAAAGATTTAGCATCATTTAACTTTAGATTAACCGATCTAGCTTGGTCCAAGACGGCTCGGAGCCGCTCGTTGTATTCCTCAACCGTTGACCCATATACCAAAATATCGTCCGTGACTATGCCAATACCGGGTATATCGCCCATGACGCGGTGCATTTCCTGAATAAAAATGTCACCGGCGGTTTTGATACCAAAAGGCGTTCTCTGTGGTGGAGTGGTTAGAGTGTCTGACTTTTTTCTAGGTCAGACTCCTAATCTGAGGGTCGGCGGTTCGATTCCCCGTGCCCCCAGCTCTGCCAATTTGGATTTCCACCGCTGTGTATAACTTACAGCGTCATCAAAGGCCGGTTGCTCTCATACCATGTATATGTGGTGTGGGAGGTTAAAAATCCCTTGGGTCGGTAAAAGTGTAGGCTCGGGCTTTCTATCGACCAGCAGTGGAATGAGGAAGACCAGTCATCTATGACTGAAATTTCCCCTGCTTAAACAACTAATGGATAACATTTTTTTTTTTTTTTTAAACAGGTGTACCTGTACCGGCCCCACGGAGTATTGAACGTGCACAAACGTGAACTTTCATTATCTAGCTCTATCTGCCAATACCCGGTCTTTGCATCCAGAACTGAAAAATATTTGGCATCTGCCGTTTTGGCAATAATTTCATCAATCGTTTTAGTCGGAAAAGGCCCTCTCTTTATCACCTTGTTTAACTTAGTCGGATCCAGACAAATCCTAATCTTGTTTGGTTTTTGTACAATAGTTATAGAATTAACCCACTCGGTAGGTTCATCTTGCTCAACTATGACACCTCACTCAACCATGCGATCAAGCTCACTGCGTACCTTGCCCTGAATGGCAAACGGAATCCGTCTAGGCAGATCAATGACAGGTTGAACAGATCTATCGACATGAATGACAGCATTTGCTTTAATCAACCCCAAACCCTGAAATACATCTTTATATTGGCTTACCAGCTTCTCCGCCCCACCGCTGGCACTGTTCGTCGGCACCGGAATGTTCGTCGGCACCGGAATGTTCGTTGGCACCACGCAGCATACCTCATCCACCCGCACCAGCAGGTTCAACGTCATACAAGCCTGCTTGCCCAAGATAGGCTGGCAATCCGGCACCACCTGGAACTTGAGCACTGTCTCGTTGATGTCCAGCAGTGCCTCCCCATCAGGCGTGATCCGGTGACCGGAGAATGTCACCAATGAACACTTGGTGTTCATCAGCCGCCCCGGAGCAACTCTGTCGAAGACGTACCTCGGCAGCATGTTCGCCTCCGACCCGGTGTCGAGCTTGAACTTGACAGGACAACCGTTCACCCGAACGATCGCGTGCCACCGCTCGGCATCCCGACCAGCACCGCGGTCCACGGCACCGACGAAGAGATTCGTTGCCAGAACGTTGACTTCCGCCGGATCCGGGTCTTGCTCATCGTTGTGAGGATCGGGCTCTTCCATGGTCAGCTCATTGACCCTGCCCAGCCTGCTCCTGCAGACCTTGCCGAAGTGCCCGATCTTCCTACAGGCTACACAGGCCTTTCCTTTCGCTGGGCAGACTCCCCGGCGGTGCTCATACCCACAGTTCTGGCAGCGGATCTTGAACTCTCCCGCACCGCCGGTGTTCCAGGATGGCGATTTCCAAGATGGCGTCGCCGATGACCGACCCACCAGTGCACCGGTACGCGCATTACTATAGTTACCTATGAAATCGATCTCCTTACTTTCCATGTCTGATTTGGTGTCCTCCAACAGCGCAGAGCTAAACTCACTCATTTCACATATGCTGATACATTTTTCCAATGTTAACTCCGTAGTTTGCAGCAATTTGTTCTGTAAGTTCACATTCTTTACTCCAGCCACAATCCTATAGCGCAACAGCGATTCTTCCACCGTCCCATACTCACAGTCCTTCACCTTATCTCTTAATGCCATTATATATGTAGCCATATTTTCAGATGCCTGATTGTGTGAGTTAAACTTATATCGTGTGATAATGATACTGCATTTACCGACACAATAAACCCTGAATGCCTCTGTAAGCGGCGCGATCTTATCTTGATCAGCGAGAGCGATATCCATGTTGGCGAAGACTTTCTGTGCCTCCTCGCCGGCTATGTGAAGAAAGATGCAGCATTGCACTCGTTCTGTCTTCAACACGACACCTGCCGCATTAGCGTAAATATCATATGCTCTGATCCATGTTTTCCAGTTCGACCTGGCATTGTGGCTGACCACAAGCTGACCAGGAGGCCGCAACCCTGGCAACGTATTAGCGGGCGGCATCCTTCCTCATCTGACACCATGTGAAAGTATGACGTCTGAACACTTTGACTTCTGGATACTGAATGGTTTATTCACGGCTAGGTACCTTTACCTGCCGGCAACTTTCCGTGATGTCATCTCATTTGCATATCCATTTGTCTCAACCTCCGCATCTCGTTAACATACATTACCCATACCTGTACGTCTATTATGCATATATCAAACCTCACACAGTCGGGTATCTATCTCTATACACTACAATACATTACCACTACAAAATGGGGGATGAACCACAATAGGGCAAGAGTAGAAATCACGACAGTTATTCACACATAATTTGTTCAGGGTCTAGTCCGAATTAAGAATAAGGACTACGCGAACATGTTTAATCTTTTATTAATTGAAAAAATAATAATGTTAAGAGATCTACTGTACTATGCCCTACATTGTTCAGCCGATTTGATAAACAAAGATCGACGGCTATATAAACTTTGGCTTATTCTTCTAAAACACCCCCCACTCGTCATGCATTGCTATTTCAACCATAAAGAATAAAATGCAACAAATTGTGTCTTTAATCAGTGTCAAATTTAATTAGGTAGGTAGAAGATTGAGCAATATAAATAAAAGAATGATTTGTGGAAGATACTGTGAATTTCATGGGGGTTATGCGTTTACATGTAATTGGGTATGTGTGCTGTTTTAATGTTGTGCGAGTTCGATTTTACCAGGGGAGGTTAATAATTTCATCTTGATTGGCCTCCTTAACATAAAGTTACGCTCTGTGCTTTGTGAATGGTGCACACACTTTACTGACTGCACAGATGGGCAACTAACAGTAATATACTTCACTGCCCGCATGAAACTAACAAAGTCACCCAAATATGTGTATAATTCGGTATTGTAAACTCAAGAAATGCCTAATAGCATCCACGTAGGCCCCCAACGTGTAATTTAGCATATTTGTTCTCAATAATAAGTGCTGCATCTAATTATTGTTTTATCACTGGAGGCTCCTTATGCGTGGCAGTCCACCTAACGGCAACCATCTGCATCAGATTAGAATTTGGTCTGGTGGCGACATCTCGTGATAATTCTGCAAGTCTCCATCAGAGAACACATGAAACGGCGTTTGTAGGCTACCAACTTTTAGCTTGTTTCTGTCACATCCGGCCCCCCGAAAAAGTGTTTGCGGAGTTGATTTCTAGTTACAGATTATACGAAAAGCACCTGTTTCTGGGACAATAACCTCTTCTGGTAAGTGCAGAACAGCCTTGTGATACATCTACGTATGTACACTTTCATTAAGCAGTTATTTGGGAAGTCTAGCCGCTGCTTAGTAGTTAAGTCTGTGTCGCTTCTCCTGGGCCCTGCACCCCGTCCTGTCCCGCATCCCGACTGAATTATTGAATAACATTTAGCTCTCCCGGAACTAACTTTGACAACAGACCAGGAGGCAGATAGATGTCTAGGAGGCAGACTATCGTCTGCAGTGATGCGTCCTGTCATGACCGTCTGGCTCAGCTCATGCTTCCTTTATTGTAATGACAGAACATGAGGAACACTTGGTTACATCTCGCTATAAATATAATAATAAATGTAGCCACGCGAATATCTCATTCTCAGTCTCAGACTTAGTATTTGCATAATGATAATGATAATGATAATCTGCTGTGGCCTGTGACTGTCTCGATACATCACTGCCTGTGATTGTTATCATTGTTATCATTGTCATCAGTCTCAGATTAAAATTATTATTGTACGTCCCGCAAAATTTACTTAGGCTTAGCTAGGTCAGTATTAGATAAAAGATTCACCCAGTACAGTACTTATACTAGTACAGACTACACTACACTAAGTCTACAGGGGTGAACCCTAGGCCTAGCATAGTCTAAATACGAGCGAAAATAGTTTTAGTATGGAACAGGAACTAGAAACTGTAGTTCAGGATCAAATGGCTACATATATCAGCACAGAGTTGGTGAAATGGGAGAGAATGCAAAAAGACAAAATGGTGGCTATAAAATGCCGTTGGTTTTATTTGTTAAATTCCTTAAACTACATCTTTTATTATATATTTCAAATCAAAAGTAGCGGGTAAATATGAAGATTTATGTGAAGAATATATTTTGCTTCTTAAATTAAGAATTTACCAGCTCAATTCATTTCCCCGCCATGTCGAAATTCTTCACCCGTTTTTCTAATATGCTGGTTTTCACCCCTGTACTGGATGTACCACTAATTTAGTGTTGTGATTCATTGATTGCTGTTCGTAGTTATCCAGCTCAGAACTAGAGTCTAGATAAAAGATTCACCCAGTACTTGCAGTACAGGGGTGAGCGACAACGTAGTCTAAATACTGACGAAAATAGCTTTAGTATGGAACAGGAAGTAGAAACTCTGGTTCCAGGATCAAATGGCTAGTCTAAAGAATATATTGTTCTTCTTAAATTAAGAATTTATCAGCTCAGTTCATTTCCCAACCATGTCGAAATTCTTCGTCAGCTTTTATATAGGGTTGTTTTTCGCCCTTATACGGGGTGAATCTTTTTTCTAGCTCAGAACCTACTGTTCTCATATAATGTAATAATTACTATATGCTGTGGTAGATTTATGATTAGACATAGATGTGCATAACAGGCTTGCATCTCTGTTCAATGTGACTCAGCGTAATAACCAGAAATGGTGTATATTGTACCTCAATATCATATAGAATATCATATTCTACAACTCCTTAATAGGCAGTGAATGACGGGAATAGAGCTAGAGCTTATTTGATGGCATGAGCAACTCAAACTGAGTCACTCTCAGAATGAGTCATCCTTTATGTTTATATACTAGGTGTCTATGAAGCCACTTTCATTATCTAAATCTATTGGTTTTGCGTGTGCATCCTGGTCTGACGATGTTGATGACGTCAATTATGACGTCAGAGATTCATCATACTATTCTTCGACGACTCTATAAGACCAGCCTACCAGGTTTGGTAACTTTCATTTAGGTCTAAGCCTTAGCAAATACCACACGGATTAACCACTCGGGAGTACAATGCAATACTAGAACTGCTAGTATATTCAATATTTGCATTGATCACTGAGTTAGTAAAATCACACCATACACGAAAAAACGCTTTTCATTATAGAAGTTCACATGGGAAACTACTAAAGTCAGAGGTAAGCATAAGTTTCAACATGTTTGCTAATTCTCAGCCAGTAGTAATATATTAACAGATATTGATTCAAAATATTAGGGTACTATATTTCATTGGATTGTTTTGTTTTTATGGTGACAAAGGCCAAAGCATATCTGTTTATAGTTTATCCTAACTCTAAATATTGTGCTGTTCTCTGTGGCAGAGTGGTTAGAGTGTCAGACTTTTTTCGAGGTCGGACTCCTAATCTGAAGGTCGGTGGTTCGATTCCCTGTGCCCCCACCTCTCCCAATTTGGATTTTCACTGATGTGTATAACTTACAGTGTGATCAAAGGCCGGTTGCTCTCATATCATGTCTATGTGGTGTGGGAGGTTAAAAATCCCATGGGTCGGGAAAAGTGAAGGCTCTGGCTTTCTATCGACAAACTGTCTAATGGTGAAAACAAGTGTATTCAGACTTATCCATGATATGAAGTATAAAAGTTCAATTTTTAAAAATATTGACAGATCTTTTTGGCATTTCAGAATATCCCCCTTTTAAAAAAAGATGGCCACTAAACATTAAAACAGAATAGTAAATTGTGCTATTACTTATTAGCATATTTTCTGACCTAGATATTGGTTGGCCATATCTTTTCTTAATTTATATTCTTGTGAAACTTGATTGGGAGTGGGAGTTACTACAGTTAGTTTCTGTTATGCTGCCCTACACCTGGACCTGCACTTGATGTGAGGGGTAGTATTATGTAGACTTATTTTCTCTTCCTTCTCACCAGGGTTCATTTGAACTGCTTTGATGCACGTTGTTAAGTAATAAAGTAGTCGAATATCAACTAAGCTCGAGATTTTTTTAGAGTAGTCTGCTCGTACAGTGTGAGTGTTTGTGTGTGTCGGGTGGGACATGCTTGATACAACCACTTGTACCCTGGGGTCATGTGTTAATTAGGTCTATCACATGATTTACATTTAGACAGAACTCCACCAGCAAAACGGGGAACGAAATTGTTGCTAAAGTGTTAGTCCTGCGCGTCTTATACTATGCATATGGCGAGGTTCTGTAATAATAATAATAATAATAATAATAATAATAATAATAATAATTTGCATAGGAAGGACGTATTGTGACGACCCTGGTTCAGGATATAGTGGTAAACTTCCATGACATTTGCGACTCGCCAGGTCGACCCCTTCACCACCACCACCACCACCACAATTGGTTTATTTCAAGTCTCCACACCACCACTCTGTCTGCCGACGTATTACATTAAAGCTCAACACGATCGGAATTCCAACATAATTTAGAACTAGATGAAAGTTTAAGCTAAGTAAATAAGTTGTCACTTCATGAGTAATTGACTTGTATTTGGATTTGTGAGATATGAGTGAGGCGGTTGTTACGTGTGTTTGGCTAATGCCACATGCTGGTTGTCAATGGTTATAATAACAGTCGGGTCCTCGTGTCCTGCATTCCTCCCTCCTCGTTACACTCACACTCACACCCACACTCACACCCACAGACGCACACCAGACACAGTGGCCGCATTGGTAGAGCGCGGGCTTCGCGTAAGGGAGATCGGAAGTTCGGTTCCCGGTCGAGTCAAACCAATGACTTATAAAATTGATACTTGTCGCTTCCTCGCCAGGTATTCTGCATTAATAGGATAAGGCAAGGACTGGTTAGGTCAGTGCCAGGATAATGTGCCTAGGATCTCGGGGCATGGTACTGGTGGCCTGATTTCCCAATGGGGTGGCACTATAAAGTCGCCATGAGTGCACACTATCACAAGTTGGTACCCGTCCTGATATGATCTTAGATGTTGCCAGGACGTAAAACTCCAACAACCACACACACACTCATACCCCCCCCCCCCACAGACACGCGCCAAACAGCAAACTCAGTACTTCTGCCCTGTTATCAACATGAACTCAATACATGACTGTCCTGAGTGTAATAATGTATATCCATGAACATTTTTACTTAGTTATACCCCTTGATATTCAGAACAAAGATGCTTTCACCAAATGTGAGATGGTCTTGTCAGTATGAGTACTATGACTTTAAAAAAGAAAATCTAACCAAAATAATTTAACCGAATAAAGCTAGAATAAATTGGTATCAATTGAACAATAATTTCAGCTTGGATTTAAAGGAAAACATGGCGATGAAATTATAAGCCGTGTATATATTATAAACAAGATGGCTGAAAGAGTAGGGCGGCGTTCACTTCTCATACAAGATATTGGCATGGCTGAATCAAACGCAATACAAACTTACACAATTGGCACTATGGTCTATAGATCACAAAGGAGCACGGGAATAAGGAAGACAAATTGATTACAATTGAAATTTGTATTGCTTAATCAAGAGACGTGAAAAACCCGGAAGTACACGTGCAATTACGGTGGTCTTATGCGGAAATGTGGCAGAACTTGCAACTACGTATGGCAGTCAGACATACATGCAGCTGTGGGTGTCGTTGTTTACTGGCTCCTTAACTCGCCATGCTGACGCGTTACCAGTAGTAGGCCCAACCATCAGTCGTCACCTCCTACTGGGCGATAGCAGGTCAGAGGACCCCGCCCTTAGACACAGAAAAACACACTGATGCACACAGAACACGGTCGGTCATTCATACTCACTCACTCACTCACTCACTCACTCACTCACTCACTCACTCACTCACTCACTCACTCACTCACTCACTCACTCATGCACTCACTCATGCACTCACTCAGTCACTCATGCACTCACTCACTCATGCACTCACTCACTCATGCACTCACTCACTCATGCACTCACTCACTCACTCACTCACGCACTCATACTAGTTGTACACAACTTAAAATGAGGACTTTATAGATAATATCGTGATTGCATTCGCAGTATATGTATCGTTACAATCAGTGGTGTTTACACTTATTCCGAATTTTTCATCTGGGATTGAGTTCCTTTGTCGGGAGAGATGAATGGTTTTTTAAAGGACAATAGTACAATTAAATAGTACTATTTAATTCTACTGGAATCAGTACAATTAAATAGTATTTTTTAAACCCAAAATATCAATTTGATAAATCTTTAAATGTTCACTGTATCTCAACCCAATGTTTGCGTCTTCCTATAAAATGACACTGGACATCATCCAGAAGTAATAGGCATTACCTTAGCAATATTATATCTAAATATGTGAACAAGTGCATTTTGATTGCACATACAAAAAGAAATTGCCCAAAACCAAAAATATAATTTTCTTCAGAAATCTTTGAACACTCACTGCAGCTCTCACAATAGTTGGATCTTCTTCCAATTTTGAACACGCATCATGTGGAACTAATGCATATTGGCTATCACAATAATCTATCTAAAATTATCAAAAGTTGTATTTTGATTCCGAATACAAATTTAACATGTTTGAAACCAACGATATTGTTTTAAATAACTCTTTGAATCCTCACTGTACCTAAACCAATGTTTGAATCCTCCCCAAATTTGCCACACTGTCATATTATCTATTCTGTGGTGCACCCATTATATATAAATCAGTGTCAGATACATGTTTCTACATGTGTATCACCATTGTGAAGCTACTATGGTCAGAAAAGGCCCAAAGTGGTTGGTGTCAATATTCTGTCTGCGGCTCCTTGCACTAACTAGCACTATGGTAAGAATGGTATCATTGGAAAGGTAATCAAATTGTCTATCTGGCTATACTTTTATTTTAAATGGTTAACTTTTGAGCTATTTGAATTGCAAACACATCAAATTAATTTTGGAAAGCATGTCAAAATAGGCTTCTGCAGTAACAGGTTCTATTAAATTGACTCAGTATTCCCTTCTATGTGGCAATAAATGCTTAAGACATGCATCTGTTTGATATGTAGAATCAAATCTGTTTAATTATTTTGGATTTGAAAATGTGATGCCTGATCGGACTATGCTGCCTCAACTACCTGGTTAGGGCTAAAGTAGTACCCAATAATCTTTATGAGAAATCATCACAAGGAGTTAATTTAATTACAAAAAATAATTCTGTTTCTGAGATCCTATCCAAGAAATATTATTATTATTATTATAATAATAATAATAATAATAATAATACTGATAACAATAATAATGATGATAATAATGTTATTAACGAGACAAGGAAATCTTGGCTCTTGTCTTCTAGAGGATGACGGGCCGGGTGATGATTGTTACCGGGGGCTCGTCCGGCATCGGCTACGAGACCGTCAAGTACCTGGCTGAGGGAGGAAATGACGTCATACTGGCCAGCAGCGACCGCGACCGGGGCGAGAACGCCGTCTGGTGTATAAAGCGCGACCTACCCAACTGCCTCGTCCAGTACATGGAGGTGCGTCGGTGCGGGCATTCTAATTAGGTCACAGGGGCATGGTCACGTGGTACTGTGTGCCGAATCAGGAAGCCGTACATAGAGCAGGCAGGCGGCATTTAGTGCGTTTAAGACAAGAGGTCATCCACAGTTTTCAACATTGTCATGGTAGTACGAAGAGTATTGCATGGGCAGGGGGGTGTCAGTCAAGTACAACTTTGATCGTTTAATACAATTTTGATATTTAAAAAAATGTATCTTTTGTTTTAAAATGTTGATCTGTACTACTTTGAGCGGGAGGGTCTGGGAAAGTACTATGCTTTGCATGACTGAAAATGTTGAAAACGTGGGATGACCCCTAAGCAGATCATGCTTGTTATCTACGACTGGTTTGGTAGACTATGTGCCTGCATAAAGCTAGGATTCCTTACACGCGGTATGCGGCATGCGGTATACGAATGGTTTGGGTCCTTTCACCCACACCCACACCCACACACACATATAGTGTCAGGTTTCTCTAACACTGTTTTCTATGGGCATTCGCATGCCGCACCGATCGCTACATGGACCGATTCAGTATTCGCATGCCGCATACCGCGTGTAAGGAATCACCCCCATTGACTTAGATGCTTTTCGATTTTTTGCCGCATTCGCATACCGCGTGTAAGGAATGCGCCCTTAAAGCTGTCTCTGGCATCTCTCATTCCCAGGTTGTCACACACACAAATACTGACATGGCTCAATATTCCTTACATTCGGTATTTGGTGCAACGCGATATTGCCTACATTCCACTACACATATTACCGGCAAATCGCATGTGGTGTTTACAATTTTAGTGCACACAAGACCAGACAAGATTGCCAAGTTAGTTGAGCACCCGCCTTCCTTTCTGGTAGGTCAGGGGATTCAAACCCTAGTCGAGTCAAACCAATGACTTGAAAATTGATACTTGTCGCTACTTAGCCTGGCGTTGGTATTACTAGGATAGTGGTGGAATGAGGAAGACCAATTGTCTATGATTGAAATTTTCCCTGCTTAATCAACTAATGTACAACAACAAAAAGTAGAGCGAGGAGATATTCAATTAAAGCAGCACACATTAATCCAGACAACTTTGGAAATCTTCAATTAGATTGAAATATCTGCCTGTAATCTTCACTGGATGATATGTAATTTTTATTGATGTATTGGGTCAATCTCAGCGTGTATATTTCCAAGTTCAATAACGGTACAACTGGTTTAAACAAAAAATACCAGCACAATATTCGCGAGTTATCTATCACCTTATTTCATAAAGTAACCCATCACACATCCCTTATCTAATACTCCAGTCACACTATGCTTGCGACCACAAAAAAAATGCGTGGTTGCAAAATGGTCCTCAGTGGTTGCCGACGTCATGATCATTTTGGTCGCAAGGAGGTCGCAGCTGCTGCACCAAAAACCTCCTTACGACCAAAATAGTTGATGACCATTTTCATAGCCTGGCGACCAGTTGGTTTTTCTGGTCGCAAAGTGGTCTCCATGTCTCCAGTGGTCACAAGCCCTAGTGAGACTGGGGCTTTAGTTATACTAGTTTACTGACTAGCCGCACCTCCGTGCCTTTTCTTGTCTCGTCCAGTTGAATCTGGCGTCGACAACTTCGGTCCGTGAGTTTGCAAAGGAGTTCACTCGGAGAAAGAAGAAGCTGAACGTGCTGGTTCACAACGCGGCCACTGCCCCGAACTACACCGACGAGAAGCGCCACACGACGTCAGAGGGCTTCGAGGTCACCATGGCAACCAACCACCTGGGTACGGCTGGCCGGTGTCTTTCTTTCTTTCTTTCTTTCTTTCTTTCTTTCTTTCTTTCTTTCTTTCTTTCTTTCTTTCTTTCTTTCTTTCTTTCTTTCTTTCTTTCGTTCTTTTTCTTTCTTTCGTTCTTTCTTTCCTTCACTTCTTTCTTTCCTTCTCTTCTTTCTTTCCTTCTCTTTCATTCTTTCTTGCTTTATTCATTTTTTCTTTCATTCATTTTTTGTTTGGCTTATGCATATATATTATCCATATGGCGCGGTTTGAGATAATTGATGTTATTTTTAAGCTTTAAATAAGTTAATAACAAATGTATGTGTCATTTCGTGAATTGAAAAAACTCGCTTTTTGGATAAAATTCTGGGTGAATAGGTTTTATTCCTGATTTACTTCATATTACATATCATGGTTTATGAATATTAGGATTTATTTAGTATATCACTCACTCATATACTCACTAATTAATTCACTTATATACTTACTCATTCACTCATATACTCACTCACCCACCCACTCACTCACTACTCAGTATGTGTGTACACAGACGCATACCCATACCCGCATTACAAACAACGTGTTATAATGTTCACACCTTTAACCCTCAATTATGCCGCCACTTTGACTCTACCGCCAACTGTTTCCATGTGCAGGCAGCCGCTAATTGGTTAGAACCATAGTTGACCGCATACACTGGTTTAAGTGCCTGTAGTTGGCACTTACCATGTATTCGTATGTAACAAGAAACTCTCAGTGTGAATCATCGTAGATTTGCATCAAATATATATATCTATGAAACCTTTTTAACGTGGTATAATTTCACCATCGTGAAGCCAACTTTTTAAGATTAAAGTAAAGTTCATGCTAATTAAAAAAGTTGGAAGATTTTCAACCAAATACATCTAGAATATTTTGTCCAGTTTGTCTGTTTTGGCTGATTTTCTTTTTTTTTTACTGGTGAATATTTTGTTCATGTGCACTGAGACACTGATCTGGCACATTAAAAAAAAATTGTGTTGGGGTAATAGAAAACGTGCCCGTTTCTTTTGGTATTTTCGCTTTCCTATCAGACTATTACTAGTATTAGTACTGGTAATTGGTACTAGTAGTAGTAGCCTAGTACTAGATGGTGTTTTTGCTTGCTTTCATGTCTGAGAAATGTGCTTGTTTTTTTTTTTTTTCCTATCTGGTTAATGGAGAAATGTGTGCGGGTTTTTTCACCTTTCATATCGGGGTAATAGAGAAATGTGCCTTATTTTGTGCTTTCCTATCAGGGTAACAGAGACCCGTGCTTGTTGCAGGCCCAATGCTGCTGACAAGTTTGCTGCTCGACTCGCTGATCCAGACGGCGTCTATAATGGGAGAAGGCCGCGTCGTCCACGTCACGTGTGGTGTCCACGACCACGAGACTAACCGCGCCACCAGGGGTAGGTCGTCACGTCACGCGCGCACGTGACCTGACCGAACGAGAATGCCTCGTACTTCGTAGCGTTATTAATTCCCCTGTTCGATTCCTTGGGTGCTTTTTGCGTGTCGAATAACACTATTGCCAGATGAACATTGTTTTTTAGTAGATTGTTGGGGTTTTAAATCCTGGCAACATCAGAGGTCATATCAGGACGGGTATTGACGTGTGCCAGTGTGAACTCATGGTCACTTTACAGTGCTGCCCCACTGGGGGACCAGGTTGCCAGCACCATGACATGCTATCCCACTCAGTCACATTCTCTTGATACTGACCTAACCAGTCCTATCATTAATGCCGAGCAGCAGGCTAGGTAGTGACAAGTATAAACTTTGTATGTCATTGATTTCACTGGGAACCAGATGGGGTGGCGGAAGGAGTGGAGCGTCCATCCCCTGTTTTGGGAGATCTGGAGATCCGAACCAGTGGGTTCAAATCCTGGTCTAGTCAAACCAACAACTTAAAAATTGATACTTGTTGCTTCCTAGCCTGGCGCTCGCCATTATTAGGATAGGGCAAGGACTGGTTGGCTCAGTGTCAGGAGAATGTGACTGAGTGGTTTATCGGGTCATGGTGCTAGCGGCCTGGTTTCCCAGTGGGGCAACATTATAAAGTTGCCATGAGTGTGCACTGTCACAAGTCGGTACCTGTCCTGATATGACCTTGGATGTTGCTAGGACATAAAACAACAACAAAGAAACAAATTGATTTCACTGGGCCTGGATTCAAACTCCCTAAATTCTAAACAGGAAGCCTGTGCTCTCCGATTTGGCCACCGCGTCGGTGGAATTTGAACCCCCTGATTCGGAACTTGGTCCAGTCAATCCAATGAATTAAAAAATTATACTTGTCGCAACCTAGTCTGGTGGCGCTTAGCATGACTAAAATATGGAAAGGAGCAGTGGAATGAAGAAGACCATTTGTCCGCGATTGAAAATTCCCCTGCTTAATCGACAACAAATAAAGGGCTCGCCGGAAAATATAAACATTTTATTGAACGACATACTTGAGTGACACCCTCCTTTCCCCAGTCGTACAAAGCGTACAGCCGTGAAAATGTTGAACACTTTGGATGACCCAGTGTTTATACAGATTCGGATTATCAGACATTCGTCGGATTTTCACGTATTTGTCGGATAAAGTCAAATTTTCGATTATTTTGCATTGTTTTTGGACCAATCCGTCAGCCTTTGTCCAAAAATAATGCAAAATTATTTGATGTACTGGAGGAAAACTAAGCTTTTGGTTTGCACGAATGGCCGTTATTCAGGTACTATAATCCTTAAAAGCCCTTGTCTTACACAAGTAGGATTTTTATTTCTCCCTTGGTACAAACACTGTGACCCCTAAGCTGTTGATTTCCTAGCCAAATCAAACCTTACACATCAGGCAACATTGACCGTAACTGTTCATGTCTGTGTGTCCCTCAGGCCTGAAGTTCCTGGAGCCCGAAAACTTCCAGTTGCAGAAGGAGGGGACCTACAACGGGCTGCAGGCCTACAAGAACTCCAAGCTCTGCAACGTGCTCGCCACCTACCATCTGGCCAATCAGATCAAGGGAAGCTGTGACGTCACAGTGAACGCTGTAGACCCCGGTACAGCAATACTCGATTTCAAATTTGGGCTTCAGCAGCAAACCTGTAAAATTTTCGCAATCTCCTAAGTCTCTCCACATGTGTGCGTCATTTACTGCTTTTGTTATCTATCCCAATTATTTTATTTGATTGAAGCCTCAAGAGCCATTCAACGATTATATTTCTCGTATTGTTCTAAACCTGGCATGGGTGCAAATATATAGACCCCCAATAGCCGATGTTTACTTTTTGTGCTTGGGGGGGGGGGGGGTCGTGAAACAAACAAACAAAGGGTGCAAATATATGTTATTCTTAAGGCCCTGTCACACTACGACATATGGCGCCGGCGTGTACGTAACGTGTTGAAATAAAATTCAAATTCAAATAGATCGGCATTCGCCAAACTTTTCGTGCTGCGAAGGATGAAAATGGACGTACACACAATGTATGTAACGTATGCAGAATGTATCTCTGACCTATTGAGAGCGTTCATGTGCCTCACAAAACGTTTGCATACGCTCACGGTACGCTGACCAACGTTTCGTACGTTACTCCATCGCTAGAAGTACAGCGTATACGTTAAGTATGCTGGAGATAGGGCAGGCATACATTCGAAGTACGTTAGGAGTACCTTATGCATCCATTGGCAGTACACGGACTACGTTCCCAACAGGCTGAACATATGGCTAACGTGCAGCAACGTATCCCTAACGTACTCCCAATGTACTCCGACGTATCCCGAACATACACGCAGCGTATGTTCAACGTACGAGGCACATGTCGACACACATTGGAAATTTTGAGATTGCACAAACATTTTTCGGATTCTCGATGCACGGTGACGTAAGACGACATATAACTACGTACCTGGAACATACCCGATGTATGCCCAATGTATACGTACCTTATGACGATGTACGCTGACGTGTTGGTTGAAAATCACATACGTCGGCATACGCTAAGGCTATGCCTCGTAGTGTAACAGCCCCTTTATCAACTACTGATTTGATAGGCTATAAATCTGTATCAGGATGTCAATGGCACCTCCTATTCCCAGGTGGTCACCAATCCAGGTATTGATTAGGCTCAGCATTGTTTCAATTCAGTGATTGAAATGAGAACCATTTTTTATACCATGGCGATAAGAACTGTCAGAGTTAAAGCCGCATAGTCTGACAAAGGCATCAAATTGTCTAAACTAAGACGTTACCTCGCTTTGATCCTCCATATCCAACTTAGATACTGGTTCATTCATTAAACATTTGCAGTTTGGTGCTCCTGTGTTATGATTGGGGAAAAAAACACCCAACAAACCCAGGTAAACAAAGCTTATGCCCAACATTTTGGTGTGCACACCAAATTAAATTAGCATGTTGTCAGTGTAAATATTTCCTAAGTTAATCCTTTAAAATAAAAGTTACTTCAATGTAAAGTGGAATATACCGATCTGTCTGATATATTTAACTTTGAAAAAACAATGATAGGAAGGAACTCAAGTATATCAGATTATGCAACTGTTGTGACTATATCCAACATGGCGCACATAGGCAGACAGCGCTTCCCCGACTTTCACTCCGAGACTGTGGTGTTAAATTCATCCGCCGAGTGGCGGTGGTGTCTTTGTGTGCTGTGATTGGTGGTCTATGCCGCAGTAGAACACATTGCTTAGTTTTGCTCCTCTGTGTCATTGTGCAGGAGTTGTCCGTGGAACCAACATTCACCGCAATGCGACCAAGGTTCAGAAGACCTGCTCGTTGTGCTGCCTCCATAACATTATGCGTCCATGGAAGCACTCCACCGCCCAGTCAGCCGCCCGACTAATTGGAGAACTTGCCATAGCCGACAAGTACAATGGTCAGTACATCCGCTCTTTTTGGGGGTCGGTCAAATATTACTTAATGCTAATTTTTAAAATCAAAATTGGACTCCCATCCCCTTGTAATTCTCCGCAACGCTAGACCGTACATGTCACATAATGCTTGGACCTACACACACACGTCAAAACTCTGACATAATGACGTAATATTTGAATGGCCCTTTGTATGATTACAGGAAGACCCTGCGTAATCAAAGAGCATTTCCAGTCCCACCAATCTGTGGTTTCTCGACTTTTGGGGGTAAATTTTGACACTCGTCGACATGAGAATTTCCAATCAGTTGCGTTAAGCCGGACATGCTTTTTTATCTTTTATGCAGGAAAGACTGGGAAGTTCTTCCGTGGCGGTGTGGAGGACCGGTCATCGCCTGAGTCTTATGACGTAGATCTGCAGAATGACGTATGGAAGAAGTCGTCACGGCTCGTGAACATCCGCAGCATGGAGACTGGGGACTTTGACGACATCAGCTTGTCATCACAGAAGACATGAGCAAGCTGGCGAGAGATGGTAGGGAGATGACGCATGTCACCTGCCATGTGGCTATGGCACAGCGGGTTGAAGGACCAGTCACTAAGGTGTTTTCTGGAACCAGGGCTGTCAGAGACCCCAACTGGCCTTAAACTTGGGTTCTGTGTGATTTCAATAGGCGAGTTGGAGTCTCTCTGAGGTATACCATGTTTTACCTTGATACAGGAGCACTTTCTGCTTGGCCGAATGGCACTAGTACCGTGTGAAGTTACCAGAAATAATATAGTTCCCTACCAATTTGCACGGCTTCGCACCATCTGAAGTCACTTTGTAAAATGGTGTTTGGATTGCAGAGTGGTCTCTATAAAATGCTGTTTAACTTAATATCACCTAAATTGCTCATGTTGCGTTTTAAAAGTGCAGTTAAAAGTTTATTAGAGATCCCTTGAAATAAAAATAGTTGCGAACTTAATTCTTATTAAGTGTCCTTTTAAGGGTTTTGAAAGCCTGGACATTCCTCAAATCTGGTCATTTTGATCACATGGTTTGAGAATCCGTGATCTTCGCTATAGGTGCTGGAGAAATCTTGAAGGAAACAGCTGACAAAAATAAAACATGTTGCTAATTAAATTTGTTACAAATAGGGGCCTCTGACTGGTTTTCAGACTTTATGAACCATTGTTGCAGGAGCTATTTCTTGGCATCAGTGGGTTTTCACTTTTTATATCTCTCACGAAATGTTTGTTTTTATTATCATCCATTTTTGATAATTCGCTGCAAATCTGTTGAGCTTTCAAAGTAAGAGAATGTATAAAGGTCAATGAAGAGTATTTCGCTGTCAAAAGCAGCTAAGCGATTTCAACTGTACAGCAATTGTGGAAACATGGATGCTAAGTCGTTGATGATGTTGGCTCAGCAGATGAGCAATTAATTAGATGTGACTTATACAGAAGTTACACGCTTGCGACCAAAAAAGGTTGGTTGCAAAGTGGTCGCAATATGGTCCTCAGTGGTTGGTGTGATATATGCGTAATAGACGTATAGTTATGTGGCTAATATATGTTAACGAGATGCAGAGGTTTAGACAAAGGATTATGCTAATGAGATGACGTCATGGAAAGTTTAGCCGGCGGGTTCAGCGAGCCCTAGGCCGTGAATAAACCATTCAGTATCCAGAAGTCAAAGTGTTCAGACGTTGTACCTTCACATGGTGTCAGATGTGGGGTATGTGAAAGTACAACGTCTGAACACTTTGACTTCTGGATACTGAATGGTTTATTCACGGCCTAGGGCTCGCTGAACCCGCCGGCTAAACTTTCCATGACGTCATCTCATTAGCATAATCCTTTGTCTAAACCTCTGCATCTCGTTAACATATATTAGCCACATAACTATACGTCTATTACGCATATATCACAGTTGGCAACCCTCTTGCAACCATTTTGGTCACAAGGAAGTTGCAGCTACTGCACTAAAAACCTTGGTCCAAAGTGGTCGCAAGCCGTAGTGTGACTACGGCTTTAATGAACTTGAAGCGGTGACTAGCGTGTTGTAGATCAGCGTAGCCTGGCTTACCCGGACTTTATTCTAAGTCGATATATATTTATTACCAAATGCCTTTTAACGTTGGCATACTGTCGTCTAGTTGTATGACAAACTAAGCTCTAACAGAATCTAAGAGGAACTTTATCATCAAAGAGGATAGAATTGAGTGACTGTTCAAATGTTTTGCTTCATGCAGGCTGTACTATATTTGAATCAGGGTGCCTAGAAAGAACAAAAATATGGGGAATGCTTTTTATTTATATTTTTAACAATTTAAAAAGAGGGAGTGGTAAAAAAAAAAAGTGAGTACAATTTGTTAATTTAATAAATAGTTCTGGTTTGAGTACAATTTGTTAATTTAATAAATAGTTTGGGTTTCTAATAAATCCTCATCACATTGAAATGAGTTCTTACAACTCGCACTGGTAATATTTGAATCTCAAGTTTTTTACGATTTTCTTTTCTTGGTAAGACAATCTCTTGGACAGTCGAGAAATCAATAACGCCGTTATTCACGGTCATCATGTTTCTAATTGCTGCTTGCATTAGTTTCCTAGACTCCCATTTAAGGTGATCACACAGACGATAGAGGAATGACTCGCGATCTGGGTTTGCAGGCTATGCCTGGTGCATTAGAATGGTGTAGTTGTATTTGGCTGTTATAAATGTACATAACAAGTATCTGCTGTTAGAGCTAAACATGGAGGGGAGGTATGGAAGTAACTGGTCATTTCAATGCAAGAACCCACTGGGCACCCTGATATATTACTGGTGATATATTTTTCTGAACTGTCTCGACATGCATAACGCGCTGTGGCTAAATGTAGTGTCTCTCCCTGGAGTCGGTCCTCGTAAGCAGCATATATATATAAGAGCAAGCAGTCGAAGGCTGAGTGGTGCTGCACTGCCACATGCTTGATGTCATATTACACTGGCTTGGTTCTGGTTGTTGTGTGCTTATTAAACTCTGTGTATTGCCATGTAGTGGTAGAAATAGAATGTTAAGTTTGAATGTCCCTAGTAGTGTGCAGTCAGTTGCCGAGAGACGGTGTGATATAGACTTGCTTTGTCACCTCACTACACACTTCTGATAACCTGCTTTATATGTGCACATGCTCACCTGGAGGCGTATAACCATATATACATTGTGGTACGCCGTCTTGCTCTGTTATATATATATATACGCATATATATATCCTGTTATAGTGTTATGAACCTATATATTATAGTGTTATGTACCTATATATAGTAGAATCTGATATATATTCGCACCAACGTAACAAATATATAAAAGTGGAAAAAAGGGGGCGACTGAAAATGTCGTCTGCCCTGGCAACAGGTTTAAATTGTTGTCTGCGCTGGGTTTGGGGGGGGGGGGGGTAGACAACGAAGGAAAGTTGAATTCTGTCATGATGTCATTTAATGGCTCAAAATAATGCAACGGCTTTCTAGTTGTATGTCGTCTAAATGGTGTGGTCGTTTTTTTTTTTTAGTTTTAATTATTTCTATGCATTATAAATATGTGGAAAAATAATTGGAACGCTGAGACAGAGTTTGTACACATGAGATGTGAAGGTTGTGTCTTGAGTATAGAAACACACACACAAACAACAATAATACATGTATCTGTGTTTGACATCTCTGGTTTACTGAGTATCTGGGTGTTGTGTATTACATAGCCACCAGACGCAGTGGCCAAATCGGTAGAGTGTAGGCTTTCCATGCGGAAGGTCAGCAGTTTGATTCCCAGTTGAGTCAAACCAAGTTTACTAAGTTGATACTTGTCGCTACCTAGCCTGGCACTAGACATTAAATAAATATATAATTAAATAAATAAATAAACAAACAAAACTTCCTACCCTAAAGACCATAATACAAAATGCAGCCCACATGTTTCTTATAGACCCTAGTGACTCCTAGCGGGTTCCGGCAGAACCAAACCATGGTTATTATACTGTTGGATGAAAGATCTCTGCGATTTAGCGGATTTACACGATTTCTTTTATATTCACGGATTAACCATCACAAAATGCCATGGAATTAGGATTTATATGACAGCAATTTGTTAGTCCGAATCCCCTTCTTATATAACCTTCGATCTTGCTAAAATATAAACCCAAACAAAGAGTTAGGTTTGTTTGTTTGTTGTTGTTTTACCTCCTAGCAACATCTAAGGTCATATCAGGACGGCAAAGAGTTAGGCATAGCCATGGAATATCATATGATCATAACAAGGACATTCCCCGCGGTTCCCTGACTGCTAATCCGATAGGGGGAATATCCACGTTTTCGCGGAAATTTGTCGTCAGTGTAATAACCATGGCTTAGTTCTGCTGGAACCCACTAGGTGGCACCAGGGTCTCCGCCTGATTCCCGCCTTTATTTGCCGGCGGCCAATTTCACTCCTGTGTATCACTATTAGTTATATTTAATTTGCCAGAATCAAACAGAGTTCTATATGATACACACAAGATATGTTATTGCAATTTGTGTCTTATCTCACACTGGCTGTGTGTTGTGTCAAATTGTATTTGTTACAATATGTTGGAAGTTATGCTTGAGACATTTGTGTTTCTAGGTGCGAACTGTGTAAAGGAACTTGAGGTAATGGGTCATTCTCTGAAGCTGGGCACTACAGTGTGATATGGAATTCAAAAGTGAAAAACCTTCCAAATAATAGCGAAAAATTACAAATGAGAGCAGAATCCATGTTTTTATGAAGGTTTGCATATTGTCATTTTTTCGAGTTGAAAAAACAAGTATTTCACTTTTTGATTTAGATCATAAGTTGAGCAGTATGTCAATACCACTTGTGTAAAATGGAAACCAAAGACACCCAGAACCTCATTTTAACATACACAACAAAGTCAAACAGGATTTGATTGAATACAGTTAAGCAAACAATGTTATGTCAGACAAAAAAGAAGTTATAGAAAAAAGTTGGGGGGGCGGGGAGAAATTGAAAGCAAGTTAGGGTAAATGTGTGGTGTCACATTAGCACAATAGCACAAAATCATGCAAGTGTACTTTTGATATCTTTTGTGGGATAGATTAAAT
The DNA here is from genome assembly GCA_030323885.1 of Branchipolynoe longqiensis. Lineage (NCBI taxonomy): Eukaryota > Metazoa > Annelida > Polychaeta > Phyllodocida > Polynoidae > Branchipolynoe > Branchipolynoe longqiensis. The sequence goes on from CM059199.1 coordinate 31,321,703, forward strand.
ATATGTATTATTGCTAACATACTTAAAACACACAGAGGCAACAATAATATTTGACTTGCTATAAATACAAGAACAAATTAAGTATCAGCATCGTACACTGGAAACCAAATATGTGGTGCCCAGTTTTAGAGAATAACCCTAATATGCTGAGTCTGTCCTGTTTTTGTAGATGCAACTGTGGGCATGTGTGCAGTAGTTGGTCTCCACACACTTGTCATGGGCTATGTTGTCACAAACAATGGCAATGTATAGTCCATTATTGCACACAAGTAAGTTTGATACAAAGGTGATCTTTGTTCGGCCGGATGTCACTAGTCCCATGTGAAGTACCTCAGATATAGTTCCATGGCCAATAACGAAATAGATCTGTAAATGTGCAATTAAAATAAATGAAGGACAATATTTCACATACCTGTATGTATCACACAAAAAGTTAGTGCTCATGGGGCTGAACCTTTGCCTTTGCCCCATTTGAAATCAATCTTCTAGATTATTACTATTACATACGCTGACGTGTAGGTAAACTGACGTGTAGATAAATTGTTTCTTTCAATTATGTTATAATACTGCACAGGACTTGTGCTGTTTTACATTGAGCTGTCAACTGTCAAGCGGAAGTTCATGCAACGTTGTGTTTATCAGGTTCAAAGGTCATTCAAACCTGTCACAGGTATTTAACTTCACTTTTTAAGACTACAGTAAAAAAAAACCTAACCGACCACTTCCACAGGTCAACCACTCCCTTATATCGATCACTTTATTTGGGTCCCAAACGATCGCCCATACAATACCATTGTAATGAGATAGAAAAACCTCCCTAAACCGATCACCTCCATAAACGGACCATTTAAAATCGTCTTCTGGTCGGGTGATTTAGGTAGGTTTTACTGTAGGGGTTTGGGTTAAAAGGCAACACAATTTAAATGCTAATTAGCTGAGCTTCATACAATCTGTGTATTTTAACATAATAGATTCATGGTTTAATCCTTTGAGACGTTAGTTGCTACATTGAATGCAATATGGATATAATCCTTAGCATGACCCAAATTAATTGAGTTATTTTTGCCAGAAATCAGAAGGAGGTATATTTGTGCTATGCCTATGTTATTCACCATGTGCTATTTGTCTTGTGAACTGTTGCAATATTTTATATTCGTCGGTTCAAGTCTTTCCAAAACCAATTTATGTGTGTATATAATATATATATATATATTCTTTTTTAATGTAGAATTTAGAATAAACATAATCTAGACTTGAGAATGCTATGGGACAAAAATCTATATTCACAATACTGGTCAATGGTCATGTGACAGCACAGTTTTATTTGGCACCATTTTACTTTGCACCTTTAAGGGCTTCTTGTGTTTTTTTGTTTTGTTTATGTTGTTCAATACGATATGTCCTTTGTGTGCAATACTGTCGCTATGGAAATACAAACAAACCTGCTACAGCATGATAGTTACATGTTAAGTGTTGTCACTGCATTATCCTAATGTGTTCATTTAGATGCTTGTTGAGTAAACTATAAATAGATATTCGGCGCGCCGAAACCTGCACCGGAGCAGGCAATCAAACGCATGCCAGAAATGCCCAGGCACTAGACGCTGTTTTTGTGTTAAATACCTGTACAACGTGCCTGTAAATAACGGAAACTTTGCTTAGACCTGATCTGACCTAAGATGTTGCCAGGACGTAAAACTCCAACAACCAACCAGCTTAGACATGTGAACAAGGAGCTTTCGGCTTTTGTAGACATGCTTACTAATCAGGTTCTCAGTAAGTTGTTCCATGCTAAACGTAGCATTGGACTACTTGCACAATTTCCTGATAGCCAGTCATCATTGCCTTACGATATATATACACAGACAAATGCATAATTCTTTTCTATTTAGAATTACTCAAGCCGAAAATAAAGTTCTTCATATCTTTCTTGCCATATTGACTTTTTTAGGGGTGATTTAAATCCGCTGCCGAAGTGTGCTTTTAGTAGGGCCTGCTGGCAGAGTTCGCGCTAGGTGACACTCGTGTACTATGACTGCCTGACTGAATATATGACTACCTGTATGCCTGCATGTATGTTTGCCTGCATATCATTATATGACTGTTTCCAAAGAAGTAAAGCCTCAAGAGCACATTAATTTTTATCATCGGCTATTGGACATCAAAGATGGTCACTCTTGAGGAAACCTGCTGACGCCACATAGGCTACTCATTCCGATAAGCAGCTAGGGGTCTTTTATGTGCACTTTCCCAGTCAGGACAGCACATACCACAGCCTTTGATGAACCATTTGTTTACCACTGGTTAGAACGGAAAATAGCCCAAACTGCAAATGTCCACTGAGCAGGATCGATAGGATGACCAACATCTTCTCATGTGGACACTTTGCCGCCTGAGCTACTTCCGGCTCCCCTATATGACTCTGCGTGTAAACATGTTTGCCTGCCTGTATGTGTATATGTATGCCTATATGTCTGTCCCTATGCCTGTCTATCTGTTTATTTGCCTGCCTCCCTCTTTCACTCCTTTCCTGTCTATCTGTCTGTCTGTCTGTCTCCCTCCACCCACTCCCTCCTCTTCCTCTCTCCCTCTCTCCCTCTCTCCCTCTGTTTGCAGCGCTACTATGACAAAGTGTAGGCTCGGGCTTTCTATCAACAAACTGTCTATTGGTGAAAACAAGTCTATTCAGACTTATCCATGATAGGCAGTATAAATCTTCAAGAAAAAAAAGAGTACAGACTGATAGTACACGAGCTCCACCTAGCATTATCTCGACCGGCTTGCAAGCCATAGGTGTATCAGTGAAACATTGATTAAGCTGGCATTCTATTGGTGTGATTACGGGATCTCGTGGCAGGAAGCGCAGGAAGCAGCTGAACTCCCACTCCCCCTCCTACTCCAACTGCAACCCCCACTCCCCTCAAAGTCAAACTCCCACCCTCCTCCAGTAAAGCTCTGTTGCGTATGTCTGTGTCTAGATTTCAATCAATGAGCAAACCCAATGCATATGGGTCACTCCTGAAAACTGGCCAGAAGTGTGACATGGAGAGTTAAAATCTAATATTTGAATTTTTAACATTTTTTGGTTGCAAATGAAAGCTGGAAATCTTCTGACTGTAAAATGGTTGTTTTTTTTTACACAAACACTTCATATCTAAAAGGACCAAAGTTGCACACAGTTTAATTTATTTCCCTTATTTCTTTCATCAAATCTGAACATGAATATGAAAAGGATAAGGAAAGAAATAAGTAGGAAGTTTTAAAAATCCCATCCCATGCTGACCAGTTTTCGGGAGAGTGACCCATACCAGTAAAGAATTGCTTGCAAGAACCATTATGGCTGCCCCTACTGACTGACAATCTGATTTAACATACCTGCGCATAACCAGGTCTGTCTTTGCACAGAAACCCTGTAATGTACAAGCTTAAAGTTGCATGGTCCGATGAAATATTTATTTGTCAAAACCAAAACATGTATCTTCATTTAATTATATATATCCAGCTTAGATATTGGTGCATTAACTAGTGATTTGGGCAGCATATATAATCAGTGAATTTACTACCTCATCCCTATGGATAGCTACTTTGAGAAAGCCATCACACACAATTAGGTCAATCTCATGGCATCATTAGCCTTGACCCTCATTCCAAGTACCTAGTCAGGTTCCAGGATGTCCAGTGGTAGTATTACTGGCACCATAGCATGGGCTGATTTAAAGTTGCATGTGTTGTGTGTGCTTTTATGGGGAGCCAACACCATGCTTAAGTTGCTAGTAAAAGAATGCCTTTATTATTATGAGCTTGACTGGACCTACAAATGGATTTCTAACATATGCAAACGGAATACCATAACATCCCCTTTCTTTAAATGAGATGAGTCCACCATGTATAGTCTATGATATCGTAAAGTAATTTCTTGATATAGTCTTTAAGAATGATATGCTAATGTCTGTGCTTTGTATCTTAAATATATCAAAAGATCCATGCGTAAAATAGTACAGCATGTGGTAGAAGTCATTAGGTGTAGACTATCTTTGGTCTCCACAGGCATTATTATGGCCATGCTGTCTATTCTTATTTGACACTCAATTAAAGTCATTTAGCCATGTTGGCGGCTTTATAGATCTGCCACGTCTTGTGGTTGTTGGATTGGCTCTGTTGGTGACTTTATTCGGAGAAGGCCTCGTCCCTTCGGTGATCTTCATTGGAGTGTCAGGCACTGCTGGCTCCTGTGCCACAGGATTCGCATTTGCATCTTGTATCTTTTCCACAGTTCCTTCTTCAGGCTCAATGGTTGCCCTGATATGTCGCTGGTTGCGCTTCAAGACTTCCATCCACTCCCACTTCGTATGATCTCGGGGCTACTTCTCATACACTACTTCCCTTTTGCCACTTCTTGTCTTGAGGGTGAACTGGTCGTACACAGACAGTCTCTCCAGGATGTATCTTGGGAAGGTCAGAAGCACTGCGATCATAGTATTGCTTTGCCTTTTTCTGCTTTTCAATGATCTTGGACCTTGTGTTTTCAATGATCCTTGGTTCCATTAGACTGTCTGCTGCTGGTATCATTGACCTCGTTCTGCGGGAATAGCGTTTCTGTGCTGGACTATTGTCAGTGCCTGTTGTGGGAGTTTTTCGCCATTCGAGGATTGTGATCCACTTGTTCTTGTCTCTTTCAGCCTTCTTGAGCAGGTTTTTCATTATTTTCACTGCTGACTTGTCTTTGCCGTTTCCCTGGCTGTACAATGGACATGATGTTACATGTTTGAAGGCCCACTGAGTCCCAAAGTTCTTGAACTCTTCTGAAGTGTATTGCAGCCCATTATCACTAATCAGCATCATTGGTGTGCCATGAGTGGCAAAGTGTACCTTGCAGGCCTCGATTACTGCTCTGGATGTAGTGTTGGTGTTCAGCTCGGTCACTTCAATGTAATCAGAGTAGTGGTCCACCACGACAATGTAGTTTTTTCCATGCAATGTAAAGATGTCTGATGATGCAATCTGCCAGCGGCGTTTTGGAATTGCATGGCTTTTCATTGGTTGTTTCGGTTGTGCATTCTGATGTTCTTGGCATGTGCTGCATGTTTGAATCACTTCGTGGATGTCCATTGCCATTCGTGGCCAGTAGAGGCTTGCCCTTGCCTTCCTAGTAGAGGCTTTGACTCCTTGATGAGTCAAGTGAATTCTGGCAAGCATCTCTGGTCGTAGAGATTTGGGGATGACAATGCGTGTTCCCTTGTACATGATTCCATCTTGTGATCGCGGAAGGTCCAGAACTCGCATACATAGAGAGGTGCTGTTACTTTATCTTCTGGCCATCCTGTCAAAACAATGTTCAAGACTTGCATCGTTGGATCTTGTGTTTGTTCTCAAACTTGCTGCATCCGGAGGTCTGACACATTGGCATCTGATCCATAGTGGATCTGTTCCAACTCTGTGTAGAATACTGCCGAACTTGTATCAGTTGTTGCTGCTGTTAATTTACTGGGTGCCCGTGATAGTGTATCTGACACAAACATTTTGCTTCCTTGTTTGTACGTCACCTTCAGAGGATACTTCTGAAGTCGAAGTCTTATATGCTGGAGTCTCTTCAGTGCACTCAGAATGGACTTTTGGAAAATGGGTTCCCGTGGCTGGTGTCTGTGATCACATTGGCAGACTGCTTTCCATGTAGAAAGTGATCAAACCTTTCACAAGCGTAAACAAGTGCGAGCATCTCCTTCTCGATCTGTGCATAGTTTCGCGCTGTCTTCGTCAATGTTTGTGATGCCCATGTGGCTGCTTGGCTCTTCTGGTAGAGTACAGCTCCCATTCCAAATTGACTTGCATCTGCTTCGATGGTGACTTCTTCTTTAACATCATAGTAGCGGAGGCATGGCTCTCGGGTAAGAAGTTTCTTGATTTCTTCAAGTGATGCCTCATGCTCCGGTTTCCATTCCCACTCTGCATCTTCATGTGTTAGTTTCCTGAGTGGATCTGTGATGTGTGATAGGTTTGGCAGGGATTGACCTAGGAAGTTTAACATGCCTAGAAGTCATAGGACTGCATCTGCATTTTCTGGTCGTTGCATGTCCTTGATTGCCTGGATTTTCTGTGGATCTGGCTTGATTCCTTGATTTGTGAGGACATGACCCATGTAGGTTACCTGCTTTTCCTTGAACTTCAGCTTTGACTTGTTCAGCTTCAGATTCTTCATTCTCGCTTGTTCGAGGAGTGTGATCATCGCTTTGTCATGATATTCTTCAGCTTCTTTGTAGGTTTCTCCACAGCCGAAGACTAGAATGTCATCTGCTACCACTGCTATTCCCTTCAGTCCTTCAAGTGCTTCGGTGGGTCTTCGCTCAAATTCTTCTGGGGCACTGCTTATTCTGAATGGTAATCTGTTCCACTTGTATCTTCCGAATGGAGTCCAGAACGTGGTAAGCAGAGATGATGGCTCATCCAGTCCAACTTGGAGGAACCCATCTTTTGCATCAACTACAGAGAATATATTCGCTTGTGCCAAACGTGGGGCTTCATATTCAAGTGTAGGCATTGGATAGTGTGGTCTCTTGATGGCTTTGTTTAGATCTTGTGGATCCAAACACACTCTTAGTTTGCCTGGCTTCTTCACTGTGGCCATTGAATTTATCCAATCTGTTGGCTGTGTCACTTGACTTATGATTCCATCTTCTTGTAGCTGATGGATCTTTGCTTAGGGGTATATGCACTTTTCTTTGTGCATGCTGGACAGGGTGTCTGCTTTCATCAAGATCGGTGTGGCATGTTCCTGGCAGATGTCCTAATCCTGTGAAGACACATCCTTGTATATCTGAGTAATGACTTCTTTCGTCAAGTTACTGTTTGGGGTAATCTTCTCATTTACTACTGTATGCACCAATTGCTCTTTGTTGATCTTCAATAGTGCAAATCTTTCAGATGTCTCACCTGTGAGTGGTGGACATGGTGCTGTTGGAAGTACTTCAAACTTTACGTTTCCTGTTAATCCATTGCAGGTACATTCGAGCTGTGCTGTTCCGAGAGGTCTTACTATGGTTCCATTGTGCATACGCAGCTTGCTCTTAGTCTTCTTCAATGGGGGATTGTCGTCCTCCATTAAGCTGATGTACGTACTACGGTCAATGCAATTAACTGTTAATCCAGTCTAGCTGGCAGCGCACTGGTTTCTTCTGACCATCTGGTTTTGGGACTGCAAGCTTTGTGTAATATGGCTTTCCATGACCTGAATTTGTGTGAACCTCTTGTCAGAATGCTGATTCATCTGAACCTGATTCTTCTTCATCAGAACCGTCTACCTTGTTCACTCTCTTCCCCTCGCTTTTCTTTAGTTTCCAATAGGTCTTGTCTTTTGCTTCTTCCGACTGACAGACTTTTGTCCAATGGTTTTTCTTTCCGCACTTTCTGCATGTGGTTCCTAGGGCAGGACAATCTTCTATTTTCTTATGTCTGCTCTGGCCGCAGTAGAGGCACATATCTTTGCTTTGCATTAGTCTTTTGCCAGTCTTCTTCTGGTCTTTCCTCTTCTGATGCTTGGTGTAGTTCACTGCCTCTTCTGATTGTGAATTGCTTTCGCCTCCCATCTGTCTTAGTTGATGGCTTGTTACTTCCGGCTGACCTACACTTCTCAATCGCCTTGTTTAAGACGAGGTTGGGCATCCTGAGCAGGCATCCTTGGACTTCTCTTGTCCTGATCCCAAGTATGATCCGGTCTCTTATCATCTCATCTGTGACATTGCCATACTCACATGAACTGACAATCTCTTAGTCGTGTGGCGTACACTTTAATTCCTTCACCCTCTTTTTTTATCCGCAGTGTTGAACTTGTATCTTCCAAAAATCACATTGTGTTGAGGCTTAAAGTGCTCACTCAGTTTTCTCAAAATGTCTGTTGTGCTTTTTCTTTCTTCTTCAGTTATAGCCAGATGCTGGTACTTCCTGATTTTTTTTTTGGGGTTCAAGTGTTTTTATTCCTCTGAATAACACGTTGTCAGTGCTAATGCACTGGTCTTCCAGCCCTAATCACAATTGCCTTTACACACTAAACAAATCTACTACAATATACAGATAGACAATTACAGGAAACTAAGCAAAACATCGGTACATGCATGATAGTTAAAGAACAAGATAAGCGAAAAGAAACATATGCGGGGAGGTAGCTATGTTAAACTAGTATGGTAGGCGTTAGTAGGGGGTGGGGCATAACTGATTATCTTTCTATTAGTAACATACATACCTGTCCTGATATGACCTTAGATGTTGCTAGGACGTAAAACAACAACAAACAAACAATTAGTAACATACTCTTTGAAAGGGTGATGGGGGATGTAGGGTGGGCCTTTGTGATAGAACTTGTGTTCATGGTAATCTCAGGTGGGGCCTATTGAGTTAGTAAGTCGGTTAATATTGATTAATCATGTACCTCAGTAGGATCCAACTAGAATCATTTCCAGGCTCATTCCATTGTAGGTGGGCTTTTTGGTCAAGTTGGCCGCTACTGGTTGGGTTTACAGTGTTTGTTTGTGGGGGGGAAGCGGGGGGACAGGGAAAGGGATGGCAACACCGACCCAGTGTATCATTGATCTGCTTTGGCCTAGGCTGGTTGATTTAAATGTGCATGGAGGTTTATCTTGAAAGTTTTGTAACAATCACTGTTCCTGACACGTGCTGGTAGTTGGATCCAGAGTGCTCCCCCCAGAACAACCGGTGACTTTTTCATTTTACTAGTTTTAACATGTGGCACTTCCAGTAGGGTGGCTTGTGCTGCACGTGTGGCTTGTGTAGGTGTGTCTATGTAATATGGGTCTTTCGCGTGGTGGTACATTAGGCCTAATAGGTGCTTGTCTCTGCGAATATTTAGGGCATCTAGTTTAGCTTTATTGTGCATCTCATTGGTATGTAGTGTTTTTCCTTTAAATACTGTGCGCAACCCTCTGTTTTGTATAGTTTGGAGCTTTGTTTGCTGCTTTTTAGTTAGTATATTATATATTATGTCATTATAGTCAATGATGGGCAGTATTGTGGTTTTGTACAACAGAAGAGCAGTCTCTTCACTCATATAATGCCTTATTTTCCGGAAGGTGTTCATTTTAGCTGCCAATGTTCTGTTAATCCTATTTAATTGACTGGTTCCCGACAGTGTAGGGTCAAGTGTAGTACCTAAATATTTATAAATTAGAGCCTCCTTAAGTATGCACTCTATTTTTATACTGACAATTGGTGAGCTGGAACGTTTAGTTTTAGTTGCAAATATTACATATTTAGTTTTTATAATATTTATGGATAGTTTATTTTCCTTTTTCCACTGGTTTACTCTTTCTAAATGATGATTCATTTTGGATTCAGCCACTTTTATATCAGCGTCTGTAGCTACCAGTGCCACATCATCAGCAAATACACTTCACTTTACTTTTTCAAGTACTAGTGGGAGGTCATTGATGTAGATTAAGAATAATAGTGGGCCCAGGATAGATCCCTGCGGTACCCCTGTTTTCACTTCTCTCAGTGAGGAATTAACCCCTTCAAGTCTAGTATACTGTGAAAGATTTAGTAGGTAATTTTTTTAGCAGTTTGGTTGTCCCTGTGTCCAGGCCACTATTTGCCACTTTTTCTATTAAAATGCTTTACGAAAGTCTATGAAGACAGCAATAGATAATCTTCCTTGACCCATCCCTGTCATTAGTGTGTCTAGCACACATGCCACTCCTTTGGTTGTGGAGTGGTTCTTCCTGAAACCATTTTGCTCTATTGCTAGGAAATCTGTACTTTCAAAAAATTCTGTTATTTGGTCATGGATTAGTTGCTCTACTATTTTGCCTGGTATTGGAAGAAGTGATATAGGTCTTAGTTCATTACACGTTTTAGGGTTCGACGTACCTGTCATGTACTATTTTCAGTCCAGAAACCCCAGGGTCTCACTGACAAAACCATAACCACGGGCAACACTGGAAAAAACAACATAGGAACAACCAAACAGTTTTCAGCAAATATCTACAATCAACATCTCTCATTGATAACATGGACATTTGAATATTGCAGCAAATACTTAAATTGAAGCATTTGTCATCATTGCAAAAATAGTGCATTATTACCAATGCATGTACATACACACACACGCAGATGCACAAATATATGTAGACATATATTCATGGCCATGCATTTGGGGTTTTACCAAGAATTTTATGGTTTGGGCCATCTTTGACTACTATTTTCATTATTGTGGGTTGTAACCTATGGTATAAAGTCGGTAATGAAGAATATGCAAACAGAAAACAGATGACATTCATCTACATACCATGCAGTTAAATTTAGCAGGTAAGGTTAGATCAGGAAAAAGCATTTTAGTAGACCAGTCAACCTGGAAACTGTCACTCTCTGCATTTCAGTTTGGTGTGTCTCCTGTCACTAATGTTAGTCTCTGCCCCATGTGTGCCTGTGATGCGCGAAAAGGAAGAAAGGAAGACGGGGGTGGGAAAAAGAGGCGCTTTTATTGAAACACCTCAGGAAACGACAGAGTATGTACAGGGAAAACGGTAAAATAAACTCCCTGGAGAGCTGCGGTGAGGAGGTGCGGCGAGGGTCGGATAGGGGGGCAGCAAAGTCCTCAGGGCTGAGGGGAGTGGGGGTCGGGGTCGGGTCGGGGGGGTTGAGGAAGGCGGTGTCGTGGAGGTCGTGATGGTCGGTGGCTGTGATATCTCGGGAGGTTTTGTGGTCAGTGTAGGCGGCGTCTGGGGCCTGCGGCGCGAGGTGATGGTCCCCGGCTGTGTTCTGGGTGGCGTTTCGATCGGTGGTCGTTACGAGGTTGTCGGCGGAGGTCAAGGGGTTGTCAGCAGAGGTATAGGTGAGGCGCCGGTTATGGCCCCCCGGACCGGCCGGGGGGGCCGGCGGATCAAAAATCCGCCGGGGCGGCTGGGGTCTGGCGCTCACGGGCTTGCTTGGTGAGGCACAGGGCCTCGCTGTGCATCGTGAGAATGCGCCTCACGTCGGCACAGTAGGCGCATATGTGCCGGTGTCTGTCCCCCACCTCGCCATGGGCCTCCCCGACGGGGGCCCGATCGCACGAGGTGGGCTCGCGGTTCCAGGCGGCGCAGGGAGCCCCGTGAGTCTCTCGGCTGTAGGTGATGCGGGTGGGAAGCTCCGCGCCTCGGGGGGCTGGTGCTGTCGGGACGGCCTGGGGGGCGGGCATAGTGATGACCTCCATTCGCACCAGGTTCAGGGCAAACGGGTCGTGCCATCCGTGGGGGAGCCTGCCATACGCGATCCAGGTGAAGATCGTCTCTGAGTACCGGCGGACGGTAGGCCATGGATAGACCAGGTTGTCCCTGAGCACGGTGAGGGTGTGGTGGTGTAGGCCTGGCAGGGAGTGCGCAGGGAAGCTTGGGTGGCTGACGAGGGTGGTGAGGGCGAGGCTGTACTCGTCTTTGGTGGCCTCGCCCCTCTTTACCGACTTGCGTTCCGGGCCCCTCTCCACGAGGTCAGAGGGGAAGAGGTAGTCGGGGGAGATCCCTCTTCTTCCCCCGGTGTGCCGTGCCTCGGCCGAAGCCAGGATCTGTCTTACGGCGTCGGCCGCGGATGCCGGGGTATGGTCGACGGCATCCTGGAGGTAGGCCGGGGGTGGGGCGGCCGAGGACTGCGCAGTAAGGCGGCTATAGCGTTCATACTGCGGGTGGAGGGCCCCCGGGAGCGGCGCTTGAGGTGGCGGGGGAGGTTGGACCCCCCCCCGACGACGTGCGCCCGAGGTGCTGGGATGGGCGGCGAGCTGTAGGCCGGCCGCCGCCTCGGCGCGGGAGGGGGGGGTCTCCTGGGTCCTGAGGGCGGCCCCGCCCTCGAGGAGGTCCAGGCGGCTGGTTATGTGCTGCAGTGCCTGGAGTATGGTGGCATCGGTGCCCGAGGGTCGGTCCCGAGGTGCCGGAGGGGAACCCGGGGCCGAGGCAGGTGAGGCGCCTCCCGGCGTGCCCGAGGAGGGTCCCGGTGTGCTCATGGCGGTCGCCCGGGCTCCCTTGCGTCCTTTGCCTTTGCCTTTTCCGTTTGCAGGCATGATGTATTGGAGCGGTCCGAGGTGAAGGTCCGAGGTCCGAGGTGAAGGTAGCCAAAGAAAACAGGGAGCTTGAGCAGGGAGGACGGCTGGAAGGCGAGTGACTGAGGGAGGCCGGCGGGCGGCCTTATAAGGGAAGGAGAGGGGAGGCGAGAGGCGGAGAAGGTGAGAAAGCGGCGGGGCAGGGCGAGAGGGCGAGGGGGAGAAAGCTGAGGGAGGGATGACAGGGAAGGTGAGAAAGCCGGGCGGCGGCAGGAGGCGGGGGGAGGGTCTCTTCCTTCCCTCGCATCAAACGCAATGCGAGCATTGCGACCAATGCATCAAATTCTCTGCCCTTATTGACTAGCTGGCAATCACTCAGGTACCCAAATCGACCTTAGTATGTTTATGTTCAATAGTGACACCAGAGACGACTACTTCCATCAAATGTGGTAAAGGGCCAGCTAATGAAGTGACAGTCAGACAGGCAACCAACCCAACCGAACACACTGAAGGGCAATGTAGCAGGAAATGTCTGAACCAATCACCAGCAATGTTCAGCAATCAAATGCGACATACAGTGCCCTGGGCTTAAAGCTTTAAATTATGCTTTATTTTGTTGCAGTCTATCTCTCGTTGCCTGGAGTATCAGACCCAACTTGTTTAGACCCTTGTAGGTCCTGTCACGCACTTCTCTGCTGTTCAACGTAGTGCCGATTCCATAGAATGTGTTGGTGGTTGCCTCATTTAATTTGGCTTTGGCAGTTCCCAGTAGTTTCACCTGTAGGTTCTTGTTTTGTGCAAATTTTAACTCAACAATGTCTGCCAGTATCCTCTCCCTGTTTGATCTCCACTCTGCATTTTCCTCAGTCTGATCACCAATCCGTTTGGCTTCCAGTGCAGATGACACTGCCAGAACTTGATTGCGCAAGTCCTGTCTGCCTGGCAGATCACACTTTGCTGCTTGATACATATGTTCTGCCGATCTGTATGTCAAGTCATTGTCAAAAATTGGTGTCAGGTAGAAGTTAGACAAATATGAATGTTCGGAGTGGAAATATATCTCACCATTCACACTTATCGTCTTGGCATCAGCGAGTGTACAGCCCTCTGGGAGCCGGTGTGGCTCTGAGTGTCGTATCTTTTTGCTGTCGATCACTATACCATCATCATGCACTTTTATGTTGTGTCCCTTTGCACGAGCCACTGCAGCCACTGACCGGTAGTCTTCCCGTAGTCTCCTGGTCTCAGGTGTACTATCGTCGTTCAGGTAAATGCCTTTATACTCGGCCCGGTCTTTTAGCTGGGCCCTCCGGTAGTATATCTCATTTCGCATCACTGCTGACCGAAATGTCACAAGTATTGTGCGGGGTCTGAAGTATTTGCCGTGTGCTGTTGACTGCTGTTTTCCAATCTGAGTGACACTTTCAATCTGGTCAGACCTGAAGTCCACAACACCAACATCCGCTGCCAGTCCTACTACATATTTCTGTAAATCCTCACCCTGTTGCTCGTCTTTTCCTTCAATTTTCATGTTGGCCTTCCTTGCCCTATTCTCAATATCATTCATTCGAGTTGTGAGTTTGATATTCTCTGATTTAACTGCATGCAGTTCAGCTTTAACCGCTGACAAGTGCCGATGGTCCTGGTCAAGGCGGATTTGGGTGTCAGCCAGCTCGGCAGTCATTCTGTCTACTCGTTCTGTGTTTGCAGCCAAGATTTTATCAATTTTTGTTTCCATGGCTGCTACTTTGTCCGTCAACCCATCTATTCGGTTGATGACCAGTGGTGACATTTCCAGCTCTTTCAGCTTCATCATGATCCCTTGCAGTGTGACAGCCTCATCACTTCTTGTGTCTGTGGTTGGGCTTGTCGAGCGTCGTTTCAGTACAGGGGGAGACTGAGCAGGGTCAACAGTGTTTACCCTGGTTGATCTCACAGACCGGTTTCCCCGAACATCGGTCATCTGGCGTTGCGACATCTCGGTCAATTTGATAGTGAGTCAGTGAATGCACCAAGTCACTTTAAGTGTAACACACTGACACTCTCAGATGGACAGCACACTCACCTCATTCCCTGTCTGCCGTTTGGTGCACTCGCCGCTTTCTTGAGCTTGTTGGTGTATGTTCCGTTTTGGCGCGCAGTAGCCTTGTTGTGAGTGATGATAAGTGGAGTTCCCAATATCCACACAGTCAGCAAGACAGTGAATGCACCAAGACAGTGTTTGCACCAAGCCACCGGAACTAACTTGTAAGTGTAATGTAGTAATACTCTCAGTTGATCAGCGCACTCACTGTACTCCCTGTCTGCTTTATGTGTTGTTTGGTCTACTTGCCGTTTTGTTGAGCTTGCTGGTGTATGTTCTGTTCAGGTGTGCCCAGTGACACTGTTGTTGTGAGTGATAATAAGTGAAGTTCCCAATAACCACACAGTCAGTAAGACAGTGAATGCAACAAGTTATTGGAACCAACTTGTCAGTGTGATGCGCGAAAAGAAGGAAGCAAGGCGGGGGTGGAGAAAGAGACGCTTTATTGGCGCCTCAACAGATCATACAGGGTAGAAAGCAAGTCAAATGAGGCTCATAAGGAGCAACATGGTAATTGAGGTAATGAACAAGAGGCATCAAGTAATAAACAAAAGTGGTAAATGAGGTAATGAACAAGAGGCATCAGGTAATAATCAATAATGTAGAAAGGTAATAAAGTTCATGGGGCAGCAGAGTCATTTGGAGTGAGGGGGTGCCGAGGAGCCCTCCACCAAAACGGCGGAGAGGGCTCGAGGGGCGCCCGAGGGCGCGAGGCGGGGCACGTAGGCGTGGACGGCCGCCGAGGTCCAGGTGCCTTGGGCCATGATCTCGGGGAGGGGCACCCCGGCACGCTGGCAGGCCTGGGCGGCGCCCCGGCGGAGGCTGTGGAGCGTGAAGTCCTCGGGCCTCGGGACCCCTTGGGCGGCGAGGGCCCCTCGTAGCAGCGCGGTGAGGGAGCGGGGGTCGAGGGGCCGGCCGGAGGGCATTATGAAGGCGGGCGCGTCCGGAGCGGCGGGGCAGAGGGCGATGGCACCAAGCCACGCCGCGACGGGGCAGAGGGCGGAGTCCGGGATGGCGGGGGACGAAGAGGGCGACCGCGCCCGAGGGTGAAGAGATGGTCTTGGAGCTTCGGATGTGCAGCCGGAGCCCCCCGGGCGCGGGGCGAACGTCGTCGCGGGTGAGGGTGTGGGGGCCGCCCCATCCCTCGGGACTCGGGGCCAGCAGGTTGGACTGGCGCAGCATCCCGAAGTACCCGAGGAGCAGCGCGGCCCGAGGAACGAGCGAGGCGGGCCCTGCTCGGGAGAGGTGATGGATGGCGAGGGCGAGCTGCTGCGGGGGGAGAGAGGCGGCGCCTGCCGCTGGACGTGGGTAGAGGACCGCTCCCCTCCTCGGCAGACATCCCTGGGTAGCCGTGCGTCGAAGCCCGAGGTCAGGCCCCCGGCGCCCTCGACCCAGGAGCGGGCGCCCGAGACGGCGTTCTTTACGGAGGCGGGCGCCAGCCCGCGGAGGAAGAGGGCGGCAGTGAAGGCGGCGACATCGAAGGGCGTGGGCGCCAGGGGAGCCACACCTCGGGCCACCGCGAAGGTGACGAAGTCCTCGGCCTGGCGACGGCGGTTCCTCCAGGTCGCCGGGGCGAGGGAGGCGGCACGGAAGCGGGAGACGGCGGCTACCTCCTCGGGCGGGAAACCTAGAGGCCGGGGAAGAAGGGGAAGGCGTCATGGGTGGTGCTGAGTGGGAGCAGCCCGAGGCGGGCCACCTCGCCGCGGGCCGTCGCCTCCCAGGGGCCGGGCAGGTGGGCGCGGCTGAGGGCGTCCGCGAGGAGGAGGTCCGCCCCGGGCTTGTGGATGATGTGCAGGTCGAAGGAGCCCGTTGCTGCGATCAACCAAAGCTCCCGTGCGCAGGTCCCGAGGGTCACGTCTCGGGCGCGGCCGGACTCGAGGGCTAGGGCGGAGGCCATGTTGTCGGTGTTAATCACCACCGTCGAGCCCGCGACATCGTCCGGAAGGAGGGCGCGCAGGGCGACGACGAGGTTGACCGCCTCGAGCTCATGGATGGTCCTGAACCGCGCCTGGAAGGCCTTGGTGTACCCTCGGGCATAGTAGTGGGTCGGGGAGAAAGCCCCGCCCCCGGTGAGGCAAGAGTCGCACTCTATCACCCAGCGACGACCCTCCGGGGCACGGAGGAGGTGGAGGCCGTTGGAGATCCGACCGTAGGCGGCGAACCACCTCAGGTCCCGGAGGGCGTCGTCGGCGAGGGTGAGGGTGGGGGCCCGAGGCAGCTGCGCAGCGCCCCGAGGAGCCGGGCCATGAACTTCCGGCCGGGGAGTACGCAGCTGCTCACGTGGTTGAGGCGCCCCAGGAGACTCTGGAGTTCTTGCTTCCCGAGGGTGGGGCGGGCGATGCGGGCCTCGCAGTCGTCGACGAGGGCCTGGATCTTTCCGGGGGCGACCCGGATGGTCATCGCCTCGGTGTCGAGGGCGAACCCGAGCCATTGAAGGCGGACAGCCGGGGGATGACACTTTCCGGGTGCCACGTCGAGGCCGAGGGCTGAGGTGAGGGCCAGGAAGGCGTCAAAGGCCTTGCAGGCCTTCAGGTAGGAGCCCTCGCACCCGATGAAATCGTCGACGTAGACGAGGGCGTGGAAGCCCTCGCGCCGGAGGATCCAGGCCACCGCCGAGGTGACGCGGACGCAGGCCGCGCCCGAGGAGCGGCAGCCGAAAGGAAGGGCGAGGTCAATGTAGGTGGCCCCGTTGAGGGTTATGCCGAACAGAGGGCAGGAAAGGGGGTCGGCCCGGAGCTGGCGGTAGGCCCGGGAGATGTCCGCCGACCAAGCGTAGGCCCCTACGCCCTCGGATATCAGGCGGCGGCCCACGTCGGCGACGGACGGGAGGGTGTATGCGTGAGGTTCCCCGAGGTATTCACGGCGGGGAATGCCGGAGTTGACGCTGGCACCTCGGGGATAAGAGAGGTCGACGATGACCCGCCTCTTACCGGGTTCGGACTTGGGGCGGGTCATCATGGGGGAGACCTGCGTCCAGGGGGAGAAAGGGGGGACGTGGAAAGGGCCGATGAGGGCGCCGAGGGCAAGCTCGGTCTCAATGAAGGTTTGGATGTGGGGGAGGAATTCCCGAGGCTCGCGGTGGTTGGTGAATGAGGGGCGAGGGACGGTGGGGGCAGAGTAGTTGGCGGGAAAGCCGAATTCGAGGAGGTCGAGGACGGCCTGGTCGGGATAGTCCCGGAGGCGGGAGCGCCAGGCATGGATATGGAGGCCTGAGGGGAGGGGAATGCGGGCGGCCAAAAAATTAGGGAGGCCCGCTTTCCGGAGGGTGGTGTAAGTGTGGCGGATGTTAGGGTAGCGGTCCCACGCCTCACCGGAGGTGTGGGGCCAGGCGGCAAGGATAGTGGGACGGTACTGGGAGGGGGTGGGGCCGCAGGCGGGGGCTGCGGGGAGGGTAGCCTGGAGGTCGGGGTCGATGACGTCGACGGTGGGCTCGTCTAGGGAGGCGGGGGAGGGGTGGTTCTGAGGGCGGGGGGAGGGGGAGGAGGTGCGGCGGGGGCGGGCGAGGGGGGCGGCGAAGGCGTGGGCGGTGGGGGGAGGGTCGGGGCGGGGGGGCGGGCGGGGGGGCCGGGGGGGAGGAGGGTCAGGGGGTCAGGGGGCGGGTCAGGGGGCGGGCAGAGGAAGGCAGTGTCTCCTGGGTCGAGGTGGTCTTCAGGGTCGGGGGTGATGGGCGACTGGCGCCGGTTGGCGGTGGGAGCCTTGCTGAGGGGGCGCTGGGGCCCGAGGTTGCCGGAGGGTGCGGCCGTGCCGGGGCGACGGTCAGGCCGCGCCTCGAGCGTAGGGGCAGTGCGGGGGGCACTGTCGAGAGGGCTGATGTCGGGAAGGCTGGGGGAGGGTCGGGGGGCGGCGTCGTGGTTAATGGGCCGGTTAAGGACCTCCGGGCCGGGGTGGAGGTGCCGGCTCTTTAAAAATCCGGGGAGGCGGCCGGGGCAGCTGCGCGCGCACGCTTGGCAAGGCATGCCTCCTCACTGTGGACGGTGAGCATCTTGCGCACATTCGCGCAGTAGGCGCACGCGTGGCGCAGCTTGGCGGCCCCTTGGCCATGGACCTCCCCCGGGGCAGCCTGGGTGCATGACGCTGGGTCCCGGTTCCACGCATAACACAACGCCCCGTGGGTGTCCCGGCAATAGGATATGCGGGTGTCGGTGTGGGCGCGGGGCTGGGGCCGGGGCTTGGCAGGGTCGAGGGGTCTCGGCTGGGTGGTGGCGGGCTGGACGGGCATGGCTAAGCAATCCAGTCTGAGGAGGTTTATGGCCACCAGGTCGTGCCACCCGTGGGGGAGGGTCCCGTCCGCGATGGCAGAGAACACACTCTCTGAGTACCGGCGGACGGTCGCCCACGGGTAAATTAGGTTGTCCCGGCAGACCCCGAGGAGGTGGTGGTGGAGTCCCTGGGCGGAGTGGGCGGGGAAGTCCGGGTGGTCGATGAGGTTGAGGAGGGCGAGCGTGTACTCATCCTTTGTCGCCTCCCCTCGTTTGACCGGCTTCCTCTCCGCCCCTCGCTTCACAAGATCAGAGGGAAAGATGTAATCTGATGGTATACCTTGGCGCCTGGTGGAGTGCCGCGCCTCGGCGGAGGCCAGGATCTCCCGCACGGCGTCGGCCGCGGATGCGGGGCTGTGGCGGGTGAAGTCCTCCTGGTAGGCCGGGGACGTGGTAGATGGGGCTTGTGCGGAGAGGTGGCGGTATCTCTCGTACTCCGCCAGCGGAGCCCCGGGCAGGCTCGCGTGAGGCGGCGGCGGGGGCCGGGCTGCGGTGATGGTGCGCGCCCGAGGCGCCGGGGCGGGCCGGTGTCGTGCCGCCGGTGGGGGCCCCTCCGGGACGGGGAGCGCCTCGCCCGATCCGAGGCCGTCGATGCGTGCGTGAAGCTCTGCCGTTGCCTGGCGGGCCTCGGCGGCGGCCTCGGCGGCGGCCTGTCGATTCTCGAGCTGCATGCGCTGCATGGCCTCCATCAGCATGGACACCTCGGAGCCCGAGGCGCGGTCCGAGGGCGCCGCGGGGGAGGCCGGGGCTGAGGCCGGCGACTCCTCCCGGGGCGGTGTTGATACAGGCCCCGGCATCCGGGGGGCAGCCCGGGAGCTCTTGCGTCCACGACCTTTTCCTTGGGGCATGGTGTGTCCGTGTTTTGGGCAGCGGTCCGAGGTGGAAAGTCCCGAGGTGGTAGTCCAAACAGGAAAAAGGTGGAGGCTGGGAGACGGCAGGGAGCTGAATGAGGAGGGAGGCTGGCGGGCGGCCTTATAAGGGGGGAAGGGAGGCGGCAGCAGGGGAGGTGCGAATGCTAGCGGCCGGGGAGGGGTGCGAGGTGGCGAGCAGCAGGGGTCGGGTGAGGCGTGAGCGCCGTGCACAAAGGACGGGCGGGGGGAGGTGGCGGTGAGTGAGCGCGGTCGGCCGAGGTGTGGAGGCAGCGCGACACGCGGGGCGGGGGAGGGTCTCCTTCTTTCCTCGCATCAAACGTAATGCTTCGCATTACGACCAATGCAGTGACACTCTCAGATGTATCCAAAGTATTCCCTGTGTATTTAATTTGCCGTTTTGGTGCAGTTGCTGTAGTTTTGTAGCTATTTCATGCGTATTTTGCCGTATTCAGTTGTCCCGACCATTAAAGCACATCTCACCTTGCCAACATCGCACGCAATCTTTTCGCATGATGTTTAACAGTGTGGCTACTCTCACTGTTGGGGGTTGTCCAGCCTTGTTGCAATTTCCTAGTTTACCCAGGATGCTTTGAAGAACTTCCAGTCTTCTCCGGGGTCTCCTTGTATTTCCATAGGGGCTGGAGGAGGTATATTTGTGAGTACTTATGGTGGTGGGTCATTGTCTGGAATTTTGACATTTGTTCTGGTGATAACTCTTATTTGCAGACTTTTGTTCTCTATATATTAATAAAGGATTTTGCTACCCTGCATTCTTCTTAATATAATGTGTTGGGAAGAAATCTGTACCATATATACTTCTTTTGTATTCTTACAAAACCACTTAATTCTCTTAATTGTAGACTGTTCCTCTACCAGAACAAAGGCCTTGAGTGTGAGTACGTTATAGCTCACTTCTTTGATCAACTTGTGACCTATAAAGTTTCGAAAAATGCTCTCCTACCTGTTCCTGGTTGATCTACAAACTGTAAATAACCTTCTTGACCACTTCCCTACTTTTATATGCTTGTTAGTATGTTACACATCTGACACCATGTTGTGTGTGCTTTTATGGGGATTCAACACCATGCTTGAGTTGCTAGTAAAAGAATGCCTTTATTATTATGAACTTGAATGGACCTACAAATGGATTTCTAACATATGCAAATGGAATACCAAAACAGTATAATCATAACAATTTTTCTACACCAAACCACATACTTACATTTGATCCTATTTTCCCCAACTCACATGGGAAAATCTGAAGGTAACCACTTTGTTGTTTTGGGTACATTAGTTGATTAATCATGGACAATTGGTCTTCCTCATTTTCACTGCTCCTTGCCCTATCCTAATAATGCTGAATACCAGGTGAGGTAGCGACAAGTATACATTTTTAAGTCATTGGTTTGACTTGACCAGGGTTCGAATGCATGAATTTGAATCCCATGTCCTACCAAAATCGGAACTGGCTGCTCAATGCTTTTGGCCACCCCTTCTGGTTACTGTGAATCCGGTCTGCTTGCTACTTTTTTTAATGTACTTTATTAAACATTGAATATGTTTTATTTACAGATGCACAAATATATCAATAAATTAATATGTATACCCGATTTGATTAATCATGCGATGTGACTAAAATTAAATATATGATAATGTGGCTGAGTGGGAAATTGAATCATGGTGCTGTTGGCCTGGTCTCCCAGTGGGGCAGTACTATAAAGCTGTATAGAGTGGCTGAATAAGTAGAGCCTCGCCTCCCATTTTGTTAGGTCATGAAATTCGAACCCTCAGGTTTGAATCCTGGTTGAGTCAAATCAATGATTTAAAAATTGATATGTGTCGCTATCTAGCTTGGTATTCGGCATCACTAGGATAGGGCTAGGAGATGGGGAAATAGTAAGATCAAATTGTGTGTGACTGAAAATTCCCCAGCTTAATCAACTGATGTACAAAAAGCACAACACACACATACACACAAACTGGGTATCTTCAGATTTTTAGTCTATCGTTGTCCCATCTGAGTTGGAAATAAAAGATCAAATGTTAGTATCTGGTTTGATTTTGACCAAAGAAAATATGCTTCATCAGACCATGCAGCTTTAAAACAAGTTTCGAACCTATGGGTTTGAATCCCATGACCTACCACAACTACATCAGTAGGTCAGCCCACATCACATGAGTGATTGAGTGACTTGCCCAATTCACATCATGTGCCAATATAAAAATGATGGTGCAATGGTGCCATCAGTGGAAAATACCAGGAATCCAGGCTATATTTGAATTAGGTCATTCAACATCACACGATCATCGTGAAACGTCAATACGCGTCATAGCGAATGGACTTTTGGAAAGTTTGTCAAAGGTATTTTCGGTTCTTCCACCTCAAATTGCTTAAAACCTAGCAATTCTTTTTTTTTTTTAATCAAAATGACTCCAGACTTATGATTAGTAGGTCATAACGATCAATTTCATATATTTATCTAAAAAATAAAATAAAAATTCAAACGCCATTGGACCATGCAACTTTAAGAAACAAAAGAACATCCCTTTTAAAACTGAATTAATTAAAACCTGTGAACAGGTAAATGATTACGCAAACATGTATAATACAGTTATATATTCCTTCCACATCACACCTGTTTAATTCACTTCCTATTCTGTAACACTCAACTCACCCATAATTCTTTGAAAGCAAGGGAGGATTGTGTATTCTACAACGTCTGTTACTCTTATATGGATGTTCCCATTATTGTTCAATGACAGCAAAAAGTTAATAAATTGTATGACAATAAATGGTGATATCCGACACATTTTCATGTCCATGAATTTCAAATGAACCAACATTTCATGACAATAAATGGCAATATTTGACACATGTTTATATCCATGAATTTCAAATAAACCCACCTTTCATGACAATAAATGGCAATATTCGACACATTTTTATGTCCAAGAATTTCAAATGAACCAACATTTCATGAATAAATGGCAATATTCGACACATTTTTATGTCCATGAATTTCAAATGAATCAAAATTTCTTGAATAAATGGCAATATTCCATGCGTTTTTATGTCCATGAATTTCAAATGAAAATGGTATTTTATAGTATTTGTTGGCCAGATGAGGGTGCATCAACATCAAAAGTGACCACAAAAGAATACACAATGCACTTTATATTACGTTCTTGGTTTTCTAGTGAATTTACATTTGACACCAGACGGCGCACCTCGGTGGATTGTGTCGCGTGTTCCCCACTAGGTGGCGGCACAACAGTTTCTCTGTCCTGAGCTGACAGGATTTCTTCGGCAAGTCACAAAATATTCAGTGTTATATTGCTGCCACACTAAGGATGCAGGGGGGGGGGGGGGCAGGAGCTCAGGGCTTTGCTAGTAATTACTGCAGTAGTCGTTCAAGGGCCTGAATAACCAGGTGGGCTCTATATGCATTTTTGAAGGCAAGTATTGTTTCTGTTTCTCTGACTCTGATAGGGAGGTCATTCCACATGACAGTACTTTTGTAGATTGGTGCTCCGATATATTTATTTGTTGAAGGGTGTGGTACATTGAGCAGAGTGGAGGCTCCTCTTCTTGTTATTCTATTTGTGCGGTCAATGAATTTTTCATCTTTTGCACATTTTTGCATTAGTGCCATCAGGTGTAGGTCTCTACCCTTATTAATACATATTACTGCACAGAAGGATTGATTGATTGGTGATTGATTGGTGGTTGCTTTACGCCGTGTCGGCAGCATAGGCCATATTCACGGCGAGAAATGTTTGTTTTTTGTTCAAACCATCGCTTTTACATGTAAAAGCAGACAATCAATTATGTGCCAATAGACACTAATTAAATTAGAAAGCTCACAATCATATATCTGTGGTCAAGGGAAACAAATTCCCATAGAAAAAGAAAAGTTTCATTAATAATTAATAGAATCCATTTAGTAAACTATATAAGGTGGTACAGTCCAGCTGCCCTCAAAAAGGCTAAAATGTTTTCCTGTTTTACCTTAGTAAAAAGGTCATGCATACTGCCTGCAGTGTAGAACCGTTGGCGCAGGGCCAAAAAATCAACGCAACTTAGTAATACATTCAGGGGGAGGTTCCCCCTTGAGCAGAAAAGCATGTGTAAGCCACGAGTGGCCAACACGGCAGCGACTAAGGACCACTTGGTCCCGCCGACCTCCCGCATGAGTCTGTGGTGGCTTTCCCACAGATGGTTCAATTTCTTTAAGTTTATTGATGTTTTCATCCCACTCATGTTGCCATTTGGATTTTATGTGGGTGGCTATTAGTGGTTTCAGATCAGAGTGAGGGATCAGACACGGTTCAAGATCACAGTTCAGGGCCTTCTTCGCAGCCCGATCAGCTCGTTCGTTTCCTTGTATGCCAGCATGGCCAGGCACCCAGCACAGGTGGATATCATACCCATCTGTTGTCAGTTGGTTCATTTTATAAATGACCGTTGCTAGAATAGGGTGATTCGTTTTCAGTCCAGCAACAGCCAGGAGGCAAGAGAAGGAATCACTGTATATAACATAGTTAGTGTGGTTGGATACCTCGATACACTCCAAAGCGAGAAGGACATGCTAATAGTAAGTCAATTTATTATAACATGTTCGACGGGCGACATGCTGAAGCATATATATGCCTAGTACCATAATTTTGACTGACTTATCAGAATTAATTTAGAATGCTTTCCCACCTTCAAATATCACTAAAGATATCTATTTAAAACTAAAGTACTAGTAGATCATAACGATCAACCTAATTAATGTATTTATATAAGAAACTCAAGACCATCGGACTATGCAAGTTGTAAGCACTTGTAATGCACAGAAGGCGTGCTAATCTAAGAAAACCTGTTGCAACTGAAGTCCATGGAGTCAGTGTTTTCACAACCACACCAACATTAATTTGGCATCTTTACTTTTAAATTTTTCATCGGAATTTTAGCTCAGAATTACTTCAAGATGGAGAAAAGTAGATTATAACGATCAATCTAATATATTTGTCTCAGAAAATCACATAAAGTCCAAATGATCAGACACTACACCTTCAAATAATGATGGTCACCAAGGGCATACTCGATTAATCAACTCGGGTCACTCGAGCTACTTTTTGGCGCATGCGCACATCCTACAGACTCGAGTTGAATAAACGAATACGCTCGGGGTGGAAAAAATGGTGGCTTAATAAAAAAACTTCATATTTTTTTTCAATAACCGATATAAGTAGAGCAAAATAGGATTTAAAGTATTTTATGATTGCAGAAGCTGACAATCTAGGTTATTAAAAAAAAAGAGCATTAAAACAACACGTAGGACCTGTACTGGTAGCTGTTATCCTACAGGTACCAGCACAGATGTAAAGTCATCGCTCCTAGCAAACCCCAGCCAAGAGGCAGGTTACTGGGGTTGTTTTGCACACGGCGTGTGTTTTTGTCAACTCCACTCGGGGTGTTCGATTTGAAATTCTAGCAACTCGGGTGACCTGAGTCGCCCGGGTCGTGTTAATCGATTACGCCTCAAGCGGCTGCTGGGAAAGAACAAGTAGAGTTTGCACCCAAGCAGTGATACCTGACCAAGGTCAATAAATGGAAACCGTAAATACTAATTTGTGTAAATAACTAACGAGAAAAAAAATACGATGACGAATTCGGAAATGATTAGCAACTTTAAAAAACCCATTAAAAGACAACCAACTACAACAACAAAATAACAAAAAGTGCTAACACAATTCTTCCCTGTTCAATATTGAGCACAGAAATTGGCAATATAAACCGTGCTTTCAAGTTGCTATTCTTACATATGCTGTAATTAACGTCGAAACTTCAGCCTTGACACTCGACTCACTGTTGAACCACTAGTAGAACCGTGCCCTGGTTTATGAGCGCTCACTGCCCGACACGGTCACACACCCAGTGTCGTCAGTGGCGTCCCCGGGGCGCTGTGACGTCACGCCGTCGCGCGTCGTCATGACGTCACGTCGTAGCGCGTCGTTATGACGTCGCTGACTGGATGCTGATAGCGTCCGTGCGCTTTACTAAACTTTCTAGGGCGCCATCACCAAAATGGAAGTTGTGATATGTGGGCACACGCCCCATTTACACATGTTCTGTTTATTTCATATAGGTTCACTGAAGGCAATCTTCCGCCACTTATCCATGTTGGAAATAATACATACATACTCTATTGCGCATGCCACATTTACACATGCTTTATTTAAAGCTGCATAGTCCGATGAAAACATTAAATTTTCAAAACCAAAACAATTATCCAGATTTGATTCTACATATCCAACTTAGATAGGGGTGCACTTATTAAACACTTGTCACCACATAGAAGGGCATACGGAGCCCATTTAATATAACCTGTTACTACAGAAGCCTATGGTGTCGGAGTTTTGGCGTGCTTGCCAAAATTATTTGTCGATGGTTGCACTTCAAATATCTCAAAAGTTAGACATTTAAAATAAAAGTTACTTCAAGCCAAAGTAAGGGAAGCTATAACAATCAATTTAATATATTTAACTCAGAAAATGACAGAAACTCAAAACCATCGGACTATGCAACTTTAACGGAGGGGCGAAGAGGGAGAGAGGGAGAGGGGAGATAACGAGGGGAAGGAAGCGTGAGAGGGGAGGAGGAGGGGAGGGGATCGGGAGAATGGGCGGAGGGGGAGAAAGGGAGAGAGAGAAGGAGCGAGGGAGAGCGAGAGAGTGGGAGGGAGAGAGGAAGAAGTGGGGATGGAGAGGGGAGATAGGGAGAAGGGGAGAAGGGTGGACATAGGGGAGAGGAAGGGAGAGAGAGTGAGAGAGAGAGAGAGAGAGAGAGAGAGAGAGAGAGAGAGAGCGAGGGAGGGAGGGAGAGCATGAGCTGGTAGTTTGTGTCCCTGTTTTATTTTAGTTGCATACATTTCAGTTAGGGGTTTGTTTGTAAGAGCTGTCGGGCCGGGAGTGAGCCCGGTAATGGCGGGGAGGTGGCGGGTGGACAAGGCGATAACCGCCGCCGGCACTTGACGAGGGGCGACATGGCCGGCACGGAGCCGGCATGCCGCTCACCCTGACCAACACTGAGGCAGGCTTTGTGAAATAAAGTCACTACGTACAGCCTTGGGAGTAGTTGTATACCAGTAGTGCTTGTTGTCTCTTAAACATCCGCCAGGTGAATTATAGGCGCTGTAAGCTACATCTTATTCGCGCGAACAATCCGAAAACGAGACCTGCGAGGAAACCAACTTTTCTCCCCACCACCATCCTTTTTTTTTTTTAAACCTTTATTCTTCCCCCATTTCTCTTCTCTTCTCTTTTTCATCTCCGAAGGGAAACATGTTATTTACATCGTTCAAAATATTAATGGGCTTTATTTATCGGCATCAAGAACACATTTTGCTATTTCTTTCTTTGCTGTATTAAAGCTGCATAATCCGATGAAATATCAAATTTTCAAAACAAAACCAATTAACTGGACTTGATTTTCCATATCTAACTTATGCTAGTTACACACCTACCGTTTTTCCGCACCCACCTACCGTATACGATCAAAAACTCCCCAAAAGTCGTGAGGTGTGCACTCCCCTAGCACACCTACCGGTTGCGATTCACGACTTAAAACTCATTTTTAGGGCTAAAACGGCTTCCTTACGATTGTGATTCGCGATTTGAAAAATGAATCGGCCCGTATTCAGTTTTAAGCGGGTCGGGTCGGGTCGCGAGTTTTAGTGTGCGAATCGTATACGGTAAGTGTGTACCTAGCATAAGATAGTGATGCACTTATTAAGCATTTGTTTCTGCGTAGAATGCAATACTGAGTCAATTTAACAGATCCTGCAGAAGTCTATAGTGTCAGAATTTTGGCAAGCTTGCCAAAACTAATTTTCCATATTTGCACTCAAAATATCTCAAAAGTTTATCATTTAAGATAAAAATAACTTTGAACTAATGTAAAGTAGATACTAGTGATCGATCTAATATAGTTATCTCAGAAAAAATACAGAAATTCAAAATCATCGGACTATGCAACTTTAAGTATCAATAAAAAATTATAACAAATCACTTGGATGATTGTAGCTGACTTGTGATACTACTAGTACTACAATGCTTGTTTTATTTATTTTTAAATACAAAATTCATTCGTGCAGTCACAATGCTTTGGAAACTCTGAGTCGTCACAGACATGACAAAAAGATGGTAAGCTGAGATTCAACGCATATTTATATGTGACTTTATAGATCACATGTTAATGGTCTTTTTGCTTACACATCCATGTTGGACGGCGCTAATGTTTGTAGTAATAGAACTGGCATACCGAAACTGTATACAGTATAACCCCGTTAAACCAAGCTCAGTTAACCAAGCGATCGGTTAATCCAAGCCTTTTCGGCAGCCCGGCAAAATACTACCATTTATCATATAAAAAAGTTGGTTAAACCAAAGTCGCTTAATCCAAATTATCGGTTAATCCAAACAAAATTTTAGGACCTCAGGCCACCTCCGGTACGGTTAAACCAATCTTTCATGTGGTTATAAGGTCATCTGAGACCACACCAACTTTTTTATATGATAAATGGTAGTATTTTGAAGGGACCCTAGAAATTTGTTTGGATTAACCGATCGCTTGGTTTAACCGAGCTTGGTTCAATGGGGTTATACTGTATGTACATAGAAAACAATAACCAAAGTGTCCACATACATTGTATATTACATGTGTAATACACACTTACTCAAAGTCAAAGTCGAAGCCAAAGCTCGGTTAAACCTATGATCGGTTAATCCAAACAAATTTCTAGGGCCCCTTCAAGTTTAGTTTAATCAGGTTATACTGTATTTTCATTTCATAGATATCTATATGATTTTAAATACTTTGCTATCTTTTGCTTATGCGTTTTATATTCATTTAGTACTGCTATTTCTGTCATAAACCCCGAAAATCTGCTAAATAACACAAAGTATATTATGTTTATTATACTATCCAGACGGGGCCACCGAATGAGTACAGCACCCAACTCCGTTTTGGCAGATCATGGGAATCGAACACCTGCGTTCAAACCCTGGTTGAGTGAAACCAATGACTTAAGAATTTAATCTTGTCACTTCCTAGCCAGGTGCTTGGCATTATTAGGGTAGGGCAAGGACTGGTTGGTTCAGTGTCAGGATAACATGATTATAGTGCTAGCACTATAAAGCCGCCACAAGTGCACACTGTCAAAAATCTGTTTGTTGTTGTTTTATGTCCTAGCAACATTTAAGGTCATATCAGGACGGGTACCGACTTGTGACAGTGCACACTCATGGCAACTTCATAGTGCTGCCCCACTGGGAGACCAGGCTGCCAGTGCCATGACCTGATATCCCACTGAGCCACATTATCCTGACACTGAGCCAGCCAGTCCTTGCACTGTCCTAATAATGCCAAGCGCCTGGCTAGGAAGGGACAAGATTCAATTCTTAAGTCATTGGTTTGACTCAACCAGGGTTAGAACCCAAGGTCTACCAACATGGGAGACGGATGCTCTAACTCATTCGGCCATCCCATCTGGTCGTCACAAATCAGTAGTTGTCTTGATATGACCTTAGATGTTACCAGGATGTAAAACTCCAACATCCAACCAGCTAATATTTTCAGAAGTACTCTGCAAAGGAAGTTTGTTTGTTTGTTGTTGTTTTACATCCTAGCAACATCTAAGGTCATATCAGGATGGGTACCGACTTGTGACAGCCACATTATCCTGACACTGAGCCAACCAGTTCTTGCCCTATCCTAATAATGCCGAGCACCAGGCTAGGAAGTGACAAGTATAAATTTTTAAGTCATTGGTTTGACTCGACCAGGGTTCGACCCCACGACCCCACGATCTACCAACAGGGGAGACGGACGCTCTAACTCATTCGGCCATCCCGTCTGGTTCATAAGGAAGTTGATATTTCTAGGATTTGAATATTTTGTCAGCATACAGTGAATATTCATGTAAGTAACACATGTTAAAATCATATGACCAGATCTTTAAAGATAGATATTTTGCAATTATAAGCGGGACCCAGAATTTGATCAAATCGGGGAGAGTCGGCCCAGTCACCACCCGGCATGAAAGAATGACATTCAAATCCCTCCTGATCAATTCCAACGAAGACCTGTTTATGGCGCCACCAGAGCCCAATTACCACCCAACTCTTGGCATAGGAGAGTGGAGCTGGGCACCTGGTGGCGCACCGCGGAACTAAAGACCAATGTTTCTCTTGCTAGTTATAGGCAAATACAATTTAAACGCAATTCAATTTATAGATTCTTATTCTAATACCCACGGATTGCACTCACACAATTTGAAGTGCCGTCACCGAAAAACCTCTAAACAGGCAACTCGTGCTCTTGATTTAATAATAAAAAAACTTAATTGTTTCTATTAAAAATATCGTAAGTGCGTTAACATTATATTCTTTATTAAGCAATATACCGAAACTTAATAAAAGCAATTATCATTATTTACATATAATAATTGGACATTTTCGATTATAAATATTGCATATATATTTTATTCTTCAGTCGGCAAAGTAAGACCACCACCCCAAAAAAAAACACCCCCAAACCCCATAGAACTTCTAAGAGGCATTGATTTACAAATAATATTTGATAATTTCCATTATCAATATTATTTATACGTTTATGTTTGCATACTCCATACGTCAAACATAAGCTACTTTGACATAGCTACAGGCGCAGATGGTTATTGGTTGCTTGATTTGCAAATAAATGTCAGGTCTCCAAAGTACATCATTACAGTGCATTGGGATGTAGAGGAATCTGCAACTGCCCACAACATGCTATCCCAGCCATGGCGTCGAAGCAGGGGCGAACTTGATTGAAAATAGATACGCCGGCAAGCGCATTGTGGCTTATCGCGAATATTAAAAATGGATTCAAAGAACATGGCTGACTGATGGGTCCTGGAGGAGGTGTGGTGACACCCCTAAGCATTAATAACTATCAATAACTAGTGCTATTACACGCCACCAGATGGAGCGGCGATACGGCGGTCTGTCAAATAGCGCGCGGGGGATTCTGGGAGTGGCCTATCACAGATCAGCCTTGCTGATTTATTAACTCATTGTTGTGTCCACAGAAAAATAAATGGGACGTTATTTGAAATGAACAGAAATCCATGACCATTTCCAAATCGATGAAAATGTTGGCAATCTGTTCTGCGCTGGTTGGCAGGTCAGTACTTTATTCATGACAACATGTATATGTGTAAGTTCACTTATACAGTATAACCCCGTTAAACCAAACTTGAAGGGACCGTAGAAATTTGTTTGGATTAACTGATCATTGGTTTAACTGAGCTTTGGCTTCGAATTGACTTTAAGTAAACATGTATAGCACATGTAATATACAATATATGTGGACACTTTGATTATTGTTTTTTTTATGTGTATATAGTATAACCCTGTTAAACCAAGCTTGGTTAAGCCAAATGATCAGTTAATCCAAACTTTTTTCGGCGACCTGGCAAAATACTACCATTTATCATATAAAAAAGTTGGTGGGGTCTCAGATGACCTTTAACCACATGAAAGTTTCGTTTAACCATACCACAGTGGCCTGGGGTCCGACAATTTTGTTTGGATTAACCGATAATTCGGATTAACCAACGTTGGTTTAACCAACTTTTTTATATGATAAATGGTAGTATTTTGCTGGGCCGCCGAAAAAAGTTTGGATTAACCAATCGTTTGGTTTAACCGAGCTTGGTTTAATGGGGGTATACTGTAGTAAGTTATACAAGTCGCATTGCTGTACATAATGCTATTTACTACTAGAACAGGGATATTTACTTGTTAATATCTCATGTATAGTAATTCTCACCCAATTTCCCACTTTTGAAACACGGTTTAAAAATGTTCAATTTACTCACAAAGCTTAACTTTTAATTAATATCTCGTAAGTACATTATAGATTCCCACTATTAGGCCTCTGCGTACGGGCCTATGATATGTAAATAGGAGTAGGCTAGTCTAGTAATAAGAGTAGAACAAAATAAAATAATACATATATGCCAAGAAAATATTTTTAAAAACTAACATAGGCTACTAACCATACCAACCAATTACCTATCTGCTTCTGAAATGCAGGCAATCAAATACCTTATCAGCAGCTACTGTGTGGTAAGATAACACCAACACTACAACTGGCCAGCATTGAAAACAAGCCTGGGTACCCAGGCTTATAATGCTATGGACAGTATAAATACAGCCTCAATAAAAATATAAAAAAATAAAAAAAGAGCATATTTATAGATATGCATATATAGCTATGTAGGCTATCCACATATCGATATATGTAGTACTAGATCTAGTTGTGTATCTGAATATATATATATATATATATACATATATCTATAAATATATATATATATATACCTACTTATGGGCTGTTGCATAACCTAGTTATGTGTATAGTTATATAATCCAGTTACGTATATAGATGCGTAGTCCACTGTCTACTTATGTATGTACTTATATAATCTAGTTAAGTGTATAATTTTATAAATACATCTCCTTACATATCCCAACATATATAATATATAAAATATTTATCAATAAACATAATTTTATTAATTTAATAATGCCTTTTGCAAAGCTAAAGCAGTGTTCTTCCAGCTGAAAAATAGAATAGTTTGTTACATAAAAGAAGTTTTTGAGGTAAAAAAATAATGGTAAATTACAAACAGTTGAATATAGATGAAATACGCATAATAACTATGTGTTATTCAATTAACCACGGAATAACTAGACAATTTAGCAGATACACTTACAAACAAAAACTCGTGTGTAGGGTGAGTAGCTATGTCAATTAAACTGTGAAAATACCTCTATGTGGGTATTCCAATGTATTGAATGGTAGGATGTCTTTCTTACAAAGAATGGTACGCAAAAGTAAAATACAATGTAGTTAATTCTTTTTGTACAGTGAAGGGTTAGTATGTGAGAGGAGATGCATATCTAGGTAAGTAGTGTTGGTGCTTGGTGGTTGTGGTGTGTGGGTTAGGGGGCATGAGTGCAGTGTGGATAGAGGGGGTATAATGACGTCACGAGCCAACTTTCGGTGGCCATATTGGATTACATACAGAAGGCTTGCACCTGTCTACATTGTGCATATTTACCTATTTGTTGGTTTATTTGTCACTGTCTTGAGCAGTTTGGCCTCAGAAGTTGTTGTTAAAGTGCTGAAAGTAAACACATTGAATGTAAACTGGCCAGAACAGCTCAGAACACAAGGAAAATGATGTTACTGCATCAGCATACATTCACAACAGGCCTAGACAAGGGTCCTCATAATCCAAGATGGCTGATTGCTGACCTCTGACCACTGAGTAATGATGTCACATGCACTCCATCTATAGACCCCTTTCAATGTTTATAAACATTGTGTATGCGTGCGCACCTTGGCTGCAGAACGACGGCACACTGCCATTGAGTTTGCATATACGTGCAGTGCCACTCGTCAATTTTATTCAAAATTAATAGAAAAGCAGAATCCTAACCGTATAAATTTAATATAATCTTTTGATTGAATATGTTTTCTGTATGTCTGCCAAGCGGGTTGCTTCTAGGTGGTGTGGTTTTAGAGATATTTCACCTTTTCTCTATGAAGATTGCTCATGCCCATTGACGATGCATTGAGTTTGCCGGTACGCGCAGTGCAAAACGGCTGTGCAACACGTCGATTTTATTCAAAATTAATAGAAATACAGAACCTTAACCTTATAGATTTAATTTAATCCTTTTGGTGAATATGTTTTCTGTGTATGTGCCAAGCGGGTTGCTTCAAGGTGGTGTGGCTTTAGAGATATTTCTCCTTTTCTCAATGAAGATTGCTCATAGCCATTGAGTTGGCAGTGTGACAGTGTGTCATCCTGCAGCCAAACAGCGCGCGCACTAACCTAAATACCCATGCTGACGTCATATGAAATAGGTCTACAGCTTGTAAATGCATCTAGCTGTGGCGTGTAAGATTAGGGCAGTGTGTTTGTTACTATGGATAATGGAAGTATGTTATTGGTAGTGAGGAGAAATATACTTTAGTGGCGCATAGTTTTGGCTGAGGTGAAGTCTGAGTCTGCAGTGTGGTTTACAACAGTACTGAATGTTCATGCAGTGTGTCAATTCATAGAAAAATGGACGTGAAAGCCAGCCGGGGTGGCCGAATGAGTTGAGTGCCCGGCTCTCGTTTTGGTAGGTTTGTTTGTTGTTGTTTAACGTCCTAGCAACATCTAGGGTCATATCAGGACGGGTACCGACTTATGACAGTGCGCACTCATGGCGACTTTATAGTGCTGCCCCACTGGGAGACCAGGCCACCAGCACCATGACCTGATATCCCACTCAGTCACGTTATCATGACACTGAGCCAACCAGTCCTTGCCCTATCCTAATAATGCCGAGTGCCTGGCTCGGCATTATTAGGATAGGGTTCGAACCTTATCCTAATAATGCCGGGTTCGAACCCGCGATCCCATGATCTACCAACATGGGAGACGGACACTCTAACTCATTCGCCCATCCCGTCTGGTCCGTTTTGGTAGGTCATCTAAGTTGAACTCTGGTCAAGTCAAACTAATGACTTAAAAATTGATACTTGTCGCTACCTAGCCTGCCACTCGGCATTAACTAGGATAGGGCAAGGAGCAGTGGAATGAGGAAGAACAATTGTTTGCGATTGAAAACTCCCGTGTTTAATCAACAGATCTACCATTAAACGAGAAAAAGAAACGGGATTCACCTCATTGGTAACTAGTGGTAAATACATATAGGTATATTTAGCTATTATCTAATTATGCACATAGCTAGCTATCTAGTTAAAATAGTAAATAATAATAATCATGTCTCATCTCATGGTACACCAAGGTATTTTTTTAAGGAAAAGAAGGACAAAAAAGAAACCTGTAACATAGATGATCACTTTAGATGTTTAGTTTCCATTCTACAGGTACAACACATGCATATCGAAACAAACCTAATGCAAATCTACATGGCTGGCTACGCGATTACAAATATGTTTATAAGGGAAATAAAACCACTCCTTCTTGACATTCCATGCCTCACTTTTATTATTATTAGATGAACGGACCTATAGTATAAACTATATGCCCCACAACCAGCACCACCATTAGGACCCCCACCACCACCACCACCACCACCACAACAGAAACACACACCAGCACTACCGCACACCACAATACCTACCACCACCGCCGCCTACATCACCACCGCACACACCACCACCACCACCACCACCACCGACACCGATACCATCACCACACATTGTACATCCCGCACCACCATCACCACCCACCATCACCCCCCCCCCTCTCCACCACCACCCACCACCCACCATCACCACCACCATCACCCCCCCCCCCCCACCACCACACTCGCTGTATGGAGCCTATTCTGCTCACAGTTCCAGCCTAGCACCTCCATGGCGGGAGGGTAAATGCGGCCCGTCGTAAAATGCAGGGAATGCTTAGTGGCCATGATACGGCGCTGAGTTGCCGGCCCGGGGCCCGGCCCGGGTCGCACCTCGACCGCGGGGAGGGCACCATAAAGCCATAAGCTGGCCGGACGTCGGCCGATGAAAGCCCGGCGCCACGTCCCTAAAACGGCATGAAAAGGCACCGAGTGTTCTTAAACTTCCCCGGGCCTTAACGATGAAGAGGCGGAGGAGGTGTGTGTCATGTGGGAGAGGGTGTGGGTGTGATGTTGGGTGTGGGCAGTGCAGAATGCTCTTCCTGCCTACCAAGCCACCCCCCCCCCCCCCTCCCCCGCCCCTTCCCTTCTCCCTCATCCCTCCACCTCCTCACCATGCCTTCCCTCCTCCCTATCTCTCCCCTTCCCCCCCCCCTCTCCTTCCCCCTTCACACTCCCCCCCCCTTTCCCCTTCAAGTCCACTGCTCGCCCCCCCCCCCCCCCCCCCCCCCCACGCCCTCCCCGCCCACCAACTCCGCCTCTGCGTTTACGAGATCTCGGTGACGGCCGCTTTGATTCCAAACTTTGATTACCACAACGGCCAGACGTAGCTATAGTAGTCGCCAAGCACAATTAAATCCCACTGCCTCAACAAACGCCAAGCGCCGTCAGGTTGATTTTAACGCGCCATGTCTTGTTTGCCTTTCGAAGCTAGCGCCGTCTGGTGGATCTGGTCGGCGACGTCAATGACGCTCGCAGGGAGACTTGGTGGTGAGAGTGGAAAATGCCGTGCCTTCTGTGACGAAGCCACGGGGAGCCCACACAACGTTCACTTTCCACAGCACTCCGGTTGCCAAGCACAGAGAAAGGGACGAACAAAACGTTCTAGTGGCGCCGCGCCGCGCCGGGGACGGTTCGCCGGCCCTCAGAAGACGCAATAAAACAATTTAGCGTCCGTAAGTACACGTATATGGGCCGCCGCAAAGGACCTGATTGGGCCTTGATGACTCGCCGCTTGCCACGCCACACAGCGGCGGCCGTAAACACTACTGCTCGGCGCGCCGTCACATTGTGCGCCGTCTATTATGTCCAATAATGGCGGCACCGAGGGGCCCGGTCGGCGCTGTCACATAAGCTCAGGCCTTATTCAATTACAACCTGATTAAAAATAATTTATATAAACGTCCGATTGTCGCGAGGTCTAACTAAGACGTGAGTGAGCTCGGTCGTGGTGACAGCCGACGTGGCCTATATATAGCAGCGCAATCAAGTACACCCCACCCCCTCTAATATCGCCCACCCAAAAGGCTGCAGGTCTCACCGGGCGAGAGGCTCGTTTTATTGGGGCTCGGTGCAGGACCTCCCGGCCTGTCACAGTCACACCCTGTAAATGGAACCTACTCCCAGGATGCAGCTTGATATCATCGCTATTAACCCTGTCGGCCACCAGCTCTGTGGTGGAAATGTAAAAGGACAGAAAGAAATGAAAGAATTTATCCTATATCACGCATAGGTCTAGCCACTCCCTGGGTCCGCTTCGCTCACCAGAGATGTGAAAACCAAGCATTTTGTTTTAATGTATTATTTTGAATGTAATATAATCAGAAAGTTTAAATTAATGTCTACTTCTGTTCATAAAATAATTTGAATAAGCAATACTTAGGACCGACCCCCGCTAAACGCTCGGACAATTATTTATTCATTTATTTAAAAATTTATTTATTTATCAACACGAGTATATTATTAACCAATCGCTGTCGTCCACCCTGTTTGCTGCACAGCGAAGTTCAACAAGCTGTTTCCATTTCCGGTTGCTGGATTCTGGTGATTCCATTTTCCACCTCTATGAGTATGGCTATTGTTTATCTATCTATATATATATATATATATATATATATATATATATATATATATATATATATGTATATATATATATATATATATAAACATAATAATGCGGTTTATTGGGTAAATGTTTTGGTTTTGAAAATTTGATGTTTTCATCGGATTGTGCAGCTTTACATTACAGAAAAAATAACACACCCATAACACCTGCACTTTCACTGAAAGAGCAAATTTCTGGACAGAATAGAGTCCGCTGTATCCGTGTCATTAGCTAATGCTGCCTTCATTTATTGGCATTAATCGATGCTACAGATCAGGTGGTTTTAGCTAGAAAAGTCTTCCATTTCGTGACGGCTGTGTGTGTGTGGGGGGGGGGGGGGCTGAGGCGTCTGTAATAGTGGTCAGGTGGTGCACCTGGGTAAGCTTACGTAAAGCCACCGCTTTTTACACAATATATATCTGTTTTACGAAAGGGTCAATAGCGTATCGGATTGTTGATATACTTAGTAAC
This sequence comes from Branchipolynoe longqiensis, assembly GCA_030323885.1. Classification (NCBI taxonomy): domain Eukaryota; kingdom Metazoa; phylum Annelida; class Polychaeta; order Phyllodocida; family Polynoidae; genus Branchipolynoe; species Branchipolynoe longqiensis. Next base: position 31,358,748 of record CM059199.1, read on the forward strand.
AAAAATCTTATAAGAAGAAAACAAAACACAAAGTTAGAAATGTTCTTAAAATCAAAAAAGGGCAAACATGTGATTTAAAAAAAAAGATTTCGAGGCGTGGATGTGGGTGGGTATGATCATAAACACACATAATTATAACCGGTATATAGTTGGTGAATTTTTAGTAACACATAACCGCGCAAACGCCGTACAATGGCGACGTTTCCGGTGTGCGCGCGCAACCGCCGGAGGAGCGTCGTTAAGGACGGCATGATGGCCGCTGATGTGATTTATTATAGGAAGGTGCCAGAAGGGTATCACCCCGCCATACCCCCTAGGTCTCGGAACCGATTCAACCCCACCTCGACCTACCTGCCCACCTAGGCACACCTGCACTCCACTCCCACCTCCAAATAACACACACACACATATATATATGAGACTGTCTCAAAAGGTGTTAAGCAATATGGGACAAAACATTTTTCCATTGTAACGATCAACATACTATCTGCTCATGCATTTGCTCAGCATAAACTGATTTGTTTTTTACATGGTGTTTCATAATCCCAATAGAATACACATTGATTTGAAGCAAATGTCCTTGTGTTTTCAGTGTAACTGTTTCTGTGCTGTTTTGTGTCAATCGTTACAATGGACAAAAAAAAAGAAGAGTTATTACTTTTTGAGACAGTCTCATATATTGCCTCATTCGAAGATTCGTAGTATTAATATGAATAAGCAATGCTTCGGACCGACCTGCCCACATTAGACTAGTCGGAATTACGAAACTGTCTATAGCATGCACGCTGAAAACGGCGTCGAGAGCCAAACAAACGCCCGTGGCCATTCAGTTTACATTCTATGGAGTTTGCCACTACACACAGTGCAAAACTAAATTATTAGAAATACAGAACAATTTGGCATAAACATGAAAGTTTGGAATTACAAACTAGTCTATTGACACATACATATAAATGCTCGGAGAATAATTTATTTATTATTATGTGATTCAACACGAGTATACAAATGGCGGCCGACTTAGGGCGATTTCCGTTTCCGTTTGCTGGATTTTGATTATTCTGTTATTCAACACGAGTTTACAAATGGCGGCGCCCATAGAGGGCTATTTCCGTTTCCGTTTGCTGGATTTTGGTGGTTTCATTTTCTACCTCTATGAGTAGGAGTATTGTTTATGTGTATATATCTACATGCGTTAGTCCTAAGCCTCCCCAGAGGGTGGGTCGGTATAAAATAAACATAACGAACATGTTTGTAATAAATATAAATAATATGTATATAATACATATAAATAATATGTAAAGAATACAAATAAATAAAATATACATAATGAATATAAATAATATGTCTGTAATAAATATAAATAATATGGACACAATGAATGTAAATAATATCTATGATCTTACCTTGTGTTAGTACTTAGACATAACACCATTTATATAATATTTCCCCACTGAGATGCGTCCAGACTGGCCCCCATAATCTTTAAGTTATTTGATCCTCTACATTAAAAATTCCTCACTATCTTACTACCAGACAGGGTGGCCGAATGAGTAGAGCCTCCATCTCCTGTTTTGGGAGATCGGGAGATCCAAACCCATGAGTTTATGGGTTCGAATCCTGGTCAAGTCAAACCAATGACTTAAAAATTGATACTTGTTTGATATGACCTTAGATGTTGCTAGGACTAAAACAACAACAAACAAACAACAACAACCAAAGAATACTGAATTCTAAATACCTAAATGTCTAACTAACTCAAGATGGTGCGTCATGATGAAATGCAGTCTATCTTAACCCGTGTTTACACGGGCGAGTTAAGTCGCTTCATATAAATCGCCTTGCCTAGTTTGCCTCACATTCGCCGTGTAAACGCGACTCTGAGGCGGATTAGGGCTGATTCGCTTCTTATGATTGACTTTATGTACACCACCTCGCGAGGTGGTTTATATGAAGCGAACTAGCTTAAGCACTGGTTCGTATGGACTTGCTCATGCACAGATATCGATTTCCACCTTAAACCGCTCCCTGTGTAAACACGACACAAAATCGATTCATATAAATCGATTTGCCTAATTCGCTTCACAATTGCCCGTGTAAACACGGCTCAAGACATATTCGCATGAACATATCACCACCAGGTGACGTGGGTCTACTGACGTGACGCCTTGTTCCCGACACTCTTGTGTTGGTCGTTTGATGCTTTGTTTGCTGTTGCTCAGGTAGAAGGTTGTATACGAGGTCATTAAGGTCAGCTGTGCGTGCGATGGCATGAATTTCGAGGCAGCGCGACCATTCTAAGGACAACATTAATTACAGCTTCATATCCTTACTAGAGGGACTTAGCTCAGTGTGGACAGCACAAGGATGTGCATAGACAACGTGTGGCAATTGCGTAGGTTGTTGGGGCTTTTCTTCCTAGTAACATCTTCGGTCACAATCAGGACGGGATAAATCGGGTGCATTGAATAAGGAGAATCTGATTTACTTATATACGCCGAGCATACGCCGCATGGTGGTGGGCGCTGATTGGCCATCTATGTTTCTCCATGTGGATTCAGAAAAAAAAACACCCTTCATTGACCCTAACTCATAGTATTAGGTACCGGCAGCCTTTTTTAAAATCTTTAAACTGGGCAGTTAAGTACGGTTAGTCACACAGTGCTACTGCTAGTTAAATGCAGAACAACACAGAAAGGATCTATCTTGCTTACTTTTCAAGATATTCATATTTTAAGAATGTCTTTTGTTTACTTGAACAAAATTTGCCTTTAACACTGAATGAAACATGGGGTGTCTTCTTTTTGTTTAGAATTAATTGATTTTGTTTTAAAATATATGTTTATCATATGAGACTGTCTCAAAAGCAATATGGGACAAAACTTTGTCCGTTGTAACGATCAACACATTATCTGCTTATGCATTTGCTCAGGATAAACTGATTTGTTTTTTGCATGATGTTTCATAATCCCAATAGAATACATATTGATTTGAAGGAAATGTCCTTGTGTTTTCAGTGTAACCGTTTCTGTGCTGTTTTGTGTCAATCGTTACAATGGACAACAACAAAAAGAGTTATCACCTTTTGAGACAGGCTTATATACCAAATTAAAGCTAATTTAGTGGTATTTCTGATAGGATCTATTAATAGCCTGTGTAACCAAGGACAATTCCCTTAATTTATCCTCTATGATCACTTGTTTCAGCACCTGAGCAACGCTGGGTACATATCCATGATTAAGCAGGGAAATTTCAGTAGCGGAAAATTGACTTCCTCATCCCACAGCTCCTTGTCCTATCCTATAGTATAGTAGTAATGCCGAGTGTCTTACTAGGTAGCGACAAGTGTACATTCATAAATCATTGGTTTAATCGGTCAGGGTTCGAAACCATGATTTACCAAAACAGCTGTTGGATGCTCAACTCATTGAGTCATGGCGTCTGATTACACTTGTGTTTTGTTGTTGTTTCCTTTCAGTTGCTCCAATAACATTCTCGCCTCTTCTATTTCAAGGATCATTTAGAATGTTAAAATCCCATTAACAAACATCACGTAACGTCACTCCCAAAAGCATCTAATTCTCATTTCGCCCCCTCCCTATCGCCCCCCCCCCTCCCTCAAGGCCCCCCCCCCCGCCCTCGCTCCACCTCTCACTCCTCCCCTCACAACCCTTCCTCTACCTGTCTACTCCTCCTCCCGCTCCCCTCCCCTCTTCTCCACACACACACACGTCCCATCCCCGACCCCCGCACCGATATGCACACCTTCATGTCCCGATCAAAGCTTCGCCTTGCAGCAGATAAGTACTACCTCATGACGTCCTGATGACGTCACGTCATTGTCTTGACGACGTCGCCTGGAGCATGATGGTCCGTCGTTAAGTGGATGACGTGTCGTTGCTCATGCCCCTGCTGCGGGGGCCGGCTGATGACGTCTGTAGGGGAGGGAGACCTCGTGTAAATCGGCTTTAAATCGACCTTATGAGTAAAGCATCAGGGAGCAATTATACTTGTTATTCCAAAACGCCACTGACCACATTTAAGCCACATTTAAACCACATCTGAATATTGAAGTTCTATATTTAATTTCAAATAGACACATATACAAAGGATATTTCGCATGCCTAATATATACTTTATTTTAAAGATATATGTACAATACATCCACATATACTATATATATACATATGCCTAAATATACAGTGTATAGACATAGACCTAAATATATACTGTATATACATCATCATCATCATGCTCTCGGTCGCGATGCGACAAAGACTGCTTTCATTACTTGACTGCTGCTCTCCATTTAGCTCTCTGCTGTGAGAGTTGTGTCCATGAGTTGGTCTTAATGTCTCTCAGCTTCAGGTTTCTCTTGATGGTATCCTTGAACCGGAGACGAGGGCGCCCTCTCTTTCTGTAACCAGAAGACATTTGAGAATAGAGGATCTGCTTTGGTAGCCTGTCTGATGACATCCTCATGAGGGAAAGCTGCCTGCAAAAGTGTTGAAGTGCTGCTGGCTTTTGCAAGTTACCAGCGGCACTCTCTTGGGGAGCAAATAGAGGTTTCACACCGGCAAGAACATGTCAAGAAAGGTGCAAAACTATTTGTCCCTGCAGGGGCTGGTCGCGAGATGTCGGGAGTTCCATACATCAACCGCCCTTAATGCTGCCACAGTGACATGGTTTTCTGTTTAGGGTTTGCTCCCTTAGCCTTCGGTTCTGTCAAGAACCTGTACCAGAAGGCAGTGGTTTACAACTCTGCAGGGCAGGGGCGTCAAACTCCCTGAGGTATTGCTATACCTGCATACATAGACCTAACTATATACTGTATATTCGTAAGCCTGTATATACATACATATAACTACGTATATGCACCTCTGTGCATTGAAGAATCAAATGGAGGTGCATGTTTATCCTTTCTATCCTTTTTGATTCTATTACTATATCGTTGATTTCCCGCTCCTGCCGCTGGCCGCCGCCGTCTCTCCTTCACGTCGCCATTGCATTGTTTTTGGTGAATAAAATCCTGCCCAAGTGCCGACAGCCTATGTACCACACATGAATGGGCTCTACCCCCCGCCTCATCTGATGTGTATTAATTACTATTAATCATAGCTAAGGCTGACGGTGTACTCCGCCGCCCCTGTCATTTAGAAACACCCGAGATATTACCAATTATTATTCTGGTTTGAGTTAAGAAGGTGGTTACTAGTCCCGAGGAGAGGGTTAGTCTACATACGGGGAGGTCTTCCTTACTCCCTCATCTGGGCAAAAGGCCCTTGGTACGAGATATAATAATGAACCATCCTTAGGGTTGACCATGGCGGTTAATGCAATGAGGGACCTGGTCATAAAGGGTAAGGAATGCAAGGAACGTCTCAATCACATTTTAAGAGCTCACAACTTTATTTCTGTTCCTACCAACACCATGTAATCGCTTCAAACATCGATGGTATGAATAGATACTTCCCCTCCATTCTTTTAGAGTTAAAATATTCCCAATTACTGTATTTAAAGCCTAAATTTTGTCTGAAACATCAGAGCGCTCATAAAACACGTCTGATGGGTCCGGGTCCGATGGCTCAAACCTTCTACATTGCTAGGAGAGTAGCGCGGGACACCGTGGTGCATCTCCTAGCAACGAGTTACAGCAGCGAACCCTTCCCCGCATTTGATGGCCAATGCGAGTTCGTCTTGGCGAGCAGCCCACATTTCCATATGCGGGTTGCGTGACCCAAGCCCGCACTGGCCATAGCTCGATTATAGTCCTGCCCACTTCACGTGTATATAAATGGTTATTTCCTATGTCTACTATATGTATATATTATATATATAACTTATACATAAGGTATGTGCACAATATATATATATATATAAATATATATATATAGATATATATACACATATATATATGCAAATATATGTGCATATATATTATCTTTTGGAGGTTTACGTCCTGACAACATCTATGGTCATATCAGGATATATATTGTGTATGTACACACATGTATTATATATGTTGTACATGCATCTATATGTGTGAAAATATATATAAGTGTATTTATATATATAATTATATATATATATATATGCCTTTTTTTTAACCGGAAAAGATTAGCAGTGCTAAGAACATGAGGGAGTGGTTAGTCAACAGGAAATCCCTCAGGTGGCGTTAGTGGTGCTGATACTATAGTAGGAACTGAATAGATGCATTGAAATATACTTTAGTAGAGAATAAAGGCATCCAGGCATAGAATAGTAATATATATATGAGTTATCTTCACATAAGACATGACAAAACCCATATGTATATGGTGCATTGGACCCAATATGCCCTGTGTGTTATATGTCGAGCAGTATAGGTGTAATATCTCGTGTGCTTTATTTACCCTAAATGTGTCCAAATATACACAGGGGTGATTTACAACCTTCACACTTGCAGCATATATGGGTGTTAATGGTGGTCGTGATGGTGTTTGGGGGGTGTATTTTCGGATCTATGTACAGTCCTACCGCGATGGGATTCTGGACAATAATGTGTCTCAGTTTAAATCAGTATGCAGTGTAGACCACCACCAGCATATTGGGTTACAGACACTGGTTGTTGGAGTTTTGCGTCCTGACAACATCTAAGGTCATATCAAGACGGGTACTGACTTATGACAGTGCGCACTCAGGGTGACTTTATAGTGCTGCCCCACTGGGAGATCAGGCCACCAGAACCACCGCCTGATATCTCACTCAGTCACATTATCCTAATACTGAACCAACCAGTTCTTGGCTTATCCTAATAATGCTGAGTGCCTGGCTAGGAAGCGACAAGTATACATTTTAAAGTCTTTGGTTTGACTCGACCAGGGTTCGAATCCCACGATCTACCAAAATGGGAGACGGACACTCAACTCATTCAGCCATCTTGTCTGGTGTGTGTGTTGGATTTCACTAGTTCTTGTTTGCATACGACAAACCAGATACACTTCATAGTCTTAAACTTTACATTTCATATCAGTTCGTATCTACCTGCTAAATAAATGCGATACACTTTATATTCTTAAAGGAGAAAATTTACCAAAACTAAATAGTAAATGGCGATATTCATTGCAGCATTGCTAGCCTGGCCAGTTCAATTAAATTGATGAATTGACAAATCCATTCCCATATTTTGGCATGGATGATTCATTAAAAAATATATATTAAGAGTTTTGTTGGGGTGTGGAGGGAATGGCGGTAGATTTGTTGATTAAACGGGGGAAATTTAAATCTTGGAAGGTCTTATTCATTCCACTGTTCCGGTCTTAAGCTAAGATTCCTTATATGCGGTATGCGGCATGCGGTATGCGAATGCGAATGCGACAAAAAATTGAAACGCCTTGAAGTCAATGGACTACATCCCTTACATGCGGTATGCGAATGCGAATGTGAATGCGACAACTCGATCGGTCCCTGTAGCGATCGGTGTGGCATGTGGCATGTGGCATGCGGCATGCGGTGTGCGGTGTGCGAATAGAAACGTCAGTCACACTTGTCCATTAGGTTTAGACGAGGAGAGGCGACTGAGCATTACGGAATGGACACACACAAGTGTGCAGAGGGGAAACATATGGTAGTGGTGGTGGTTGGGTTATGGGTTCGTAAAAATGCTACCATAGCCACATAAATATGAATACTTATCTATAATTTAGTAATTATAAAGGTAGGAACCTCCATGTGCAGCATGGAGTATACTTGTTTATTTTTATTTTTTAAATATAGCCAGTCGTGTGCCGCATGCCACATGCCGCATACTGTGTAGAAGGAATCATGCCATTCGCATACCGCATGCCGCATGCCGCATGCCGCGAAGAATGAATCTTAGCTTTATCCTAGTAATGTGGAATGCCAGGCTAGGTAGCAACAAGCATAACCACGCGATCTACCAGAAACAGGAGGCGAACGCTCAATTCATTTGGCCATCCCATATGTTCTGAATTTAACGTTCTATTAATCAAAATGAGACACCTTTGGATAGTAAGGTCCTTTCATAATCATCTTAATGTGAGATTTGAGCCCCGAATGCCTATTATATGTAATGTGTGTTGACCTCAACTTTGCCTCGTCCAATGTTAATTCCATCGGCCCCTATCTCCATATCAGGATGCATTAACTGCTTACTATAACGTTCGTGCAAACAAGGTCGTACTCACACGAGTTTGTTGTACAAATAGCTTTGTAAACAACCTTCACCTTGATGTCCCAAACTCAAGTGCAGTACTTGCGTTTCGAGAGGGTGTTGGATACCTCAGGTGTTTGTTCTACAAAGTAAGGCGCGGGGACCAGACTGCCGCTGAGTGACTGGCCGGAAATGATGTGAAAGCATTATGAATATTATTCATTCATGAGGAGGGGACAAATTAATGAACTAATTAAGTAACTAAGTGGGTGCTCGCTACAGTGTGGACGTGATGGACCAATCAGTAGAGCGCAGGCTTCCCGTGCGGAAGTGGGGCAGCACTATGAAGTCGCCACGAGTGTGCACTGTCACAAGACAAGTCGGTGCCCATCCTGATATGACCTTAAATGTTGACAGGATGTTAAAATCAAACAAACAATCATTTGATCATTGTCAATGACTGGCCTGTGGCCCGGTGTGCGTGGCGTTTGTTGGCAGCCCACACGGCGTTCCATTGCAGTGTGAAAACGAGGCTACGCGCGCGTTCCGGCGCGGTGGATGTCAGCTGACCACATCCTCACGTCCGGCGACCGTTGTGCTTTGAAGTGGCCGCCTCCCACTGAGGCTATCAGTGACACAAACGACTAATTGACGCCTGCCCCGGAAACCAGCACTCATCGCAGCGTTACGGCCGCCATATTACCCGCCGCCATATTACAACGAACGCCACGTCACCGCTTTACTAGCAAATCAGGAACATAAATGATTTGTTTGTTGTTGTTTTGCATCCTAGCAACATCTGAGGTCATATCAGGATGAGTACCGACTTGTGACAGTGCGCACTTATGGCAACTTTATAGTGCTGCCCCACAGGGAGACCAGGCTGACCATGACCGATATCCCAGTCCTTGCCCTATCCTAATAATGCTGAGTGCCTGGTTAGGAAGTGACAAGTATTAATGTTTAAGTCATTGGTTTGACTCGACTAGGGTTGGAACCCATGAACCCATGGGCTCGGATCCCCCAATCTCCCAAAACAGGAGACGGACGTTCAACTCATTCGGCCATCCCGTCTGGTCGAAACATAAATGATAAAGAGCTGAAAGTGAAATACATGAACCAAACTTAGCATACTATAAGAATGTAGAGAACAACATGGACGGCAGAAGTTTGCTTTGTTTATTGGGGATTCACGTCCAAGGCAAATATGTGGTCATAGCAGGACAGGTACCGATTTGTTTAGGGCAAGGACTGGTGTGCTCAGTGTCAGGATAATGTGACTGAGTGGGATACCAGGTCATGGTGCCGGGGGCCTGGTTTGCCACTGGGCAGCACTATAAAGTCGATATGAGTACACACTGTCACAAGTCGGTACCCGTCCTGATATGACCTTAGATGTTGCTAGGACGTAAAACAACAACACACAGACAAACTGTTCATTTATTAATCTTGCGAAGGTAGTCAGTGAATTGTTAGTAAGACTCTGCTCGTGGAGGGTTGTATTAAGTGAAATCAATGTGATTACAAAACACGCGATCTCCAGCATCACGGCGGAGCAGCGTCCAGACGGTCACGTGACTAGTCGTACTAAAATCACGATGTGTCTGTGCGAGTCTGTGTTTGTCTATGTGTATGTGCTGTGTGTCTGCGTATATCTGTGTGTGTCCGTTTGTCTATGTGTTTGTGTGCGGTAGTGTGTGTCTGTGTATGTCGATGAGTGTGTGTGTCTGTGTGTATCTGAGTGTGGTTGTGTGTGTATGTGTGTGTCTGTATGAGTCTGTGAGTGTTTGTGTGTGTGTCTGTGTCTCCATCCCCTCCCTCCTCCTTCCCTCCCTCCTTCCCTCCCTCCTTCCCTCCCTCCATCCCTCCCCTCTCTATCCCTCCCCTCCCCTCCCCTCTCCTCCCCCCTACCCTCCCCCTCCCCTCCCCTCCCCTCCCCTCCCCTCCCCTCCCCTCCCCTCCCCTCCCCTCCCCTCCCCCTCGCCCCCCCTCCCTTCCTCCGCCTCTTTCATAGATCAGTCTCCGCGGGACCAGTAGTCGCGCTTCTATTAGTATTACGTAACCCTACGTCACTCACTCTCAACAATGTTTTATTCAACACCAATGTTTAGTGTCCTGCCGGCCGCTTGTTTTACCCGCCCTTCTGTCGGTGTTCGTACCACTATTAAAATATAAAGATTTACATCACATTAAAGTTGCATAGTCCGATGAAAATATCAAATTTTCAAAGCCAAAACAATTATCTAGATTTGATTCTACATATCTAACTTTGATACTGGTGCAATTATTAAACATTTGTCACCACACAGAAGGGGATAGCGGGGCAATTTAAGAGAATATGTTACTGCAGATGCCTATGGTATCACCATCAGAGTTTTGGCGTGCTTGCCAAAATTAATTTTGCATGGTTGTACTTCAAATATCTCCAAAGTTAACCATCTAAAATAAAAGTTACTTCAAACTAAAGTAAGGTCGTCTATAGCGATCAATCTAATGTATTTATATCAGAAAATGACAGAAACTCTAAACCATCGGACTATGCAACTTTAAATGACCAAGGCTGCACCACGTTCAGCTGCTATACCTTCTATATGTAACCCTCACCCAGAATCGGTATTAACTGCCTAAGACAATGGGTTACATAGATACAAGATTCACCCAGTACTGCTGCAGTAGGAGTGCAAACCAACCCTATGTAAAAGCTGTCGAAAAAACGGGTCAATGAATTGAGAGCCTAATTTCACAATCTAAGAAGCAACATTTATTCTTTACATATGTCTTATTGATAGCCCGCTACCTTTGAGTTGAAAAATATAATATAATATCTAGTTTAATGCAATTTAAAAGTGAAATCGACGGCGTTCTGCGGCCGCCATCTTGTCTTTTTGCATTCTCTCCCATTTCACCCACTCTGTGCCTATATGGGTAGCCATTTGATACTGGAGCCGCAGTTTCTAGGTCATGTTCCATACTAAAGCTATTTTCGCCCGTATTTAGACTACGTTGTCATTCACCTGTGTACTACAAGTACCGGGTGTCACTGATAACTCTATGGGTTACCCAGATTATCCCCCACCCCAACCACATCCACCCCACCCCCGTCTTGACATGACCTTAGAAGTCGCCAGGACGTAAAACAACAAAAAACTAACTAACAAACTAACCCACACACACACATAAGTCATCACTTTTCGGCATTAAGCTAATACTAGTAAGAGTAGGTATCCCAACTCATTTGTACAATTACAATGTAATGTAAATGGGCGAAAGACCAGTTCCTTGGCGATGAAAAAAATGTATATTCTGATGAATAAACTGTTATGCAAAAAAAAAGTATTATATTTTAATGCAGTTCGACAGCTTATATCAGGAGAAGGGAAAAAAACCCACACACAAATTGATTAAAATCGGGTGATTAGTTCAAAAGTGATCGGGTTTTTAATATTCATAAGCTTAACCCAAAAATCACACATTTTGGCATTTTGCACGGAACCCACATTACAGCGCTTGATTATTAAAAAAGTAATGTTGCAGTCACACTACAACGACAAGCAGCGGCGACAGCCCTGCGACATCGACTTCCGGTGTGTCGTCGATTGTCGTCGATTGTCGCGCAGTTGTCGCGCAAGAGTCGCCACGACCCCCCCGCGGCAGCTCCAGTTTCTCGACGCTTTCTCGATGGTCGCCGAGTTGTCGCGGGGTTTTTGGACATGTTGAAAAACTTCGACGACAGCAGACGACAGGCTAGGTTGCGGCACTGTCGCGGCACTGTAGCGGCACTGTCGCTACGGTGCCGCTACGGTGTTGTCGTTGTCGCTAAGGTGTTGTCTTGCCGTTAAGCTGTCGTCGCTTTCCATAGCAGTGTGTCTCTGTGTATGTGTCTCTGTGTATGTGTCTCTGTGTCTGTGTCTATGTGTCTATGTGTGTCTATGTGTGTCTATGTGTGTCTATGTGTGTCTATGTGTGTCTATGTGTGTATATGTGTGTCTATGTGTGTGTGTCTGTGTCTGTGTGTCTGTGTCTGTGTGTGTGTCTGTGTCTCTGTGTGTCTATGTGTGTGTCTGTGTGTGTCTATGTGTGTGTCTATGTGTGTGTTTATGTGTGTCCATGTATGTATGTGTCTATATATGTGTGTCTATGTGTGTTTCTATGTGTGTCTATGTGTGTATATGTGTGTCTACGTGTGTCTACGTGTGTCTACGTGTGTCTATGTGTGTCTATGTGTGTGTCTGTGTGTGTCTGTGTCTGTGTCTGTGTGTGTCTGTGTGTGTCTGTGTCTATGTGTGTGTCTGTGTCTATGTGTGTGTCTGCGTTTCTGTGTGTGTCTGTGTGTGTGTCTGTGTCTGTGTGTGTGTGTCTGTGTGTGTCTGTGTGTGTCTGTGTCTGTGTGTGTGTGTGTGTCTCTGTGTGTGCCTCACTCTCACTCTCAGTCTGACTCTGACTCTGACTCTGACTCTCAGTCTGACTCTCACTCTCAGTCTCAGTCTGACTCTCACTCTCAGTCTGACTCTCACTCTCACTCTCAGTCTGACTCTCACTCTCACTCTCAGTCTGACTCTCACTCTCACTCTCAGTCTGACTCTGACTCTGACTCTCAGTCTGACTCTGACTCTCAGTCTGACTCTCACTCTCAATCTGACTCTGACTCTCAGTCTGACTCTCACTCTGACTCTCAGTCTGACTCTCACTCTCACTCTCACTCTGACTCTCAGTCTGACTCTGACTCTCACTCTGACTCTCACTCTCAGAGACACACAGAAACACAGAGACACACACAGAGACACACACAGAGACACACACAGAGACACACACACAGACACACAGAAACCGAGTGAGAGTCAGACTGAGAGTGAGAGTGAGAGTCAGACTGAGAGTGAGAGTGAGAGTGAGAGTCAGACTGAGAGTGAGAGTGAGGCACACACAGAGACACAGAGACACACACACAGACACACACATACACACACAGACACAGACACACACACAGACACACACAGACACAGACACACACACAGACACACAGACACACAGACACAGACACACACCTAGACACACATATACACACATAGACACACATAGACACAGACACACACATAGACACAGACACACAGAGACACAGACACACACATAGAGACACACACACAGACACAGAGTCACACACACACAGAGACACAGACACACACACAGACACACACAGACACAGACACACACAGAGACACAGACACACACACAGACACACACATAGACACACATAGACACAGACACACATAGACACAGACACACACATAGAGACACACACAGAGACACAGAGTCACACACACACAGACACAGACACACAGACACTGTCGTCCCGCTGTCGTCCCGTCTGTTGTCCCGTCTGTTGTCCCGATGTCGTCCGGATGTCGTCCGGATGTCGTCCGATTGTCGTCCAATTTAGCCCGAATTTGCATATGTCGTCGTGATTTCTCAAAATTCCAGCCGCCGGGCTGTCGTCCTCCCATTGTCGTCGTAGTGTGACTGCTACATAATGGACACAGGAACTTGTATTTCACTAATACTTTTGAAAATAATAGCGTTGTTTTGTGGGGGTTTGTGACAAATAGTGACCTGTGCTCATTTACTTTTAACACACCACTTCAACACCGAATGTCACTTTCGAAGTAGCATACGACATCTAGTAGTAATACGACACCTGCTACATATAGCTTCCCCTCTCATTAATACTTTCGACAGTCAGTGTAAAAGCCAATCAGATATGTGTGTGAGTTTTGCTGAGCAGATGACAATTCAAAACGCCACCCATACTCCCTCACACTGTGAGCGCCGCCGGCTTCATCTTATCGTGTAACTGTTACGTATCAAAGAGTAATCGCCTCTTATCGTTAGACTGTAACCATGGTAACAATCGCCGGAGGTGTAGCGAACAGTAGCCGTCGTCGTTTAAGATGCAAAGTGCACAAAGGTGAGTCTAGTATTATCCACTACAGGTAGATCTGGAAGATTCGGCGCCTGCCAGTATAGGCCCTAGCATATATTAGCAAATATAGGACGATATCGGACACCTGGAGGCCATTTGCAATTTAACCACGGATTCTGGAGAGATAGAATCAGTATTAATTTTATTTGTTCTTTCATCTTCTTTCTTCTTCTTTCTTCTTCTTCTTTCTTCTTCTTCTTTCTTCTTCTTTCTTCTTCTTTCTTCTTCTTTCTTCTTCTTTCTTCTTCTTCTTCTTCTTTCTTCTTCTTTCTTCTTCTTTCTTCTTCTTTCTTCTCCTTTCTTCTCCTTTATCCATCTCCCTCCTCCCTCCTTCTCCCTCCTTCTCCCTCCTTGTTTCTTCTCGTTTCTTCTCGTTTCTTCTCGTTTCTACTCGTTTCTTTTTGTTTCTTCTCGTTTCTTCTCGTTTCTTTTTGTTTCTTCTCGTCTCTTCTTGTCTCTTCTTGTCTCTTCTTGTCTCTTCTTGTCTCTTCTTGTCTCTACTTGTCTCTTCTTGTTTCTTCTTGTTTCTTCTTGTTTCTTCTTGTTTCTTCTTGTTTCTTCTTGGTTCTTCTTGTTTCTTCTTGTTTCTTCTCCTTTCTTCTCCTTTCTCCTTCTTTCTTTTCTTTTTCTTTCTTTTTCTTTCTTTTTCTTTCTTTTTCTTTCTTCTTTCTTCTTCTTTCTCTTTCTTTCTTTTTCTTCTTCCTTCTCCTTTCTCTTTCTTTCTTTCTTTCTTTCTTCTTCTTTCTTCCTTTCTTCTTCCTTTAGTCTTTCTTTCTTCTTTCTTTCTTCTTTCTCCTTTTTTCTTTCTTCTTCCTTTCTTCTTCTTCTTCTTCTTCTTGTTTTTCTTAACAGAGAAGTGTATACTAATTGTCCAGTGGATCAGTATTGTTAGAAGGATAATAGCCAATGGGGTATCACTCAGCATTGATTCGGGATGGAGTGAGGCAAAGGTGGCGACACCCGCGGCTGCTGTGCTAACTGATCACTCTGCGAAATGGGTTTTATCAAGAGATTTTGCTTAATGCATTCTGTAAGGCTATTTATTTAGCCTTTGCCAGAAACCACTGAAAGTGCTGAGCCCAACTCGGCATCGTTCATTGTCTATCTCGAAGTAGTATATATATATATATATATATATATATATATAGCTTAGATATATATATATATAGCTTACATATTATGTATATATTAATATATGTATATATATATATATATATATATATATAGCCTTAGATATATATATATATAAATTACATATTATGTATATATATATATATATATATATATATATATATATAGCCTTAGATATATATATATATATAAATTACATATTATGTATATATTATATATATATATATATATATATATATATAGCCTTAGATATATATATATATATATAAATATTATGTATATATTATATATATATATATATATATATATATATATATATATATACTTAAAGGAGTAGTAACATCACCAATTCAACTTTACTGATTGACAACTATCATGATGGAATATGACTATTCATAGTTTACATAGTTTGAAAGAATCTATTCTTTGGGAATTAACTATGACCCAATCAAAGTCAATGCCTTTTGTGGTGAAACTGAGGTCATTGGGATCATTGAATAGAACTGCGACATGCGTTCATTCATTAGTCATTACAAAGCAGTTCATTGCAAGAAAGTTCCCCAAGGAAAGTATTAAATGGCCTACTTTCAGTTATAGTGAATTTGAAGGCTTTTGAGTATGACTTATAAGCTGTACAAGTCCATTTATGTCCCTTCCCTACCCGAATAGAATTCGTAACTTTTGACCCAATCCAGTCAATGAGAATTGATTGGTCCAAAAGCATTTAAATCAGATATCGCACGTCTTTGCTTACCAGTATTTAATGCTATGTGGTTTTTTTACATTTCTTGATTATGAATATTTGGTTCAGATATAACGAATATTCGTGCAGGGAATATAGGCAGAAATCACGTGACTAGATCTTAACAATATATTAGTTGCAAGTCCACGCAAAAGTATTAAACAATATGATGTGGAACACCCATCAATATACACAATCTAAACTAAACTAAACCAGAAAAAAACACCCCCAAACTTAAATTAACTTTCCTTGATATTTCCATATTACGCATGAGTAGCATTTTTATTTAATGATGTCTGTGTGTACTCCTTAAACCAGCCACCTGCCTAAATGAATAATTTAAAGTTGGTCCCATGGTCGATTGATTTAAAGAAAAATGTACTACAGTAAAACCTCTCTAAATGGACCAAACATGGGACCGACTGTCGGAATGGAAAAGAGGGGAATGGATGAGAGGGGAATGGAAGAGAGGGGCATGGAAGGGGGGAATGGAAGAGGGGACTGGAAGAGGCGGAATGGAAGAGGGGGGAATGGAAGGGGGGGAATGGAAGATGGGAGAATAGAAGTGGGGGAATGCAATGGGGGGGGGGGGGTTGATTGCAAGAGGGGTGAATGGATGAGGGGGGAATGGAAGAGGGGGAATGGAAGATGGAAGAATAGAAGTGGGGGAATGCAAGAGGGGAATGCAAGAAGGGGAATGCAAGAGGGGAATACAGGAGGGTGGAATGCAAGAGGGGGGAATGCAAGAGGGGGGATGCAAGTGGGGGGAATGGAAGAGGGGGAATCAAAGAGGAGGGAATGGAAGAGGGGGAATGGAAGAGGGGGAATGGAAGAGGGGGGAATGGAAGAGGGGGAATGGAAGAGGGGGAAATGGAAGAGGGGGGGATGGAAGAGGGGAATGGAAGAGGGGTGTCATAGGAGGTGCTCATGCTGGTCTAGTTCAGGCAAATGACACCAGGTGTCCGGAGAACAGTTGCGAAACAGACGGTATATGTGAGAGTTCCAGTCTTTGGCAGTCGGGATATGTGTATTGTCCCCTGTTTTCAATTTTAGTCGGGAATTGGGTCGGGTTGGGTCGGGTCGGGTCGGATCGCATTGAGCATTGAGTTTTAGCACATGAATCGTATACGGGAGGTGTGTACCAGGCTTTAAGCCGAGAATCCATCAATGCGTCGTGCATCGTGCGTCGTGCGTCGTGCGCCGTGCGCCGTGCGTCATGCATCGTGCGTCGTGCGTCGTGCGTCGTGCGGGTCGCATTGAGCATTGAGTTTTAGCATATGAATCGTATACGGGAGGTGTGTACCAGGCTTTAAGCCGAGAATCCATCAATGCGTCGTGCATCGTGCGTCGTGCGTCGTGCGTCGTGCGTCGTGCGTCGTGCGTCGTGCGTCGCGCGTCGTGCGTCGTGCGTCGTGCCTATCAATTCAGCGGTATGCCCAAGAGGGTGATTCCATTTCACATGTCCAACGTTGCCCCCAAAATCGAATCGGTGCAAATTCTGTCATATGACGACACAGAGATCTTCCAACACAGAAACGGCTAGAACTCGGTCCGACTGAGACGACTACTAACTTCCGCCTGCCGAGTTTTACCTGCCGACTTCCGACTTCCGACTTCCGACTGCCGAATGCCGAACAAATTTTAATATTTTCCATGTGGAGTGGACAGGCCTACTTTCTCTCTCTATATATATGTATATGAGCCTGTCTCAAAAGGTGCTAACTCTTAGTTTTTTTTGTCCATTGTAACGATTGACACAAAACAGCACAGAAACGGTTACACTGAAAACACAAGGACATTTGCTTCAAATCAATATGTATTCTATTGGGATTATTAAACACCATGTAAAAAAACAAATCAGTTTATCCTGAGCAAATGCGTAAGTAGATAGTATGTTGATCCTTAGAATGGACAAAGTTTTGTCCCATATTGCTTAGCACCTTTTGAGACAGTCTCATATATATATATCAATGCTTAAAGTTCTTTGGTAGAAAATGCATAGAAGGAATGACGGGGAATTCCGCCTGCGTTTGATTGATGCCTTATCCACTCAACCGTAACGGATGTTTTTTTGTTTGTTTGTTGTTGTTTACGTCCTAGCAACATCTAAGGTCATATCAGGACGGGTACTAACTTGTGACAGTGCGCACTCATGGCGACTTTATAGTGCTGTCCCACTGGGAAACCAGGCCGTCGGCACCATGACCTGGTATCCCACTCAGTCACATTATCCTGACACTGAGCACACCAGTCCTTGCCCTATCCTAATAATGCCGAGCGCCTGGCTAGGAAGCAACAAGTATCAATTTTACAGTCATGGTTTGACTCGACCGGGACTCAAACCCACGACCCCACGATCTACCAGCACGGGATACGGACGCTCTAACTCATTCGGCCATCCCGTCTGGTAACGGAGGACGCCAGAGGCGTGGAGTAAATATGAGAACGGGACAGGAGGGCATGGACGTCCACCTTTAGCGGGAGAAAAGCCAGAGACCAGGTGAAATGAGCGTCGTGGGGCAGGGGACCAGGGGGCGAACCTACTGACCCAGATGGCGTCACAGAACATGAACCTAATAAAGAGTTAGCTTCAAAATTAAACTATAACATATTTGACATCCAGCGACTTATATATATTGTTATCCAAAGAGACCACACCTCCCCAATGGGACACATCCGGTATTTAGTGAGCATATTGCATTCTGGTTATTTGAATTATCATGCTGAAAGTTCGTTTTTATTCACGACAATCTTTGATAGCAGACACACAACTCACAAAAGGACCTTTCACTGCACGACTAAGTCTTAGTGAATCTCCCCCTCCCACCATGCGCCTGCTTAGATGCGGCTTTATAAACGATCCCATTATTACAGCAATCTTATGACAACAAGCATGGGCCACAAAGCCCTGTTATTTACCCCTCCCCACCCCGCCCCACCCCGCCCCACCCCGCCTCACCCCGCCCCACCCCGCCCCACCCCGCCCCACCCCGCCCCACCCCGCCTCACCCCGCCCAACCCCGCCCACCCCACCCGTTTCACCTCATTTTACCGCACTTCTGTTCACCTCGCCCCATCTCATCTCACCTCACGCCACCTCATGCCACCTCACGCCACCTCACACCACCTCACGCCACCTCACGCCACCTCACACCACTTTAGTCCACCTCACCCCAACTCACCTCAACCCTACCCCACCCCACCTCGCCTCGCCTCGCCTCGCCTCGCCTCGCATCGCATCGCATCGCATCGCATCGCATCGCATCGCATCGCATCGCATTGCATCGCTTCGCCTCACCTCGCATCGCCTTTCCTCGCCTCGCCTCGCCTCGCCTCGCCTCGCATCGCCTCGCCTCGCATCGCCTCGCATCGCCTTGCCTCACCTCGCATCGCCTCGCCTCGCATCGCCTCGCATCGCTTCGCATCGCCTCGCATCGCCTCGCCTCGCCTCGCCTCTCATCGCCTCGCCTCGCATCGCATCGCATCGCATCGCATCGCATCGCATCGCATCGCATCGCATCGCATCGCCCCGCCCCACTTCACCTCTCCCCACCTCACTCCATCTCACCAGTTCAAGCCCATTTCCCCCACCTCACCAAATGGTCCCACCTTATCCCCTCACCCCACTTCTTCCCCACCTCACCTCACCTCTCCTCACCTCTCCTCACCTCACCTCTCCTCACCTCACCTCACCTCTCCTCACCTCTCCTCACCTCTCCTCACCTCTCCTCACCTCTCCTCACCTCTCCTCACCTCTCCTCACCTCTCCTCACCTCTCCTCACCTCACCTCTCCTCACCTCTCCTCACCTCTCCTCACCTCTCCTCACCTCTCCCCACCTCTCCTCATCTCACCTCCACCTCAACCCAAACCTCATCACATCTCAACCCACCTCATCCTACTTCAACCCCACCTCACACCCCACCACGCCTCACCACTCATCAACCCGCCTCACCTCCACCTCCCACACCTCAACCCACCTCATCTCAATCCACCTCACCCCACTTCAACCTCCACCTCACACCCCACCTCACCACTCCTCAACCCCCCTCGTCTCCCCACCCCCACCCCCTGCCTCCCCTGTCCCGGCATGTTTACACGGCGACCTGGGATCCTGGCGGTGACCTTTGTAACCTTGGGTGACCTTGAATGATGGGTCGTTATCGCTGTGGCTGCGCCTGCGCATTAGGTGCCTGTGAACCTGTCGGATAATGGGTTGTTAGAGGGGCGGGTATTGGCGGGTGTATGGCACGTAAAAGCCGTGCTCGACTCGTGTCCGCGGCTCTTAGCAGAGTGTGGCAGTGTTCACGGTCTGTGTATGTCTCTAAGTGCGTTTTTGTTGTTGTTTTATGTCCTAGCAACATCTATGGTCATATCAGGATGGGTAACGACTTGTGACAGTACGCACTCATGGCGACTTTATAGTGCTGACCCACTGGGAGATTAGGCAACCACCACCATGACCCGGTATCCCAATCACATTATCCTCACACTGAGCTAACCAGTCCTTGCCCTATCCTATTAGTAGTAATGCCGAGTACCAGGCTAGGAAGGGACAAGTATCAATTTTATAAGTCATTGGCTTGACTCGACCGGGAACTGAACTCCCGACCTTCCACACGCGAGGCCCACACTCTACCAATTCTGTCACTAAGCACAGTGTGTGGCAGTGTTCACAGTATGTGTGCCTGGGCGTGTGTGTGTAAGAGAGAGGCCCCGAATTACTACTAAGTGACTACCGCAATGTTATCATAATGCTATCATCAAACTGCTTTACCACAAAACACCCAATTCTACCACCGGCTTCACAACCGAATCGCCAAAACTAAAACCCTTCAGACCGGATGCGGTGGCCGAATCTCCCGTGTGGGAGATCGGGAGTTCTATTCCCGGTCGAGTGAAACCAATGACTTACAAAATTAATACTTGTCACTTCCTAACTTGGCATTCGGCATTAATAGAATAGGGCAAAGGACTGGTTAGCTCAGTGTCAAGGTTATTTTGTAATTTTTGTTATTGACAAAGTAATTATTCTGCCCATAACATATAAGCTCCCATGAGGGTGCT
Source organism: Branchipolynoe longqiensis (assembly GCA_030323885.1). Taxonomy (NCBI): domain Eukaryota; kingdom Metazoa; phylum Annelida; class Polychaeta; order Phyllodocida; family Polynoidae; genus Branchipolynoe; species Branchipolynoe longqiensis. Next base: position 31,379,810 of record CM059199.1, read on the forward strand.
TGTTTTCAATGCTGGACAGCTGTGATACTGATTTGGTCTGGACCGCACCCAGGAGTGTTTACCTGTTCCTGCTCAGGCCAGCCTTTTGCGGCTTTGAGTGTTACTAACACTGTTAATAGTCTCTATGTTAGTTTTTTTGGTATTTTTCCAAAGTTTTTGTCTAACTTGTGTATGATATCTTAGCCTACTATGTACATCTACCTGGATGACATACAGGCCTGTGGGAGAGGATCCCGTCCCATTATGATAGCATCCTTTCACCCAAGACCTGTCCTTAGATAGTGCACCAGGTTGCCAGAACACCCCTGGACCCTTCAAGACTGCGACTAGGTGGGATGGCTGTGTTGTTTGCTTAGCCATTATGTATTTCAGGGTGGGTCGGAAGCATGACCGTGGGCTGTCCATTTCTGTGTTGGCTTGTGGAAGTACACACACCCAGGTGGACTGCACCATATGGTGATACTGAGTGATAGTCTTTCCGATTTCCTTAGTACTTAAGAGGGCTAATTTTCATATTTGTAATATCTACCATCTTCTCTGGCCTGTCTTTTGCCTTTTGTACCAGAACACAGCAAGCCGTGACTGCACTCAGGGTCAGGTAGGATTTTATTCCTTCAATAAGAAATTGTGTACTACCTTGTTTTCTTTAAGAATTTGTTATAGTGGTAAAGGCTTCGGATTGTCCGTTGTTGTGTGGTTTGATTATTCCAGGCATGTGCTGCCATGGCCAGTACACTCCTCTCATAAATGTTGGTGTTACTCATTTCTGTCAGTAGCACTGGGGCCGTCATGTGCCTAGTGTCTCTGACTGAGTGGGATATCAAGTCATGCTGCTGGTGGCCTCATTTCCCAGTGGGGCATCACTATAAAGTTGCACAAGTGCGCATTGTCACTACTCGGTGCCCATCCTGATATGACCTTCGATGTTGCCAGGACGTAAAATTCCTACACCATAACTCGATACCCACTCAATCACATTACCCTGATACTGAGCTATCCAGTCCTTACCCTATCCTAGAAATGCCGAGCGCCAAGCTAGGGAGCGACAGGTACCCATTTTGTAAGTCATTGGTTTGACTCATCCGGGAATCGAACCCCAGATCTACCGATTCGGCCATCGCATCCAGTGGGTTCAATAGGGAGCAGACGTCATTCACTCTCCATGGCAACGTGGCAATGGCGCCCGAAAGTTTAGGAATGGCAAGTCAAGACGTTGCGAAATATCCGGCGCGAAAATGAAGCTATACATATGGTGATAACCATGCACACTTGTTGACAGTCGCCATGAGTCCACACTGTCACAAGTCAGTACCAATCCTGATATGACCTTAGATGTTGTCAGGAAGTAAAACAACAAACAAACAAAGCTTGTTGACAGCGCTTTAGTAACACGGGTCAAAGTGTTGGCGGTGTGTGTATGTGTATGTTTGTGGGGGCGGGTGGGTGTGTAAAGTAGGTGCGGGAAGGAGGGTAGGTGAAAGAGTTAGGAGTGTAGACATAGCATCCTCTCATTTAAGTGTACATAGTTACATTCTGTGGTGGTTTGAAATATTACAAATAAACACCAAGGAATGTCTCCGTTTCCTTACGATGATTAGAAAATTATGACACACCGCCACAATAAATCTCGTCACACCGACACACAGGTGTTGTCATGGTGATAACACTTTAGGAAAAACACGGCTAAATAGTGTTGAAACGCCACTTTCTATGTTGACATCCATAACAATGCCCGGTGGTATACCAGTCTGATCAAAGTGTTATCAGAATCACTTATATCCGATATTACTCTGTTTGTGTTCTGGGTGTTTGTTAAAATAGATTTATATTTCCCCTTTGACTAATTCATAATAGCAGGAATTTAAAAGCTAAAGTCATTTAATATATGCTTCATCACACAAGTAATTTGCTGAGTCATTCGCTTGGTTTTCAGATCCCACGTTGGACAATGAATGCTTCACATCAATGAAGTGTAATTTGCTTTATTTTCATGATATATTCAAACCCAGCTCTTTTTAATATTTTTGAGAGACGTTACTTACAGAATGCTTGCTTCCTGTGCAGAGGGTCATGGGAACGATTTCAGGCTGAATCTAGAATATTACATACATATTTGCTAGGTGTCGCTACCCAGCCTGGCATTTGGCATTACTAGGATAGGAACATGATTGGCTTGCTCAGTAACAGGATAATGTGATGGAGTGTGGTATGCTATCAGTTCATAGTGCTGGTGAGGCAGCATTGTACAGTTGTTAATAATATACACTGTAATAAATTGGTACCCGTCCTGATTTGACCTTAGTTGTTGCTAGGACACCATAGACAAACAAACTACCCCTTCTAATATAATCGAACATTGCTCTCTTTATTCTTGTATGTCTTTTTAATTGTATGAACTGGCTAATGGCTGAGGAGTGGGACGAGCAGTAGTACACAAAGTGAGATACAGGTGGCGCCAGTAGAAGTAAAAGGAAGGTCGATTGTAATGCACTGTAGCTATAGAAGAATGTCACATCGTCTGTTATTATTCATCTTCACATAAAATATAATATACAAGACAGACAACCTTATCATGTGGAGCAGTAATGTGAGGAAAACCAATTATGCGCAATCAAAATATTGACGGTTTGTTCAATGAGTTTTTGATCAATTTCTTTGAAAAAGAACATAAAGATAGTTACAATATAATGTAGATGCCCTGGCTACTAATCGTGGAAATACGGTGCAGAGGATCTAATCCATCACGATCCCTCCGATTGTCGCCCCTCCTCCCCCACAGGAGCCTCACAATGTCATCCACATTCCACTGTAACGACAACCTACACTCGTGTCTCATACAATCACCCGAAATTAGCCTGCTCACGTGTCGACAAAAGTCTCCCTCACACAATGTGCCCTTTTTTGTTGTTGAGTCGTTGTGTTGTTCATGGGGGCGTCTCCCTCCCCCCCCCCCCCCGTCCACCACTCAACAACTAGGTCATGAATTAGGGGCCCTTAGTTACTCCCCCTGTATTCACTATGTATTCACTATGTATTCACTATGTATTCATTATGTATTCTTTATGCATTCACTATGTATTCACTGTGCATTCACTATGTATTCACCATGTATTCACTATGCATTCACTATGCATTCAACTATGCATTCATTATGCATTCACTATGCATTCACTATGTATTCCCTATGCATTGACTATGTATTCACTATGTATTCACTATGTATTCACTATGTATTCACTATGCATTCACTATGCAATCACTATGTATTCACTATGTATTCACAAGTATTCGCTATGTATTCACTATGTATTCAGTATGTACTCACAATGTATTCACAATGTATTCACAATGTATTCATTATGTATTCATTGAGTATTTACTATGTATTCACCGTGCATTCATTATGCATTAACTATGCATTAACTATGCATTAACTATACATTCACTATGTATTCACTATGCATTCATTATGTATTCACTATGTATTCACTATGTATTCACTATGTATTCACTATGTATTCACTATGTATACACTATGTATTCACTATGTATTCACTATGTATTCACTAAGTATTCACTGTGTATTCACAATGTATTCACTATGTATTCACTATGTATACATTATGTATACATTATGTATTTATTATATATTCATGATATATTCATGATGTATTCATTTTGTATTCATTTTGTATTTATTGTGTACTCATTGTCTATGTGCTAGTATCATCTGATCAGTGCTATTTCACTCCTCATGGGACTGCCCATTTTCATTTGTGAAAATGTGACGTACCTGTATCATGTATATATGTATATGTATGATTGCGCCATGATAGCTTTGAGTGACCCGAGGGCACAGACAACTACCCCACCTGAGCATACGTTCCATAATACCTGTCAACTCGTCCATTAAAAGAAAAGTATGATAATATTGAAATAACCACTCAGGTGTCTAAAAGTGGGCTGTCACATCGCGTTGGTGATGTCATGATGGTTTCCAGTTGAAGGCGTTCTTTTCATTGTTCAGCGTGTCCTGTAAAAATATGACAACTATTATCAAAGGAGATGGATAATACATTCTTATTACCTGTTTCTGAGCCAGTGTTAAGGGTCAGGGGCAGCCCTTGTTGACAGGTTCACGGCTGGTTGAACTGGTTCCTGGTGTGACACCTGATGGAGACTCCATTCTCAAAGATGCCACTATAGAGGGTATGCACTGATATCATGCTAAATGGAACTGTGGCCATTGTGGCGATACAACCACAATAACAAACCCAACAAACTCAATGCATTGTCAATGGCAGTGAGCAATCTTCATCCAGAAAATGTGAAATGTCTCTAAAATTACACCACCTAGAACCAAGCCGCTTGGAGCACATAGAAAACATATTCAACGAAAAGATTATATTAAATTTATAAGGTTAGGGTTCTGCATTTCTATTAATTTTGAATAAAATAGACGTTTTGCACTGCGCATACCGGCAAACTCAATGCATTGTCAATGGCCGTGAGCAATCTTCATACAGAAAAAGTGAAATATCTCTAAAACAACACCACCTAGAAGCAAACTGATTGGAACACATAGAGAAAACATATTCACCGAACAGATTATATTAAATTGATAAGGTATGGGTTCTGTATTTCTATTAATTTTGAATAAAATAGACGTTTTGCACTGCGCATACCGGCAAACTCAATGCATTGTCAATGGTGATATCACCACAATGGCCGCGCATCCGGTTGATGACATCACGGGAATACCCTCTATAAGCACTGCAGTATAAAACACTACCACACTGTAGTAGTAATAACAGTAGTAGTACTAATAGTTTGTTTGTTGGAGTTTCACATTCTGATAACATCTAAGGTCATTTCAGGATGGATACTGTCTTGTGAGAGTGCACACACATGGTGACCTTATAATGCGACCCCACTGGAATACCAGGCCACTGACAAGCATGGACCCAATTTCCCACTCACATTATCCTAATTCTCAGCTAAGCGTCCCTTGTTCTATCCTAGTAATGCTGAGCGCCAGGCTAAGTAGCAACAAGTAGCAATTTTGTAAGTCATTGGTTTGACTCGACCAGGATTCAAACAGCCTATTTCAACGACTATTTCTTAATTTGATTTTCACCACTGTATGGGAAGCAAGCCCCTGAATATGGGTGACTTTATTCACGATTGCAGCATTAAGGGCGGTTGATGTATGGAACTCCCAACATCTCCCGACCAGCCACTGCAGGGACAAATAGTTTTGTGCCTGTCTTGACATGTTCTTGCCGGTGTGAAACCTCTATTTGCCCTCCGAGAGAGTGCCTCTGGTAACTTGCAAAAGCCAGCAGCACTTCAACACTTTTACAGGCAGCTTTCATGAAATGTGACCGACTCATGGATGCAACTCTCACAGCAGAGAGCTAAATGGAGAGCGGCAGTCAAGTAATGAAAGCATTCTTTGTCGCATCGCGACCGACAGCATGATGATGATGATATTCACGATTGTCATCTGCTTTCACTTCAAAGCTCTCGGTTTTGAAAAGAACATAATTGATTTTTTTAAATGTATGTAATTTCCCTCATTGATAGTCAGTTGTCCATGTCCTCTTGACGGCTATTCTGTCGATGCTAACTGTCGCCTGGTGTCACCTTGGAAACGATAGCCGACATACGGCAGTTGTGAGCGATGTCGTAAATGCGCAAAGATAAAGAGGGACGGGCGGCTCCGCAGAAAGGGTCAAGGACGCGGCAGCGAAACCGGAAGTGTCGATTGGCGGGAAGATGGAAGACACTTGTCTGTGTTGACTTCTTGGTGAAGGAGAGTCATCTAGGTTGCTGGGTTCGATTGTCTGCATGACTTCTCTTTTTTATTGGAAATTGTTTATTATGTTTCTTTGAGGTATTTGTACATGTATGAGTATGTACGCGTGATATAAGGCGGGCAGCTCAGTTCAATATATCATACTTGGCCTCTTGGTCTCTTAGTCTTAATGGTGACTGATTCCGTGAATAGCAGGAACTGCGAGGGGTGTGTGTTGTTGTTTAACCTTCTAGAAACATCTAAGGTCATATCAGGATGGGTACTGACTTGTGACAGTGTGCACTCATGGTGACTTTATACTTGAAAATCAGGCCGCCGGTACCATGACCCGATATCCTACTCAATGATATTATCCTGACACCGAACTAACCAGTCCTTGCCCGTTTGTTTGTTTAACGACCCCCCCCAACACAAAAAGTAGACATCGGCTATTGGGGAGTCCGTACCTTATCCTATCAATGCCGAGGACCAAGCTAGTATGCGACAAGTATAATTTGTTAAGTCATTGGTTTGACTCGACTGGGAAGCGGACATCCCGACCTTCCGCACGCGAGGTCCTGAGGTCGCGAGGTCGGTGAACTGCAAGGTGTTTTTTTTTTTTTATTGAGCCTGTATTTATACTGTCCATAGCATATAAGCCCGGGTACCCAGGCTTGTTTTCAATGCTGGCCAGTTGTAGTGTTGGTGTTATCTTACCACACAGTGGCTGCTGATAAGGTATTTGATTGCCTGCATTTCAGTAGCAGATAGGTTCACTTAGGTTTATTTAGATTTATTTAGGTTTCCTGTTTACATAGGTTTATCTAGGCTTAGGTAAGCTTAGTTTTTTGTTGTTGGGTGTCGACTTGCACATCCACTACCACTATCTGACACGAGCACAGACAGACTGTCACAGTAGTCTGCTCGCTCACACTGCTAATTGTGGAATTAACCCTTTCACGCTGCCCTCATATCCCCGAATAGCGCGCATGCGCAGTAACGAACGATAAATGCCGTCTGCTCTCAGTAGGATGACACTATGTATATCGTTCTTCATACAAATGTCCTTTCACTAATGATAATAATAATAATAACAATAATGGTGGTAATGATGAGGATGATAATAATGATAGTGATCATAATTATATTTATAATATGATGATGATGATGATGATAATGATGATGATAGTGATGGTAATAATGATGAGGATAGTGCTGAGGATAGTGCTGAGGATATTGCTGAGGATAGTGATGAGGATAGTGCTGAGGACAGTGTCAAGGATAGTGCTAAGGATAGTGATGATGATAGTGATGAGGATAGTGATGAGGATAGTGATGAGGATAGTGATGAGGATAGTGATGAGGATAACACTAATTATAATAATGATAACGATTGTGATAGTACTGATGATAATGATAATAATAGCAATGATAATGACAATGATGATGATGAGGAGGAGGAGGAGGAGGAGGATAATATATATATATATTCTTTTTTTAAGGTTGTGCGTTTGGAAACCGTTTTAGGATTTACTTTTAATCCGAGCAGGCGACAAAACTGAGCTGAGGGCCAACGTGCTTAATGCGTAGTGATTGTGTCCGGGGGTTGGATTGATGAGGTGACAACACTTCTGGGAGTTAGGTACCGCTACTCAATTAACTGGACACATCTTACCTGCCGGCTGTGGGGTGTGGGTGAGTGTGGGTGGGGTGAGTGTGTGTGTTTGTGGGTGTGTGTGCGTGTGTGCGTGTGAGTGTGTGTGCGTGTGCGTGTGTGGGCGCGTGGGGTATGGGTGTGTGGGTATGGGTGTGGGTGAAGTGTGGGTGAGTTGTGTGGGGTGTGTGAGGTGTGGGTGTTGAGGTGTGAAGGGTGTGGGGTGGATGTGGGTATGTAGGGGTGAGGGTGGTGTGTGTGTGTGTGGTGTGGGTGGGTTGTGTGAGGTGCGTGTGGGTTGGATGTGGGTGTGTGTAGGGGTGAGTGTGGGGTGTGTGGGTGGGGTGTGAGTGGGGTGTGTGAGGTGCGTGTTGGTGGGTGGAGGGGGTGGTGGATGTGTGTGCGTAGGGGTGAGTGTGGGGTGTGTGGGTGTGGTGTGGGTGTGGTGTGTGAGGTCCGTGTGGGTGTGTGTATGTGGGTGGGGGTGAATCACTGCACCCAGGTGCCTGCACATCAGCGTCCCGTGCGTTGCCATGGCAGCATTAGTGTTACGAGCTGCAGCTGGCATGAATATCTAGTAGTAGAATCTTGAACTAGAATACACAAACATATTCCGAATGAAATAACATAACTGTGAGTATGACTCTTTTGAAGTGTTATTCATTTATATATTATAATTTAGAATAACATAATATAATATCGCTTAGCATAATATTATATAACGCACGATGATCGAATGGAATGTATGACATCGTATATATATATATATATATATTCTATTTGTCGCTGACACAGGGACATTTCTCCTAATGCTATTCTAGTAATTCGAGTATCATTTACAGTGTTTGGTATATATAACGTATATAAACAAACCGTGTATATATTACAGGGTTTGGTATATATAATGGATACAAAACAAACCCTGTATATATACAGGGTTTGGTATATATAATGTATATAAACAAACCGTATATATACAGGGTTTGGTATATATAACGTATATAAAACAAACCCTGTATATATAAATAAATATATACAGGGTTTGGTATATATAATGTATATAAAACAAACCCTGTATATATATATATATATATATATAAATATATATACATGGTTTGGTATATATATAACATATATAAAACAAACCCTGTATGTATGTATGTATGTATGTATATATATATATATATATATATATATATATATATATAGATAAACAGGTATGTACAGGGTTTGTTTTACGCACGCCTACATAGTAAATAAAAGTACTTATATATATACTTATTTATAAGTTTATTATATATATATATATATATATATATATATTTATATATAAGGCTACAACAGATGCCCACGCTGGGCCGTCCTTAACCATTGTGAACCCCTACTACTGCTGAGTGTATTCCAACATACACAGGCACCACTCATTAGAATACCAATAATTATGCAAATTAGCAAACCGGATGTACAGGGTGGCTGGTTCCCGCAGCTGCAGCTGAGCAGAGCCTCACACCTCATTACCAGGTGTGAGCGTCTCTCCTGGGTCCGGGCCCCGCCCTATTTTACTCATTTGCTTAGCACTCGGCTTGTCCTCCACAGACCAATAAGGAGAGAAACAGGAGCCCAATAGGGGGCGCCACAGGGGCGCTCTTTCGGAACAAATCAACCCAAATTGACACCATGTAGTCAAGAACCCAAATTAATAGTATTCAACAAACGACGTTAGGTTAATGATTATTGCGTGTAAATTTAGATTTGTTTTATAATAATATTAGTATGTATCATATATAGCGGGGTTTGGGGTCCCAGATCATGCAGCCCTAAAAAGCAAGAGTAGCTTCGATGCGGGTGTAAACCATCGGTGAATTGCTAGTCGACGGCGCCCCTGCTGGTGACGTAACCGTCCAGTAGTGCGCGCGCATTCGGACAGATGGCGCGCGCGTCGGCGGGCGTCGTTACGGATATGATCACGTGTTTATGGCGACATTAGTGCGGGTTCTGGCCGCCAGGGGCGCGCTGGGCGCACGGCGGGCGGCAGGAACAATGGCGGCCGGCACGAGTGGGCATCTGCTAGCGCTGATTGGCAACCGCGAATGGCGCGCTGTTAATCCCGGGCCATTGTGGGTAAATCTACAACTGCGGCTGCGTGTGGCAATCAGCGTGAATCGGCGTTGTCTGTGGGCGATAGTAGTTACTCCAGCGTCCGCCAGGGTAGCCACCGGACGTTGACAATGCGCAGGTGCGTGGAGGGAATCAGATGGCTGGCACCAGCGGACCATGTTTGAGGCACCAGCGAAACGTGCCAGCCATCTCTGTGGTTTTTGATCTAGGCAGGATGGAGGTGTCGGTGAGGCTGCCTGCATCCATATACGGGGGTCGTGAGATTGATTCCCGTCCGAGTCAAATAAACGATTTAAGAAAATAGACGCCTATCACTGTCAGTGTCAGTACACTGCCTGTCGCTTGGTATTATTGGGATCGGGCCAAGGGCTGGTTGACGTGGTGTCTAGTTCATGTGACTGAGTGGCTTGGCTTATGGTTTCGGCAGCGCGGTATCCCAATGGCGCAGCACTATGCAATCGTCATGAGTGAATGCTGTCACAAATGTTGAGGCCCTTTCTGGTGAACTTGGATGTAGCTAGGGGTCAGACTCCAATAAAACATACCAACTGCCACATTTGTAAAATAATGGTTGCCACGCATGGTAATGGTCTAGTGAAACTACAGGTTATTTGCAACTATCTTACATCAACAAGAAATAAGTGAGCCATATCAGGTGCCTATATATATATATATAAATATATATATATATATACATATTAATATATATATATATATATATAAGATCTGGGGGCGAGTGGTACAGAAGCACGCTACCGGCCGTATGGATGGTAGACACATAGTATGGCATCATACAGTAAGTACTAATTACGACATAATATAGCAAGTAATAACGACATTGTATAGTAAGTAATAAGTACATTGTATAGCAAATAATAAGGACATCATATAGTAAGTAATAATGACATCGTATAGTAAGTAATAAGGACATCGTATAGTAAGTAATAAGGACATCATATAGTAAGTAATAAGGACATCGTATAGCAAGTAATAAGGACATCATACAGCAAGTAATAAGGACATTGTATAGTAAGTAATAAGGACATTGTATAGTAAGTAATAAGGACATCGTATAGTAAGTAATAATGACATTGTATAGCAAGTAATAAGGACATCGTATAACAAGTAATAAGGAGATCATATAGCAAGTAATAAGGACATCGTTTTGTTTGTTTGTTGTTGGTTTACATCCTAGCAACATCGAAGGTCATATCAGGACGGGTACCGACTTGTGACAGTGCGCACTCATGGCAACTTTATAGTGCTGCCCAACTGGAAGACCAGGTTTCCAGCACCATGACCTGATATCCCACTCAGTCACATTATCCTGACACTGAGCCAACCAGTCCTTGCCCTATCCTAATGATGCCAAGTGCCATGCTAGGAAGCAACAAGTATCAATTTTTAAGTCATTGGTTTGACTCGACCAGGGTTCGAACGCACGACCCACAATCTACCAACACGGGAGACGGACGCTCTAACTCATTTCGCCATCCCGTCTGGTCTAAGGACATCGTATAGCAAGTAATAAGGACATCATATAGCAAGTAATAAGGACATCGTATAGCAAGTAATAAGGACATGTATAGCATGTAATAAGGACATCATGCAGTAAGTAATAAAGAGATCAAATAGCGAGTAATAAGGACAGCATACAGCAAGTAATAAGGACATTGTATAGCAAGTAATAAGGACATCATATAGCAAGTAATAAGGAAACCATATAGCAAGTAATAAGGACATCATATAGCAAGTAATAAGGACATTGTATAGCAAGTCATAAGGACATCGTATAGCAAGTAATAAGGACATCATATAGCAAGTAATAAGGACATTGTATAGCAAGTAATAAGGACATTGTATAGCAAGCAATAAGGACATCATAGAGCAAGTATTAAGGAGATCATATAGCAAGTAATACGGACATCATATAGTAAGTAATAAGGACATCGTATAGCATGTAATACGGACATCGTATAGCATGTAATAAGGACATTGTATAGCAAGTAATAAGGACATCATATAGTAAGTAATAAGGACATTGTATAGCAAGTAATAAGGACATCGTATAGCAAGTAATAAGGACATCGTATAGCAAGTAATAAGGACATCGTATAGCAAGTAATAAGGACATCGTATAGCAAGTAATAAGGACATCGTATAGCAAGTAATAAAGACATCATACAGTAACTAATAAGGACATTGTATAGCAAGTAATACGGACATCGTATAGCAAGTAATAAGGACATAATACAGTAAGTAATAAAGACATCATATAGCAAGTAATAAAGACATCGAACAGTAAGTACTAAGGACATCGTATAGCACGTAATAAGGACATAATACAGTAAGTAATAAAGACATCGTATAGCATGTAATAAGGACATCGTATAGTAAGTAATAAGGGATCATAACAGGAATTGCCTTCCACGTCTTTATTTTCGCATAATTGCTTCTACATCACATTTATTCCTCCGAGCGAACAGAGGATTGGCTCCGCGGAGGAGGCGGAGCGGTGCATGATGGTACCCCCCCCCCCCCACACACACACAGCGGATAGGGGGGGGGGGGAGTGCAGGACATTACAGGCATTATTACACGCAATAAAGGGTTCATCACTATCCATATATGCATACACACATAGATGCATACAAGCATATTTGCATACATGCATAGATACATGTATACATAGATACATGGATACATGTATACACAAATATACAGATACACAGATACACGAATTAACAGATTAACAGATGAACAGATACACAGATGCACGGATACACAGATACACAGATACATATATACATACATATATAGCTAGTATATGGATATACGTGTATAAATCATCGGTATGAGGTATTGTTGCTATTATTATTATGATCCCTTGATGATCTGATTATCGCCCATTAACTGACTTATATTGATTTACTGCGGCATGCTTGCCTACGGTGGCGCCGCCACCGGCAGTTCTTGGTACCTATGCCACACTCTTCGTGAGATCACTTGCTGCTAAAAGTATACATATATACACAGATACACAGATACACAGATACACATATACACATATACACAGATACACAGATACACAGATACACAGATAAACACATACACAGATACACAGATAAACTCATACACATACACATATATACACATACGTACACACTAATATACATGTACACATACACGTATACTGATTAACAAGTTCCACTAACATGTATTGCACTTGCAAACCCCCTCCTCCAACCCCCCCCCTCCCCCACCCACCACCCCCATACCAGAATCTCCCTACCCACAACACACAACCAATCTCTGAATACAAATGGTCAGTGCAAGTGGCCCTGCTTTGTTAAACACAGGAGGTCAGTAGGGGTGGTCGGCCACACCCACTTACAGGGACCGTGCCACTAACCAGTCGTCTCACAGTCCACCTGAGTGTGTCAGTCCTGTCACGGCCGCCATTTTGATCCACCTGGGTTTATGACAAACATCAAAATAGATCTGCATGTGATACAAAAAGTATGCGATTAGTCACCACGTTACCTACTAATCCACATATAGCTACAACCAAATTAGGTCAGAAAGTAATGGCCTCTGGACGGGGGAATTATTGATGAAATGGGACATTCACTTAGTCATTATTTATTTTACTTCCCGTCGATTGCTTTGATGAACATTTATGACGTCTGCTATTAAAAGAATACCCCGGAATCTGTGACGTCATGTACTTAGTTTTCACATAGTTGATGTCCTTAGATGCCACCTAGACCCCGACAATACTTCCGCAAACAGGTGTCGCTCCTCCTAATCATGAAGAAAAGTAGCTTCCGCAGGTTAACTCGAACGGGATCTGGTTAAATCAATGACATTTGATGGTTGTAGTCACGTGGTTACAATGTTTCCGGTTTCCAACCCTTGTACCGCTCGGACAAATCCTAAATGCACGAATTGATTTTGCTCTGGTTTCATTGTCCCTTCAATCACAAAACACGTGAGTATGTCAGGACAACATCGGTATGTGTGCAGAATTGTCCTTAGAAGGATGTTATGCACTAACTACAATTGCTTTATAGGTGGAAACTACTACCCACATACAGCATTGCGGTGGTGGAGGGTTAAAGATCAAAGCGACACCTGTCGGGTGTTGGTGAGGGGATCAGAGGTACCGCCCCCATAAACTGTGTCCACTCTGCAGGTCCCCCGCCACACCCCGCCACACCACACTCCGCCCCACCACACCCCGCCCCACCACACCCCGCCCCGCCCCGCCACACACCATGCACAGCACACTCCCAAACAACACCATCGCATACAGATTCAGGTGGGCGTGGGCGGAAGAGAGTGTGGATGGCTGGAGGGTTGAGGGACGGAGCAGGGGTATGGGGGGAAGGGGAGGGGGAGAGGAGGTGAGGCGAGGAGGCGGGGAGGTGGGGCGGCGGGGAGGTGGGGAGGTGGCGGGGTGGAGAGGGGGGGGGGTGAAGGGGTGGAGAGGAGGAAATGTGGAGAGGTGGGGAGGCGAGGAGGCGGGGAGGCGGGGTGGCGGGGTGGTGGGGAGGCGGGGAGGCGAGGAGGCGGGGAGGCGGGGGGGGAGGTGGCGGGATGGAAAGGTGAGGGGGTGAAGAGGTGGAGAGGTGGAAATGTGGAGAGGTGGAGAGGTGGGGAGGCGGGGAGGCGGGGAGGTGGGGAGGCGGGGAGGTAGCGTGGTGGAGAGGTGGGGGGTAAAGATCTAGAGTGGTGGAAATGTGGAGAGGTGGAGAGGTGGGGGAGGCGGGGAGCGAGGAGACGGGGAGGTGGGGAGGTGGCGGGGGTGGAGAGGGGGGTGAAAAGGTGGAGAGGTGGAGAGGTGGGGAGGCGGGGAGGCGGGGTTGGTGGAGAGGTGGAGAGGTGGACATGTGGAGAGGTGGAGAGGCGGGGAGGCGGGGAGGTGGCGGGGAGGTGGCGGGGTAGAGGAGGTAGAGAGGCGGAGAGGTGGGGAGGTGGAGAGGTGGAGAGGTGGAGATGTGGAGAGGTGGGGACGCGGGGAGGCGGGAGGCGGGGAGGGGGAGGCGGGGAGGCCGGGTGGCGGGGTGAAGAGGTGGAGAGGTGGAAATGTGGAGAGGTGGAGAGGTGGAGGCGGTGAGGTGGAGGGTGGAGAGATAGAGGTGGGGGAGGCGCGGGGAGGTTGGGAGGTGGAGGGGTGGCGAGGCGGGGAGGCGGGGAGGTGGAGTGGTGGAGGGTGGAGAGGTGGAGGTGGGGAGGCGGGAGGCGGGGAGGTGGGGAGGCGGGGAGGCGGGGAGGCGGGGAGGTGGCGAGGTGGAGTGGTCGAGGGTGGAGAGGTGGGGAGGCGGGGAGGCGCGGAGGTGGAGGGGCGGGGAGGTGGAGGTGGAGGGGTGGAAGGTGGAGAGGTGGAGAGGCGGAGGGCGGGGGCGGGGAGGCGGGGAGGCGGGGAGGCGGGGAGGCGAGGAGGCGGGGGAGGTGGAGAGGTGGAGAGGCGGGGAGGCGGGGAGGCGGGGAGGCGGGGAGGCGGGGAGGCGGGGAGGCGGGGAGGTGGGTAGGTGGAGGAGCGGGGAGGCGGGGAGGCGAGGAGGCGGGGAGGCGAGGGGCTGGGAGGCGGGGAGGCGGAGAGATGGAGAAGTGAAGAGGTGGAGAGGGAGAGGTGGAGAGGCGGAGAGGGAGGTGGAGGTGGAGGGCCAAGAGATGGCGATGGGGAAAGGAAAGAGGGTGAGTGGGTGGGAGGGGGAGGAGTGGGGGGGGGGGGGGGGGGGGGGTGAGGGGCCAATAGCCTATGGCCTAGGCGTGTGGGGAGGGATGGGGGTCGGGTGATGATGGTGGTGGTGGAGGGTGGGGTGGGGATGACCACCAACGAGAGTGAGAATACTGAATAGGCAAGAGAAGGAGCACGGTGTCAAGATGACTGACCCCAGCTCTGGTGTGAACTGACCAGTCCGATTGCTGGCCATGATAGAGGCACTGAGTGGCCGTGAACTGACCACCCCCTGCGTGTAGGTGTGTGTGTGTTGTTGGACAATATACGTGAACCAGTGGGGAGTGTGGGGGTGGGGGTGGGGGGGTTATTGTGAAAAGATAACCTCAAAGAAGCAATAAGGAAATCTGCAAAATAAGCAAATTATTATTATACGTAGCCTGTTTCTGACTCTAAGCCTATGGGATCATCATTTTGAAACGCACGCTGAAATTATGTTGGCATGTTTGCACTTCAACTATCTCCAAAGTTAGTTATTCTAAATCATAGTTACTTCAAACTGAAGTAACATAGGTTATATTTATAACAATCAGCATCCTACATTAACTTTTGTTAAGTGCCAGAAACTAAAAAACATCAGGTTATGCAACTGCAAACCTCAATAAAAGCATCAACTTATCTCAAACCAACATATTCACTTAGGTTTGATTCTGTATACCGAACATACATAATATAAATACAGTAGCTCATCACTGTAATTAATTATCTATTGTGAATGCAACGTCCGATGGTTTTGTATTTCTGTATTTTTGCTGAGATAAATCTATTAGATCGATCACTAGTATCTACTTTACATTAGTTCAAAGTTACTTTTATTTTAAATGGTAAATATTTTAGATATTTTGAGTTCAAACATGGAAAATTAGTTTTGGCAAGCTTGCCAAAACTCTCACACCATAGACTTTTGCAGTAACAGGTTCTGTTAAATTGACTCAGTATTGGCTTCTACGCAGAAACAAATGCTTAATAAGTGCATCAGTATCTAAGTTAGATATGTAAGATCAAATCTAGATAATTGGTTTGGTTTTGAAAATTTGATATTTCATTGGACTATGCAACTTTAAACTAGACTCAACCACTTCCCGACTTTCCTTTAGTTTGATATTAAAGTTGCGTGGTCCGATGGTTTTGAGTTTCTGGAATTTTCTGAGATAAATATATAAGATTGTTCACTATAACCTACCCTACTTTAGTTTGAAGTAACTTTTATTTTAAATGGCTATGTTTGGAGATATTTGAAGTACAACCATGCCAAATTAATGTTGGCAAGCATGCCAAAACTCTGCCACCATAGGCTTCTGCTCTAACAGGTTCTATTACATTGCACCAGTATTTCCTTCTATGTGGCAACAACTGCTTAATAAGTGCACCAGTATCTAAGTTAGATATGTTCAATCAAATCTAGATAATTGTTTTGATGCTTCATGGGACCATGCAGCTTTAATCTGTGATAGATTTGTTCTCTATCATGAATAGGAGAATAACCTTGCTGCTATATATATAATAATAAATAATGTCATGTCATTTACTGCAATGCAATGAAATACAATGAAATGTAATGAAATGTAATGTAATGTAAATATATAGATTGATGTACCTCCTTGGACAAGTTACAGACTGCTTTGCCATGCTCCAGCGTAGGGCCTACTGTCTAGCATTCAAAAGATCCCATCCCAGTCCAGTTCCCCATAGCCCCAATTGAGACATCTCAAAATACCTGCGTCTGCGCTTTACCTGTATTCTCCCCAGGTGAAGTAATCGGAGTCAGCCTCAATAAGCTGCAGTCACTAATTGCCCCTGTCTGCCATCGGGCTCGTTACCGTGGGAACCAGCAGGTGGGTGACTGTGTGGTGGACGCTCTTTGAAGTCCCTACCACCTACAAACTCCACCCACCCACCCTTTACATTGTCGTCTGCTGCTATTAGTAGTATTACTATTAGATTTCACTCATGTTTTCAAAATAAGATTGCAATGCTGTTCCGATAGTCACTGATAATTTTAATAATACTAAAGGTTTGATCATTGAATAAATGTCGTCTGCCCTCCTTTCAGTGAAAGCAGTCGTGATTTCATAGCGACGTGAAAAGCGCGCGAAAATGAGAGAAAATCAGTGACCATGTTTAAACCTCGTTGTGGTGAGAAGTGTCCCGGCGCCTAAATCAATCCCCGGCATAGTGGTGCACCGTGATTAGGTCAGGTTTAGGTGCGCGGCTCAGTCGTGGGCCATTAACACCCTGCTGTCCCCTAGCGGGGATATGGAGAACGACGATGGCGGGAAAGATTGCGGACCAAAATGACTGAAATCTGAAGCTATTAAACCCAATAATTGCAAGCGACTACAGTGAGCACTGTAAATACTGGCTAGCAACCAATGTTTTTGTTCTTTTCAACATTTAGAGCAATAGTTGAACCCTCGGAGTCAACAGAGCAGGGGGATATGAAGATATTTTCGCGGGGGAAGTATTTGGAATATTTATGTAAAACGGGCCCATGCGAGACTCATGGTTGTGTTGAGGGTGGCCCGGAGAAAGTGGTAAACGACGTTATTACCTTGGTTTTCTGGTTGAGCTATTTCTGGAGTTGGGAGTAATTGTATCCAACCACAGATGTGGCGAGGACGCCAGTTTACATTGGTGCTGTCCCACAGGGCGCGGTGGCCGAATCGGTAGAGCGCAGACTCCCGTGCGGGAGATCGGGAGTTCGGTTCCCGTTCGAGTCAAACCAAAGACTTATAAAATTGATCCTTGTTGCTTTCTAGCTTAGCACTCAGCATTAATAGGATAGGGCAAGGACTGGTTATCTCAGTGTCAGGATAATGTAACTGAGTTGGATATCGGGTTATGGTGCTGGTGGCCTGACTTCCCAGCTGGGCAGCACTATACAGTCGCCACGAGTGCACACTGTCACAAGTCGGTACCAGTCCTGATATCACCATAGATGTTGCCAGGACATATAACTCCAACAACCAACCACCATCTCTCTCGTTCTTTTGAGTGTGACCATGCATAGTTTGTATTACTTGAAATTGTGTATTGTCGGAAGTTATTTAAAACCGAATTCAGACTGAGGGGCACTGTAGTTAAAATTGCATGGCCAATGAAACATAATTTTGTCAAAATCTAAACTCTTAGTCTTACCTATATTTCGTATTTGATCCGTCCTATATCTCCATCTAAGAAGTTATATCCCGGCGCATTAATTAATGATTTGAGACAGCATAGAAAGAATAATCAGTGAATTTATGATACATCCTCTTAGACGCCTACTTTGAGAAAACCATTAAGCAAGGACACCACTAACAAATTAGACCAATCTTGGACCTCATAATCCTTTCCCTGATTCTAAGTGCCATGTGTAGCTTAGGTTCCAGGAAGCTGCCCACATTAATAGGTCAGCCTACATCACGTGGTCACCATGAGATGGAGATCAGGGGCATAGCTACATGCAATTTTGGCAACCTTGTTGAAATTATTTTGGGATCGTTCAGCACCAACGTTGGGCATTTTTTTTATCAAAGTTATTCTAGGCTAATGAATAGTAGGTTACCTATCTATCTAAAAATAAGCTATTTCGAGAATGAGATTATTCAGTTAAGATGAAGAGAATATTCATGCAAAGAAGACAGGTTTAAATCAGTTGACCAGATCTTTAATGAATACGTTGGATTCACGTACACCTTTTTGGGGAGTGAGTTCCGCTTGTTAAAACGGACAGTCTAATTGTTGTGTTAATATGAATTGGACATTATCAGGGATAAAAGTGATCTCCAGCAAAGGATGCGGAAATCAGGCTGAAACCGTGGCACCACGTAGCGGGTTCCGGCAGAACTAACAGTGGAGGTCCACGAAAAGATTAGCACTGTAACAGTGTAAGGGAACCGCGCCTATAATGAACCATTTCTTGTTTGGGGTCTATGTTCCGGTCGCATCTAAGGTCATATAAGAATGGGATTCGGATTAACCAATTGCATCGTGTATATTGGGAAATCAAGAAATTCTGCGAAATCGAGGAGATCTCATGGAGACATTAAATGTCATGTATTGATTTATTGGTGATGATTTTATATCCCGTGTCAGAAGTGAGGTATGCAGGTATTGCAGGTATTGCAATACCTCAGGGAGTTTGACGCCCCTGCCCTGCAGAGTTGTACACCACTGCCTTGTGGTACAGGTTCTTGACAGAACCGAAGGCTCAGGGAGCAAACCCTAAACAGAAAACCATGTCACTGTGGCAGCATTAAGGGCAGTTGATGTATGGAACTCCCAACATCTCCCGACCAGCCACTGCAGGGACAAATAGTTTTGCGCCTGTCTTGACATGTTCTTGCCAGTGTGAAACCTCTATTTGCTCCCCGAGAGAGTGCCAATGGTTATACTTGCAAAAGCCAGCAGCACTTCAACACTTTTGCAGGCAGCTTTCATGAAATGTACCATCAAGAGAAACCTGAAGCTGAGAGACATTAAGACCAACTCATGGACATCACTCTCACAAATGGAGAGCAGCAGTCAAGTGATGAAACCAGTCTTTGTCGCATCGCGACTGACAGCATGATGATCATGACGTCAGAAGTGAGGGGCAAATATAATTGAAAAGTGAATATAATTTGTTCTGTCGGTGTTTCCCACCCCCCCTTCTTCTATAAACGAACATGGGTCAAAGCACAGTATATTATTTTGTTATACATAGTAACAAGTTACAAGTTACAGCTGTCCTTGCAGAGAGACATTGAAGAGATTGATTGATTGGAGGTTGCTTTACGCCGTGTCGGCAGCATAAACCATATTCACGGCGATTGAAGAGAGAAGACACATCGCGCCTTTGAGGGATCAACTTTGGATCCCTGCAGCCCCTTCAAGTGGCAGAAGTGACAGGGCTCCGGACGACTTGGAATTTCTAGGAAACTGACGGGTTGGTAGAGTGTGCAAGGCGCTCACATCTCGTCCTGGAGATGATGAAATCGATATCTGACCAATTAGTAGTTGTCATCACCTAGCCTGGAGCTTGGCATTCTATTACTGCTGCAGTAGGGCCAGTGTAAGGGCGATGTGACTGAGTTGGATAATGGGTGGGTCATGGTGCTAGTGGTGTGGTATCGCAGTGAGGCAGAACTATATACATGTATGAAGTCGCTCCGAAAGCGTATTGTCACAACTCAGTAACCGGCCATGACACCCCATAATACGCCATGATATGCCATGATATGCCATGATATGCCATGATATGCCATGATATGCCATAAGATGTTGCGAGAACCTGAAATCCCAATAAACCAGTACACTTGTAGCAAAATATTGCAGTGAGCTCATCTCACTCTCGGCCCAAATCTTCTCCCATGATTCCCCCCTCCCATATCGCCCCCCTCCCAGCCCCTCATCCCCTGATCCCCGGTGAAGAAAGACTATAATCGCGCCATCCCTGGCTACTCCTGATTCCACACTCACCCACAAACACCTTCTATCCCACCACCACCACCACCACCTCCACCTTCCGGTCTTCTATCCATCTTATGCCACCATCTATGCAGCCATCTTTACCATACACACACCTCTAGCCTCCCTCTACCCTCCTCCAGCCGCCTCCCTATGACCACACCTCTACCCTCCCTCTACCCTCCTCCCACCATCTCCCTATGACCACACCTCTACCCTCCCTCTACCATACTCCTGTTGCCTCCCTATGACCACACCTCTACCATCCCTCTACCCTCCTCCAGCCGCCTCCCTATGACCACACCTGTACCCTCCCTCTACCCTCCTCCCACCGTCTCCCTATGACCACACCTCTCCCCTCCCTCTACCCTCCTACCACCGTCTCCCTATGTCTACATCTCTACCCTCCCTCTACCCTCCTCCCACCGTCTCCCTATGACCACACCTCTACCCTCCCTCTACCCTCCTCCCACCGTCTCCCTATGACCACATCTCTACCCTCCCTCTACCCTCCTCCCGCCTTCTCCCTATGACCACACCTCTACCCTCCTCCCGCCGTCTCCCTATGACCACACCTCTACCCTTCCTCATCCCTCCTCCCACCGTCTCCCTATGACCACACTTCTACCCTCCCTCTACCCTCCTCCCGCCATCTCCTTATGACCACACCTGTACCCTCCCTCTACCCTCCTCCCACCGACTATCAGCTACCATGTATCCGCCCTCCCTCTACTCTCCTCCCGCCGTCTCCCTATTATACTCTCCCTCAACCCTCCGCCTACCTATTACCACCCCTCCACCCTCCCTCTATCCTCCTCTCGCCACCTCCCTATGAGTATTACCACAAATACGCTCTCCCTCAACCCTCCGCCTACATATTACCACTCCTCCACCCTCCCTCTACCCTGCACCAGCTGCCTCCCTATTACTATTAGTATTACCACACATACACCCTCCCTCAACCCTCTGCCTACCTATTACAACTCCTCCACCCTCCCTCTACCCTCCTCCCACCGCTTACCTATTAGTATTAGCATGCACACGCTCTCCCTCAACCATCCACCCTCCCTCTACCGCTGCCTACCTATTATACCATGCATCCGCCCTCCCTCGACCCTCCTCCAGCCGCCTCCATATTAGTATTACCCCACATACACCCTCCCTCAAACCTCCGCTTACCTATTACCACTCCTCCACCCTCCCTCTACCCTCCTCCAGCTCCTACCTGTTCCATACTCCTTCTCCCCCCCCCCCACCCCCCACCGCCACCCCCTCTCTCGGACGATGCTCAGAGCCTCGTTCTGGCCGCCGACAGAGGGCCCGGTGAGTGGCCGCACTCAACACGGCCAAACGGTGCCCAATACCAGGTGTCTTTTGTGTTTATCATTATACTTATTCGCCGGCGCAATCGGCGCCGCGCCATAAAACGCCGGCGCATGTAGCGTTTATTGAGCACTAAAGCTTCCGGTAGGCGGCGCGCATTGAGCGCTACCTAGCGGGACACGTGGAGGGCCCCCCCCCCTCCTCCCGCCAAATTGGAATTAACACAATTCGGCGCCAATCCGGCCCACACAAAATGGCGGCTCGCCGGTGGCCGGTAGCGTGTGGACCGGCAATAAAGCAATAACAATGAAAGCCCGTATTAACATCGTAATGGCGGCCGGCCGCCGCTAATATTCACCAATAACTAGCGCCCAACGCCCGTCTCGTGACGTCATCTCGTCGCCGGTGACGTGTGCGTGACGTGAGGCCAGACGCCTGTGCGTGACGGACCGCCATTTTGTTCAACGCGAACCAATCACGGGCCGGGGCCGGGCCGGGGGCCGGGGCCGCTGACGTCACTTGTTTCATTTACTTGGACCGGAAGCGCCGCCAGTGCCATTAGTGCGCATGCGCCGCGAGGGTGTGGTTGTGGGTGTGGGGATGTGTGTGGGCGTGGGTGTGGATATGGTGGTGGTGGGTGTGGGTGTGGTGGGTGTGTGGGTGATGGGTGTGTGTATGTGTGTGTGTGCGCAGGATTGTGCGCCTTTCTCGTGCGCGACGAGACTTGTCGGTGGGTGCGGGCCGCGGCTTTCCGGCGTTGCCGGGAGGTAATGCGGGGACCTGCGGGCAAATCGCCGGCCACACACGGTGATCATTCCGTGAATTATAGGAAAATCAAAGCCCAACGGATAAAAAAACAACCCACAAAGCACAAAAACATACCAGACGCGATTCATCATCATATTTGTTATTGAACACTCAAATAGCTGCCAGCTGAGACTCCCATAAGGCATTGCAGCAAACTACTGGCTGTTAGGGGGGGGGGAGGGAGGGGGGAGGGGGGAGGGGGGAGGGGGGACTTCCTCCGATATGCCGTGGTCTAAGCAATTTGCATACTAAACTCACCCCTCGTTATGAACAAATCACTTAACTTATGTATATATAAACACAAGTTGTGTCTATATGTACATAATATATAATAAGTTGCATGTATATATCACACGTGGACAGGTATGTATAACTAGTAACCGAGACTAGAGTGCCTACTGATGATCAGTGACATCATCATGCTGTCGGTCACAATGCGACAAAGACTGCTTTCATTACTTGACTGCCGCTCTCCATTTAGCTAAGTACATTTCACGAAAGCTGCCTGCAAAAGTGTTGAAGTGCTGCTGGCTTTTGCAAGTTACCAGCGGCACTCTCTCGGGGAGCAAGTAGCGGTTTCACACCGGCAAGAACATGTCCAGACAGGCGAAAAACTATTTGTCCCTGCAGTGGCTGGTCGGGAGATGTTGGGAGTTTCATACATCAACCGCCCTTGATGCTGCCACAGTGACATGGTTTTCTGTTCAGGGTTTGCTCCGTTAGCCTTCAGTTCTGTCAAGAACCTGTACCACAAGGCAGTGGTTTACAACTCTCAGTGACAGTGACCCGTTAAATGACCTCGGTTGATTTCATATCGCTTTTACTTTTTATAAACAATTTATCCGAATGTATATAAAGTAAAACCGCCCAAACCTCCCACCTCCACAGATAGACCACTCCCCCATATCGATCGCTGTATATTGTCCCAACAATACAATTGTAACCATATTCTAACTCCCTATACCGACCACCTCCCTAAATCGACCACTTAAAGTCGGTCCCAAGGTAGGTCGGTTCAGAGAGGTTTTAGTGTATATACATTTTCACTGTAAAGGCAGACCTGTTTGCTTGTTTGGTGGAATTCCACGTTCTTGCAGCATCTAAGGTCATATTAGGATGTGTACCGGTGACTTTATAGTGATGCCCCACTGGGAGATCAGGCCGCCAGCATCATGACCCAATTATCCTGATCCTGGGCTAACCAGTCCATGCTCTATCCTAGTAATGCTGAGTGCGAAGCTAGGTAGCGACAAAGTATCAATTTTGTAAGTCATTGGTTGGACTCGACTGGGATTTAATCTCCCGACTTACCACAAGGGACGCCTACGCTCTACCGATTCAGCCCCCGCGTCCGGTATGTAAATAATTTATTCCACAGAATAAATAATTTTCAGTGCAAAGTCAGGCAGGTAGCCATCGGGTATATACATGGGTCAGATTATCAAACTACGATGGTAGGTTAATGGTTTAGCCATCAGGGTAGGTTTGTTATGCTGAGCTATGGTGAAGAGTTGTCCTGTAAAATATGCTATTATCATCGGTCATCGGAGAGGTTAGATAAAAGATTCACCCCGTACTTATAGTACAGGGGTGAATGACAACGTAGTCTAAATACTGGCGGAAACTGTTTTAGTATGGAACAGGAAGAGGAATTCCTAGATCCAGTATCAAATGTCTATTTATGTCGGAACATAGTTGATGAAATATGAGAGAACGTAAAAAGACAAGATGGCGGCGATAGAATGCCGTCGATTTCACTTTTAAAGTCTGTTAAACTACATGTTTTATTATATTTTTCAACTCAAAAGTAGAGGGAAAATATGAATATATTTTGCTTCTTAAATCATTTATCCAGCATGTAGATATATTTTTCGCCAGTTTTTCTAGTACATGGTGATCTTTTATCTACAGTGAGGTGTGTGTTGGGCGGCTTGGGGGAGGCTATCCGTTACCAGTTGCTATTGTTATGTAATTGATGTGATTTGGTTTTGGCGGATGGATATACAATTGGGGCTCGCTTGATCTATTACTGTTAGACGCCATTTATTAACCGGAGATAAGGTGACGTCATCACTGACCCTGAAACATATCCAATGCTACTTTGCTGCATAAATCAATGTCATTAGGCCTTCTAGATTTCCCAAGAATTCAAGTGTCATTTGGGATCCATCTTTCTCTCCCAAAGCCCTCAGAGAACTAAATGCCTTGCTGTAGCAATTACAGACGTGGAATGAGTTGCAGTATTTACAGCAGTGCCTCTTAGTAATCGGCGAACTATTTTTCATCACATGTACAAATTGTGATGTGTGTCATTTGACGGTGTTTCCGATGACAGGCAACTGCTATTTTAAGGACAACCTTGATTTGGATACGGGATTGTTATTTCAAGACACATATTACTGTACGATAGTACTCATAGACACATGATTGGATTAGTTATTAGAATATTATGGCTACAGGTTCATGGCTCAGATTCCAGAAGTATGATGATATATGATGTGTCCATAATCTCTACAATTGCGAGTCTACATGACTGGACTTGACGACCGACTGAGAAAGGACGCTATGCCAACTTCTTGTGTAGGTTTGTTTGTTTGTTGTTGTCTTACGTCCTAGCAACATCTAAGGTCATATCAGGACGGGTCTTGTGCAGGAGGTCATAGATTCCAACCCTGACCGAGTCAAACCAATGACGCACAAAAATTGATACTTGTCACGACCTAGCCTGCCATTTGTCACAAATTGAATAAGGTAAGGAATGGTTTTCTCGGCAACAGGGTAATGTAATTTGAGTGGTGTAGTGGGTCGTGCTGCCAGTGGCCATCGTCTTCCAGTGGGACAACACTATGAAGTCACCATGAGTACACATCAAGTCGATACATGATGTGACCTTAGATGTTCTAAGGAGGTAAAACTCCAAGAAACAAAGAATTAGGTATCCAGTACATCGACGTAAGAATCGACTCTTGCACTGATGGGGCGTTTGCATATATCTGTGCGAATTTCTGTAAGCAGTGCAGACAAGTAGGGTTTGAAAGCACATCACACATGGACTCTCGAAATGATACCTGAGACAGTGAGAGACGCAGACCAACTCATCACTCATTCAGAACTAACATGATGGAATATGTCTATTAGAGTTTATACAGCTTGTGGGATGTATTCGGGACTGAGGTTGTCGGCAATCTAGGTGTGATGATTAGGGTCATCCAGCCTTAATGACCCTTTTCACAAATTCAGGTGGATAGAATGGATAGACTGGATAGACTGGATAGACTGGATAGACTGGGTAGGGTTGTTGGATAGGCTTTCATGTTCCTAAAGATACAGTCCACGATGAAACAAAGCTTACTTGTGATCAAGAGTAAATAGTGAAGAGTGATCCCCTTAAATGTGCTGTGAAACCTGTCATGTCATCTGTCCCTTCCCACGTATGACGTCACAGAATACCCCAAGCGCAGACGACAACGGCACCAACAAGGTGACTGGTTTGCACATTACCATTAAACGAAGAATCCAATGGTTATTCTGAGCAGTGCGATCTTACTATGAGTGCAATAACATTAATATTTCCAAAATATGGACATTTTCTATTAAGATTTAGAATATTTTATTTGAAGGAATACAAGTTAGAAATAGGTGATGCGCGCAAGCAATAAGTGAAGCCAGAGCGTCTTTTAACAATGAAGAAAAAAAGCAGTAACGCTGTCTGATTATCAAAATCTACTAGATGTTTTATTCAGATTCATAAATACTATGTACACAAGACGGGAATGCACGTGAAAGAACGGGGCAGTGCGTGGCAACATCCAGAGTGACGTGTGCAAAAAAACCTTAGCCTGAAAAATGTCACATTTCCAGTTTCCTGTCTTGGAACTACGACATCTCCGATAGTCACTAGATGGCGTAAACGCGAGCATGCGCAGTTTATTGCCAGTAGATTATGTAATTGGCGAATGCCGGCCAATTCCCAGTGAAAATTCTGGCGCTGGGGATGAATTTCACTCAGAGCAGACGACATTTGGAAACAGCAGACGATAATATACAAACACTACTCCCCTTGCATTCCTCATGCCCAATACAATAGTGGTCATGAGAGTTGCTTTGAGCTCTACATTTCTCAACCAGAACAATGAATTAGTAATTTGATGATCTATAATAATAGCAGGATCGGTAGTGCTCAACAATTGATTCATTAATATTGAGTTGCTAAGCAACTCATTGACTTGTTTACAGAACATCTCATTGGGAAAGTCACCCACTCACCAAGCACGTCACAAACATGTACATCGAGTAAATAACATAACCATATACAACAAAGGAGGCTTTTAAACACATATTATTTACAGATAATAGATTAATTATGCAAAGTGCGGACAATTCCATCGTAGCATATCACAAAACCCAAGATAGATTTGCCTACATACACTAAGACGGCCGCATCGGAAGCGGCTGGCATTAAAAACTGACGTGTCCTCGTGAAACATCATCTATTGCAACTAGGGTGACAAGAATTAATGTGTAGGCGGTGGGCACTAGGAGTGGCAGCGGCGGAGCAGGGCAAAGATTTCCGCCTGGGGAAAGTCCGGAAAGCAACTTTGTAAAACATGCTTTCTTGGGTTGTTTTTAGTTAGTAAAAGAGTAGTGTCAGTGTCACTAACCGGTAAGTACAACAGCCGGTTGTGGGGGGCCAGGGGGGGGGGGTTACATGACATAACTCGGCGTTATTTGTGACTGAATAAATGTCTTTGGGAACTGCGAATAATTTCAGTCAAATCACTCAGTATCGTAGAATATGCCACCAAATGGCGCAATTAGTGACACATGGATTCTTTTAAGGGACACGGAAATATATTTGTTTAAAGTTGACTAACTTATTTATATAAGTAAAAATCAGTTCACGCTCGTTCCACGTCAGTCTTGTACGGCTGAAACAAACTCGGCGTCGTGTGCGATGTCGATGACGTCAGACTGTGAGAAACCGGAAGAGGCACCGGAAGTGACGTCGACACACCGGCAAGGCCGCTGTAGAAGAGCGGCGCGGGCGCACACGGGCAGCCATCTCCGCCAGAGGGAGGGCCGCCACCACCACCACCGCCCCCGCTCAGCAAGGAACTTCCGGTCAGTCCACCGGAAGTGGGGTGGTGCGCGTGCTCCCGCGGCACGTGGAGCCCGCACGGGAGTCCCCCGCCGCCGCTGCCTCCGCCGCCGCCGGGTGAGCTGCCGGTGGAGGCCGGCAGCGGGCCGCCCTCTCCGGCCCCGCCCCTCATCATGCCGACGGCACCGCCGCCCGGAACCGGGCGCAGGGGGCTGGGGAAGCTGTAGGGGCTGTAGGCGGCGGCGGCGCGCTGCAGCCCGAGGCTGGCGTAGTAGTTGAGGGGCGACTGGCCGGCAGCGGCGGCGGGCAGCTGGGCGGCCGCGGCCGCGGCGTACGGGTAGGTGGAGAGCGAGGCGGCCGCGTTCATGATGTAGGCGTACAGGTTGGGGTCGGTGATCCCGTACGGCCACGCCATCGCCATCCGCTGACGCTTGTCCTTCATCCGCCGGTTCTGGAACCACACCTGCGGGAGGAGGCGAGATGGGGGAGGATGTTAGTGAGAGAGACACTGACAGGGGAGGGGTGGTTACATCGGGATGTATTCATCAAGATGCGGCCCTTAGTTATAGGGCAATGTGGTCATATCACCAGGAGGGGGGCCTTAGTTACAGGACAATGTGGTCATACCACCAGGAGGGGGCCTTAGCTACAGGGAAATGTATTCTCTTCACCAGGAGGAGGCCTTAGTTACAGGGCAATGTGTTCACTAGTAGGGGCCCTTAGTTACAGGGCGATGTGTTCAGGTAGAGGGGGCCTTAGTTACAGAGCACTGTAGTCAACAGGAGGGGGCCTTGGTTACAGGGCACTGTATTCAACAGAGGGGCCCTTAATTACAGGGAAATGTAGTCAACAGGTAGGGGCCTTGGTTACAGGGCACTGTGTTCAACAGAGGGCCTTGGTTACAGGGCACTGTATTCAACAGCAGGGGGTCTTAGTTACAGGGCACTGTATTCAACAGGAGGGGGCCTTGGTTACAGGGCACTGTATTCAACAGGATAGGGCCTTAGTTACAGGGCACTGTATTCAACAGCAGGGGGTCTTAGTTACAGGGCACTGTATTCAACAGGAGTGGGCCTTGGTTACAGGACACACTAGTCAACAGGAGGGGGGCCTTGGTTACAGAAAACTGTATTCAACAGGACAGAGGCTTTGTTACAGAGCACTGTATTCAACAGAAGGGGGCCTTGGTTACAACTTACAGAGCAATGGGTATTCGCTACAATATAGTTTATTGCAAAAATGCTGATAATCCGCATTGAAAGGATTCGTTGAAAAATACCAGAAATAAACTGTCCTTGAGACTCTATAATTTCCCATGCTCTTTCTTGTTTTACTTTCAGTTTAATGTTATATAAGAACTGAGTTCGGACTAACCAATTCTGACCATATATACGCCACAAGAACTAGGTTCAATTCTCCACATATAATATATATATATACCCTTTGAATAAAGAAACTCAGGAAATCTGCAAAATTGTGCAGATCTTACAACCCTTCATATTACATAAACCACAATTCACAGTGACTGGATATTCTAAATATAACCACGAGTAGTATGACTTGTATCTGACCTATCTGTGGTTTATGGCTGAGATAATGTGCCCTAAGATACTATTGAAATCATGGTCTGAGATCATGCACTATGCAGCTATAAATGAACGCAGCCCTGAGCTATTTAACCCCCGCTAGGTGTCAGCCCGGACACACGGTCGACGCTAGGTCAGCTGACCAGCCTCGTTATGGGTAATATAAGCAGCACTGCCCCAAGGAAGCCCCACAGCACGATGCCTATCGCACTGGCCACACAATGACCACAGCCACAGTTCCCCGCGACTGCAGCTCTGAGGCCATAACTTATCACTAGTATCAGTGACACCTCCTAACCTGTAGGTTATATATATTATGTTATATACTTTATATGCGTGATATACGTTATATGCGTCATGTGCTATGTGTTAAGCGTTACATATTACATATTATATATATAATAAATTAGATATGATATAGTATATATATAATAATATACAATATATATAATATACATTATATATATGAAATATAATATGTATGCTATATAATATATAGTTATAATAATACATATAATATATACAACATATACATAATTATAAGCGCCGACTGCCGACTCACCTTGATGGTGGACTCCGGCAGGTTCAGGGAGGCTGCTAGCTCGCACCTCCGGGGCCGGGAGACGTAGTTCTCACGGTAGAACTCCTTCTCCAGGCGACTCAGCTGCTCCCGGGTGAACGCCGTCCGGTAGCGCCGCCCAGCGGGATCCTCGGGGGGCACTGGAGGAAGAGAGGAAGGCAGCAGGTGCCGGTTAGGTGCTGTCAGTTAGTTGTATGTGCTACGCGTTATAACCACAGTGTCTGCTCTCCAAAATAGAGCTACTAGCCCAGTGGATAGAGCGCTACCTCTAGTTCGAGATCCCAGGTTCTATCCCAAGCAGGGTCAAACCACTGACTTACATACTTGTTTGTTGTTGCTTTAAGTCCTCGCAACATCTACGGTCATATCAGGACGGGTAACGACTCGTGACAGGGCGCATTCATGGCGACTTTATAGTGCTTCCCCACTGAGAGGCCCAGGACACCAGTACCATGATCCAATATCCTGCACAGTCGCATTGTCCCCATACTGTGCCAACCAGTCCATGCCATATTCTATTAATGTCGAGCACCAGGCACAAGTATCAATTTTCTAACTCATTGGTTTGACTCGGCTGGGATTCAAACTCCCGACCTTCTGCACAGGAAGACTACACTTCAATGAGTCCCCCAGCACGTCTTACATTTCGCTTATACATTGCCCGGTACTTTGTTTCACTATTAAATACAGGATAGGGACAGGACTGGTTGGTTCCATAGCAGGATACTATAACTGCGTTTGTTATCGTGATATCATTACAAAGTACCAGTGGGGCAGCACTATAGTCATGAATGTGCACAAACACAAGTCGTTACCCGTCCCGGTAGGAAGTAAAACCCCATCAATTAAAATAAATAATAATAGCAATAAGATTGCACGGCGACTATGAGGATTACTATTATACTGAAGATTAATCTGCAAAGAACTAGGTTCAATTCTCCACATTCAAATAGTATCAACAAGTGCAAACAACAAAACATTTGCTTTAAGAAAGAAAAGAAAACAGAAAGAAAACAAAACACCAGAAGGACTAAAAAACTAGTCCAGCCCCATTACGCCACAAATAGCGGCGGCGCGAGAAAACCGGGCGTGAGGGGGCGCCACCTCGGGGGGATCGGGCCGGCTCTGACCGAGTCGCGGGTTAAAAGTCGCACAATGAGTATTTACGACGCCCGGCGCGCAGGGGCGAGCGGCCCGAGCCGGGAGACGGGGCGCGGCGGAGCGGGGGGCCGAGTCCAGGCGGGGGAGGCGTGAGGGCGGGGGCGCGGGGGAGGGGGGGGGGGCAGGGGGAGCCGGGGCGGGCGGTGTACCGGGCCGGGCCAAGGCGGGCGGGGGCCCGAGGCCCGACTGATGGTGGATCATAGACCGGGCGGTGCGGGGGCCGACCCCGGGGCGGCGCTCCGACCCCCACCCAGGCCCGGGGTCTCCCGGATCATGCATCATTCCATCAGCGCGCCATCAATGATGCAACGCGCTTTATTTGGCGCTAACAAGACGCCGCCGCCAGGGCGCGTCTGGGGGCCGGCGTCCGGCACCGGAAGTCGGCCTCCGCGGGGACTGCGCGCGCACCGACGGCAGCGCCCGGGCACTAAGGGTCGTGATTGCTTCCGGTTGTGAATTCTGACCAAGGTCAGGGTCGCGGGTCAGGTGTCGTCCCCCGGCGATTCTGCTGGGACTGGGGCGCGTGGGGTGGAGGAGTGGAGAAGTGGAGGAGTGGAGGAGTGGAGGAGTGGAGGAGTGGAGGAGTGGAGGAGTGGAGGAGTGGAGGAGTGGAGGAATGGAGAAGTGGAAGGGTGGAGGGTAGAGGGGTGGGGGGTAGAGGGGTGGAGGGTTAGCGGTGTAGAGGGGTAAATGGGTAGAGGTCTAGAGGAGTGGGGCGGTGCAGGGGTGGAGGAATGGAGGGGTAGAGGTGTAGAGGTGTAGAGGGTTAGCGGGGTAGAGGTGTAGAGGGGTGGAGGGGTAGAGGGGGGAGGGAGGAGGGGCAGATTGTGGACGAATATAGAACGCGAGATGCTGTACAGTCGGTGTAGGGGAGGGCTGATAGCGGGTAGGATATGGGGGAGGGAGGCTGGGAGGGGGCGGGGAGGTTAGGGGAGGGAGGTACTGTATATAGATGTGCCACTTGTTATAACCACCGGAAAGGGAACCGGAAAGGTCATCGCGAGAATACACGCGGATGTATAACAGCAGCAGAATACGCCATGTTGTGTGTGTTCCTTCATCACCTGCTTCTTACACCCCTCCACTTCCCCCTAACCTTTGGGGGTCCTAAGCACGCTGCATATTTCACCACTTCATCCTGGTATCTACCCTGCAGTAAAGCTGCAGCTACTCTGGTCCCACTGAGCCCATCACCCCCCGCGCCCCCCCCCCCCCACACTCAGTCCCCCAACTCACCCACATCACCCCTCCCCACTCAGTCCCCCAACTCACCCACATCACCCCCCCCCTCAGCCTCACACTCACCCCTCAGTCACCCACTCACACCTCACTACACCTCAGCCCCCCCCCCCCGCCACTCACCGCCTCAGCCCCCACGCACCCCTTCAACGACCACTCACC
This sequence comes from Branchipolynoe longqiensis, assembly GCA_030323885.1. Classification (NCBI taxonomy): domain Eukaryota; kingdom Metazoa; phylum Annelida; class Polychaeta; order Phyllodocida; family Polynoidae; genus Branchipolynoe; species Branchipolynoe longqiensis. Next base: position 31,412,508 of record CM059199.1, read on the forward strand.
CCTAGGCGCCCCCCACTCACCCCTCAGCCCTCCCCAATCAGCCCTTAGCCCCCGCCACTCACCCTTCAGCCCCCCAATCACCCCTCAGCCCCCCACCCCAACTCACCCCTTAGCCCCCCACTCACCCCTCAACCACCCTCACATACACCCAATTCCACGCGCTTATTACTTAATGTCGTCTGCGGTCACTAAAACCACCTCTAAAACACACGCAGACTAACCACATAACCTTCTATTGGAAGCACTATATCAGGTCATGCATTGTTATTACAGCAGACGACATTCAGTTCAAATAGGCACTGAAGGGGTGGACCATGGGTTTGTTCGCGGTTGTTTTTCGATCCGTGTGGTGTGGGGGAAGCTCCGTCGGGCGGACGGCGGCCATGTTTTATTTAAGGGTGACCAGAAACTCCATAAGTGAACCAATCTGTCACCTCCACCCCTCACCCCTACCCCACCCCGAGGCTCCACACCCCCGCGCCACCAAGCGGCCACCTACGAACGCTGGGCACACGATCCGCGGTGTTAGCGGCGTTGTCCAAATTGTCGTCTGCTGAATTTGAGATTACAGTGTATGTGGGGTGGGGGTATGATCACACACACACACACACACACACACACACACACACACACACACACACACACACACACACACATAAGCATTGGCGCTAATTAACATATCTGCGTAATAAATGTCGACGATACTTCCACTCTACAAATTGCAGACGACATTTCGTGGGTTAGTTTTAGGATTTCCCGCCCATTTTTGAAGCCACGGGAAGGCGTGAGTAGTATACGCTGCGGACATTTGGGCGCTGGAGACCGTGAGCTCAGTTACACATTATACACTTTCTAAATCAAATACACATTCTATATATGAATATACGTGCATTTAGTCCACAGATGTATGTAGCAAATATATCAACTTACGCGAAATATTTACACACAAATAATATATACACTGAATATACCCCTATATCGTGGTGGAGGGAAGGCGGCTAAGCCCCCCCCCCCCCCCATTGGGTTAATTGTTAGTAGTACATTTATCTGTTTTTATTTGCTACTCGTACTCGCTAGATGGCGCCGGTCGTGCCAGGCGAGAAGTAGGCAGCATGTCGCGACGGTCACTACTGTCAATAAATATATAATACACATACTCACATATGGCAACCCAGAGACAGCTCTCACAACACACACTCAATGATGGGTCCCTGGTTTGGCTGTCACAAAACACACACTGACGGGTGCCTAACCAGGACAGCTGTCAGAACACCCCTACCCACTGACAGGTTCCGAACTCGCACAACTGTCACAACACACATGCCGACTGCAGGGTACCTAACCACGGACAACTGTCACAACATCCTTACCCACTGACAGGTACCTAACCAGAAGAGTTGTCATGGCATATCCACAGGATCACAGAACAACTGTCGCAACACCCCCAACACCTAATAAGCACCTAACCAGAACAACTGTCACAACACGCCCCACTACCCACTACCGACTCGCGGGCACCTAACCCTGACACCCCTCACCCTGCCCACCCGCCCTGACCCCTGCCCCGCCCTCCGCCCAACCTCACACCCCGCCCTCCGCCCAACCTCACACCCTGCCCTCCCTTTATGAATGTTTAACGAGACCGGCCTTAGTTTCGGATTAATACAGATTGATATCACTGCGCCACCCCGGGTAGCCAGGGCAACGGGTGGGGGAAGGTGGGGGGGGGGGGCGGCAATCAGCCGCTGATGGAGCGGAGTGGGATTAATGGTTGCACCCCAACGTGGGGGTCATGTCCACACGGAGTAAGGGGTGCTCGACTAGTAGGACCTGCTCTCAGCGGTAAATGTGATGCCGGGCATGGACTCGGCTGTGTGTACTATCCCTTTGGTGTGTGTCTATGTAGGTATTTATATAACAATAAAAACCTCCCTAAATCGACTAACTTTGATACCGACTTTAAATGGTCCTTTTAGGGAGGTGGTTGGCTTAGGGAGGGTCTTGCTTAATCGTTACAATGGGTATGGGTGATCATTTGGGACCCACAGAAAGGGAGTGGTCATTCTGTGGAGGTGATCGGTTAGAGAGGTTTTTGCTGCTTTTATTTTTGTTTAAATTGGTGCTTTTATCTGCATCATCTTGCTAAGGTGCCTGACTTTATTTCGAAATCGTAAAAATGTGGTATAAATGACAATCTTATTTGTTTTCACCTCAAGATAGTAATTCTTTGCCATCTACAACTGCTGTATCGTCAGTAAAACTTGTGAGATATATAATACGAAGAAATAATGGATACGATTTCGCACCTCTGCAATTGATTTAATCTACCATACCAAAGACTTATTAATTGATGGTGGCCATCTTGAAAATATCCACAATTTTTGTCACAGGTCAAATCTGAGCGGGCCCATAACTAAATATCTTCAATGACGCATAGTCTAGCTGTGCTAGATTTCATGCTGGTATCATCAAACCCACAATACGTTCATATATCAGCAGTTGGATGATTAAAACTCCCAACTCTCAGTCACAGTCCGTTAGTGCGCGTAGCTAATTGACTAATCCAGCGTCGGAGAGTATGGACTCAAATTGAGCAGCTCAAGAGCGACTAAATTAAGAAGTACACATATATACATGTCAAGCCAGATAATTTATCCTAATCTCTCTTATTTATTGATCCCTACACTGTTCACACTGCACAATTAAAACTCTCAGTCACTCACAGTCAGTGCACGTGCCTAATTGACTAATCCAGTGCCTGAGAGGACTGAAATTAAATAGCTCAAGAGCCACTCACAAGGGGAAGGAATCCGCCGAGTGGCTCAGTGAGGGGAGGGGCTCAGCTGATATGGTAACGGCCCTTATCTGGTAACCCTGGCCGCGATCCCTGATTAATTATAGATAACGCCATTTAAACAGTGATCAGGCGCCGGGCGTCCGTGTCGTCACGCAATCTGCGTCATGACGTCGCCAGCAGCGCCTCGCGCGTCATAATGACGTCATTAGGCGTGGGTAATGACGTCGAAATTGGAGATGATGGTCATAGTTTGAATTTATTGGTGTGGGAACATGGGCGTTTGTGTTGTGTGGATAGTCGTGGGAGTTGGTTGGTTGTTGGAGTTCAACGTCCTGGCAACATCTAATGTCATATCAGGAAGGGGTAGTCGTGGGAAGAACTGATTGTAGTAGAGAAGGGTCGGAATGCTGAAGGGATTATGTGTGACTAAGTTTGATGTATATGTTGATGTGTATGCTGGTGTTCATGTATATGTACATGTTTTATTACATGTATGCATGTGCTCAGAGCTATGCACATGTTACACATATGCGCAGATAACATTATAAACATAGATACAATGGTTTGTTTGTTGGGGTTTTATATCCTACCAACTCACGGGCATAGATTTAAAGATGGGTATGTATGAGTATATATTAATATATTACATAGACATGCATATACATGGGTATATAGAAGGTGATAAAATAAGCAACATTTTTCAATTCTCCATTGCACGATTTTCCATTGCCAATAACGGAAAGCAAACAAAATAGTGAAATACATGTTTTCAGCCCAGAATTTTGACCCATCTCTACCTTGTCGCATCCTAGCGACATAACCCATCTCTACCTTGACTTAGCTTGGACAAGCCCTATTTCGAAGGCTGCATGGGTATATATACATGATATATAAAAGTACCCAAATATATACCCATGTTCCCGTCCTGATATGACCTTAGATGTTGTCAGGATGTAAAACTCCAACAACCAACCAACTATACCCATGTATATATATATATATATATATGTATTTGAGGTATAAGAATTATACGAATATAAATTTGCGGAGGAATAGTTAAGCGTTCCTGATTAATCTGATATTTATTAATATATTACTTCGATGTTTACCCGATTTATTATTATTTTGTATTACTATTCTATTTTGAATCCCTTTCCCCTCCCGTTCCGGCATTCCGGCTGGACGATCCTGGCCCTCGTCCGCCGTGTCACGGGTGATCAGCTGCCTGTAGCCCGCAGTCCTTTCTGAATTTTATATATATATAAATATATATATATATATAATATATATATTATATATATATATATATATATACATGGGTATAGTTGGTTGGTTGTTGGAGTTCTACATCCTGGTATTTGGGTACTTTTATATATCATGTATATATATATACTCAAATATATTTGGGTATATATACGTGATATATAAAAGTAATTATATAAGTATTATAAGAATGGAACGCCTTTGATATGTGTGTATAGGTTTGGTAGCTTGAGCAGCTTAGGGAACCGGTGTCCCTCTGGGTGGTTCCAATGAGCGGCCCCGATGAGCGTCGGGCTTCGGCGCCCTCTAAAAATGAATTTAGTATGTTCTGGCCAAATTTCATGCTTGTAGACAGATATTTGCACGATACCACCCTATGTGTGTTAGATTAAATTTGGAAATTTGATGTTTCATCGAACTATGCAGCTTTAAGTAAGTTCAGTGGCTCAATGCGAACCAGCCCAGCCCAATTCCAAAGCCAACAGAACATTGTTCAGGTGCAGACGACACCAAGACCCAACAATGTAATGTGCCGGTTCCAAAGCCAACACAACTTTGTTCAGGCACAGACGACAACAACATCCAACAATGTAATGTGCCGGTTCCAAAACCCAACACAACATTGTTCAGGCGCAGACGACAACAACAGGCAATGGTGCAGGCTGAGTCAAGGTCTGTTCTGGCGCCTTCCGCAACATTCACATTTCGTGGCGCCAAAAACCGCGCTGAAAATGCAAATCCTGGATTCAATGCGTATGAATTAATTCCGATCAAGGCAGATAACAACTCGCCATTCACGAGCTGCCCTGCCACGCCACCTGGTGTTGAGCGCGTGAACCACCGCAACGCCACCTGACGAGGGGGGTCTCAACCGTTCCACCGAGTCGTCATCCTGTTATTATTGATTTCGCATGAAGGCCCGGTGAACAAAAAGGGGGGGGGGGACGGGGCAGGGAGGGGGATGGCCATCAGTGGCAGGGGCGTTCCCGTCCCGCCTAAAAGTCGCCGCCATGTTGGATATCCGCCATTGTTTGTCACGTGGCGCGCACACAGAGTGCGCGCGCAGCGTGACCGGCGGGTTCCTTCCGGTGGGGGGCATGTAATGCATGTAATCAACTTTAATTGACACATCATACAAGCTATTAGCCCGCCAGGCGGCGCCCCACCGCACCCCGCTCAATGGGCCGGGTGTAGGGTGGCCTAGGGCCGGCTGGCTGCATGGGCCGGGCGGTGGGTGGCCCCGAGCCGGCTGGCTACATTGGCCGGGCCTCGGGTGGCCCCGGGCCCGGCTAGCTTCATGGGCCGGGTAGAGGGTGGCCCCGGGCCCGGCTGGCTGCACGGGCCGGGCAGAGGGTGGCCCCAGGTTGGCTGCATGGGCCAGACGGTGGGTGGCCCCAGGCCCAGCTGGCTGCACGGGCCGGGCGGTGGGTGGCCCCGGGCTGGCTGCATGGGCCGGGCGGAGGGTGGCCCCGGGCTGGCTGCATAGGCCAGACGTAGGGTGGCCGTGGGCCCAGCTGGCTGCACGGGCCGGGCGGAGGGTGGCCCCGGGCTGGCTGCATGGGCCAGACGTAGGGTGCCCCCGGGCCCGGCTGGCTGCACGGGCCGGGCGGAGGGTGGCCCCGGGCCAGGCTGGCTGCATGGGCCAGACTACTTACTTTGTATATCTCAGCCTCCAATATATAGGCCACCGGTGAGTGGCTCAGAGATCTGTGTTAATCAGTGCTTGATTGTTGGAGTTTTACATCCTGGCAACATTTAAGGTAATAAGCAGGGCGGATACCGACTAGTGACAGTGCGCACTCATAGCAACTTCATAGTGCTGCCCCACTGCGAGATCCTTGCCCTATCCTAGTAAAGCAGAGTGCCGGGCTAGGAAGCGACAAGTATAACTTTTTAAGTCATTGACTCAAACAGGGTTCAAACCTGTGGGTTCGAACCCCACGATCTACCAAAACGGGAGACGGGCGCTCAACTCATTCGGTGTCTGGTTCTCGTCCAATCATCCAACTTCAATAAAGTTGAACCTCGTGCCTACTTGAATGATCACCCGGGAGAACGAGGCTCTGTAGACACCCTGGGGATAGGGTTACAGCCTGCCAACATTAGTAGGGAGTGTCCATTTGGAATCCACACATCTATAACCCCCCCCCCCCCACACACACACACACACATCGCGCAGCCAGTAAGTATTATTCACGCCGTTAGAAGGTGGGCGTGGTTCGTGCCACTGCCGCTAGGTGGCCGGCCGGTCGTTGTTGGTACCGCCGTGTACCCATGGTGTAAGTGCCAATATTTGCGTCCCGCTGGTGCCCGGCCCGCGGGGCCCTCACTGCTGCACCACGTGACTCCCCATGATGGGAGTGGATGGTGCCCTGTGGGCAGGCAGGGTGTGGGTGGTTGATCGTCTTGGCGACCAGAGGGGTGGGGGTGCGGCTGGTGGTGCGGGTGGGGGTGGGTAGCGCACTCAGTTACCGTAATGTCGCGAAGCAGACACCAAAATACACAGGTGCAATGTTTCTTTAGTAACATTTCGATAGGACACCTTGAAACCCCACCCTCTCATTATCTAACTAACTTCCGGACACCCTAAGTGCCTAGGACTTGTGCGCAATTTGCATTCAGAATATAGCCCATAATAGTCGCATGCCCGTCGCGGCTCAGTTGTTGGGGTTCTAAGCACATACCAAGGCAAATCAGGATTGCACCGACTAATCTTTTTTATATTGGGGGAGGGGGGGGGGGCTACATTAGTTGTCGATTATGTGGGGGAATTTTCAATCGCAGACAATTGATCTTTCTCATGCCACTGCTCCCTGCAATTATCCTAGTAATGCCGAATGCAAGGCTAGGTAGTGACAAGTATACATTTGAGTCATTGGTTTGACTCGACCGAGTTCGAACCAACGTTTGCGAATCCCTTGATATACCAAATGAGTACTCAACTCATTTGGCCATCCGGTCTGATATACAACTGCTAGTGCCACTAGTGAACATCTATCAATTTTATAAGTTGCTGCTTGCACTCTGTCGGGGATCGAACCCACGATCTTACCGAAGAGAAGCGGACGCTCTACCCATGCCACCATCAAGTCCGGTTTGTGGTGTGTGGTGGGTGGTATGTGGTGGTGCATGGTGGTGCATGGTGGTGCATGGTGGTGCATGGTGGTGCTGAGCGGGGGGCTGTAGCGGGACTGGGGAGAGGTGTGCACATGGTGGCGACGTCTAGCAGGCAGAGCGGCCGGCCCCTCCGCTTCACCGCGCCACCTGTGGGCGGGGCGGGTTAATTGGTCGGCTTTGTGTTCGCTGCCGCCTAAGTACATTGAACGGCGGCCGGCCAGCGCTGATATGATGGACGCTGATGGCGCCTGCGCTGACGTTTATGGGCGAAGGCATTGTGCAACAGCCCTGACACCGCTGTCTTACCAAGAGATCCACCTCCACAGACGCCTTCCCACCAGCCTTCCTGTCCGCCAGTCTTTTCCACTCTCTTCCTGCCCTCTCTTCCTTCCCCTTCTCTTCCTTCCCCTTCCGTTCCTTCCCTTTCTCGCTTTCTCTCCCTCCCCTTACTCCTATGGAACAACACATATCCTTCTTCCTCTACATACGCTGATATTGTTAAGTCGAAGCTGGATAGTCCGATGAAGCATCACATTTTCAAAACCAAAACCAAAACAATTATCTCGAATTGATTGTACATATATCTCAGTTAGATCCTGATGTACTTATTTAAGTTGCCTAGTCCGATGGTTTTGAATTTCTGTTATATATCTGAGATAAAGATATTAAATTGATTGTTATAATCTACCTTACTTTAGCTTGAAGTAACTTTTATTTTAAATGACCATTGTTTGAGATATTTAAAGTCCAAGCATGGCAAATTAATTTTGGCAAGCATGCCAAAACTCCGACGACGTAGGCTTTTGCAGTAACAGTTTAAAAAATATTAAATTGACTCAGTATTCCCGCCTAATGTAGCCCCACATCGTCCTCCCCCCGCCTAGTCCCGCAACCCCCCCCCCCCCCTATCCCCGCCACCTCCTGTCTTCGCCTACTGCAGCTCCACCTCCTGTCTCCGCCTACTGCGGCTCCACCTCCTGTCTCCGCCTATTGCAACTCCACCTCCTGTCTTCGGCTGCTGCAGCGCCACCTCATGTCTCTGGCTGTTGCAGCGCCAGCTCGTGTTTCCGCCTAGTGCAGCGCCACCTTGTGTCTCGGCTGCCGCAGCGCCACCTCGTGTTTCCGCCCAGTGCAGCACCACCTCGTGTCTCCGGCTGCTGTAGCACCACCTCCTGTCTCCGGCTGCTGTAGCACCACCTCCTGTCTCCGCCTATTGTAGCGCCACCTCGTGCTGCTGTAGCGCCTGTAGTGCCACCTCCTGTCTCCACCTACTGTAGCACCACCTCCTGTCTCCGGCTGCTGTTGCGCCACCTCGTGTCTCTGGCTGCTGTTGTGCCACCTCGTGTCTCCGGCTGCTGTAGCGTCACCTCGTGTCTCCGGCTGCTGTAGCACCACCTCATGTTTCCGCCTAGTGCAGCACCACCTCGTGTCTCCGGCTGCTGTAGCGCCACCTCCTGTCTCCGCCTACTGTAGCGCCACCTCGTGCTGCTGTAGCGCCACCTGGTGTCTCCGGCTGCTGTAGCGCCACTTCGTGTCTCCGGCTGCTGTAGCGCCACCTTGTGTCCCTCGCCGACACCACGCTGTAATGACACGCCCCATTAACCGGCCGAGTTATTCGCTCACTTGGATCTACCCCGGCCATCCCCGGCAGTCAGTGTTCGGCCGTTATCATTATGCACGCCATTATGCGTCGGCCGGACGACAGCGGCCGACAGTGACAGGCGTGACGGGCCGATAGCGGGTCGGTGAAGGCGCGGACAATGCGCATTCCTCCTATGTAACACAACCGAGCTCCCGACGACAGCCAACTTGTGACAATCGAGTCTGACCAGCAGCTACAAACCACATACATTGATGATTATGTCCAGCTCATCGTCGCACATGCGCAGAATCATCGCACATGTGCAGACTAATCGCACATGCGCAGAAACATCGCACATGTGCAGACTCATCGCACATGCGCAGAATCATCGCACATGCGCAATACGGTGGCATACACGCATTTTCACCACGTAATACTCATTATTAAATGTCTATGCTTACCTTTAACGAACCCGATTACAGACAAGTCTGACCACTGGTTACAAACTACATGTACTGATGATAATTGCTAACTATGACAGGATCGACTACAGCCGACTTGTGCCAATCGAGTCTGACCCACGTTACAGATGTCTGCCATCACCTGGGGCGCTATCTAGTTTGCGGCCGACAGTAGGCGCGCCCTGTCATGCCAGGTGATGCCGGCATTGTACACCCACAACACGGGTTTGTATCGGGCAGGACGCCGGGAACCTCCTGGTGAAGGAGAAGTGGGGGGGGGGGGGGTCGCGATCAGTAATGGGGTTTGTTAACCCAACCACTGGTGATAATTGGCAAGTTTGGTGGGAAGGCTTGTGGCATATCACCATAGGTCGCAGCTAAATTCTTTTTAGGCCGGGAGAGGAACGGGATGCTAGTCATGGTTGAATTTTAGCTTCATCAATATAATTATTTAGCTTTGAAAAGCTTATGTTATACTGAAAAGGTACAGTGTGTACTACAAAATGTTAACAAGCTTATGTTATAATGAAATGGCATGGAGTGTACTACAAGATGTGTTAACAAGCCTATGTTAATTGTTATACTGAAATGGTACAGTGTGTACTACAAAATGTTAACAAGCTTATGTTATAATGAAATGGCATGGAGTGTACTACAAGATGTGTTAAGAAGCCTATGTTAATTGTTATACTGAAATGGTACAGTGTGTACTACAAAATGTTAACAAGCTTATGTTATAATGAAATGGTACAGAGTGTACTACAAGATGTGTTAACAAGCCTATGTTAATTGTTATACTGAAATGGTACAGTGTGTACTACAAAATGTTAACAAGCTTATGTTATAATGAAATGGTACAGAGTGTACTACAAGATGTGTTAACAAGCCTATCTTATACTGAAAAGGTACAGTGTGTACTACAAAATGTTAACTAGCTTATGTTATAATGAAATGGTACAGAGTGTACTATAAGATGTGTTAACAAGCCTATCTTATACTGAAATGGTACAGTGTGTACTACAAAATGTTACCAAGCTTATGTTATAATGAAATGGCATGGAGTGTACTACAAGATGTGTTAAGAAGCCTATGTTAATTGTTATACTGAAATGGTACAGTGTGTACTACAAAATGTTAACAAGCTTATGTTATAATGAAATGGTACAGAGTGTACTACAAGATGTGTTAACAAGCCTATCTTATACTGAAAAGGTACAGTGTGTACTACAAAATGTTAACAAGCTTATGTTATAATGAAATGGCATGGAGTGTACTACAAGATGTGTTAACAAGCCTATGTTATACTGAAATGGTTCAGCGTGTACTACAAGACGTTACCAAGCTCATGTTATACTGAAATGGCATGGAGTGTACTACAAGACCTGCTAATAAGCTTCTGTTATACTGAAAAGGCACGGAGTGTACTACAAGACGAGATATAGAGGAGATCTGATATTTCTCCATGAGTCTTGATCGCAGATGCCCAGTGACAATGACAGCTTCAGCGAAAAGCAAGTTCTCCACAAAACAACCAACATTTGTTTGGGGAGGTTCGGGCGAGTGGGAGAGAAAAAAAGCTAACTTGGTAGAACCGTCACGGTGGGAAAGGGGGAGTAGGGAGGAGAGTAGGGGGAAGGAGGGGGGGGGGGGGGACAACCCTTTGTAGTCATGTACGCTGTGAGCGATTATCGTAGAATGTATGGAATGCTTGTGTCGTTTTTCAAGTTCAATGGATCTTCAATGACAGCAGGAACACATCTAGATCCACACAGTCTATAAAGACTGGATATGAACACATACACTAACCCTCCCTGACACTGCCTGGTCTTCTCTAGACTTACTCAAATTTCCTGGGTGGAGTGGTGGTGGTGGTGGGGGCTAATATACACACGCAGTGAGAATAATTTAAGGTTGGTTGGTTGTTTGTTCCACTTTTACGTCCTGGCAACATTTAAGGTAATATCAGAACGACCTGTGGCAGTGCACACTCATGGTGACTTTATAGTGCTGCCCCACTGGGAGACCATCCCACCAGCATCATGACCTGATCTCCCACTCAGTTACATAATCCTGGCACCAAGCCAACCAGTCCTTTCCCTATCCTAATAATGTCGAGCACCTGGCTAGGAAGCAACAAGTATAAATTTTGTAAGTCATCGCTTTGATTCGACCGGGAATTGAACTTCGGACCTTCCGCACGGGAGGTCTGAACTCTATCAATTCGGCCACCGCGTCCAGTGAAAGAGAATAATTTAAAGAGTAGAAAACTATCGCCCTGAAGTAAAACAAGGGCAACGGGTTTCAGGCCTTTAAAATATCCCGCGTCTCATTCACAATAAGCTTTGTTTGTTGCTGTTTTATGCCCTAGCAACATCTAAGGTCATATCAGGACGTGTGCCGACTTGTGATAGTTCATGCTCATGGCGACTTCATAGTGCTGCCCCACTGGGAGACCAGGCTGCCAGCACCATGACCTGATATCCCACTCAGTCATATTCTCCTGATGCTGAGCCAACCAGTCCTTGCCCTATCCTAATAATGCCGAGCACCTGGTTAGAAAGTGACAAGTATCAATTTTTAAGTCATCGGTTTGACTTGACCAGGGTTCGAACCCACGAATCCATGGGTTTGGATCTCCCAATTGCCCAAAACAGGACACGGACACTCAAGTCATTCGGCCATCCCCTCTGGTCGTTCACAATAAGCAGTTGGCGACCGATATAGGCCTTGAGGGCCGAGGCCCTAGTTACTGGGGGCGTAATCGATTAATCGACTCTGGTCACCGGAGCCACTTTTTGGCGCATGCACACATCCTGCAGACTCAGGTCGAATAATCGCATATGCTTCTCCATGCTCGGGGTCAAAAATGGTAGGCCTTTTATTTGTTTTTTAATAGCCGATATCATTACAGCAAAATATGATTTAAATATTTTTATGATGGCAATGTTTAGTGATGTTTCTATTTCACTAATCTATGTTATTATCACCAAAAAAAATGTATGACTGGTATCGGTGGCTGTTATCCTGCAGGATGGTACCAGCGCAAATGTGACGTCATCGCTCCTTGCAAACCCCAGGCAAGAGGTGGGTTACTAGGGTCGGGTTGTTTTGGCCATGGCTCGTGTATTTGTTGACTCCACTCGTGGTGTTCTATTTGAAATTCTGACGACTCGGGTGACCCGAGTCGCCCGGGTCATGTTAATCGATTACGGCCTGGGTGAGTGTTGACCTGAGCGTGGGCGGCAATGGTCGATGTACATTCCAGGTCCGAGTAAACACAGCATTTAGTAATAATAGTATCACGGTTTTAGCGTTCAGACACGGGTCTAGTACTAGTAGAGTATTTACAGAAATTACCAATTTCTATTAAATCGTCACCGACTTAAAGATTTCCCTTTGGGTTCATTGCGAGGAGACGTGATGACAGGCAGCAGCAGCAGACGACAATTAAATTGAATTCGGCGCTGACTAATGTCTGCCTCGGTTTCAAAGTGGGCGCGGCCTCCTGGCGGTGACAATATTATGACAACGCCGTGCATTATGGGTAAAGCCTGTGAGGTCATATTTGTGGACCAGGAGAATCGCGGGGCTGTAACTATAGTAACTATAGTGTAAGCGATCGTCACCCGCTTTACGATCACAGATGGGTGTAACTAGAAATTAACCACCCCGTATACCATTACTTGTGACAGTGCGCACTCATGGCGACTTTATAGCGCTGCCCCACTGGGAAATCAGGCCGCCAGAACCATGACCTGATCGCCCACTCAGTCACATTATCCTGACACTGAGCTAACCTGTCCTTACCCTATCCTATGAAAGAAAAATCAGGTAGAAGTGACCAACCGGTATTGGGACAGGCAGTACCTGTTGACCAGCTGCCCTTGCTTACCTGTCCCCACAGGCAACTGTGCTCCAAGCCGCTCTAGCTGCATCACCCATAACCTTTCAGAACCAGCACACACTAGAGTCCTGTGACGGCTTAGCATAATATTTGCATAACGGTGAACATTTATACATACACATACATTTTGAAGTCATTGGTTCGACTCGACCCAGATCCGAACTGCCAACTTTCCGCATGTGAGGCCCACGCTCTACCCGGTATATTCATTTGTAGATCTATACCGGGCATGTTGCTGTCAGAATCTAACACACATGGGCTGTACGAGCGAGTTTCACTAACCTGATCTGAACAGAATGGCGAATTGTTAGTGCACTTGGGGGGTTTGTTTACAATGAACGCCCCTTACCCTAAGCGAGGGCCTTCCTTTACACAAGACCCCCATCCTGTGACGTCACAGGGACAAGCTGCGTGAGACGCTTGAGAATGGGTCATTTGTTGGCGTTCCTCGGACCCGGGTCACCAAAGAATCAACATACGAAATTGCTATTCAAAGAAAACCAAACCGCCAGCGCTTTGTTCACAAGGAAACTTGATACAGGAATGAGAACGCAGCAGCGGGCGGATAAATAAACAGACATACCCGTGTTGTATCCTGTGGTGGGGTGGAGGTTGTAGTGCAACAGTTTTGGGATTAAATGGTCACGGAACTGTTAGTGTAACAGCACCTTGATGTGTGTGCAAATGGCGGCCCCCAGACAAACCGGCTAACCATGTAATGGGCGATAATAGGGGGTATGATGACAAAATGACCAAAACAGTCTGGCACATAATGATTTTAATGCAAAGCCGACAGCCGGGCTGTGGGTCTAGGGGCGCGGGAGGTGGCGTGGTGTGTATAAGGGTGTGTATAAGGGAGTGTATAAGGGTGTATAAGTATAAAGGGGGACGCGTGGGGGGGGGGGGGGTAGAGGGAATGTTGAAGGTGGAAGAGGAGACTGGGGTGCCCCTATTTCTCCTTCCGAGTTAAACGGCCCGACCGCACGATCGTCAGTCAGAACAGGAATTACGTCATAAATCATGCGCCTTAGTTTGAGCAACAAGAATTGTTGTGAATTATATATGTTAAAGTTGCATAGTCCGATGGTTTTGAGTTTCTGTAATTTTTCTGAGATAAATATATTAAATTGATTGTTATAATATACCTGACCCTAGTTTTTAGTAACTTTTATTTTAAATGGCTAACTTTTGAGATATTTGAAATGCAAACATGTCAAATTAGTTTTGGCAATACCGCTAACAGGTTCTATTAAATTGCCTCAGTGTTCCCTTCTATGTGGTTACAAATGCTTAATAAGTGCATCAGTATCAAAGTCAGATGTGGAATCAAATCTAGATAATTGTTTTTTGTTTTGAAAATTTGATGCTCCATCGGACTATGCAGCTTTAAGTTAGACATAACCTCAATGCCTGGACCTGAATCTCCTTATCTGCTGTGTACAGGAACGCTGCGTGCTTACACTGCGTTTATACCAGGTGTTTAGGGTGGTGGGATCCAGACTCGATGTAGTGTTCCTAGCGTCAGAACAGTTTGTTTATTTGTTGTTGTTTTATGTCATAGCAACAGCTAAGGTCATTAGGACGGGTACCGACTTGTGACAGTGCACACTCATGGCGACTGACAAATCAGGCCGCCAGCATAACCCAATATTCCACCCAGTCACATTATCCTGACACTGAGCTAACCCGTCCTTCCCCTATCCTAATAATGTCAAGCGCCAGGCCAGGATTAGGAAGCAACAAGTATCAATTTTAAAGTCATTGGTTTTACTTGACCGGGAATCGAACTCCCGACCTTCCGCACGCGAGGCCTGCGCTCTGCCGATTAGTCCACCGCGCCCGGTAGCGTCAGAACACACAACACACAGTAAACTTATATTGATAATAAAGGAACATTATTGTAAGGCCCTGCGTGGACACACCAACTGGGTGTACTCGCATGTTATGTTTTGTTTTGTTTGTTGGTTGTTTTACGTCCTAGCAACGTCTAAGGTCATATCAGGATGGGTACCGACTTGTGACAGTGCGCACTCATGGCGACTTTGTAGTGCTGTCCCACTGAGAAATCACGCCGGTGGCACCATGACCTGATATCCCACTCATTATCCTGACACTGAGCCAACCAGTCCCTGCCCTATCCTATTTGTGCAGAACACCTGTCTAGGAAGTGACAAGTATCAATTTTTAAGTCATTGGTTTGACTCGACCAGGGTTCGAACCCACGAGCTACCAGCATGGGAGGCGGACGGTGTACCTCATTCGGCCATCCCGTCTGGTCCGAATGTTATGTAGATCTATCCGCACATTCAGAACACAGGAAACACAAAGTGACTTGAGGGTGTGGGGTAAACAAATAAACAATATTAAAAAGCTGCCTGGAAACGGTAACATTTCCACGCTTTAATTTTTGCATATTCAAAACACAACACAACACACAATAAAGTCAAGAATAGGGGTTTAAAAAAACTGGACCAAACCTGCTCGCAAAACACCCGGAAACAGCGTGTCGCATTGTTACTCATGCGGCCCAGACTACAGTCGCCTGTTGCCTCCACCCCTATGCAGGCCCAGCACGCGACACGGCAGTGTGTCGTGTCGCTCGCCTGTTGGACCAAACAACGGCTAAGCTATATTTCACCTGTTCCGTTTTCAGTCATTGACGCAAGTCATCATTGCCCGCCCGCATCTCACAGCTAAGCACGAGTCTGCGCAGTCGCACACTAAACAAAGGCACTTCTTTCTGCTTTATGAGTTTATCACAGTGCGCATGCGCGCTCTTCTAGTTAGACAAAAGTCGTCTGATGAGGCTGTACACGTCGATAGCATATTACCATCTGATCCGCCCGCCTTAAACCTATTTAAGACACTACGAATGACGTAACCAGCTATGATTTAATATCCTTTGATGTTGACAGGACGTAAAACCGCACCAAGCAACCATAACATCCCTTTTACTTTTAGAGACAAATGAATGAATGGCGTCAAAATTGATGTCGAATCAGACGATTAAAGGAGCTGGTCGGCACCTAGGTGGCGCGCTCTGGCAATGTAATGCCGGGCTTTTGGGGACGCCCGAGACGCGCCGGTTGGTGGTCACGTGACGGGAACCTGAATGGTTCCTGTGTGCAAATGTTCCGCGGGGAGGCGCTGATCCCCGGCCGGTAGCGAGGCGCTGGGTCAGTGGCAGACAAACACCATTATTTGGGTTGGTAATGTCTGCCGTTTGACAATGCTGCAGGTGTTGGTAGCAGCGTTGCGAGCTTAGTTGTTTGTTGGAGTTTCGCGTCCTGGCAACATCTAAGGTCGCATCATGACGAGTACCGACTTGTGACAGTGTGCATGGATGGCGACTTTATAGTGCTGCCCCACTTGGAGATCAGGCCACCAGCACCATGACCTGTTATCCCATTCAGCTGCATTATCCTGACACTGAGCAAACCAGTCCTTGCCATGTCTTAATAATGCCGTTCCCAAATAACGGACGACAAACCCCAGAACGTGGGTGGTGCGGTGTGACGAGGTAATGAGAAACAGACTGACACACATATCAAGTCTGCCTAATCTGGCACTAAGCACATTATCACCTACCGGCGTGATCTTACATAAAGACATCACGTGGTCTAATGAGCTAATCTGAGCAGCCGGCTCGGCACCAGCGGCAGGCCCGTCATTGACTGATACAACCAGCCCAACCACTAAACAGGCGTGCAGACCGAAGGTAACCAGCGCAACCATTGAACAGGCATGGAACGTGGAGGTAACCAGCACAACCACTGAACAGGCATGGATGGAGTCCGAAGGTAACCAGCGCAACCACTGAACAGGCAGGGAAACAGGAGGTAACAGGGAAGGTGCCTTTATAGTGTTGCCCCACTGACGAATAATCCTGACAAAGTGGGAGTCGGTACATTGTAACTTAATGACAGTTAATTCACTTATTAGAGAGGATTGCATTTAGTAAATGCTGACTAATGTAATCTGGGTACTAATGGCGTCTGGGTACTAATGGCGTCTGGGTAACATTCAGTTTTTGTTTCTCTTTTTCTCACAGACAGAAGTGGACAGATGTGGTAGAGGTCAAGCCTGGAGGAGCAGCGTCAGGGTCAAGGTCATTGCGTTTGATAATGACCTCCATCCGGGCGAGTGGCGATGAAAGGTTCTGCCGTGTGTCGGTAGAGGGCGCCACTCGCTTAACTCCGGAGGGCCTAATCAACTACAGGGGTTAGGTGTAATGAGCCAACGACGTGTTTACACTCAGCCATTAGAGCGCGCTTAGATCGGGGAGTGTGGCTAATGGCACCTGCCACACACACACACACACCGCACCGCCACGAACCAGGCTGCAGGAGGTCATATGGGTTTTATAGCGCCGCCCCACCGGGATACCCGACCACACGGAATGGCCGAATGAGTTGAGCATCCGTCTCCCCTTGTGGTAAATTGTGAGATTCGAACCTGCGGGTTCGAACCCTGGTCGAATAAAAACCAAGGACTTATGAATTAGCTGTTGCCAAGACGTAAAACTCCAACAACCAACCAACCGCGATACCGTGGCACTGGCACCATGACCCCCCACATCCCACTCAAAACGCCGTAGTGCTTTGTTTAACAGTTAAAATTCCCTAACTCCATGACATTGGACGTATTCGACTGGGCCTCTATATTCGCATATCAAAATATTTCTTTACAAATTCTTCTTAGACTGGGACCGGAAGTGGGTTTCTATATGTATGAATCAAATGTATGAATCAAATGTGTCTTGTGGCTCCATCCGCTCCATCCATAAATCTTGCGGATAGAAAGGTCCCAGTCGAATGCCTCCATTATCAATCTCCTTATCTGCTACGTACGTCACACTGCATATTAACACTGCATGTTTACACGGTGAGCAGGGTGGTGGGATCCAGACTCGATGCAGTGTTCCTATACGCAACAAGTGTTGACGCTCGTCTGTTATTGGCACACGTGACTGAAAGATCATCCCTTGGAGAAGTCACGTGACTAATACAACATGTTTGTGGTTAAAGCTGCAGTCCGATGAAGCATCAAATTTTCAAATCCAAAATAATTATCTTTATTCGATTCTCCACATACATTTGTTGGCCACATAGAAGGGAATACTGAGTCAATTTAATAGAACCCATTACTGCAGAAGCCTATGGTATCAAGAGTTTTGACATGGTTGCCAACATTAATTTTGCATGTTTGCATTTCAAATATCTCAGAAGTTAACAATTTAAAACTAAACTAAAGTACGCTCGATTAGAACAATGAATTAAACATATGTATCTAAGAAATTGATCAATCTAATAATATCTTTATATAAGGGAAGATACACAAAGTCAGAGCACTGTTAAATCAGCAAGTGATGTAGTCTAGGAATCCTCCCAACATTCGGAATCGTGGGTCGCAACCTCAGTCCTTGCTGGGATACCAGCGGCTTCTCTATTCTGAGGCTGAGGGCGGGTGGGTGGGGGAAAGTTGCAGTTTACACCGTTATAAGGGTCTCGACGGCGGAGAACGATGTCGACACATTCTAATTTATATACTTGTGCACGCTGAGTCATGTCCTGATCGAGTTGAGCGCACCGCGGGTGGAGGGTTGAGGGTTGAGAGTTGAGAGTTGAGAGTGGTTTGTTTTTTGTTGTTTGTTTTACATCCTAGCAATATCTAGGGTCATATCAGGATGGGTACCGACTGGTGACAGTGCACACTCATGGCGACTTTATAGTGCTGCCCCACTGGAAGCCCAGGCCGCCAGAACCTTGACCTGATATCCCACTTAGTCAAAATTATCCTGACACTGAGCCAACCGGTCCTTGCCATATCCTAATAATGCTGAGCGCCTGGCTAGGAAACAACAAGTATCAATTTTTAAGTCATTGGTTTGACCCACGACCCCACGATCTACCAACACTGGAGACGGATGCTCTAACTCATTCGGCCATCCTGTCTGGAGAGTGGAAACTGGAGAGGAGAGTGGAGAGTGGGTATAAAAGTCCGCCAATAGACGCCGTTAAACCACCATAAAAACGGTACGATGTGGTTGGCCGGCTCCGCATTTCATCCAGTCAGCGCTATAATCGGAATATTTGTGTTTTGTTTTGGTAAATATAGTTTATTCATTGAATAAAGTCTTGGGTCAGCGTTATCACACTGGTGGGTGGGGTCAACATTGTATTTTAATTAATGTAGAGCTTGTAGCGAAGTTTTAATTAATGTAGAGTTTGTAGTGAAGTTAATTAATGTAGAGCTTGTAGCGAAGTTAATTAATAGAGCTTGTAATTTGTAGCGAAGTTTTAATTAATGTAGAGTTTGTAAGTTGTAGCGAAGTTTTAATTAATGTAGAGCTTGTAGCGAAGTTTTAATCAATGTAGAGCTTGTAGCGAAGTTAATTAATGTAGATCTAAGTTGTAGCAAAGTTTTAATTAATGTAGAGCTTGTAGTGAAATTTTAATTAATATAGAGCTTGTAGTGAAGTTTTATTAATGTAGAGCTTGTACTGAAGGTTTAATCAATGTAGAGCTTGTAGCGAAGTTTTAATTAATGTAGAGCTTGTAAGTTGTAGTGAAGTTTTAATTAATGTAGAGCTTGTAGTGAAGTTTTAATTAATGGAGAGCTTGTAGCGAAGTTTTAATTAATGTAGAGCTTGTACTGAAGACGCTCATTTGCACTGATTGGACACATTCCGACACAGAGGCGGGACGTGGCAATGATAGAAGTCAGTAACAACAAACACCAGCAGTTGTAATCTCAATCAATGACACGGGAAATAAATACCGAACCTCAGCCTTAATAATACTCCCCCCCCCCACCCCCACCACAAGACTCACTAACCCCAGCCCAAGTTACCCCAGCGAGAATTGAACCCGGAAACTGGTAGAGGTGGTAGCCTCCAAACCCGGAGCAGTGGTTAATAATAATAGCTACATGGAGTACCACTATACTTAGTACTAGTACTAGTAGGAGTACTAGTACTTAGTTGTAGTACTAGTACTTAGTTGTAGTACTAGTAGGAGTACTAGTACTTAGTAGTAGTACTAGTAGGAGTACTAGTACTTAGTAGTAGTACTAGTACTAGTAGGAGTACTAGTACTTAGTAGTAGTACTAGTACTCCCTGTCTCACCCACAAACAGGACCGAACGCGGTGACCGCAACGGTAGAGCGCAGACCTCCTGTGCAGAAGGTCGGAGTTAAATTCCCGGTCGAGTGAACCAATGATTTACTAAATTGACACTTGTCCCTTCCTAGCATGGCACTTGGCATTAACAGGATAGAGCAAGAACTGGTTCTGATGACCTTAGATGTTGCCAGGATGTAAAACTCCAACAACCAACCAGCCACATACGTCCACCAACTTTCAACTACCAGTCACCTATATTTAGTAGTGCGGGGCACTGTGACAATTCGGACAAGGTTTCATTCAGCAACCACGACTTCCGGCGAATTTGACTCTGAGCAGACGACATTTTCTGCAATACCACATTACTACGCCCACAGTTACACATTCCAGGAAACCGGATGTGCCCTCCACTTCCGCACGTACAAAGCTGCACGAAAATGAGGTCAACGGTGGGTTTGGGTGTTGGTCCGAAAATCTCATTTGCATATTGAAGATAACAGGCGGGAGGCTATAAACACAAATATTTGGGAATCGACTGTTGTGGGCTTTTAATTACATTAGGACATCATCAACCGACCACAGTCAACGTCCACCCCACCAGGTCAACGCCAGATCACAAGAACCGGAACAAAACAAGGTGCAATGAAATAGCGAGGGTGAATACGCAGGGTGGCAGTAACGAGCACAGAAGAGAGTAGAGTCAGAAGGAAATCAGAGGCCATGTCTAAGTGTACCATTAAAGTCCGCTGAAGTATCACATTTTCAAAACCAAAGCAATTATATAGATTTGACTCTAAATATCTAATTTAAATACTGGTGCACTGAGTAAATATTTGCTGCCACATAGAAGGGAATACCATTACCATGTCCAATTAATCAAGCCTGTGGTGTCAGAGTTTTGGCACGCATGCCAAACTAATTTGACATGTTTGCACTTCACAATTTGAAGTGTAAACATGTAAAGTACTGTTGATTATAACAATCGATTTAATATATGTAGCTCAGAAAAATGACAGAAACTCAAAACCATCGGACTCTGCAATTTTAAGTTTAACCCTAGAATTGTTCCGGGTAGCGACACTTGGCATTGCTGTATGAAGAGTTCAGGCACAAAAAACCGACAAATCCATTTTAGTTGCTCTCGGTGAAAAAGATTTGCTGTTGTGATTTACAGGTAAAGTCTATCAATTTCATATTGGGTAATGCATTATATTATATAGGGGACAACCACAGATTTAATTATCGGAATGATGGCAGCTTCAACTCAAACATGGCAGTCTGTTTTATTTTGACCCGAAGAGAGTTTCCTGGTTTTTGCGCCTGAATTCTTCAATATTACACACGTATATATATATGTACATAATAATAAATATAGAAGTACTAACAAATGGAAACATTCGGAGGTTATAACTTCTAAAGAAGATCCCCTGAGGGTTTTAGTGAAAATGCCGTTGACCAAAACGAGGCTGCGTTTGCAATAGTCAGTCTAAGCACCCAGATTTCAGGACGAAACAAACAAAGCAATTACCATTAGCCCCTTGATGTTGGGAAATTTGAATAAAGAGCATCGTCTTCGAAAGCAAATTATGTTCAATTCAGATGTATACGTATTTATATCTTGAATAGTCTTTTGTAAAGGTTTGACCCCAAAAAAGAATCATGGGTGGTCGAATTTGTGAAGATCCTAACGAGGTAATACAGGTATTCCGAGTTCTGCTTGTCCTCCAGGAAGGACTGGAGCCCGCGTCCCAGCACGCAGGGTCGCAGCTTCAGCATACACACCGGAAGTTGGGTTTGGTCCCCCTCCAACTACTATTCATCACTAATGGCTGGCGCACACCTCCCGTTTACGATTCGCGCACTAAAACTCGCGACCCGACCCGACCCGCTTAAAACTGAAAACGGGCCGATTCGTTTTTCGAATCGTGAATCGCAATCGTAAACGGCCGCTTTTAGCACTAAAAACTGAGTTTTATGCGCGAATCGCAATCGTTAGGTGTGCGCGGGGGGCGCACACCTAGCGATTTTTGTGCGCGAAACGGGCAGTTTTACATCGTAAACAGTAGGTGGGTGCGCACAGACGGGAGGTGTGTGCCAGCCATAATAGACTCCAACAGGAAAACATTTTAGCCTTTTTGAGGGCAGCTGGACTGTACCACCTCATATAGTTTACTAAATAGATTCTATCAATTATTAATAAAACTTTTCTTTTTCTATGGGAATTTGTTTCCCTTGACCACAAATATCTCATTGTGAGCTTTCTAATTTAATGAGTGTCTATTGGCACATAATTGATTGTCTGCTTTTACATGTAAAAGCGATGGTTTGAACAAAAACCAAACATTTCTCGCCGTGAATATGGCCTATGCAGCCGACACGGCGTAAAGCAACCACCAATCAATCAATCAACCTTAGACTCCATGCTTTGAAGTTGCATAGTCTGATGATTTTGAGTCACTTTCTTAGAAAAACATATTAGACTAACTTGGCTGATTAAGCATCCCCAAAAGCATCATTTTGCTATGCTTGTCAAAACTGACTTAGCATGCCCTTTCATAACTGCACCAGAATTTAAGTTTGATATGTAGGTTCGAAGGTATTTTGCTTTAGAATATTTGATGCTTTTACGTTGTATCGGACCATGGAACTTTAAATTCATTTGACACCTAGAACCAAATGCCTTCTGAGAACCAAACTTGGTTCAGTTCTTGCAACACATTTGTTTCTAATGTAGATTACAGTGAAATAATACTAGTAAACATTTGACAAAATACCACGTCGTTACTCATCAACTCCCCCACCGTCCGGTCGGTTGGATCGCACTACATGGTCGGGCCTCAAAACTATTATGCCTGGTACACACCTCCCGTATACGATTCACATGCTAAAACTGATTGCGTTTCACAACCCGACCCGTCCCGTGACGTAAAACTGGTCGATTCATTTTTCGAATGTCTTGCGATTCGAGTTTTAAGCCCTAAAAGTTGTAAGTCGCGAATCGCGAGGCTCTGGTGTGCTAGGGGGTCGCACACCTAACGACTAAAATCAAACTTAGTCATGAAACAGGCAGTTTTAGGTCATATACGGGAGGTGTGTACTGGGCATAAGACCTGTTCGACAATTGCTGGAGGAACTAATAGGGAATAGACAATTCAGACTGTTTGTTTATTATCCTGATACATTAGTTGATTAAGCAGGTGAAATTTCAATCACAAACAATTAGTGTTCCCGATTCCACTCCTTGCCCTATCCTGGTGATACCAGGCTAGGTAGTGACAACTATCGAATTTTAAGTCATTGGGTTCACTCAACCAGGGTTCAAATCCCCCGACCTACCAAAACGGGAGGCGGGTGCTCAACTTATTTGGCCACCCCGTCTGGTTTTCAAAATGTCCACAAATTGTGTCATGGGCATAATACATTAATGAAATACCTGAGGAGGAGGAGATGGGTGGAGCAGCACAAACTGACAGAGTAGTAGTCCTTTAAGGCCCAGTCAGACCTTACCAGACAGAGTACCGGACACCACCGGACAAAGAATTGTCTAGTCCGTTGGTGTCCGGTGTCAAAATGTACCGAAATGTACCGGATGAAACGGATGCTAAACGGACAAGGAAAGTACATTAACGGATATCCACCGGACACTAACCGGACGAAACCCGAATGTCAAACGGACGTACCGGATTGTTCATGGATGCGCTGAAAACATATACTGACCAAATTCCCGCCATTAAACCCCCCCCCCCCCAAAACCCACTGTCAATGGACATGGCAGGAAGCAAACCGGTGATGTAATGGATGGGTAACGGAAATGAACCGGACAAAACACACTAAACAGACACCAACCGTACAACTCAGTCCGGTGGTGTCCAGTACAAGTTTTGTGCATGTTCAAAACTTGCTACCGTACACACCGGACACAAAACGGACATGCCAGAACACCAACCATATATAAACCATACATTGCTGTATTTCACCGTACAGTGTCCGGTTCCTCAATCCGCTGAGGTCTGACTGGGGCTTTAGATAACAGTTAATTAAAACATCACCATGTGCATCAACAAAAATACACCACATACCAACAGCTTCATAGTGAAAAGCACATGTGCTAGTATCAATTATTAGTAATATTACATTTGTTGATTAAGTAAGGGAAATTTCAATTACAGACAATTGATCTTCCTCGTGTCACTGCTCCCCGTGCTCTATCCTAGTAATGCCAAGTGCCAGGCTCAGTATTGACAAGTATTAATTTTTAAATCATTGGTTTGTTTGACAACGTTCGAAATAAGGCATGTCCGCGTGTCTGAGCCAAGTGAGATTAGGCACGAAGATGCAGAATATGGCTTGAGCTTTTCCGTTGGAGAAATGAACATTTTGGGCTGAAAATCTGATTTAAAGTTAACCACGTAATACTGCACATTTAGAAAGAACTAATTTACTATTATCCAGTTAAAGAGCTCAGGAACTAATAATAATCATGATAATAAAATCCGGGAAAGTGAAATTGAAATTTCAGACGGACAAGTAAAGATTGATTAAAACTACGCCAGACACACATAGATGACACCTGGGCGGTATAAAGCACCTTGTAAGTTGTAGCACCACACAGACAGCGCCTTGATCTATTGGCGCAATCCACAGGTGTTGTGTTTTGCCATCACCTCCGCCACCGGTGTTGACTCAGTGAACACCCGGCGGTACGTCGAGTTAACGTAATTAGCGCGCTAATTACGCGCCCAATAATTGACAGAGGGCGCCCCATTGTAGTATCAAAGCGAGGCTCGGTGTCCGGGGATGGCGCGGCCGGATCAACCCGCCCATTAGATTGTCGTCTGCTGACGGGATGCGGCTGGTAATGCCTGGTTACAGAGCAGAAAGCCTCGTGTGTAGAGCCAGGCAGGCAAGAGTGCACCAAGGTGGGGTTGTTTCGTTGTGCGCTTTCCGTCCTGTCAACATCTGAAGTCATATCAGGACGGCCCAGGTCGGGAGAACACGTTGCCAATTCTAGTGGTTCTCCGGCGGTCGTGGAATGATTGGGCGTTTGTTATACAGGCGAAGAGCGTGGGTTATGTAACTGAGGCCAAGTCCTGATATGACATTAGAAGTTGCCAAGACGTAAAACCCCAATAACCAAACAACCATGTAACTGAGGCTCCAATCTTGTCTGCGCATCGGTATATGTATACATGTGAATATACAGTAAACCTCTCGAAATCGACCTTCTTCTTCATCGTGTCGTTCCACCAGTTATCTCAAGGGATTTTCGAGCAGAGGTATGATCTTTATTCGTGGGACATGCTCTTGGTGGTGGATGGTGGTAGCAGGATTTGCAATCAGATAGCTGATTCCCAGGGCCGCGATGTGGACGCTCCTGCTGTGGCCAGCTTGTCCCATTGAGGGCAGTGTGTAGGTAATTTGTACGCGGGTGTTTAGGGGTCGGGTCCGGGTGTCGAAATCGACCGACCATTGGCCTGACTATATATATATACACCGTATATGTCCCAATAGACACGCACTGCACGAGTGCAGACAAATGGATGCGTGTCTATTCAAAGTTTAAAAAATTCATGGATTTGTTTTTGTCGGGCCTCTGAAATGAAGTGGGATTGTCTTATTTTATGTGCATTCACTCTGAATGTGATCTTAAATTTGTGCGTGTTTCAATCTTGAAATGGGGGGGGGGGGGGTGTGTGTGTGTGTGCTTCTATTGGGTAGCGTGCTTCTATTGGGGCATATACGGTAGTCTGTTGAGAGTTTCTGCCCCCTCCCCCACACGCCTCATGCGAGTGCGGTGTGTAGGTAATTTGTACGCGGGTGTTTAGGGGTCGGGTCCGGGTGTCCGGTCCTGCACTAATTACTGGACGACCGGCACTGGTTAAAACATATTACGAAGGGCCTGCCCGGCCCCGTCATAAACGGACCGGACCGCCGTCACCAGCGTGCTATTCTGGGGGAGAACAAAGTGACTTTAAAGTTTAAGAGCTTGGATGGAAAATGAGTAGGGTGGGGGGGGGGGGGGGGAGGGGGACACAGGATTCGAAGCCGCCATTTTGTCGGTTGAGGGTTTCTTTCCTAGCATTAGCAATATTTATTGTAATTATCAGGACGGATACCGTTTTGTGACAACGTAGGTTGTTTTAGTGCTGCGCGGTTGGTACCATGTATTGATAGTACAATCAGTCAGGTGTACTATTACTAACATTACTACATGCGAGCCGATCGTGCTGCTTGGCTGTGGTGGATTGGAGAATATGTCGCGAATTTAACATCTTCACTCACGGAAAAGAAGGAGGACTGTTTCTGCCAGGTACGGCTCACGCTAGGGAACACAACAATCGTGACAAAATACTTACAAGGAGAATGGAAAGGAAGAGAAGGAAAAAGAAACAAAGGAATGAATGACATTTTTTATTTGTTTGTTTAACGACACCCCAGCACAAAAAGTAGACATCGGCTTTTGGGGGCCGGGAATGGAAGGAATGGGAATGAGAATGAGAAACAAGACAAAAGAAGACAAGACATGACAAAAGAAGAGAAGACAAGAAACATGAATAGAAAACAGTCCAGCGGAAGAGTGCTGGGGGTGGGGGGAATAGTTCTTTTACTCTTTTTCTGCTCCTCTCTTCTGTGGAGTGGGGGGAATATTGATTGATTGATTGATTGATTGGTGGTTGCGTGTGAGCAGCATAGACCATATTCACGGCGAAAGAGGAGGTTTTTTCCTCAAACCTATTTTAATCTCTTCGGTTGAAGGGAAGAGAAAAGAAGAAAAGAAAAGAAAAGTAGGGAAAAAAGGGGGGGAAAAGGAAAAGAAAAGGAAAAGAAAAGGAAAAGAAAAAGAAAAGGAAAAGAAAAGGAAAAGAAAAGAAAAAGAAAAGAAAGGGAAAAAAAGGAAAGAGAAGAGAGGCGAGGAGACGACAAACAAAATAAGAGAAACAAAGAAAAGAAGAGAAACAAAGAAAAGAAGAGAAGAAAGGAAAAGTAAAGAAAAGGGAAGAAACAGTTTTAAAAAAAAAGAATAACAGAATAAAACTTGAGAAGAAGAGAAATACAACTCCTCTTTCCCCCATCCTACTCACACCCTTCCCCTGGAGATTGTCACACCTCGACACCCGGCGGGTCCGGGCGTTGCTACGGCTACCCCATCCCCACCCCGCCCCGTACCCCGGTCAGCGGGCCCGGGCTTCCGGCGATAGGACGACGTCCTGACGGGGCGCGGTCAGCCGACAAGGGGCCCGGACCCCACCCGCCCGGGCCCGGGGTGTGCGGCCGGCCATAAAGCAGCTGAATTATGTACATTTGTGGTCACACCCCAGCTAGCTACCATTTAGGGGCGGTCGTTACCCCCACCCCCACACACACACTGCTGCGCACCTCATTTAATTAAATGTGAGAAGGGGGAGCCCCAGTGTGTGTGTGTGTGTGTGAGTGAGAAGGGAATGTCTATGGTTGAGCAGCTGGAAGCTCATACTCGTCATAGCACCTGCTCTCTTCATCACAGAATCACAAATAATTACCTTCAAAATATTACAATATAGACAAATGGCAGATGTCAGTGCATAGACAGAATCAGGCATCAACACAACAGCTCTTCGGTCCTAAACTTGTCTGGAGAGGCATCAATGCAAATGCCCTTCAGGTCCTAAATCGAAGGTAGAGATTGGGAGTTTGGTTCCCGGTCGAGTGAAACCAATGACTTATAGTTATAAAATTGCTACTTTCCGCTTCTTAGCCTGGCGCTCAGCATAACATAGGATAGGGCAAGGACTGGTTAACTCAGTGTCAGGATAATGTGCCTAAGTGGGATATCGGGTCATGGTGCCAGCTGCCTGATTTCCCAGTGAGGCAACACTAAATATAAGTAGCCATGAGTGTGCGCTGTCACAAGTCGGTTCCCGCCCTGATGACCTTAGATGTTGGCAGAACGTAAAACTACAACAACTAACCATTAATCTGTGTCGATCATTTTGGCGGGGAAATGGTGGGTTATTTGTTAGTAGCGATTGGAGCGGGTGAGGGCGGGGTGTGAGCGGTTGAGGTGATGAGGGAGGTGGGTGTGTGGGTGGCTATGTGATGTGTGGGTGGGTAGGTGGTGTGTGGGTGTGTAGGTGGGGTGTATGGGTGGGTAGGTGGTATGTGCGTGGGGTGGGCGGGTGGTAACTAGCCGTGTGGGGGCGCTGATAGCCGCCCAACTTATGACCGACGTCACCAATCACCAACAAATGGTGGCACATTACCAAACAATGGCAGCATGGCGGCCAGGTCACGGTTCACTGGCGCCAAGTTAAACTAAGAGAAGCGGGCGGGTGTGCGCATGTATGTGAGTGAGTGATTGAATGAGTGAGTGAGTGATTGAATGAGTGAGTGAGTGAGTGAATGAGTGAGTGAATGAGTGATTGAGTGAGTGAATGAGTGAGTGAATGAGTGAATGAGTGATTGAGTGATTGAATGAGTGATTGAATGAGTGAATGAGTGAGTGATTGAATGATTGATTGAATGAGTGATTGAATGAGTGATTGAATGAGTGATTGAATGAGTGATTGAATGAGTGATTGAATGAGTGATTGAATGAGTGAGTGATTGAATGAGTGAGTGAGTGAGTGATTGAATGAGTGATTGAATGAGTGATTGAATGACTGATTGAATGACTGATTGAAGTGAATGGGGGTGAAGTGTGATGCGACTGTAGTTGACGACAGGTGACCAGCACATGTAATATATAACAGGTCAATACCCAAATTAATAGGCTATTTCCATAGTTTTGTAAGCTGAGGATATTTGTTTGTTGGGGTTTCATGTCCTAGCAACATGTATGGCCATATCAGAACCGGTACTGACTTATGACAGTGCACACTCATGGCAACTTTATTTTATAGTGCTACCTTACTGGGAGATCAGGCCACTGGCACCATAACCTGATATCCCACTCAGTCACATTATCCTGACACTGAGCTAACCAGCCTTATCCTAAAACGCTGAGCGCCAGGCTAGGTAGTAACAAGGATACATTTTGTACATCATTGGTTTGACTCGACTAAGATATGAACTCCCGACCTTCCACAAGAAAAGAAGGTAATATCTTGCTAATGATAAAAATAATCGTAAACTCAGAATAACTGATGCATTCAAACAGCTTGTAATAATATATATATATATATATATATATACATATACATATACAGAATTAATTTGGGGGGAGGTGATTAATATGTAGCTAACCTTGGAGGGTCTGACTTTATAAGGACTTTACATACAACATTGCATTACGACAAGCCAATAAGAAGTGGAATAATTAATAGATGGGTCAGAGTATTAGTCGTCCAGGAATAGGTTTGTGGCTTTAAACTGTATTCGGGACCAATGAGCCGTGAAAGTGCTGTTCGTGGTTGTTGAGTGTACGGAAGGGCTGATGGTGGTGGTGGTGGTGGGAGGTGTAGGGTTACAACCATACAAACGTGGAAGTGCTGTTCATGGTTGTTGAGTGTACGGAAGGGCTAATGGTGGTGGTGGGAGGTGTAGGGTTATAACCATACACACGTGGAAGTGCTGTTCGTGGTTGGTGAGTGTACGGAAGGGCTGATGTTGGTGGTGGTGGGAGGTGTAGGGTTAAAACCATACAAACATGGAAGTGCTGTTCATGGTTGTTGAGTGTACGGAAGGGCTGATGTTGGTGGTGGTGGGAGGTGTAGGGTTATAACCATACAAACGTGGAAGTGCTGTTCGTGGTTGTTGAGTGTACGGAATGGCTGATGGTGGTGGTGGTGGTGGTGGGAGGTGTAGGGTTATAACCATACAAACGTGGAAGTGCTGTTCATGGTTGTTGAGTGTACGGAAGGGCTGATGTTGGTGGTGGTGGGAGGTGTAGGGTTATAACCATACAAACGTGGAAGTGCTGTTTGTGGTTGTTGAGTGTACAGAAGGGCTGATAGTGGTGGTGGTGGGAGGTGTAGGGTTATAACCATACAAACGTGGAAGTGCTGTTCGTGGTTGTTGAGTGTATGGAAGGGCTGATGGTGGTGGTGGTGGGAGGTGTAGGGTTATAACCATGCAAACGTGGAAGTGCTGTTCGTGGTTGTTGAGTGTACGAAAGGGCTGATAGTGATGGTGGTGGGAGGTGTCGGGTTATAACCATACACACGTGGAAGTGCTGTTTGTGGTTGTTGAGTGTACGGAAGGGCTGATGGTGGTGGTGTGCGGACGTGTAGGGTTATAACCATGCAAACCATATAGTTAATATCAGCGATATTTACACACACTCGGCAATGATGACCAACAATGGAGTATTGTCCACTTCCCACTATTAGTTCTAACCACGATCATGTCGGTATCACGTGACATAATGTGTAGGTCACGTGACATGAAGTGCAGGTCAGCTCCTCGAATGTGACCGGAAGTGAACGCTGATAGAAGTAATATTTTCCACAAATAAAATAAAGAGAGAAACTCTAGGGGGATATACACCGCATCCACATGAGCTACTTACTACGCCACATTCATGAATGTCCAAAACAATAAGCAAGAGTAATTGTTTGTGGGTTTTTTTTTCTGGTAATACCAAGTAGAGTTAGCTGTCCACCGTTTTGGTTGGAAATGGTGGGAATAACAAGAAACGCGAAAATCTCCGCTCCCTAATGATAGAATTTGGGCCAGTTGATCAAATTGAATAAACCTATTTATTTATTTGTTCATCGCTCACCACCGCCCTCCTGAGGATTCGGGTCAATCAATTCAAGGCGATGTATATAATATACTTAATAAGATATCCATTAGCATCCTGCATCACTGAGTTTATCGGCTAGCACAATCAAGCAAAAATGCAGCAAGACATTGAGCATGTTGGCGGAGGCTAACATGTATAATTTGCGAAAGAGGCTAGGATTCTCGCTGCTTTCCTCGCTTTGTGTTTCATGCTGTAACGCCACTCTACCCCGGCACCTATGTCTGTCCACTTCGCTTCCCCACCCTTGTTCTGTGGGGGGTGAGCACTGATCTCTCCTGTCTTCCGGTTCCCGAGACTTTGCCCATGCCGGCACTTGATACAAGCCATGTGATACATGCTATTACCAGAAATCTGAACTGAAGGGTCACTGTCACCCACGTGAAAGCCTGCCTGCAGGCCCCGCTATGATTTCCATTCTGATTAAACTTTCCAAAGTTACCTTTTCTGTTATCTCCTCTGTTATCTCTTCTATGCCGAGTGAAGCGAATTGTCCACCGCTCGCTGTCTTCCAACGCGAAGACACCTGGCTATCTGTGCAATATTCCCTATGTCGGCGTGACGTCACAGTCCGACCAAATTACTCGCCAAGCGTAAAACAACGCAGTAATATGTCTATGCGGAGTATTTATTTTTGCAAAATAAATTTTAAAGCGTTCATTGGGTCGATTAAAAATATCTTAATGCGCCATTAAAGATGAAGACCTGAAGTATTTAATATAATCTAAGCGCAATTTTCTCTGAAAGGATTAAAAACATAGATAATATTGAAAGTTGGGATACTCTGAGTTTCAGTGCCAGTGGTAGCCACACCGGATCACGGCTTCAAAAACTATTTTCGCAAAATAAATTCAAGAACTTCCAATTGGCTGATAGAAAAAATACCTGAATCTGAAATTGTAGATCTGAACTATTTAATAGAAATAAAGAGAGATTTGCTTTCAAAGCACCAAAACGCACACATTATTGTGATAATTATGGTAGATTTAATGTTGTCTCTATGACAATGGCATTTGTTTTACCCTTCGCGCGTTGTGAGCACAAAAAGTGCCCGGATGTCCGACATCGAGAATCTACTCAATCAGGAGTAGATCACACCGCATCAAGTTATTCAAAGGGGTTATACACTTGAAGGGCATTGTCATTGCAGAGAGAATAGGTTACTATAATAATAATCCAGCCTTTGGTGCGTCTGCTATTGCTAACGTCCGTCCATGTAGCAGTGGTCGCCCTGACCGGCCTGCGCCGCCCAACCCTCAGGGACCGGGACCGGGGAATTCCCCGCCGGCCCGGAAGTGGGGCAACGGCCGGCGGGCGGAAGGGCGCCCGTCCTCCGGGAGTCTCCCGAGACCGCGCTCAGTCTCCACATACTACTCACAAACCAAGAACCACACTCTGTCTCTGAGTGGGATACCGCTGTGATGATATGAGGAGGGTTTTACGCTCTAGCAACACTTAGTGTCTACTAATCTAAGGTAGTTCGCGCTCATAGTGATAGTGGTGGTGGGGGGTCACAGTGCTAGGACCAAGGACTGGCTGGGTCACCATCAGATATGATCATATGTGTCAATTAAACAAACAAAAAACTAAACAAAAAAGAATACACTACTGTGACTACATTTAATTTAATATAAGAAGTCATGCTAATCTTGTAATAATCCTAACACAATTACCACCATCCCTTTCCGTATTGTAGTAATAATGCAAAGTGTCTGAATCTTGCTGGTGTGTCTTCGGCGTGATTCTGCCGGGAATCGAACCCACGTCATTCCGGGAGTGCCGTGCCGCCCACTTGGCCATTTGATCAACCCAGTGCCATGAGTGGCCGATCCCTGGACGTGGCGACGCGCCTTATTATAAGCTTATAAAAACCAAGACGCGACTATTCCACACTGACCACGCCCCAATTCGCGTCCTACTGCGTTAATTATGTCCGCAACAAATGGCGGCCCAGCGTAGGTTGTGGGTGGCACTGCGGGTTTCTAACCAACTTGTCTATACCTTCCAGATCCCTCAATGTTATCACGGACTACTTATTGTACGTTACGGGTCATCAGCAGGGAGGCTATCACAAAGGACTACATCCCTAATAGCACATCGTATGGTACACAATCTACTAAGTGTCTACACATAGATTTAAACAAATTAATCAATGATGTCAATATGATCATAATCATAATATTGCAATGGTGTCCATGTTGGCATGTAGGATACTTACACCACATGTCCCATTTCCAATGAGGATCACTTATCAAATTGTTACATTGAATGGAATTAGGGCTTGTGCTTTGTAGTAGTAACAATGGCAATTATTACGCACACCACCACCAAAGCCCCGACAGCAGCAATATATTGTATTTACACTAACGAACATGCCAAGTATCATTCTTCACAAAGGACGTGCATCACCATTTTATATACTTGAACGCTACTTGTTATGTGCGTAAGCAGCAGAATCAGAACTGCGTGTATATATATGTACATGTACATGTATGATGCGACTACTTTATTAAAGGTAACCGCAACATGACCCATAGCCATTGCTTGAGCTCATGAAGGAGATTGCAACAGACAATGTTCGCGCAATCGCAGCAGTCAGAGTAGCATTTATATATATATATAAATATATATATATAAATAAATGCTATATATTTTTTATATATATATACATATATATATATATTCATATTGTTATACTTATCGTATTTAATTAAGGAAACCACACTAAAACCACTTCCTATAGACTACATCGGCATTCCAGCGGCGCTGTGCATTGTGGGATACATGGAAGAAAAACAAACCCGCGAGAAGCACATGGCACATGCTAATACTAGTAATAGTAATACACTGGGTGAAGCTATTAAATGTGCTGCTAGTTTCAGCTCATCTCACTCTCAGCTCTTGTTTGAAACAGAACTAGAAAATGAGTAGGGTTAATCAGATATTGGTTATATATTTCTCTGAAACAAGTGTCTGTTGACACACTTGGCATTTTAATATTTAGAACAAGAATTAATAACGGTGATGTGGATATCATCCTTAATCTAGTTAAAGCGACTGATTGTTTTGTGTGGAAGTGTATGTTTCTTAGCTCAAAATGTTTAACTATAGCTAATTTTGTGTTAGTTATATTCATCAGATCATTATATTGCATGTGTGCATACATGTGTATGGCAAGTTGTTATGTATTTCTATTAATTTTGAATAAAATCGAAGTTTTGCCCTACGCGTATCGGCAAACTCATTTGCTTTGCTGCCAACGCCATTTTCAGTGCATGCGCAGTCGGAATGGTGATCTTGTCTATAAAGTAGGCAGTAAGTTAGAGTAACACAAACTGGTTCAGATAATTTTAAAGGACCCCTTATCATATGGCATATCTGATATCATAATCATATGCGCTTCTCGTAAATAAAAACTACAAAGAGTTCCTTGATTGTTTGTTTGTTGTTTGTTTGTTGTTGTTTTACGTCCTAGCAACATCCAAGGTCATATCAGGACGGGGAATTCCTTGATACACCGGTCACATATATACATAATGGAATGCCGGGACAATTAAAACGATACCATTTACATAGATCTGTGGAACTGGAAATGCCCAAAGCCAAGGGTCAAATACTGTTTGTTTGTTGTTTCACGTCCTAGCAACATCTAAGGTCATATCAGGACGGGTACCGACTTGTGACAGTGCCCACTCATGGCGACTTTTATAGTGCTGCCCCACTGGGACACCAGGCCGCCAGCACCATGACCTGATATCCCACTCAGTCACAGTATCCTGACACCGAGCCAACCAGTGGTCAAATACTAGTACGCCATGATTTACAAGACGGCACCGTTCGGGCCAGTCAGGAGCTATCATCTACATCTCACGTTAAGCCTTAAGGCGCCAGTTGGGTTTCCTCCTCCACTCAGAGTCAGACAGACCGCGCCATGAATAACCAGCTCCCGTGTAGAATGTAGTAGTCTCGTACGTGTGGGTTTCTGTGGTTATTAAATTATTAATTGCCAGTTACACCTGTAGTGTAGGTCCACGCCCGCTGATCCAACACTGTGACCACGCTTTTAAAAGAACCTTGGCAATCTGGCTGGGTCGTTATTCACTTGTTCCTTATTTCACTTGTTAACAACAATCTTATGGCCGCATACATGTATATAGCATTATATGGGTACACATATGTTGACTTATTATACATGTAGGCTCTATATATATTCACATATATTTACATACAATATATTCACATGCTTGCGCATATATATGGGTCATTCTCAGAAGCTGTGTACCAATAGTGTGACATCAGTACCACAAAATCAAAACGCTGCCAAAGTCCTATAAACAAGTTTCGTCAATGTGTATGTCCTTTTGCATCTGAATAATTGAAAATAAACATATTCTGGCATTTTTAAGTAGGTCAAATGATGCTCACACCCAATAAATAGTAGTATAGCATGGAAACCAATCTGACTCCAAAATCAAATATTTTCCACACAAAACTTGACATTTTTAGGACATTTCACATGCCACTTGCTTTATAAACAGTAGTAATAATAATTTGAAACCTCATTGCTATGGTTTTGTCTTATTTGTGAATATTAAAGAGAAAAGTAAAAAAATATTAGCAAGGTAACAATCAAAGTGGAAACAACAATTTTACACAAATGTTCGGCTCAAATTTCAATGTTTAGGGGCAATTTCATGATTTATCTTTTGCTATACCATAACTGGGTCCATGCATAGAGTGTCAAATGGTGAAAATAGTTCCTGTACTGTATACAGAGTTTCATAGTACTTGCAAGTGGAAACGAAATGTTATGATGTTAATGACTCCAGAAAAGGTTAACTATTTCATAATTACAATTTTTTTTTAGAAATAAATGTCTTCAACTAATGAAGACATTGTATATGACCATTTGAAGTGAAATGAGCTGTTGTTCAGAGGTTTTCATTAAGTTTGTGACACTTTATTTTCAATGCTGTTGACAATGTCACAAATTAGTGATGTAATTTTCTATGTATTTAGCTACATCCATCCCAATAAGATACATAATACACAATATTAACATTTACTTTTGATCTAAAATATCTCCCACATTATTGGGCTAAATGATGAAATCTAAATATTGACACTCCAATAATGGGTTTCTTTGAAATATGCATTTCAAGTAGACGACTTCAACTGGTACACAGTTTCTGAGAACGAGCCATATATATATTCACATACATGTAATTGTATTTATTTGTATAATATACAATTATATATATATATATATGACGATATATATATCTTCATCAAGTTCATGTATATAAAGTATGTATATATTCATGTATATATATCTTCATGTATATATACTAGTCTATAGTATGTATATCTTCATGTATATATACTATCTATACTAAGTCTATAGTATGTATATCTTCATGTATATATTATATACTATAGACTGTAGTATGTATATCTTCATGTATATATAGTATGTATATCTTCATATATATATTGATATCTATATATAATGAAGTACACCGTGACCCTCTCTCATTCCCCGCAAGCATATTATTAGGCGTATCTTCAAATACCAAGTGCAATTTTACATTCTATCATCTATGGACAAAAAGAAAACACCCCAAAAACAACAACTAAATAAAATCAAGGCCTCCTCACCTCCTTTCATCATGTTGCCGCCGCCTTCGGAGCCGGACCCAGAGCCCGACCCGGAGTCGGGGGAGTGCAGGCCGTGCATGTCGCAGTCTGCGCCGGGGGAACCCGAGTCCCGACGGGGCGCGGGGCCGCACGGGCTTCCCGGGGATCCGACGCCGAGCGCGCGAGGCTCGGATCCTGGCGTGGTGGGCGGCGGGGGCTGGGCGGCGGGCAGGCCGGGCGCCGGGAGCTGGAGGTGATGGTGCGGCAGCGGGTGGTGCGGGGACGGAGCGCCGACGTGATGCGACATGCTGAGGGCATCCACGCTGAGCGGGTGGTGCGGGAGGTGGTGCGAAGGTGGCCCCGTCGGCGGCGTGTGGTGCCCGGCGGCGCCGTGGTGCGGCCGGTGGTGCCCCATGAGCGGGTGCAGTGCCGGGTGGTGGTGTGACAGGTGGTGCTGCGGGTGGTGGTGCTGTGGGGGCGGCGTCGGGGAGCGAGAGGGCGGCGGGGGCGTGTGGCGTCTGGCCGGGCCAGGGGCCGGAACCGGGGCGGGCCCGTCGTCCGCTACCTCTATCAGCTCGTCCCGATCGTCGTCCTCCTCCTGCTGGTGGTGGTGGGTCGTAGCCGCCAGGGGCGTCATGAAGGCCTGCATACTGGAGGCGGGGAGGACAGGGGTTAAGTGCGAGACCGCCGGGTACTGACACGGGTCTCACAGCTGTCCACTTTAAGATGCTCAGTTCTATACCATGTAGTATACAACAGTTCTATACCATGTAGCATATAGCAGTCCTATGCCAAGTCATATATAACAGTCCTATACCATGTAATATATAACAGCCCTATAGTATAGTATGTCATATATCAGTCCTAATCCATGTAATATATAAGTCCTATAGTCTATGCAAAAGATTATATAACAGCCCTATAGCATGGCATATAAAACCCTATACCATGCCATATAGAACAGGCTATACCTATGAGTATAGGTGTTATTAATGTCACCCCTCAAAATCAGCGCATGTGCCCAGTTGCACAACAACTCCACACACCAAAGTTCCACAGCTTAAATATATATATAGTCCTTCAACAAGTGCCTCTTGGTGAACATCAGTTTCAGAAGCCTCTTCGTCTGTTCGCCGCTGTAACAGAATGCAGTCCGTCCCCTGAGTGTAAATCCTGCGTGCAATCGTAAAGGTACAAGTTCACAAGTGCCCACAAGACAATCAGAAGAAGTCTCCCTCCCCTGTGCGCGGTCGTGACGGTATGGCGGTAGGTGGTGATCCCGGCTGCCGGCCTCCTGTCTGCCCGGGATAGTGTCGACGAGTGAGGGCCCGTCTGTGTAGCCCCGGGACGTGACGGCGTTCTCCTCCAGTGGGCAGGCTGGGGCTGCTGGGATAGGTCGTCTACTCTCCCGGCCTCTGCTCCTTCTACTTGCCGCTGCTCATTCGCAGCCCTCAGCCTCGTTGACGAGCCCCCTGCCGCCCCACCCCCTCTCTCCTTCCACCCCCTCGCTCCCCTCCCCCCTCCTTGCCTTCCCCCCTCCCACCCTCCCCCCCTCTCTCCCACACACTACCCCTCTCCCCACCCCCTCCCTCCCCTCCACCCTCTCCCCTCCCTCCCTCCTTGCCCCCCCCTCCCTCCCACACACACACTATCCCTCTCCCCTCCTCCCCTCCCTCCCCTCCACCCTCTCTCCTTCCCCCCCCTTGCCCCCCCCCCCCCCCTCCCTCCCATACACACGCTATCCCTCTCCCCTCCTCCCCCCTCCCCTTACCCACCCCTCCTCTTTCCTCCCCTCCCCCCCCCATCACCATATCCTCCCACCCTCTCCCCCTTCCATGTCCCCTCTTCTCTTCGTCCCTCCCACCCCACCTCTCCGCGCCACGACACTCCACACACCCCCACACAACCACACACACACCCGCGACCACGTGACTATTGATTGACAGCTAAAGAGGCGTGGCCTGCCTAGTTCCTAGCCGCGGCACCAGGCGGCGGCGGAGCGTGTCGACGCTACACGCGAGCGGGCGATTAGCTTGATAAATCGACACGGCTGATCTTTCAATTAAGCACCAGAAAGTGTGTATTAGTGCAAAACAAATTTATTTGGGATTTAAAATGGAGGCGTGTCGGCCATAATGGAATGATTGGTCATCACGTCACATGATGTGACGCCGCTTGAGTGACGTGTTTTAAGGGCCTGGCGGGTCTGGTCGCTGCTGGTTCAATGGCCGCCGGTTGATTAGCATTGTTAATTACACTAGATACAACCACGTGAATGCTGCTTGTCGGGGAGAGGGGGGGGGGGGACCCCAGGCGACACTGTATTTCACCGACAACAACAGCTTCCCGCCTCATAGAGACACTCGGCTTAAAGCTCACGTAAATGCCTCCTCACTCATACTCATACAAACCGCGCTCACACACGCGGCAATAACGGCTCCCCTTCCCTCCCATTCCCTCCCCTTCCCTCCCACCGACCGCCTGCCTATAGCACAATGCCACCTCTCTCATCGGTGTGGTTGTTTGTTGGAGTTTTACGTCCTGGCAACATCTAAGGTCATAGCAGGATGTGTAAGGACTTGTGACAGTGCACACTAATGGTGATTATAATTATAGTGGTGCCCCACTGAGAGACCAGGCCACCAGTACCCTGACCTGATATCCCACTTAGTCACAGTATCCTGACATAGAGCCAACCAGTCCTGATCAGTGTGATGAGGAGCTTTAATTTGGGATCACGCATGCGCGAGGCATGTAATTATTGCGTCGTTGTATAGGTCTAAACTATTAAAGTTGCATAGCTAAATTAAATGGTGTTTTTTTTCCAAACCAGAATCATCTGTGTAAATTTGATTCTACATATCCAACTTGGATATTACCAACTTAGGTTGAATGTTATAATTTACTCTACTTCAGTCTGAATTCGCTTTTATTTTAAATAGCTAACTTTGGATATATTTGAAGTACACATTTAATTTTGGGAAGCATGTCAAAACGTTGACACAATTTGTTTCTGCAGTAACGGGTTCTATTCAATTGGCTTAGTAATAATATTATTATTAGTATGTACAGCCTTCGATGTAGTAACACATACTTAAGTGCACCAGTATCTAAGGTGGATATGTAGGTTCAAAACCAGATAAGTGTTTTGCTTTTGAAAATTTGATGCTTTTATCTGACGATGCAACTTTAATATAAGTTAGCTCAGTGACAGGATAATATGACTGAGTGGGATATTCGGGCATGGTACCAGTGATCAGATCTCCCAATTGGGCAGCACTATAAAAGTCTCCATGGGTGCGCACTGTCACAAGTCAGTACCCATCCTGATATGACCTTAGATGTTGTCACGATGTAAAACCCCAACAAACAAACAAACAAACATGTGTATTTTCATCTAATAATATGTGTACGCATAATGGATCGTTCTCAGAAACTGTGTACCACATGGGGTAGTTCTATTGTAAATCTGTATTTCAAAGCAACTGTTCATTGCAATATCAATATTTAGATTTTATGTTGCAGCCGATTGATGTGAGAGATAATAAAGCTAAAATTGAGTGCCAGTATTGTGTCTTATGTACATTATTGGGATGGATGTGACTGAATCAGTAGATAATTATGCCACCAATTTGTGACGTTATCAACACGATTGCCACAAACTTAATGAAAACCCCTGAACAACAAAACATTTCATTTCCAATGTTCATATTCAACATTCTCGTTAGTTGGAGAAATTCTTTTTTTTAAATAGTATAAAAATAAGGAAATAATTAACCGTTTCTGGGGTCATTAGCAGAGTAATATTTCGATTCCACTTGCCCACACAGTGAAACTACCTTTCAAGCACTGAGCATAAACACAACACATGATTTACTTTCACTATTTAACTCATGCCAAATTGACCTGATTATGGTATACTTATAGTTAAATCCTGAAGATGCCTCTGAACAGTCAAATTTGAGCTCAGTCTCTGTGTAAAATAGGTGATTCCCATTTGGAATATTACCATGCTAATCTAAAATCACACCATCAAATTAATTCAGAATAGAATAGTGGCCTACTTACATGTGAATCACTATGCACAAACTGTAGAAAAGGCAAATGAGCAAGAGTGAGCAGTTCATGATGTGCATTATTTGGTGAAAGTGTGTTTTTCTATTTCGTTTCTTCTCTGTTGCATATGTTTGTATGTTAATAATAGGTACTGCAAACAGATTTTTTTCTTTTCCTGAAGTTAATTTGCAAATGGTACAGTTAGAATGATCGTATCATTCTGATTACAAATATATATAATAAAAGTAAATTGGGATTTTAATCCCTAATTAATGACTTTCTTAATATTTAAAGCATTTTGAGTTTTTGGTACTGATGTCACGGTTTTGGTACACAGTTTCTGAGAACAACCCATAATACATATGGTAGAGATAGAGAGAAAGGCGAACAAATAAAGGGATGAGGCTGGTGGTAAAATCCTGCTGAGGGGGAGGTGGTGGTGGTGGTGAGGGGGTGGGGGTGGGGGGTGTAGTAGTGTGGTTGTTAGGGAAACAGTGCTAAACGTACCACACGCAGTGTCGACACAATGCAGCCAATGTGTCATGATGCTGTTTAACATCAGCATCGTGTTCCAATTTGCATATTTAATTGCCAGACTTCAATGGAAGGCTGGTCTATGTGAACCCAGCCTGGGTGGCCGGGGTGTTCGCAGGGCCATATACTGATATAGTGTGTGCAGCCAGATCGAACCACTCGTTACGCTTTCCACAAGAGTCGTCTGCTACTGCTATTCTTACATAGATTTTCCACTGAAAGTCGTTGATATTTGCTGAAAGATTTGGTTTTTCAGTCAAGAACTAACAAAGGACAAGCGTATTTACTCATTCTACCAGTATGATAAAAGATTCTATACATGTATTGTAGAATCTTTGGTAGCCAGATGGGATGGCGAATGAATTGAGCGCCCGTCTCCTGTTTTGATAGGTTGTGGGAATCGAACCCTGGTCAAGTCAAACCAATGACATAAACATTTATACTTGTTGCTTCCTGGCCAAGTGCTCGGCATTATTAGGATAGGACAAGGAATGGTTGGCTCAGTGTCAGGATAATGTGACTGAGTGGGATATCACAATTATCAGGTCATGGTAATGGCGGCCTGCTCTCCCAGTAGGGCAGGACTATAAAGTCACCATGAATGCACACTGTCATAAATCGGTACCCGTTCTGATATGACCTTAGATGTTGTCAGGACGCAAAACTTGAACAACCACCCAACCAGAATCTTTGGTAACGCTGACAGCAGACGACATTTAGTTGAATCTTATTCGATGACGTTAGCGATTTCGCGCGCTAAATAAGAAGGCGCCCGTCTGCTCAATGGATGTTGGTGGTGAGAGGGTTAAGTAATTGATCATTTTATTCAGATTCCTGTCAAGGTCATGTGGCATACACTCGACTGAGATATCCATTTTCTAATTGACATCGGAACAATTCTTCCATATTTATTTTCTAATTGACATCGGAACAATTCCTCCACTGTCAGTACAGTGTGAACGGCCGATTGGCAAACACACGACCATAAATACAAATCATTATTTATTTTCATCTGCCAGGTCATAACTAAGGCACTATCACCGAAAAACACATTCACCACCCCCTATACCACTGTGTACTATTTTCAATTGCTTAATGGCAGTCAGTGAGATTGTGTAGTATAATTAATAGGTGAGTTGGCTGAGTTGGGGGCGGATCGTCACCACCGTCACGCCGTCTGGCGGGGTATTTGTAAAAGGCAGTTTCTCCTCTACATACATACACACTTGTACACACACCCATACACATGTCATCATCATCATGCTGTCGGTCGCGATGCGACAAAGACTGCTTTCATTACTTGACTGCCGCTCTCCATTTAGCTCTCTGCTGTGAGAGTTGCGTCCATGAGTCGGTCTTAATGTCTCTCAGCTTCAGGTTTCTCTTGATGGTATCCCTGAACCGGTGACGGGGGCGCCCTCTCTTTCTGTAGCCAGAAGACAGTTGAGAATAAAGGATCTGCTCTGGTAGCCTGTCTGATGACATCCTCATGAGGTGTCCAGTCCACCGGAGATTCTTTTTGATCAGAAGATCTTCCATAGAGGGCAGCCCTATCCGTTCGAGTATTTCCTTATTCATCACTTTGTCCTTCCAGGTTAGCCTCATGATTGAACGCAGATGTCGCATCATGAAGGCATGCAGCTTTTTCACCTGCCGTCTGTACACTGTCCAGGCCTCGGCTCCGTATAGTAGGGTGGATAGCACGATTGCACGGTAGATCTTACCTTTGACCCGAATGGACACATGGTGGTTGTTCCAGAGTCTCTGGCGTAGTCGGCCGAAAGATGCGCTAGCCTTGGCCATCCTCCTCTGTATCTCAGCATCAATGCATCCATCACTTGATATAGTGCTTCCGAGATAGGTGAATTCCGGAACAGAGTTCAGCTTGTTTCCGTCAACCATGATCTCCTCCTCTCGGGTTCTTGTAGAGTTGGGTTGGTACAGCACCTCCGTCTTCTTGATGTTAATTTTCAGGCCAAACTTCTTTGATGCATCGGAGAAAGTGTGTACTATTTTCTGGGTCTCTTCAGCAGAGTGGGCAACCAGTGCACTGTCATCTGCGAATAGTAGCTCTCTCACCAGTATCTGAGTAGTCTTGGTCTTCGCTCTGAAGTGTGCGACATTGAATAGGTCAGCGCTCTGTCTGGACTGTATATAGATGCCATCCCCCATGTCTCGGAAGGCCTCATCTAGCATTGCTGATAGGAAGATGGAGAAGAGCGTGGGGCCAGTACACAACCTTGCTTGACCACATTGGTAACCAGTGCACTGTCATCTGCGAATAGTAGCTCTCTCACCAGTATCTGAGTAGTCTTGGTCTTCGCTCTGAAGTGTGCGACATTGAATAGGTCAGCGCTCTGTCTGGACTGTATATAGATGCCATCCCCCATGTCTCGGAAGGCCTCATCTAGCATTGCTGATAGGAAGATGGAGAAGAGCGTGGGGGCCAGTACACAACCTTGCTTGACCCCATTGGTAACCCCGAACGATTCCGAGACTTCCCCTCCAGCACTAACGTTCGCCATCATTCCTGTATGTAGAGCCTCGATCATAGTTGTGAACTTCTCTGGTCATCCGTACTTCCTCAGTAGCTGCCATAGCCCGGTCCTCCCGACTGTATCAAATGCCTTAGTGAAATCAACAAATACTATGTACAGTGGTTGGTCCTGCTCATTGCACTTTTCTTGTAGCTGTCAAAGACAAAATATCATATCCACAGTGCTCCTGTTACCTCTGAAGCCACACTGTGACTCCGGAACTACACCAGGTGTTATGTGAATAGATAGTCTGTTGAGTAGGATCCTGGCGAAGATCTTCCCTGCTATGGAAAGAAGAGAGATTCCTCTATAGTTCCCACAGTCTGTTCGATCACCTTTCTTGTAGATGGTTACAATGCTGGCATCCTTCCATGCTTGGGGTACAGAACCCTCCTCCCAGGCATTGGTGATTAGTTGGTGCAGTCTGTTGAGCAGATTGTCTCCTCCATGCTTCCATACCTCGGCAGGAATTCCATCACCCCCAGGTGCTTTGCCATCTTTCAGGCTGGCGATTGCTCTAGCCATCTCATCCATGGTTGGAATCTCATCGAGGCATGTTTTGGTAATGCGCTGCTGGATGTTGTCCAGAGCTTCGTGATCTATGTCACCAGGGACGTTGAGTAGCTTCTGGAAGTGTTCGCTCCATCTTGCCACAACTCTCTTGCTGTTGGAAAAGGTCTCCGTTCCATCTGTTGATTTCAGGTGAACAGGTCCCTTCTTCACAGGTCCCCACACTTCCTTCAGTCTGCTGTAGAAGCCCTTCATGTTGTTTCTGTCTGCAGCTCTCTGCAGCTCCTCTGCCTTCATTTCCCACCAGTCTGACTTCAGTGCACGGGTGCAT
This sequence comes from Branchipolynoe longqiensis, assembly GCA_030323885.1. NCBI lineage: Eukaryota > Metazoa > Annelida > Polychaeta > Phyllodocida > Polynoidae > Branchipolynoe > Branchipolynoe longqiensis. The sequence goes on from CM059199.1 coordinate 31,457,081, forward strand.
TTTTGTAGCAATCTGCAGGCATCTTTGTATGCTGCAGTCGTGCATCTAGTGTTCCTGGTCTGCAACACTCTCTGGTGTACACACACCAATACATCTGCACACTCATGCACCTGTACACACACCTATACACCCGTACACATACACCTGTACAAATACACCTGTACACATACACATGTACACACACCCATACACATGTACACAATCATACACCTGTACAGACATACACCTGTACACACATCCACACACACCCATATGCCAGCATAAACCCATACACCTGTACACACGAATACACCTATGCACACCCATACACCTTTACACATCCATACATATGTACAGACCCATACACTTGTACACACCCATACACCTGTACACACCCATACACCTGTACACACCCACACACCTGTGCACACCCATACACCTCTACATCCATTCACCTCTACACATCCATACACCTTACACACATACACCTGTACACACATATGCCTGACACACATATGCACCTGTACATACCCATACACCTGCATACACATATACATGTGCACACCCATACACATCTACATCCATTCACCTCTACACATCCATACACCTTACACAGATGCACCTGTACACACATATGCCTGACACACCCATGCAGATGTACATACCCATACACCTGCATACACATATACATCGGCACACCCATACACCTGTAAGCACCCATACACCTATACGCATCCATACACCTGTACACACCCATACACGTGTACACACCCATACACCTGCACACACCTATTCACCTGTACACACCCATACACCTCTACACACCCATACACCTCTACACACCCATACACCTCTACACACATACTCCTTACAAACAAACACCTACACACACCCATTCACCTGTACACACCCATACACCTCTACACATTTACATCTTAGACACATACACCTGCACACACCCATACACCTGCACACACCTGTGCACACCCATACACCTGTACACACCCATACACCTGTACACACCCATACACCTGCACACACCCATACACCTGCACACACCTGTACACATCCATACACATGTACACACCCATACACCTGCACACATCTATACACCTGTACACACCCATATACCTGTGCACACCCATACACCTGTACATACATACACATTACATAACCATACACCTGTACACACCCATACACATGTACACACCCATACACCTGCACACACCCATACACATGTGCACAGTGATGCACCTGTACACATACACCTTACACACCCATACACCTGTACACACCTATGCACATGTACACACCCATACACCTGTACACACTGATGCACCTGTACACATACACCTAATACCCATACACCTGTGCACACCTATGCACATGCACACATCCATACACACACCCATACACCTGTACACACTGATGCACCTGTACACACATACACCTAACACCCATACACCTGTACACACCTATACACATCCATACACACACCTATACACCTGTACACACTGATACACCTGTACACACATACACCTTACACACCCATACACCTGTACACACCAATACTTAACCTTGTTATAGATGCCATCCAGTCTGATCTTACCTTTGACCCGAATGGTCAAATACCATAATCCACATCCATACACCTGTACACACCCATGCCCCTTACCCATATAGGTGTACTCAAATTCATACTTAAAACAATACTAATACCGATACCTAATGCACACCCCCACCCCATCTTCACCGACCCTCGACACTCATCATACCCACACCCACACACCTGTCATCACACCCACTCTGCATCTACCCCGTCACACCCACCCACACTCACAGTCACACCCCTTCGTCTGCCCACAGCTATACACCCACACACGCCTCTAACACGCACTACTGGTGCAGGTTAACCAAGAAATCAACAACATTAAACTCCATTACATTTTGTCTAAGCATCCCATCAATTAACTTCTGCAGAACCCCTCGAGCACCTCCTGAACCTCTATCCACCCTCCTGCACCTCGAGCACACTCCTTGCCAACGCACGCGCGCGTGCGTCAGTCCCGACTCCTCAGCGCGCCCCCTACCGGCGTGAAGACATCGACTAACAATTGGTAAAGCGTGGGGGTGCTATGATCCACCGCCCGTCGTGTCGCGCGGGTTCGCGCCTTTTGTAGAGGCTTTTAATCCGGGGAGATAGCGGCGGCGCCCGCAGCCCGCCCGAGTCATCAGTCAGCGCCGGGACAGACTGTAAGCACCCCACCCCACCCCACCCCACCCACCCCACCCCTCCACACACGGGGCCCCTAAGTGCTAACAAGTGCTCGTTATGACCTCAGACCATGTAGAGTCAGTGGCAGAAAGCCCGCCTATAAACGTTTATTCTCGTGTGTTGGGATAGATGGTGGGGGTGGCGGTGGGTTGGTTGATGGAATTTGACATCCTGGCAACATCTACGGTCATAAGTGTCCACCATTTACTGATTATGCAATAATGGTTGGTTGGTTGATCGGTTGGTTGTTGGAGTTTTATGTCCTGGCAACATCTATGGTCATATCAGGATGGGTACCAATTTGTTGTGACAGTGCACACTCATGGCGACTTAATAGTGCTGCCCCACTGGGAGTGGGAGACCAGGCTGCCAGCACCATGTCCTGATATCCCACTCAGTCATATTATCCTGACATTGAGCCAACCAGTCCTTGCCCTATCCTAATATAGTAATAATGCTGAGTGCCTGGCTAGGAATCAACAAGTATCAATTTTTAAGTAATTGGTTTAACTCGACCAGGGTTCGAATCCCACCATCTGCCAAAACGGGAGACGGATGCTCAACTCATTCGGCTATCTTGTCTGGTGGTCGTGGCGATGGGGGTGTGGGTGTGGGTGTGGGTGTGGGTGTGGGTGTGGGTGTGGGTGTGGGTGTGGGTGTGGGTGTGGGTGTGGGTGTGGGTGTGGGTGTGGGTGTGGTGTGGGTGTGGGTGTGGGTGTGGGTGTGGGTGTGGGTGTGGGTGTGGGTGTGGGCTTGGTGTGGGTGTGGGTGTGGGTGTGGGCGTGGGCGTGGGCTTGGGTGTGGGTGTGGGTGTGGGTGTGGGCGTGGGTGTGGGTGTGGGTGTGGGTGTGGGTGTGGGTGTGGGTGTGGGTGTGGGTGTGGGTGTGGGTGTGGGTGTGGGCTTGGGTGTGGGTGTAGGTGTGGGTGTGGGTGTGGGTGTGGGTGGGGGAGCGCAGGGGCAGGGATGGTTGAAAAACAAACAAATACCCAGTGAGAAAAAACAATAAGAACAAACTAAATAACAAAAGAAGGAAAAAAGGAGGATAAAGCATACATTGTCGATTTACAAAAAATTGATTCCGTTATGGGGAAGGGGGAGGGCGAGGAGAGTTGGCAAGCACACAAAGATATACAGTGGGGTAGCCAACCAAACAAAATCAAACATAACACAAACAAATAAACAAACAAAACGCACCCAAACTCTAAGAAATAAAACACTGCTTCTGCTGATGACTTAATCATACGGCCTTTCGTGTCGGCGTGTGAGTTATCGGCGTTTGTCTCCCCACAATGGTGAGCATTTACGATACAGGTCTTAAAAGGTGGACAATCTATAACACAGTATAATACAAAGGTGGATAGCGCTAAACGACGTGATTGATTCAGTTGGAGCCTGCCCAGCTTCGAAGCCATTTAGCAGATTTCCGAGGGCTTTTAATTCATATAGTTTACTCCCTTTTTTTCACACAAGTGTTTATTCATCAGAACAAGTATAGTATCAGCGTCGGACCTGTAATAGGAGTGCCTCTCTATACAGCGTAGGAATCCGCGATGAAAAAAAAAAATATATATTCGCGACAATAAGGTATGCTATATATATATATATATATATACAATAAGGATATGCTATATATATACAATAAGGATATGCCATATATATGTATGTATATATATATACATATATATACAGTCGGCAGGCATAAAAAAGAACAAAGGAAAGCGTCATATTTATTTGAGCTGGAGTGGGATGCTTGCTAGTTGGTGGTAATACAGGCAGAGGATTCCAGGTGGCGCTAGCAGTGTCGTTCACCAGAACGAAATAATAACTACCTTTATTTATGTGTATGTATAGATGTTTACCTTTATGCAAATATCATATAAGTGGTGAAGGTGAATGTATTGTGTGCTGATTCTGGAAGTTTCTATGGTACAGCTAGAGCGGTTTGGAGCCTTGTTGCTTGTTGGGGCAGGTAACCAAATGCAGCTGGTCAGCAAGTGCTTCCTGTCTTAACACCGGTTGGTCACTTGTATCTGATTTTTTCTTTGAGTCGGGCGTGTGCTCTGTCCTCCTCCAACTGTGGACTTGGTTTTGCCTCCTCACCTCGGTTCATCACCTCAAATTATCATGGGACTGGACCTATGTTCTTCTTGCGGGGAGGAGCATGAGCTCCCCCATGGTAACAAGTGTAAGCAGGCAAAATTACCGCTGAGGTGTGTGAAAACTGAGTCTAAGGTGGATTGCGAGTTGTCGGATAGTTTGTGCGAGGAGGAACCGCCGGTGGTACCACCGACGACACAACCGAAAGGAAGAACACGGCAGTCAAAGAGAGAGCTGCCTGTCGCAATAGTGGAGGACAAGGAGGAGAGGACAAGGAGGAACTGGGTGGAGGATAGAGCATGCGATGAATTATATAGCATTAGCATGTATATATATATATATATACATATATATGTAAAACCCCTCTAATTCTAAATGGAGCGACCATCAGACCGGCTTTACATGGTCCATGTAGGGAGGTTGTAGGTTTAGGGAGTGTTTTTTTAATCGTTACAAGAGTATTGTATGGACGCGCGTTTGGGACCCAAATAAAGCAATCGATATAGGGGAGTGGTCGATCTGTAGAAATGGTCGGTTAGAGAGGTTTTATTGTACATACGTAAAGGAAAAGCTATATATATATAACATATATACGCTATAAATAAGATTAAGATACGCTATATAGATGTATATATAAGTTTAATTTTTGTAGTATCTCTTTGGAAATTCGTGAAATTTACATGCCCCGAAAATATAACCAATGCTCTTTGAGCATTTGCGCCATATCGCCACATCTTGAGTGCGTCTGGTTGTTGAATGGCGCCTGCCATTATTAATTGATTGCGTAATTTAGCGTACTGAGGAGATTTTAGTGGCTGCCTTTTCATGTAGCTGTTAGTGCTCGGGTGACGGGGTGGGGCGAGCTGGTGATGGATGGCTGGTGAGGAGAGTTGGCGGCTATATCGGAGACTTGAGGCCGACACAGATGGTCACAACGCGCCCTGAGTCGGCTCTAACAGGGCCGACTCGGGCCGACCCGACTGCGAATCAGCTCACTCACAGTCACATCTCACATTGAAGTGGGTCACTCCGACTGGTCCGACAACCCAACAAGATGGACAGTCTTAACTTCTGTGGTGTTTTATAACCTTACGACGGTTACCGGCTGTAGAACTGCAGCATTATAGCGAGGCACCGATAAATTGTCCCAATCTTTGGTTGAAGATTAATCTTCTGGTGGGACGTTTGTATAAGCTGAGGAATGTCTTTACAATGATTAAATGATGAGTCGTTGGGGCGGCCCCAGATCACTCCGGTCCGGCGGTAGCACAGCACTTGTATCCAGCAGACAGCAGCAAGGGTTTACGAGGAAGGGACAGGTAAAGATGGGTCCAGCGGTTCCAGAAACAAGAACAAAGTGAGAGAAACATAAAGGTAAAGGGCCCCACCCAAGCAAACAACTCCCTTGATCAGGGGGAGAAGTAAGCCTTGGAGGGGAAAAAAGGGTAGAGTACAGGAAAGAGAAATGAGGAGAGCTGAGTCAAAGGACCGTGTCTATTTGCTCTATGGTGACCAGCCAGCGAGCCAAAGACACAGACAGAGTAAGAGTAGAAAGTGAAATGCTGGCAGGCTCTCCCTCCTGGAACTCTTTTCAGACAATATCAAGGAGGAGCATGGCCAGCGGAGAGGAGATAGAGAGAGGTGTGGACAAAGTGCAGTCCGGATAGCAAGTGACGGACAGTGGGTTTGATTACCGCTTAGTGCACGAGTGAGGCTGGTGTGATAGGAGTGGGAGGGGGGGGGGGGGGGGGAGGGGACGGGAGGGAGGGAACGAGAGGGAGGAGGGGGAATGGAGGGGGAGGGGATGGGGGCAGAGGGAGGGGAGGGAGGGGAGGAAGGGGAGGGAGGAGATGGAGGGGAAGGGGGATGGGAGCGGAGTGAGGGGAGGGAGGGGGAGGGGACGGAGACAAAGGGAATGAGGGGAGCGATAGTTATGAGAGGGAGGGGGGAGGGAGTGGAGGGAGGCAAGGGGGGAAGGGGAGGGAGGGCAGGGGAAGGAGGGATGGCTGGTTTCTTCGACTATCTGAGCTGCTTAAAGTTGGATACAAACATAAAATTGTCAAAAGCACAACTTTTTTGTTACAAATTAGGTTGCAATATTAGCAACGACTACTCTAAATTAAAATAAATATCACTTCATGTGTATATATATAAGTAACAGCGTGCAGTCCGACCCCCCCCCCCCCACACACACACCCGCCCCATATCTCGCAGAAAACATCTCAGCAGGGACCTGACTAGTGGCTGGCTGGGCACCAACTTGGGTATCTCGGAAGTGATGTGTTGTATCATAATTGTGAGTCGGTCCGACAGTCCCGTCTGGACTGCAATGAGTGCCGAGCCGACTGCAGGTAGCCGAGTTGAATGGCGCCCCACGTGGCAGTGCCCGGTACTAACGCTCCTAATTGCGCCTCGCATTCATTCATTGTGGGCTCATGTCTCCGGCCAGGTGAGGGACACGTCATAAAGCCAATCCAGGTGTGTTATTAATCATTAGGCTGATAATGTTCAAGCTACATCTCAATAATAACCACTTAAAGCTAGGATTCCTTACACGCGGTATGCGGTATGCGGTATGCGGTATGCGGTATGCGAATGCGAATGCCACAAAAGATCGAAACGCCTTGAAGTCAATGGACTACAACCCTTACACGCGGTATGCGAATGCGAATGCGAATGCGTTTTTCCGATCGGTCCATGTAGCGATCGGTGCGGCATGCGGCATGCGACAAGGGGGGTGCGAATAGAAATCTGAGTCTGATTTGTCCATTAGTTTAACACTAGGAGAGGCGACTGAGCATTACGGAACGGTCACGCACAAGGGTGCTGAGGGGAAACATATGGTAGTGGTGGTGGTGGGGGTTCAGGTTGGTAAAAATGCTACCAGAGCTACAAAAATACGAATACTTATCTATAATTTGGTAATTATATAGGTAGGAACCTCCATGTGACGTACCAAAAGTTACATAGATATAAATGCCATATTAGGCCATATACAGTGCACTATGGAGTATACTTGTTTATTTTTATTTTTTAAATATAGCAGGTCGTGTGCCGCATGCCGCATGCCGCATACCGCGTAGAAGGAATCTTCCCATTCGCATACTGCATGCCGCATACCGCATGCCACATACCGCGTAGAAGGAATCTCAGCTTAAACGTTAAAGCAGTACAAAGGGCCGTGGGGGGGGGGGGGAGGTTCCGGGGGGGGGGGGGGAGACATGTCGGCAGTCATTTCCCAACCAATCACACGGATATAAATATGGCATTGGAAAGGTGGTAAATTCGATTTACATTGTTGGATCTTTATGCACTGATCCATCCATACTCAATGACATCACAGTGTAGGCAAGTCACCATCTACTGCTGTCCATACCTGCATTTGCCTAAGTTTCAAAAGATTATATACAACAGTTTCATAAGATTATATATATTTTCAGCGGTACAGTTAGTGAGCGTACCAGCCGCTGAGGTGTGGGTGAGTTGGTGCCGTTATGCCAGGTACACACCTACCGTTCATCCGCACCCACCTACCGTTTACAAACTAAAACTGCCCAAAAGTCGGTAGGTGTGCATTCCCCTAGCACACCTACCGATTGCGATTCGCGACTAAAAACTCAGTTTTAGGGCTAAAACGGTAGGTGTGTACCTAGCTTACGAATGCGATTCGCGATTTGAAAAATGAATCGGTCCGTTTTCAGTTTTAAGCGGGTCGGGTCGAGTCGCGAGTTTTAGTGCGCGAATCCTATACGGTAGGTGTGTACTTGGCATTATGTGGAGAGGTGAGGTCGTATCAGTAAATGACCTAATGAATAGAGGTAACTAGCCAATGACTTAGTGACTTGGGAGTAGATGGGATCTTCTGGCTTATTAATATTATACTTGCATAATGGCTTATACAGCACATACATTCCAGTGCGCGAGTGACAGTATTCACTGCACTGGTAGCAGTGGGGGGGGGGGGGGGGGGGCGCCACTTGCCCCACTATGAAAAGGGGTCACCCATAAGTAGTACACAACATACGGGTGATAAAAGTAGGGAATCTTCCCTTACGCGCCTTTATACTCGCATACCCTTTTATACATCACATATATAACATTATATAATACCCCACTTTCATATATGATACCGTTTTCATATATGAATGAATCAAAGTAACCAGGTCCCTGTCCTGCCCTACCCCTCCCCACTATGGCCCATCTTGCCTGTACCATCCTATCCCGCCGCACCCCACCCACCCCACCCCGCCATGCTCCATCCTGCCATGCCTTTACCTACTCCACCTTGCCCCAACCCACCACACCCGCTATGCCATCCACACTCTGTCCCGCACTCCAGTGCCTCACCCTCCACTGCCCTATCCAACCCTTCCCATACCTGCCCTGCCCTGCCCTGCCCTGCCCTGCCCTGCCCTGCCCTGCCCTGCCCTGCCCTGCCCTGCCCTGCCCTGCCCTGCCCTGCCCTGCCCTGCCCTGCCCTGGCCCTGCCCTGGCCCTGCCCTGCCCTGCCCTGCCCTGCCCTGCCCTGCCCTGCCCTGCCCTGCCCTGCCCTGCCCTGCCCTGCCCTGCCCTGCCCTGCCCTGCCCTGCCCTGGCCCTGCCCTGCCCTGCCCTGCCCTGCCCTGCCCTGCCCTGCCCTGCCCTGCCCTGCCCTGCCCTGCCCTGCCCTGCCCTGCCCTGCCCTGCCCTGCCCTGCCCTGCCCTGCCCTGCCCTGCCCTGCCCTGCCCTGCCCTGCCCTGCCCTGCCCCTGCCCTGCCCTGCCCTGCCCTGCCCTGCCCTGCCCTGCCCTGCCCTGCCCTGCCCCTCTTATTGGCATGTCTAGATCTCAATAGTCCACGGCTAAGTGGGGCAATATAAAGGCGGGCGGCAGTCGGTGCTTTGATGTGGCCGCTGTTGACCCGGACTTGATGGCCCGAGCGGGGCGGGGCGGGGCGGGGCTGGGCGGGGGGGGGGGGAGGGTCATTGGCTAAAAAAACCACACCCACCGGCATATCCTGCAAAGTAATCCCAATCACTACCTATAGTTACTTACATAAATGTATATGCATTTCTACTCATTCATTAAACACACAACAACATCCAAGGCAGGCTTGTTAGAATAACCCGACCCGCTCTCACACGTGCTGCAGGTTCACTCCCAGACGCGGGGTCAGGTTTGGATGTTGCTCATTGTCACGGGAGTGGCCCGCGTGAATTGCCGTGGTAGTGAACACTTAGTTCAGGGCCGTAGCTAGCAGGGGGAGAGATATTGGGGATGAGTTCACCCCTGCCCCCACACACACACACCTAGTAGGTATCCCCCCAAAGTTTCCTGAGGGCGGAGGGTAACCATAGACCATGTTTACACATACAGTGTTAAACCGGTTTATTTCAACTGCTAATCCACCCCCCAAAACTGGTTTACATGAAGCAAACTAGTTGAGTCGACTTAGTGCTAAACTGATTTAGCCCTGAGTTCACACACTCGTTTAAACCGGATTAGTTAAGCAGGTTTAGTTCAACCGGTTTAACCTGCATGTATGAAAGGGGCTATAGACACCCACCCTCCGCCTCCACCCCACCCTAATGCCTTGCGTCTTTGGTACTCATTCGTTCCATGAATTTACCTGCGTCCTCCAAATAAATCAGCCCAAACCTAAGACTAAAATTCCTATCTACAGCCCTGCGTACTTGAGTTTCGCTTAGAACTAACAGACTCGTCCTTTGCAAACACTGAAACGGCGCCCCCTCTCGGCGTGAGGACCTCGGATATCCGGGGGTTCCCTTCTGGGAAACACGGTGCGTTCCCGTGTAGTTAGCGAGGTGGAGATGTACGGCGCATGCGCCACGAGTCGGCTGGTTCCCGGCTGTAGTCGCTGAACACTGAACGAGGAACCCAGGCATTCAGATAAGGAGCGGCCATGATTGACTGGTTGACTGAATGCACCAGGAACGACTGCACCTCTAAAACTGCACAGTCCGGCACTTGATACTACATATCCATCTGGCGCACTCATTAAACTGAATAACAGCATACAGTATAACCCCGTTAAACCAAGCTCGGTTAAATCAAATGATCGGTTAATGCAAACTTTTTTCGGCGGCCCGGCAAAATACTACCATTGTTCATATAAAAAAGTAGGTTAAACCAAAGTCGGTTAATCCAAATTATCGGTTAATCAAAACAAAATTGTCGGACCCCAGGCCACTCTGGTATGGTTAAGCCAAACTTTCATGTGGTTATAAGGGCATCTGAGACCCCACTGACTTTTTTATATGATAAATGGTAGTATTTTGCCGGGCCGCCGAAAAAAGTTTGGATTAACCGATTGTTTGGTTTAACCGAGCTTGGTTTAACGGGGTTATACTGTACATACATAAAAAAAATAAATCAAAGTGTCCACATACATTGTATATTACATGTGAAATACATGCTTACTCAAAGTCAAAGTCAAACCCAAAGTTTGGTTAAACCAATGATCGGTTAATCCAAACAAATTTCTAGGGTCCCTTCAAGTTTGGTTTAACGGGGTTATACTGTATAAGGAAAGACTAAGTCAACTTAAGGCCATGTATTCATAAACTGTTCCCTTGTGGAATGTTCCCTTGTTCCATGTTCGCTTTTGACCTTGTGATGCGCCACACAAACAATGAACATGTTCATTCTCTATGTTCACAGTCAGTATGTCACATATGTTGTGCACAAGGCTATACTATACAGTCTCTGGGTCCAACCTAGGGGAATGGCCATAGGTTCATTGTCTATGTAGTGCGTCACAAGATCACAAGCGAACACGGAACAAGGTAACATGCCACAAGGGAACAGTCTATGGATACACGGCCTTATAGTTTGCTAAGAGTAACACCCTCACACAACGCAATCCCACCCTGACCCACCAACTGCCAATCTGTCTGTTTATCAATTTGTCTGTCTGTCTCTCTCTTTTTCTGTATCTGTCTCTTTCTGTCTTTCTCTCTTTTATTTCTCTCTCTCTCCAAACCTGTTCTTTTCATTCATTCGCGTGGCGGGGCATGGCGTGACTCTAGTAACTTCGCTAGTTGCTGGTTTACATGGATGGTCGGTGACGGATTCGGTGAAGGCAGGCAAAAGAATGTTGTTATGCTTCCACGGAGATGCTACTGGCTTCTTCATGTAGATTAACTTCGCAGTTTTGAGAAAGAGCACGGGATAGACCAAGAGAGAGATATAGAGGTAGAGCGATCGAGAGAGACAGAGAGCGTACGAGAAAGAGAGAAAGGGAGGGAAAGGCGAGAGAAACAGAAATAGAGAGTGAGCGAGACAAAGAGCGCGAGAAAGATAGAACGAGAGAAAGAGAGAGAGATAGAGAGAGAAAGAGAGAGAGAGAAAAGGGGAGGCAGGGAGAGCCAGAGAGACAGGCCGACAGAGAAGTGCACGTCTAACGAGGTAGAGGGAGGAGCGAGGAGGAGGGTAGATCTATAGAAGTATTGGTGTGAAGCGGGCGGCGGGCGGGGCGAGGGGCGGGGCGGGGGCGGGATGGGGCGGGACAATGGCCGCCTCTAATCACAGGCCGCTGCGCGCGCACATGTAAATAATCCATTTATGGGGCGGCTTGTTTAGGATGTAACAAACCTAGTTTCAGAGTCCGCCGCCAGGTGCCGTCGCGGAGTCGACTAGAATGGGCGGGAGGCAAGAGGTGGAGGGAGGGAGGGTGGGAAAAGATGGAGGGGGATTGAGAGAGGAGAGGAGGGGGTAGAAAAACAACAACAAACACCGCCGGCCACCAGCGCCACCCACACCCACACTCACACCCACACACACACACCTTCAGCGATGAGATTAGGCAGTCCAGCCCGGGGACCAGCGCTTTGAAGTTGCGGCGCGGACAGTTGGGAACAGGGTAAACAGGTTGCACAGCATAGAGACATAAACAGGCGCAATTGACAATCGGGCCGCCGGTAGGGGGCGTAATTAGCGTGGAGCCGGGTTGGAAATGACGTCCTCAGTGCGATAATAATGCCCATTTAGGGCGGGCCCGGCGCCCAGCCATTCAGAGCAGGCCAATGTAATGAAAGCGCCGCAGATTCATCATGGCCACCACTTTCATTAAATGTCCGCCAGGGGGAGTATGCGTGTGTATGAGGATGTCTGTGAGGGTGTGTGTGTGTGTGAGGGGTGTGTGTGTCTGAGGGATGGGGGTGGGTGGTGGGAGATCTGCAACGCTGTGTGTGAGGGGTGGGGGAGGTGGGGGGAGTGGGTGGGAGGGTGAGGTGTGGGTGTGGGTGGGAGTGGGGGGTGGGAGGCCTGCAAAGCTGCAGAAATCACCATGGGAATAAAAGAGGAGGGAAGAAGTAAAAAGGAAGAGTCGAATGATTGTTTAAGTGTTTTGAAAGACATCTGGGTCAACGGGCATTATGGGAATGATGGTGTTATGACTGGAGGTGTGTGGCCGGCTGCCTGATCAAAGCGGGCAGGTGACACTGATGCTGTACTCATGGCGTAGCAGCACGGGTGAGGGTGTCAGCTTAGTCGGCTAATTAAAGCAGGAATCTAAGACGGCCTTTTCAGCCAGTCCTCTTACTAAGTGTTAATGAGTGTGCATGGGTTGTATTATTATACTTGCATGATGGAACATCCACTAGGAAAACAACGTCTTGTATTCGTAATCAGGGCGTTTATGTTTGTTTGTTGTTGCTTTACATCCTAGCAACATCTAAGGGTATATCGGGACGGGTACCGATTTGTGACAGTGCGCACTCGTGGCAATTTTATAGTGATTCCCCACTGGGACTGGGAGACGAGGCTACTGACACCATGACCCTATATCCCACATAGTCATATTAGTGTAGTGGTCTGCACTGACCTCTCAGGCAAGTAACCGCATAGACAGGTAGGTGTGGGGAGTGTGTTGATATCAGGGAGCCTAGGTGGTGTAATGGTTAGCACACTGGCCCGGAATGCAAAGAGATGTGGGTTCGAGTCCTGCTCTAGGCGCAATATTTCCCATTTTCATCACCCCCATGACACTGGTTGCCATGACCAGGATCCTGTACAAGCTTTGCGCTGTATGGTTGTTGAACCTACCCTGTGTATGTATGTGTTAGTGCATTGCCTGTATGTATGTAATTGTAAGCATTACAAAATTGACAATTCCAGGGGGACGAGTGTAGTGGTCTGCACTGACCTCTCAGGCAAGTAACCACATAGACAGGTAGGCGTGGGGAGTGTGTTGATATCAGGGAGCCTAGGTGGTGTAATGGTTAGCACACTGGCCCGGAATGCAAAGAGATGTGGGTTCGAGTCCCGCTCTAGGCGCAATATTTCCCATTTTCATCACCCCCATGACATTATCCTGATACTGCGCAAACCAGTCCATGCACTATCCTATCAGTTCATATTAATACTGAGAACCAGGATAGGCAGCGACAAGTCTCAATAGTATAAGTCATTGGTTTAACTCAGCTGCGATTGGAATTCCTGACCTTCCGCACGGGAAGCCTGCGCTCTACCGATTTGGGCCACCGCATCCGATCAGGGCAGCTATGTGTGTGTTGATGGTGTGTAAATGAGTCTAATTGCACAATGCACTGTTTCTCTATTTAGTAAGCACGGGAGGCTTAGTGAATAGCTTTAACGAAGTATTCAAGAGGCTCAATGCTATTTTTATTTATCAATGTAATTATTACTAAACTAAACTCAGGACCAACGCGCCTGATGGATTTCCCTCCGGTCATATTTATATTACATTAGTTAAAATTGCATAGTCCAATGGTTTTGAGGGTCTGTCATTTCGGAGATAAATGTATAGCTTGATCGTTATAATCTACCTTATTTTTATTTGAAGTAACTTTGCTTTCAAATGACTATCGTAGGAGATATTTGAAGTGAAGACATACAAAATTAATATGGGTGCTTGGCAAAAATCTGACATCATAGGGTTCACCAATAACAAGTTATATTAGATTGACAAAGTATGCCCTTCTATGTAGAAACACATGCTTAATACACAGATCAGTATCGATGTTGTATATGTAGGTTCAAACATAGAAAAGTGTTTTTCTTTTGAAAAGTTTATGCGTTCATCGGACTATATAACTTTAAAGCCACAAAGTGCGATGAAATTATAGAATTTTCTAAATCCAAATACTTACCTAGATTTGATTCTATATATCCAATTTAGATACCCGTGCACTTATCCACCATGTACTGCTGGGGCGGAGGAATATTATATGATAGAGCCTGTCCTCATTGAAGTCTATAATTTTCAGCATTTCGATGTGCACGCCAAAAGTAATTTTTGTATGTTTGAATTTCAAATACTTTGAAAGTTAAAGTGCCTGTCACACCTTACCAGAGTGAGTACAGACAAAACCGGACAAAGAATTTTCTAGTCTGGTGGTGTTCGGTATCAAAATGTACTGAAATGTGTCAAAATGTTGTGCTATCGGGTCAAAGGCCACCGGACGAAATGAATGCTAAACGGACAAGGAACCTACATTAATGAATAGCCACTGGACGATCACCTGACAATAATCGGATGACACCGGATAACAACTGACAAGCAACGGTCAACCGACGGGCGAAAAGCGAATGTCAAACGGACGGACTGAACATCAACCTGACACGTACCAGACTGATCATGGACATACCAAAAACCGACGGACCGAAGTCCCGCAACACCGTCAATGGACTCTTTAGGAAACAAACCGGAGACTAACGGATGGGTACCGTACATGAACTGGCCAAAACAGACTAAACGGATTTAAACCGGACACCAACCGTACACATCAGTCCGGCGGTGTCCAGTACAAGTTATGTGCATGTTCAAGATTTGCCACCGTACACACCAGACACCACCAGAAAGAAAGCGGAAACGGCAGATGCCAACTGTATGTATATAAACTGGACATTGACATATTTCACTGGACAGTGTCTGGTTTCTATCCGGTTCCCCAATCCGGTAAGGTGTGACTGAGCCTTAAGATAAAACTTACTTTGAACTACAAAGAGCAAAATAGATTGCAATGATCAATCTAATATATTTATTTAAATAGTATGGCAGGAACTCAAAATCAGCGGCCTTTGCAATTCCAAAGGACAACCCTGCTTCCAGACCACAGTTGTCCTGACATAGCAGGTGTCCTGTCATTGGAGGAACAGTTAGTGGAAGTAAAAACAAAACAGTTTGTTTTTTGAAATTTTGTTGTTGAATATGGCCACTGCTCGCCGATCACATGGGTGAGTAGTCGCTGAAGACAGATAGTATTTGACTGAAGTCTTATTGCACATTTCAGACGATGGTACCGGATGCGGTGGCCAAATCGGTAGAGCGCGGGCCTCGCTTGCGGGAGATCGAGAGTTTGGTTCCCGGTCGAGTCAAACCAATGACTTATCAAATTAATACTTGTCGCGTCCTAGCTTGGCACGCAGCATTAATAGGATAGGGCAAGGACTAGTTAGCTCAGTGTCAGGATAATGTGACTGAGTGGGATATTGGGTCATGGTGCAGGTGGCCTGATTTCCCAGTGGGGCAGCACTATACAGGTGTGCATGCATATGAGTGCGCGCTGTCACAGGTCGATACCTGTCCAGATATGACCTTAGATATTGCCAGGACGTAAAACTCCAAGAACCAACCAGACGAGGGTCTACTTGACTGGTCACCCACACAGACGCTTGAGGGAGGCAGTAGGTCGGCTGAGGCTGAAGCTGCAGCAGCTCTCACAAGGTTAAAGTTGCATAGTCCGATGCTTTTGAGTTTTTGCTATTTTCTGAGATAATTATATTATACTAATCGCTATAATCTACTTTACTTTATTTTGAAGTAACTTTAATTTTAAATGGCTAAGTTAGGAGATATTTGACGTCAAAACATGCCAAAATAATTTTGTCAAGCACGCCAAAACTCTGACACCATAGACTTCAGTAGTAACAGGTTTCTATTAATTGACTTATTATGCCCTTCTAGGCAGCAACAAATGCTTAATAAGTGCACCAGTGTCTAAGTTGAATATGTAGAATCAAATCTAGATAAGTGTTTTGGTTTTGAAAATTTGATGTTTTCATCGGACTATGTAACTGGAACACTGCACACTGTGTCCACTCAGCACACAGCTTAATCACTTGTGCTTGTGCCTGATTGGGGTTTTATGACTCACCAACATCTAATGTAATATCAGATTTAATTCCAACTTGTTAGAGTGCATATTTATGGCGACTTGATAGTGCTGCCTCACTGGGAAGTGGGATATATATACTGCCATGTAAAATAACCCACTGAGTCACTGAACAGACCAGCCCTTGGACTATCCTGGTAATATAGAGGGCCAGGCAAGGGAACAACAAGTATGAGAATATAATCTAAATAACGGTTTGCCATGACTATAATCTGTTAGGTGAATCCCGTACTAGCCGTTTTAGATATAACTCCTGCTGGATCTACTTAAAAAATAATATAACTGGAATAACACCTGTCACATAAAAAATCATCAATCCACGCAAAGAACAGATAGATATATTGCAACGCATAAATATATGATAATTCCCACACATATAGTCATATAATGGACTAATAATAATAAATTTAATCGAATCAAAATAGAATCAAACCAATATATAATTAAATATAGCATAATTTATTTAATTTGAAAAAAAAATACAACAGAAAACGCGTGAAATAACCTAAATGAAACTAAGAAAGATAAAATAAAATGGATTAAAAAAAAAAATGAAATAGAGTAAAACACACAAAAAGCCACAAACTTTAAATACCCATGTATTGTCATGACTGATTAAATACTTAGGGGGTTGAAATGCTTATGGAATTTGTACGACACGGGAATTCAAGTTGTCGCGGCCAGGACGTTTGTGTCTGGTGTGCGGCAGATAAGTGTCGACGTGTTTGGCGTCATGGTACCGGCGCACAAACAATCCACAAACATATCCCTCTACAAACTATGCATAAAAATATTAATTCCTCATCTCCGATTTAAGGAGAAATAAAAAGTAAATAAATATTTGTGTGAACCACATCGATAGCAAACCCCTATAATTAGAATGTTATTAAATGTAAAAAAAACTATTTCTGGTTATTAGATGGGCGATTTGTTAGTGAAGCGGGGGGCCGTGCTTGCTTTTATTGTAGGCTAAGTTAATGTGATCTCCATTCACCCCATGACGGGCCTACCCGCTGGCCGCCATTGTAAGAACAGTCTCCAAGCAGGTCCTCGCATTGTGTGGAGAGTGTGTCGTTCGGAGAGCGCCAAGGACTATGGGGGGAGAGTGACGTCATTCTCCGTCCATAAATCGTGCCCTCTCAGAAAGTCTATTGGTATTTTGTCAGCACCACCCTCCCACTCCCACCCGCCCCACCCGCCCCCTCCCTACCCACTGACCCCTTCAGGCCGTACTCCTCCCCCGTCCCTTCCCCCACTCACTCACACTGCACACACCTCCCCATTTAAAGCTGAGTAGTCCGATGAAGCATCAAATTTTCAAAACCAAGACAATTTTCAAGATTTGATTAGAACTACATATCTAAGTTAGATACTGATGCACTTATTAAAGTTGCATAGTCCGGTGGTTTTGAATTTCTGTATTTTTGTCTGAGATAAATATATTAGTTCGATCACTAGTATCTACTTTACATTAGTTCAAAGTTATTTTAATTTTTAATGGTAAACTTTTGAGATATTTTGAGTGCAAACATGGAAAATTAGTTTTGGCAAGCATGCCAAAGCTCTGACACCATAGACTTCTGCAGTAACCGGTTCTGTTATATTGACTCTGTATTGCCTTCTACGCAGAAACAAATGCTTAATACGTCGTTCAGTATATAAGTTAGATATGTTAAATCAAATCTAGATAATTAGTTTTGCTTTGGCAGTTTGATATTTCATCGGACTATGCAGCTTTAAGCATTTGTTGCCACAGAGAAGGGAATACTAAGCCAATTTAATAGAACCTGTTGTTACTGCAAAAGCCTATGGTATCAGAGTTCCAATGGTATGCTTGCCAAAACTAATTTGAAATGCTTACACTTCAAATATATTAAAAGTTAGCCATTTAAAATAAAGATTATTTCAAACTAAAAGAAGATAGGCGATAACAATCCATTCAATATATTTATCTCAGAAAAATGGTAGAAACTCAAAACCATCGGACTATGCAACTTTAAAATACCAGAACTCATGTACCCGATGTCATAGCAACAAGAACCACAGCTTCCATCCGCAGCCATCCCTCATTGCCATCACTCACAGCCATCACATCCTTTTTAAGCCCTCCCCTACCCTCCTTTTTCTCTCTCCCCTCCTTCTCCCCCACCAGATGTGATGGCTGAATCGGTACAGTGCAGGCCTCGCATGCGGGAGATCAGGAGTTTGGTTCCCGGTCGAGTCAAACCAATGACTTACAAAAGTGATACTTGTCACTTCCTAGCTTGGAACTCAGCATTGATAGGATAAGGCAAGGACTGGTTAGCTCAGTGTCTGGATAATATAACTGAGTTAGATATCAGGTCATGGTGCTGGTGACCTGATTTCCCAGTGGGGCAGCACTATAAAGTCGCCATGAGTGTGCACTGCCACAAGCCAGTTCCCATCCTGATATAACCTTAGAAGTTATCAGGACGTAAAATTCCAACATCCACCCAACCTTCCTCCCCCTTCTCTTCCCTCTTACACCCCCCCCCCCTCCTCTCCCACACCCGCCCACTTTCCACGCATCCTTTTATTTCTTTTTTCGCGAGCCTTGAGATGTGTCGTCTGCTTGTGACGTGACGTCACAGCCCACTTCGTCCTCGTTCTGGCGCCGGTGCACTTAGCGATCCTGGCGGCGAGTGCCAACATCACTCATGGCGCGCAGAAAGAAAGCGCGCGCCGGCCGGCTCGGCCCGTTTCCGAAGTTTGCCGACAGTTGCCGAGCGTTCTCGGTAATCAGAAGTGATCATGAGACGACGGCCGCCCCGTTTACTTTCGTGTCCACCAGGGCGGCGCGCTGTGTGCCGAACACACAGGGAACACGTGACCATTAATCACGCGTGATCTCGGTTAACCTCGTACCGTGCGAGAGTGCCGAGACTTGGGGTTGTGAGGCGAGAGGTTTGAGTGTGGGTGTGGGTGGAGGCGGGGGACGTGAGGAGTGCAGAGATCAAGTGTTGAAATGCACCATCGTGTCAAGTGGTTGTGGTAGCGCTGTTCGGCGCGCCGTCTAGCGGCGGGAGTGCGCACTATTCAGAAGGGTGGAGGGTTAGTTTTACTTATTGAGGTCGTGGCTAAGTACCTGTACGGCACGGATCAGTTTTAATAAAAAATGTCGGATCACTTGGTTAGATAAATAAACAACGACTAAAGGCCATTAAGGATGATGTATTTTAAATACATGTTTTTCCGTTGGGGAGCCTTTCCTTCCTTTGTGAAGTATCATATATATAATATAGTGACGTTTTTAGGGTATGCAGGTACCGAGGAGCGCCGGAGGTGGCGCCACCAGTCATGAACATGAAGGAGGCAGTACAGTATATAGTGTAATAATAATAATAAACACAATAATAATAAGGAAATAATTCCCTTCCGCGCCTTTATACTCGCATAATGCGTTATGCATCACACATATATATATGACTATGAGTCTTAATACTCTTATATATATATATACCTCTTTAATATATATAATATATATATATATATGAGTCTTAATACTCTGATATATATATACCTCTTTAATATATATATATATTAAT
Source organism: Branchipolynoe longqiensis (assembly GCA_030323885.1). Lineage (NCBI taxonomy): Eukaryota > Metazoa > Annelida > Polychaeta > Phyllodocida > Polynoidae > Branchipolynoe > Branchipolynoe longqiensis. The sequence goes on from CM059199.1 coordinate 31,477,134, forward strand.
ATATATATAATGCTACTCTTCTAGACCAATTTTATACAGGCCATATTATGCTATATCATTACACGTACAACAATTGTCTTGCCAATGCAATACATTAGTTCATTTAACTGACACCGCGGCGCCACAAGCGGGCGGAACGCTACTAGCACTAGTACTACCCGTTGTCACTCATAATCATATAGCCCAAATTTCAAACTCATTCATATACCAACACATGTGTGTATATGCCTGACATTTTTTTCCCCCCGATTCGTAAACTTATTCAGGCCAAACATATTCAACCCAGTGTTTAGATATATCGTTAGCTCGGAACACGCATATCACACACTACACTGGTTTAACTCAGCTGGGACTGGAACTCGCAACCTTCTGCAGGGGAAGCCTGCGCTCTAGCAATATGGCCACCGCGTTCTGTGGTGTGAATTTGGAAAAGTCCCACACTAATCCCCACGCATTCCTACTGAGATATTCCTGCTGTCGACGCAGATCTTGTTATTATTGTTGGCTATTATACACATAAGACACACTACATTACCGTCCTGGCATGACCATTGATGTTGCTAAGACGCAAAACCCCAACAGACAAACATCAAACGCCTTACATGATAAACATGGTAAATTATACAATATCAATCACAGCGTCACTTTCAACTAGCTGAAGGTGAGGCGTTCCCTTGTTCCGGTTGCCAAGTGGGGATGGTTGTGCAGGTGGCCGCTAGGTGGCGGGTGTGCTGAGTCACGTGGGTGTGCTCGGTGTAATTCCACGTATCGCACTTACTATCTCGGGATAGCTTTGTTTTGTGGGTAATCGAAAACGAGGCTCATACAAACAGCCTCTGCTCATTTATTCACAACACAGTGGAACCAGGCGCCCAAGGAGCGTGATAGAAGTGATACATGAAAAACGATGGTTATTGAATAACTAAAAGTTGTGCGCCTGAACCGACGAAAGCACGCGTAATGAATGACCACTATGAGGGCGCTTAATTTAAATCCCTTGTCTGAATTAACAGATACCTCTGCCAATTTAATCACATTCAACTCAGTGACTTAACACACGTTTTATGCTGATGCATGGGTACTTTCTGCTCTCTTGAACGGTACTAGTGCCGTGCGAAGTTACTAGAATATAGTTTCACAGTGAATAGTAAAACAGCTCTGTACTTGTGGAATAAAAGCCGACAGACATGATTTTAAATACTTAGATGTATTGTAATAATAGTCTTAATGGGTGGGTGGAGTGTTTTCAAATGGGACTCAGCCTTTGGCTTCAGTTCATTTGAAATTACTCTGCCGGCAAACTCAGACTATGATGCCCGGTACACACCTCCCGTATATGACCTAAAACTGCCCGTTTCACCACTAAGTTTGAGTTTTAGTCGTTAGGTGTGTGACCTCCTAGCACACCAGAGCCTTGTGATTTGCGACTTAAAACTCAGTTTTAGGGCTTAAAACTCGAATCGCGAGACATTCGAAAAATGAATCGGCCAGTTTTACGTCGCGAAACGGGACGGGTCGGGTTGTGAAACGCAGTCAGTTTTAGCGCGTGAATCGTATACGGGAGGTGTGTACCATGATTAGATATGTCAACTTGTGTCTTTCGACTTTGTACTGGCAACGCAGAATGGAAATAATCAACTGAGGGCAATCTTCTATCTAAGTTCACGCGTGGAAGGTCGGTACTTCGAATCCGAGTCGAGTCAAATCAATGACTTATCAAATGTATACTTGTATACTTAGCCTGGCGCGCGGCGTTAATAGGATAAGACAAGGACTGCTTAGCACAGTATCAGGATAATGTGCCTATGTGGGATATTGGGTCATGGTACTGGCGGCTTGGTCTCCTGGTAGGGCAGCACTATAAAGTCACCTTCAGTGTACACTGTCAGAAGTCGGTACCCGGACCTGCGCTGTTACTAGGACGCAAAAAAAAACCCACAAATAATCTAAGTACATAATGGCGAATTTACTATGGCTGGAAGACTAGTGCCTTAGAAGTTAGAGACGAAAATAAAAATATATTCAGTAGAACAAATTATGTCTACAACCTCCCCTTCCCAGCCCCCTCCCCCCTCCCCCCCTCCCGCCACCAAAAGAAAACAACCCACAAACACCCCGAAATAGGTAAAACGGCGTTGCGTTCTAGTCATTTTCCCATTTACTTTGTGGTTAGCTGCGTTTGCCTCGCTTTGATTTCTTCATGTGAATAACAGCCACACCAATGGTTCTCTCCGCTGATCAGTGCATTGCGCATGCTCAACGCGCGTACTCGTTTTGGGGCGTAATCGATTAATCGACTCTGGTCACCCGAGCCACTTTTTGGCACATGCGCACATCCTACAGACTCGGGTCGAATAATCGAATACCCTTCTCCACACTCGGGGTGAAACAAATGGAGGCCCTTTTTTTTGTTTTTTAATAGCCGATATAATTACAGCAAAATATGATTTAAATATTTTTATGATGGTATAGTTTAGTGATATTTCCATTTCATTAATCTATGTTATTACCAAAAAAAATATGTATGACTGGTACCGGTGGCTGTTATCCTGCAGGATGGTACCAGCGCAAATGTGACGTCATCGCCCCTTGCAAACCCCAGCCAAGAGGTGGGTTACTGGGGTCGGGTTGTTTTGCACACGGCACGTGTATTTGTCGACTCCACTCGTGGTGTTCTATTTCAAATTCGGACTACTCGGGTGACCTGAGTCGCTTGGGTCGTGTTAATCGATTATGGCCTTGGAGACAGGGCGCCACACACAACCCTGCTGTCCACACACACAACCGGAAGTGGGTAATTTGGTGGGGCACCACGTGATCATTCACAAACCGCCGCGCGAGTACTACTAGTTCCAAGAGGAAAATGACGCTGGTACCGGTGTAATATATTTTTTATATCGCTGGTCACCCACAAATCACTTCGTACCTGCTAAGTGTAGGAAGTGGCGTCCCATTCATCACTGAACGCAGACGTACACTAATCAACAATTTGTCTGGAGTCCCGTGCCTGCTGCAGACACATAATTTACCGATGGAGTGAGTCCTGACCCTGTGGGTATGGTGGCACATTGGTTATTTAGATGGCTCTGTTAAGTCGCTATCCCTTTAGGTATATGCGGTATCAAACCCGCACTCTTGATTTCCGAATAATCATGGCTTAAGACACCTTGTCGCGTTGTGTTTGGCGGGCTTTAGACCCACCGAGTGCAGCTTTTATCGGCCGTGTGGCAACATCTGAGGTCATATCAGGAGGCCATTTGTAAGACTGAGGAACAGGACTCACTGCTTGAGGCACTCTCTGATTCCAATGGTAAAAGACGCTGTGCCCACTGGATTGATGCAACATGCACACAAGTCAAAGACTACGCTGTTAGTGTTAGTGCTATAGTGCTAGCAACAATCGAAGGTGACATATATGTCTAATATATATCTAATATATGTATCTAATAATATATATATTATATATATCTAACATATATCTAACATATAACATCTAACATATATATAATATATCTAATATATCTAATATATATCTAATGTATATCTAATATATAACTATTATATATCTATTATATATAATATATATCTATCTATCTAATACATATTAGATATATATCTAATATATATATAATATATCTTATATATATAATATATCTTATATATAATATATATATAATATATAACTAATATATATATCTAATATATTTCTAATGTATATCTAATATATATATATATGTATCTAATATATATATATCTATATCTAATATATACACATATATATCAAATATATATCAAATATATATATAAAATATATATATCAAATATATATATAAAATATATATAATCAAACATATATATCATATATATATATATCATTAACAGTAACAAGTTCTGTTAAATTGGCTGACTATTCCGTTCTATGTGGCAACACATGTTTACTAAGTGTACCAATATCTAAGTTAGATATGTTGAATCGTGGTCTTTAAAAATTTGATGCTTCATCGGTCTATGCAGCTTTAAGCTCTAGTTCCCTATCTGGCCACCCCGGCGCCACCCACGGCAACAGTCGAAAAGCAGGAGTTATAAGATTATATCATAACAAAAAGCCAAACTTACACGAACCATTCTCTCAGCATTAACTGGATTCACAAGACACTCGAGTTCTCAAATCAGGTTAGTCTAAGCAGGGACTCGATTGCGTTGTCCTTTTACAATATAAACTATCCCATCCGATTGCAAACCAGAATGACCTTCCACCAACAATCTACGTAGGTATCTCACGTCGCTATGGCAACCAGAACCACTTGTGGTTTTCAACCTCAACATAAAGCTTTATTAGTTCTGGCTCATGATTTGCCCTTTCCCGAAACTCATTTAAAGCCGACGGTAATAAAGACTGGTGATTGTCAGATATCACCGAGGTAGGAGCCGAGCCTTCAGTCACCGAACTATGCAAATTAGCTGGACGGCGTCTGAGCCAAATGTCGTCTGCGGTTAATAAACGGCACCAATGCGTCGGGGTATTTTCATTGACAATTCATTCTTTTTCAATCATTGTGAATAATTGGGGAGCTTGTGGGAATATATGAAGGGTTCAGGCACAAAAACTGACAAATCCACATTAGTTGTTTTCTGTTCAATAGAATTTAGTGTTGTGCTTTCCCATTATAGTCTGTCAATCTCATATTGAATCGGGCATTTATATAGGGGATGGTGCAGCGTCTGTGAAGAAAACGATTTGATTATCAAAATGATGGCAGCTTCAGCTCAAACGTGGTAGTCATGGTTTCATTGCGGCCCGGATGGCTTTTGTTGGTGTTTGCACCTGAACCCTTCATATGTGTTCCTAGCTTACGAATAGACCAAAGGAAAATGTGTTGGCGATGGAAATAGGTGGATATTTCATGGATTTAATTGATTCATTCAGTTTTAGTTTTTGGGGTTTCCATCTAGGAACAGGGCTACATGATTTTAATGTCACCTAGAGTGCACACTGTCACAAATCGGTACCCGGCCTGGTGAATCTTTGATCTATTCTATTATGTAACCAACAGTGCACACTGTCACAAATGGTTACCCGGCCTGATATGACCTTGTTGCTAGGGGGGTTAAACCAAGACAAAGCCGACCATCAGTGTGTAATGACAGCAGATTCCCGGGTGTGTGGTGTGTGACCGACAGAGAAGGCGGCCACTCTGTGGTGACTTACAGGTTCAGGAAACGAGTACTTCCTGAAACAAACTGCCATAAATCGGTGACTGGCTCGGCGCCGTCACTGACTCACGGACTATCACTGAAGTATCAGCGGAACGCCTCCCTTATTGGTTGTCGTGTTTCCATAGCATCGCCTTATCTGTGATGCATGACGGTTAGCGAGAAGCGGGAGAAACTCAGTGACTAAGGCAAAGTGAATCACCTTATCTGTGAACACGGAGGGCATCAACCACCGGTGTAGTATGTGTAACAATACAGTTTTCCTTGGAGGCCCCCCCCCCCGCCCCCCCCCAAATAAAACACAAAAAAACTGTCTCATTTCCCATCTGTCTGTTTTGATCCACCACTATCCATGCTCATCCCTGTCTGCCTGTCTGTCTCCGCCTGTCCCATTTCCCCTCTGTCTGTTTTGATCCACCTCTATCCATGTGCTCATTCCTGTCTGCATGTCTGTCTCCGCCTGTCTCATTTCCCATCTGTCTGTTTTGATCCACCTCTATCCATGTTCATCCCTGTTCATCCCTGTTCACCTGTTTGTCTCCAACTGTCTCATTTCCCCTCTGTCTGTTTTGATCCACCTCTATCCGTGTTCATCCCGGTCCACCTGTCTGTCTCCGCATGTCTCATTTCCCATCTGTCTGTTTTGATCCACCTCTATCCATGTTCATCCCTGTCCACCTGTCTGTCTCCGCCTGTCTCATTTCCCCTCTGTCTGTTTTGATCCACCTCTATCCGTGTTCATCCCTGTCTGCCTGTCTGTCTCCGCCTGTCTCATTTCCCATATGTCTGTTTTGGTCCATCTCTATCCGTGTTCATCCCTGACCGCCTGTCTGTTTCCACCTGTCTCATTTCCGTGCTGTCTGTTTTGATCCACCTCTATCCGTGTTCATCCCTGTTCACATGTCTGTATCCACCTGTCTCTTTTCCCCTCTGTCTGTGTTGATCCACTTCTATCCGTGTTCATCCCTGTCCACCTGTCTGTCTCTGCCTGTCTCATTTCCCATCTGTCTGTTTTGATCCAGCTCTATCCGTGTTCATCCCTGTTCACATGTCTGTCTCTTCCTGTCTCATTTCCCCTCTGTCTGTTTTGATCCACTTCTATCCATGCGCATCTCTGTCCACATGTCTGTCTCCGCCTGTCTCATTTCCAGTTTGTCTGTTTTGATCCACCTCTATCCGTGTTCATCCATGTTCACATGTCTGTCTCCACCTGTCTCATTTTCCGTCTGTCTGTTTTGATCCACCTCTATCCATGTTCATCCCTGTCCACCTGTCTGTTTCTGCCTGTCTCATTTCCCTGCCGTCTGCTCTGATCCACCTCTATCCGTGTTCATCCCTGTTCACATGTCTGTCTCTTCCTGTCTCATTTCCCCTCTGTCTGTTTTGATCCACTTCTATCCATGCGCATCTCTGTCTGCATGTCTGTCTCCGCCTGTCTCATTTCCAATCTGTCTGTTTTGATCCACCTCTATCCGTGTTCATCCCTGTTCACCTGTCTGTCTCCGCCTGTCTCATTTCCAATCTGTCTGTTTTGATCCACCTCTATCCATGCTCATCCCTGTCCGCATGTCTGACTCTGCCTGTCTCAATTCCCATCTGTCTGTTTTGATCCACCTCTATCCGTGTTCATCCCTGTCCGCCTGTCTGTCTCTGCCTGTCTCATTTCCCCTCTGTCTGTTTTGATCCACCTCTATCCATGCTCATCCCTGTCCGCATGTCTGTCTCTGCCTGGCTCATTTCCCGCCTGTCTGTTTTGATTCACCTCTATCCATGCTCATCCCTGTCTGCATGTCTGTCTCCGCCTGTCTCATTTCCCATCTGTCTGTTTTGATCCACCTCTATCCGTGTTCATCCCTGTCCACATGTCTGTTTCCAACTGTCTCATTTCCCATCTGTCTGTTTTGATCCACCTCTATCCGTGTTCATCCCTGTTCACCTGTCTGTCTCCAACTGTCTCATTTCCGCTCTGTCTGTTTTGATCCACCGCTATCCATGTTCATCCCTGTCTGCATGTCTGTCTCTGCCTGTCTCATTTCTCCTCTGTCTGTTTTGATCCACCTCTATCCGTGTTCATCCATGTTCACCTGTCTGTCTCCGCCTGTCTCATTTCCCCTCTGTCTGTTTTGATCCACCTCTATCCGTGTTCATCCGTGTCTGCCTGTCTGTCTCCGCCTGTCTCATTTCCCCTCTGTCTGTTTTGATCCACCTCTATCCGTGTTCATCCCTGTCCGCCTGTCTGTTTCCGCCTGTCTCATTTCCCTGCTGTCTGTTTTGATCCACTTCTATCCGTGTTCATCCCTGTCCGCCTGTCTGTTTCCGCCTGTCTCATTTCCCTGCTGTCTGTTTTGATCCACCTCTATCCGTGTTCATCCCTGTCCGCCTGTCTGTCTCCGCCTGTCTCATTTCCCCTCTGTCTGTTTTGATCCACCTCTATCCATGCTCATCCCTGTCCGCATCTCTGTCTCCGCCTGTCTCAGTTCCCATCTGTCTGTTTTGATCCACCTCTATCCATGTTCATCCCTGTCTGTCTCCAACTGTCTCTGTTCCCATCTGTCTGTTTTGATCCACCTCTATCCATGTTCATCCCTGTCTGTCTCCAACTGTATCATTTCCCCTCTGTCTGTTTTGATCCACCGCTATCCATGTTCATCCCTGTCCGCATGTCTGTCTCCACCTGTCTCATTTCCCCGCTGTCTGTTTTGATCCACCTCTATCCGTGTTCATCCCTGTCCGCCTGTCTGTCTCCGCCTGTCTCATTTCCCCTCTGTCTGTTTGATCCACCTCTATCCATGCTCATTCCTGTCCGCATATCTGTCTCCGCCTGTCTCATTTCCCATCTGTCTGTTTTGATCCACCTCTATGTGTGTTCATCCCTGTCCGCCTGTGTCTCCACCTGTCTCATTTCCCCTCTGTCTGTTTTGATCCACCTCTATCCATATTCATCCCTGTTCACCTGTCTGTCTCCACCTCTCTCATTTCCCCTCTGTCTGTCTGTTTGTGGTGTGGTGTGGGGCAATGCAATGTGGTATGGTGTGGTTTAGTGTGATGTGCGACAGATTGTGGCACAGTATGGTATGGTATGGTATGGTATGGTGTGGCGTGATGTGGTGTGGTATAGTGTAGTGTGGTGTGGTGTGGTGTGGTGTGGTGTGGTGTGGTGTGGTGCAATGTTTTATGGTGTGGTCTTGTGTATTTATTGAATTTCTTTAAAAATAAAATGGCGGGGTTGGGGTGGGGTGGGGTTACGAAAGGGCAGGGGTAGTGAGGGCCATTGTACTAAGCATTCCATTGGGGGTTGGGCACTACTGAAAATGAGCCAAGTAAGCGAAGCGTTCTTTCGTGTTCTAGTATTACCCCATATCCCTCTCTTCCTCTCCCACCCTCTCATTCCCTCTCTCTCTCCATCTAACTCTATCGCTTTCTCTCGCTCGGTCTTCCGCCCCCAACCTCTGGACTCCGCACTCATCTCTCACTTTCTCCTTCTCCTGTCCTCCTGTGGGATTGCCGCTTCGCCCCCCTCCCCTCTCCCACCTCACCGCCCTGCTCTCGCCTCCCACCCTCCCCCATACAACTCCATCGCCCTTTCCCCTCGCTATCATCCCCTCCCGCTCCCCCCCCCCCCCCCTGAAACTCCACCCCGTTTCCTGTCCCATCTCCGCCCCTCTCCACCTGGCGTTGAAGGTCTCCCCCCTCCCCCTCCCCTCTCCCTCCCTTCTCCTCCCCTTGAAAGTCCACCCTTGTCCTTCAGCCCTCCCTCCCCATCCTCCCCCCTTCTCATTCCCCTCCCATCCCCCTCTCATCCCCCATCCCCCCCTCCTCCCTCGGCCCACCCCAGCGGTCGGCGGCCGACCGTTTCGCGCCATTACGACGTCGGGACCATCGGGCACCGCCCGGCTGCCGCCCGGTCGCCCATTCACTTCCGGTTTAATGGAGGCTGCCATGACACCTCGCGTTTTGTGACGTCGGCTGATCTCTGCCGGAACGAGGCTGCTCAGTGAAATCGACACCTCGGCGCCCTTTCGAGAAAATAGGGCGGCCCCGCGGACCGGGACGCCGGCGACATTAGGCAGCGTTCGTATCAGCGGAAGTGGTGAAGAGCGACCGCGCCTCACACCGGCCCGGCCGCGCCGTCTTACTAACTAACTAGCAAGGCGGGAGGGACCGCTGCACCAAACATTAACTGAGAGGCAATGTGCTGCGGGAGAAGAATACGGTTTTTCTTGTTTTGTTTGTTTGTTGTTTTACGTGCTAGCAACATCTAAGGTCATATCAGGACGGGAGAAGAATCCGCTGTTTGTTTGTTGTTGTTTTACGTCCTAGCAACATCTAAGGTCAGAATCCGCGTCATGCACTGAAAAGTCGCCGCCATGAGTGTGTGCCGTCCTGATTGAACTGAACTCAAGTGTTGCTGGGACGTCAAGCCCCAACAGGAAAACATGCTGGCATCGGGAATAGTTCCCCCCCCCCCTTCTGTCACAAAGGATGGAATGTAACGGAGCTTCCTATGCAGCAGGTCGATGGTTCGATCCATTCATCACCGAGTCAAGTAAACAATTTAAAAAAAGTAACTCTTGTTTCTATATTGCCTGGCGCTCGGCGCTGCTCGAGTAGGGCAATCACTGCCCAGATTACTGTCGGGATAATGTGCCTGAGTGGCATATCACACGCGGTAAGGTATCCGTGCTGGGAAGCACTAATAAACTACCATAAGAGTGTTATACTTCACAAATCTGATATGTTCCTAGGAGGCTAAACCCTAATCAACCATGCAATGTGCGCATGTTAATTGTTATGTCATGTTATTGCCATCCCCGCCCATTGATGCTTTATAGTGTTGGATATGTTGGTGTTTTTCTGCAGCTGTACTGCAATCAAAGCGTTCTCTGTGGCGGAGTGGTTAGAGTGTCTGGCTTTTTTCTAGGTCGGACTCCTAATCTGAAGGTCGGTGGTTTGATTCCCCGTGCCCCCATCTCTGCCAATTTGGATTTCCACTGCTGTGTATAACTTACAGCATCATCAAAGGCCAGTTGCTCTCGTACCATGTCTATGTGGTGTGGGAGGTTAAAAATCCCTCGGGTCGGTAAAAGTGTAGGCTCGGGCTTTCTATTGACAAACTGTCTAAAGCTAGGATTCCTTACACACGGTATGCGGCATGCGGCATGCGCATGCGGCATGCGGTATGCGAATGGGAAGATTCCTTACACACAGCATGCGGCGTGCGGCATGCGGTAAGCAGCATATAAAAGTGTGCACCCATGTGTACATTCATTGGTATTCTGTTGCTTTCTGTTCCGGCTGTCCGTGTGTGTCTGTGTGTCTGTGTCTCTGACAAAGAGACACACACAGACACATATACACACACAGACACACACAGACACAGATACACACACATAGACACACACAGAGACACAACACAGATACACACAGAGACACACACACAGACATACACACAGACACACACACAGACACACCACCACACACACAGACACCCACAGACACGGAGACACACACACACAGAAACACACACAGAGACAAAGAGATACACACACAGACACACACACAGCAACAGAGACACAAAGACACAGACACACAACACACAGACACACACACACACAGACACACACAGAGACACACACAGACACACATACACACAGATACACACACATAGACACACACAGAGACACAACACAGAGACACACACAGACACACACACAGACACAGAGACACACACACACAGACACAGATACACACACAGAGACACACACACACAGAATGGGACGGTCCAAACATGGCTCAGTTTAGCTTGCTTAGAGGGATGTTAGGACCGTCCCAAATATGAAGACTGCTTCCTAACAGGTCCGCCGCATAAACCTACATGTTTGCACCGGCTGTCCGTAATTATCAGTCCCCTCCTCCAGCCTTATATCAATGGACAAATGCGACTGATGCTTTTCTATTCACACCACCCTGTCCCGGATGTCCGTAATTATCAGTCGCCTCCTCCAGCCTTATATCAATGGACAAATGCGACTGATGCTAATCTATTCGCACCCCCGTGTCGCATGCCGCATGCCGGACCGATCGCTACAGGGACCGATCGAGTTGTCGCATTCGCATTCGCATTCGCATTCGCATTCGCATACCGTATGTAAGGGTTGCAGCCCATTGACTTCAAGGCGTTTCGATTTTTTGCCGCATTCGCATTCGCATTCGCAGATCGCATACCGCGTGTAAGGAATCTCAGCTTAATGGTGAAAACAAGCCTATTCAGACTTATCCATGATAGGCAGTATAAATCTTCAACAACAAATAGAATTATTTAAAAAACATGAACGCCGCTAAGCTTTTAGTACAACCGTCCCGGACGTTGTGTAGACGTCGGGCGGGCAACATTACGGCGTCTCGAACTGCCCATGCGCTCCACACCTTCTCCAACGTCCGGGTTACCAGCAGTTCGTCGACCATTCCCACCAATATTGACTTAAAGCATCACATTTTCGAAACCAAAGCAATTATTTAGATTTGATTCTATATATCTTAGATACTGATGCACTTATTAAGCGTTTATTGCCACATAGATGGGAGTACTGAGTAAATCTAATAGAACCTGTTTCTGCTGAATCCTATGGTGTCAGAGTTTAGATGTGCCTCCCGGAACCAATTTTGTATGTTTGCACTTCAAATATCTCAAACATTAGCCATTTAAAATAAGAGTTGCTTCAATTAAAGTAAGATAGATTATAACGATCAGTTTAATATATTTATCCCAGAAAAGTGACACAAACAAAAATCCGGGCCAAGTAACCAGCCGGTGGTGGTCAGGTGACCTTGCAAACCCACAACAGCCTTACTGCCTGCATCACTGCAACCCACCTGCCCCCCAAGCTGCTCTAGCAACAACCACCAGATCCTTCTAGATCCTTCTAGATCCCATGCACCCAAACAACATCAATTCGTTCGCATAACATCCCCATAATTCTGTGTATTATACGTAGACATAATATTTAATATTCAATATATATTTAATAGATATCATATATGATATATGATACATAACATACTATATCATATATATATATATATGCATTATTATATACGATACCGATTTTTTTTCTCTCAATTTCCTAGCTCTGTTTAGGGTGAAATTGTGTCAGTTGTTCTAGCTGTTAGTGTTAGCGGTTGTAGGCGACGATTGGGGGGGGGAAGAACCCACCCCCCACCCACACACACACACACACACCTCCCACCCATCGCCCCTCCTTCCTTCCGGAATAAGGTCTCAGGGCGGCGGTGAGGCCTGGAGGTGAAACTGCCTCCTTGCACTGACCTATGAGTATAGGCTTAACGCGCCCTTAATATTGACCCGCGGTCAGCAGAACGCTACACGGAGCTGCTCGGGAGCTGTTTACCGGCGACCGCAGAGAGACGTCTGCATCACTAATTGATTAGACTTTGTTGTTTGTTGCCTCCCAGTATGTTAGGGACTGTCCAAAGTTGTTAATATTTCGAGGTAGTACAGAGAGAACTACTCCCTCCCCCCACCTCCAGCCCCCAGACCCCCAAAGTAGTACACATCAAATTTTACTTCAGACACAGATGGGGTGGAATGAGTTGAGTGACTGCCTCCCACTTTAGTAGGTCATGGCATTCAAAGCTCCTAGTTTGAACCATGGTTGAGTCAAACAAATAACTTTAAAACTGCCTAGCGGCATTACTACTATTCTAGGATAGGGCAATGAGCAGTGGAATGGGGAAGACCAATTATCGGCGATTGAAAATTCCCCTGCTTAATCAAGTAATGCACAATCAATCATGAGGGTGGTGAACATGGGAAATATCATGCCTAGCGTAGCATTCGAACCAGTCCCCGCTGACACTCAAACACATTTTACTAAGTTGCATTGATTTTTTGGCCCTGCGCCAACGGTTCTACACTGCAGACAGTATGCATGACCTTTTTACTAAGGTAAAACAGGAAAACATTTTAGCCTTTTTGAGGGCAGCTGGTTTGTACCACCTCATATGGTTTACTAAATAGATTCTATCAATTATTAATAAAACTTTTCTTTTTCTATAGGAATTTGTTTCCCTTGACCACAAATATATGATTGTGAGCTTTCTAATTTAATGAGTGTCTATTGGCACATAATTGATTGTCTGCTTTTACATGTAAAAGCGATGGTTTGAACAAAAAACAAACATTTCTCGCCGTGAATATGGCCTATGCTGCGACACAGCGTAAAGCAACCACCAATCAATCAATCAATCAAGCATTCGAACCCACACGTCTTGCCGGGGCTAGTGTGCTAACCATTACACTACATAGACTCTGTGATACAAGCATTATATCTCTTTATGTGGCTCTTTGCCAGAAGCCAGTGCAGTACAGTACAACAACAAAAATGACCTAAAAATATCATCATTCTATTAAACGCTTAAGGTCACCATACTTTACAGACAACCCCCCCCCCCCCCCCCCCCCCCCGCCCTCCCCACTGTCGTAAGCTTTGTACGACCATGAAAATGTTGAAATGTTGGACGGCCTCTAACATCTCCAGCCATATCAGACTGGGAAGATACTTGTGACGATGTGCAACCAATAATGCGTTATAGTGCTGCCCCACTATCATACCATGCCACCAGCCCCTTAATATCCCTCTCAGTCTTATTATCCAACTAGTGAGCAGACCAGTCCTTGCACCATTGCAGTAATACACAGCGCGAGGCAATATGGGAACAATGATCGAATTAGTTAATTTTTGGTGTGACTCTGCCAGGGTTTGATCCCATGATCTATGTATGTACCATACCCACATGTGAACTAGATGCTTTGTCGGCCATTGGATCTAATCGAATTGAAAGATGATGATAAACACGCACATGCACACAGGGTGGTGCAGTTTGACAATGAAGCATTATTACAGGCATTTCTCATTAATAATAGACAAGAATAATTATAAACAAAGTGATTTTCCGCTGTAGAATATACCACCAGGTCACGATTCACCATTGCGCAATACGCAATGGGATCAGCCAGTCATCGAGGCGTGTGAAATTAAACCCGCACTATGCTTTCTTGATCCCCTGTCAAGTAAAATTTAACAATTACAAAATATATGTGTTGTGAATCCGCTAATCTCCCACGAAGGATTTGTAGCTGTGATCCGGCATGCCTGGTCGTAGCTGCACCTAAAGCTAGGTACACACCTACCGTTTTTCCGCACCCACCTACCGTATACGATCAAAAACTCCCCAAAAGTCATGAGGTGTGCACTCCCCTAGCACACCTACCGATTGCGATTCACGACTTAAACCTCACTTTTAGGGCTAAGACGGCTTCCTTACGATTGCGATTCGCGATTCGAAAAATGAATCGGCCCGTTTTCAGTTTTAAGCGGGTCGGGTCGGATCGCGAATTTTAGTGCGTGAGTCGTAAACGGTAGGTGCGTACCTAGCATAACATGGCGGAAGGTGGAGTCTTAACACGCATACATCAGGAAACCGGAAGGAGTATTTTATCTCATGTACAATATCTGCTAGGCCAATGTCACTGCAATCTACATTATAAACAAATATATGGCAAGAACCGTACCAAGTTTGGCCGCCACGGGGTATGTGGTTATAGGTGCAACATGAAATTTGGAGTGCGCTTGCCCGATCAGAGCTCGATTTTCACTGCGTAAGCCCGAGCACTCCATCTCGCATTGGAGTGTATCGAGGTATCCAACCACACTAACTATGTTATATACAGTGGTTCGTTCTCCTGCCTCCTGGCTGTTGCTGGACTGAGAACGAATCACCCTATTTTAGCAATGGTCATTTATAAAATGAACCAACTGGCAATGGATGGGTATGACATCCACCTGTGCTGGGTGCCTGGACAAGGAAATGAATGAGCTGATCGGGCTGCGAAGAAGGCCCTGAACTGTGATCTTGAACCATGTCTGATCCCTCACTCTGATCTGAAACCACTAATAGCCACCCAAATAAAATCCAAATGGCAACATGAGTGGGATGAAAACATTAATAAATTTAAAGAAATTGAACCATCTGTGGGAAAACCACCACAGACTCATGCGGGAGGTCGGCGGGACCAAGTGGTCCTTAGCCGCTGCCATATTGGCCACTCGTGGCTTACACATGCTTTACTGCTCAAGGGGGAGCCTCCCCCTGAATGTATTGGGTGTCAGTCCCTCTGACACTCAAACACATTTGACTAAGTTGTGTTGATTTTTTGGCCCTGCGCCAACAATTTTACACTGCAGACAGTATGCATGACCTTTTTACTAAGTAAAAAAAGAAGACATTTTAGCCTTTTTGAGGGCAGCTGGACTGTATCACCTCATATAGTTTACTAAATAAATTCTATCAATTATTGATAGAACTTTTCCTTTTCTATGGGAATTTGTTCCCCTTGGCCACACATATATGATTGTGAGCTTTTTAATTTAGTGAATGTCTATTGGCACATAATTGATTGTCTGCTTTTACATGTAAAATCGATGGTTTGAACAAAAAAACTAACATTTCTCACCGTGAATATGGCCTATGCTGCTGACATGGCATAAAGCAACCACCAATCAATCAATCAAAAATTACTTTAACGGATAGGGTATATAGTGAAGTATAGGGCTGGGAAGTAGTGTGAAGTAGTGGAACAACTTGAGTCTCAACATCGTTCAAGAGAGATGCACAAGAAAGTGAAAGAGATAACAGGTCAAGGATACAGACAGAGAAGCAGTAAATGTATCAAGAACAAAGACGGCAAAATGCTCTTTGAAGAAGATGAAATAAAGTCCATATGGGAAGAATATGTAAACGAACTATACAATGATGACAGAGGGAACCCACCCACAATTGAGAAAGAAGATGGGAATATTATATTAGTATCAGAGGTTGAGAAGGCTATCAATGGGTCGTTCTCAGAAACTGTGTACCACTTGAGGTAGTCTACTTGAAATGCATATTTCAAAGAAACCCTTTATTGGAGTGTCAATATTTAGATTTCATCAGTTAGCCAAATAATGTGGGAGATAGTTTAGATCAAAAGTAAATGTTAATATTGTGTATTATGTATCTTATTGGGATGGATGTAGCTAAATACATAGAAAATTACATCACTAATTTGTGACATTGTCAACAGCATTGAAAATAAAGTGTCACAAACTTAATGAAAACCTCTGAACAACAGCTCATTTCACTTCAAATGGTCATATACAATGTCTTCATTAAGTTGAAGACATTTATTTCTAAAAAAAAATTTTTAATTATGAAATAGTTAACATTTTCTGGAGTCATTAACATCGTAACATTTCGTTTCCACTTGCAAGTACTATGAAACTCTGTATCAAACACTGAGTAAAGATACAGTACAGGAACTATTTTCACCATTTGACACTATGCATGGACCCAGTTATGGTATAGTAAAAGATAAATCCTGAAATTGCCCCTAAACATTGAAATTTGAGCCGAACATTTGTGTAAAATTGTTGTTTCCACTTTGTTACTCTGCTAATCTGTTACTCTGCTAATATTTTCTTGCTTTACTCTTTAATATTCACAAATAAGACAAAACCATAGCAATGAGGTTTCAAATTATTATTACTACTGTTTATAAAGCAAGTGGCATGTGAAATGTCCTAAAAATGTCAAGTTTTGTGTGGAAAATATTTGATTTTGGAGTCAGATTGGTTTCCATGCTATACTGCTATTTATTGGGTGTGAGCATCATTTGACCTACTTAAAAATGCCAGAATATGTTTATTTTCAATTATTCAGATGCAAAAGGACATACACATTGAGGAAACTTGCTTATAGGACTTTGGCAGCATTTTTGATTTTCTGGTACTGATGTCACACTATTGGTACACAACTTCTGAGAATGACCCATCAATGATCTAAAGTCAGGTAAGGCTCCTGGAAGTGACCAGATAACATCAGAAATGATAAAAGGACTAGATGAAGTGGGGATTCAAATCATTCATAAGCTAGTAACTGACATTTATGAGACTGGATTTATACCATTGAATATGAATGAATCCATATTTGTACGACTCCCAAAGAAGCCAAAACCAACATTGTGTACTGAGTACAGAACACTAAGCCTGATGAGTCATATGTTGAAGATGATCCTGAAAATAATTTTACTGAGAAACAGACAGAAAATTGAAGAACAAATCAGTAACGTACAAAGTGGGTTTATATCTGGAAGAGGTACACGTGAAGGGATTTTCAATATGAGAATGATTTGTGAACGTTATTGTGAAATGAACCAGGATGTTTATGCCTGCTTTATTGACTATGAGAAGGCCTTCGACCGAGTCAATCATGAAATGTTAATCAAATGTTTACAAGATATTGGTGTCAATGGCAAAGACATTAAACTAATTGTGAACTTATACTGGACACAACGTGCATTTATAAAAATGGAGCAGGGCCTATCGGATGAAGTTATGATTAAATGAGGAGTTCGACAGGGGTGTGTATTGTCACCATGTCTATTTAACCTGTACACAGAGATGATTTTCAGACACATTGAAGATTGCAAGGGAGTGACAATAGGTGGCATGAATGTCAACAATCTTAGATATGCCGATGACAGTGTAATACTAGCAGACAGTGAGAAAAACCTACAAGATATAGTGAATAGAACCAATAAAGCTGGAATATTATTCAACATGAAGATGAATGCCAGGAAGACCAAAACAATGGTTATAAGTAAAAATACAGATAAACCAAATATCAATATAACCATAGATGGCACAAACATGGAACAAGTATCCGAATTCATATATCTCAGACAAAAGATTACAAATGATGGGAGATATGAGGAAGAAATTAAAAGAAGGATAACAATAGCCCGAACAACATTCTCCAAAATGTATAGAGTGTTAATATCAAGTAAGATATTAATACAAACAAGGAAGCGTATTCTTCAGTGTTATGTGTGGTCTACTCTAATGTATGGGGCTGAGACATGGACAATCTCTAAGAAAATGTACAAACGTTTAACAGCATTTGAGATGTGGACTTATCGAAGGATGATGAAAATATCATGGACAAAGAAGATCACCAACAAAGAAGTTCTCAGAGAAATTAAAAATAAGAAACACTTGTTTGCCACTATACAGACAAAGAAACTTATTTATTTTGGCCACATCATTCGTCAGAGTTCAATATACCGTACATTGTTGGAAGGGAAGGTGAATGGCAGCAGAGGGAGAGGGAGACCAAGAACATCATGGTTTACAAATATTTCACAGTGGACAGGCTTGAACTATGCACAGTCTATCAGAACAGCACATCATCGGGACAAGTGGAGAACCATTGCATCCAACCCTCGACTAGAGGACGGAACTATTGATTGATTGAGGGCTGGGAAGGGGACCAACCCCAACTTCTGCTCTACAAACCAACTACAACACCAACTACAAACTAACTACAAACCAACTACAAACCAACTACAAACCAACCACAAACCGATTACAAACCAACTACAAACCAACTACAAACCAACTACAAACCAACTACAAACCAACTACAAACCAATTACAAACCAACCACAAACCAATTACAAACCAACTACAAACCAATTACAAACCAACTACAAACCAATTACAAACCAACTACAAACCAATTACAAACCAACTACAAACCAATTACAACCAACTACAAACCAACTACAAACCAACCACAAACCAACTACAAACCAACTACAAACCAACTACAAACCAACTACAAACCAACTACAAACCAACTACAAACCAACTACAAACCAACTACAAACCAACTACAAACCAACTACAAACCAACTACAAACCAATTACAAACCAACTACAAACCAACTACAAACCAACCACAAACCAACAACAAACCAATTACAAACCAACTACAAACCAACTACAAACCAACTACAAACTAACTACAAACTAACTACAAACCAACCACAAACCAACTACAAACCAACTACAAGCCAACTATAAACCAACTACAAACCAACTACAAACCAACTACAAACCAACTACAAACCATCCGGAAGCTAACACCAACCCAATTACAAAGAAAACTATAAACCAACCACAAACTAATACAAACCAATTGGAAACCAAATAGTAACCAACTACAAACCAAATACTAACCAACTACAAACAGGCAAACATGAAATATTAAATTGAAACCCAGCAATGACTGCATAATGAATCCAACATGTGATTCTATCATTTTTATGAACATCTCCAGAAAGTTCCTCCCCGACTTCTAACCCGAGACTGTAGTGTGAAATTCCTCCGCCGGGTGGCGTCAATGACAGCTTATTCAGTGTATAGACTAGTTTGTAATTCCAGCCGCATGGTGCATTGTGGGATGCGTGGAAGCAAAACAAACCCGTGATAAGCAGATATCACATGTTGAAGCAGTGAGTGTAGCTATGGAATCTGTTAGTTTCAGCACATTTCAGCTCCTGTTTGAAACAGAATATCGATCAAAAAAACATATATATATATCAAATTAAGATATTGAACTTTCATCTAACATTGCATTTACATCAATCTAATCAGCAAGTCTTATGCCATCTGCATTTAGATCTAGACAAATCTAGTCATTCAGACTAGTGTTAGAACTATAGCCAGAGTCAATTTTCCTTATTTTATTAATGATTTTATTTATATCCTCTGGTTAATAACATCTGTAGAGCTAGGAAAATGATAGAGTTAATCAGACTTGGGTTATTTATTTCGTTGACACAAGTTTCTGTTGACATATTTGACATTTTAATATTTAGAACAAGAGAAGTTTAAACTGGCGCCGATGCGAGCCTAACATTAACAAGCTCTAACTGGCCTATGGCAACATGGTGGTGGCGCCAGGATAGCGCAGTGGGAACCGGCCCGCAGCAAATATGACAATAAATATCGTGGGGTATAATAAAACGGAGCATTAAAATGAAAGATCCTGAAGGATATAGGATAGAGCTCCGCCCCTTTATACTCATAGTAATAAATTATATATCACGTAATAATGTAATAATATTATTATATTGCATGTATGCATCCATGTTTGGGTGTAATTGTTCTGTATTCCTATTAATTTTTAATAAAATCGTCGTTTGGCATGGCGCTTATCAGCAAACTCAATGGCCGTTTTGCTGTCAACACCGTTTTCAGTGCATGCGCAGTCGAAATTACGAACCCGCCTATTGGGAGTGTTGTCCAAGCTGTCCAAGTACTAGAGCCCCGCCCGGGTGTGCATTTATTGTCTGTTCTAAATTAGCATCGCCTGATGTCTGAAGGCAAGCTGGAGCTGCGACCTGGCCTGTTAGCAGACCGGAAGTAGGGTGACGCCGATTCTCGCTCCATATGTCTCTATAGGTCCGACACATCAAAGTTACGTAGTCTGATGTTTTTTTCAGGTTTTGCCATAGATAAATGTATTAAGTTGATTGTCATAATCTACCTTACATTAATTTGAAGTATCTTTTCTTATGAATTGTTAGCTTGAAGATATTTTTAAGTGAAAACACGCAACATTAGAATTTACATGCACGTTAAAATGCTGGCTACAGTATTTATAGGTTTTATTAAAGTGACTTCACATTCCCTTCTACGCAGCAACATATGCTTAATACGTACACAAGCTTATACCCCGTGCATATTACGACGCTTCTCGCCAACACGCGTCGACGTGTGTGATTTTTTGGCGGAACGTCGGGATACGAGAGGAAGCGTTATGCGCGAGCTATGCGCGTGTTGGTATTCATTGATCTACGTCGACAGTCGGCGACGCACGTCAGGGTATCGGCGAAGTTTTGTGCTTGCACAAAACTTTCAACGCGCGACAATGTGCGAGGGCCAACATTATGGCGATGTTAGGGGCGCGTCGAGATACATTAAACGCGCTGGAATAATGTTATGCGAACGCTAGGCATATGCCGCGCACATGTGAGGGTCGTTCCCACACGTTGCGCCAAACTACTGCTTTTTTTGTCTGTGTTGTTTTATGTCCTAGCAACATCTAAGGTCATATCAGGACACTGCGCTAAACTTTTTTGTTTTTTTTCTCACAACGTCGGCCGCACGCTACCAACACCTTGCGCTGACATCAAACTTTTTCCAATCGCCCCGAAAAAGTTAGAAATTTCTCGACTTTTTTGCGCGTTGGCGGCGCGCCGGCGAGAAGTGTCATAATGTGAGTATGCAGGACCACAGTTTGGGATGTGGCGTGATTTGGAAAAGTTGATGCTGCCATCGGACTGTGCAGCTTTCGTCTCATTACAATTTACAAAGCTAGAGACAGGGGCAGAGTTCAGGTTGAAAAACCGACAAATCCATTTTAGAAGTTCTCTAGTGTAAATTAGAATATGTTGTTGTGCTTTACAGGTAAAGTCTATCAATTTCATGCATTATAATGCATTATATAGGCGATATGTTGGTTTCTGAGGAGGAAAAAACCCAGATTGGTTATGGGAATGATGGCAGTTTTAGCTCAAACCTGGTACATCTAGTCATGGTTTCATTTCAGCCTGAATGGCATTTGTCGGCTTTTGCGCCTGGACTCTTCACACGGTTTGTGATCACTGAACTCAGTACTACTTTTACCGTACATTTATTTCTAGTGTCGATTACAGTCAAATGGGGGACCTCCGACTTTTTAGTTCAAATTCCTGCCGTTCGCATCGCCACTGAACCAGTGGGCCTATTCGGCACACTGTCACACTGCAAACCCAATGGCTATGAGCAATCTTCATACAGAAAAAGTCAAATATCTCTAAAACCACAACACCTACAGACAAACCGCTTGGTATACATATAGAAAACATACAACGAATAGACTATATTAAATTTATAAGGTTAGGGTTCTGTATTTCTATTAATTTTGAATGAAATAGACGTTTTTCACTGCGCGTACCGACAAACTCAATGCATTGTCAATGGCAGTGAGCAATCTTCATACAGAAAAAGTTTAATATCTCTAAAACCACACCACCTAGAAGCAACCCGCTTGGTATACATATAGAAAACATACAATGAATAGATTATATTAAATTTATAAGGTTAGAGTTCTGCATCTCTATTAATTTTGAATAAAAATTGACCTTTTGCACTGCGCGTACCGGCGAACTCAGTGCATTGTCAATGGCCGTTTAGGACCACTGGTACCGATGCGCCATCTAGTGTCAACAAATGAACTACCCCGGATGTCCCCCATTGTGCCAGCAAAATATTCTAGTTTTTTTCAATGCAATAGATCAAGTATTACGTCCTGTATGTATAATATGCAGCAGTGCACAGTGCTACAGTATCCTTCACCCCCCCTCTCACCTCCACCCCACCCCCACCCACCCCTGGTGCAGTCATGACCCTGACTAGTGGCTCAGTAGACACTGACTTTGGTAACTCGGTAGGGATGTGTGTCACCGGCTCTTCTCGCTGCACTCCCCATCAGATGCGACCAGACGGGATGGCCGAATGAGTTGAGCGTCCATCTCCTGTTTTTGTAGATCGTGGCATTCGAACCCATGGGTGCGAACCCTGGTCGGGTCAAACCAATGACTAATAAATTTATACTTATCGTTTCCTAGCCAGGCGCTCGGCATTATTAGGATGTGGAAAGGACTGGTTGGCTCAGTGTCAGGATAATATAACTGAGTGGAATATCAGGTCATGGTGCTGTCGGCCTGGTCTTCTAGTGGGCCAATACTATCAAGTCACCATGAGTGTGTGCTGTCACAAGTCAGTACTCGTCCTGATATGACCTTCAATGTTGCCAGGACAAAAAACTCCCACAACCAACCAAGGATCGGATGTGCTTCGCTGAGCACACGAACTGACAGCCAATATCTAAACGCCGACGCCCTAGTAATTGCCATATTCGCCGGGCGACACCAACATTTGCGCGCGTCAAACCGAGTACACAAACTATGGTATCGGAGATTCTTCGTGCCTTTTTCTCTGACTGTAGCCTCGTATTGATTACCGGATATCCGGTCGGTCCATTACCCCACAATTCCCCGCGCGTCCCATTTGACCATAGGGGTGGGGGGTCGGGGGATAGTGGGGCAGGCTCCTCCTCCTCCTCTTCCCCTCGATCCGTCATCATAGGAACGCCACTGTTGCCATGACGATCTTATCATTTCCATGATCCTACGGCGGGCCCGCTATAATTCTGGTCGAGGAGCATTTCCGGTCGCAACCACTGAAAGCTGGCCCTGAAGCGGCCACTTCCGGCGCGCTTCCATTTGCCCGCCTAATGGCGCGGGTCGCTGCTAGCGACGCCTGGCGGCGAAACGGAGCAACACGACGGTAGTTAATGGAGGGATATGATTGGTGCCTCCACCCTTCCCCTAACCACTCCCCCCTCTCTACCAGCCTCCCTCCCTCCTTACCCCTCCCCTACCACTAGTATCAGCCTCCCTCTTTTCTTACCACCTCCCCTACCACTAGTACCAGCCTCCTTCCTTACCCCTCCCCTACCACTAGTACCAGCCTCCCTCCCTCCCTACCCCATCCCCTACCACTAGTACCAGCCTCCCTCCCTCCTTACCCAGTCCCTTACCACTAGTACCAGCCTCCCTCCCTCCTTACCCAGTCCCCTACCACTAGTACCAGCCTCCCTCCCTCCTTACCCAGTCCCCTACCACTAGTACCAGCCTCCCTCCCTCCTTACCCCTCCCCTACCACTAGTGCCAGCCTCCCTCCCTTCTTACCCCATCCCCTACCACTAGTACCAGCCTCCCTCCCTCCTTACCCCTCCCCTACCACTAGTACCAGCCTCCCTCCCTTCTTACCCAGTCCCCTACCACTAGTAGCAGCATCCCTCCCCCCTTACCCCGTCCCTTACCACTAGCACCAGCCTCCCTCCCTTCTTACCCAGTCCCCTACCACTAGTACCAGCCGCCCTCCCTCCTTACCCCCTCCCCTACCACTAGTACCAGCCTCCCTCCCTCCTTACCCCCCTGCCCTACCACTAGTAC
This sequence comes from Branchipolynoe longqiensis, assembly GCA_030323885.1. Taxonomy (NCBI): domain Eukaryota; kingdom Metazoa; phylum Annelida; class Polychaeta; order Phyllodocida; family Polynoidae; genus Branchipolynoe; species Branchipolynoe longqiensis. The sequence continues at coordinate 31,501,315 of CM059199.1, forward strand.
CCGCCCCCCTCCCTCCTTACCCCTCCCCTACCACTAGTACCAGCCCCCCTCCCTCCTTACCCCTCCCCTACCACTAGTACCAGCCTGCCTCCCTCCTTAACCCTCCCCTACCACTAGTACCAGCCTACCTCCCTCCTTACCCCTCCCCTACCACTAGTACCAGCCCCCTCCCTCCTTACCCCTCCCCTACCACTAGTACCAGCCTGCCTGCCTCCTTACCACTCCCCTACCACTAGTACCAGCCTCCCTCCCGCCTTACCCCATCCCCTACCACTAGTACCAGCCTGCCTCCCTCCTTACCACTCCCCTAATACTAGTACCAGCCTCCCTCCCGCCTTACCCCATCCCCTACCACTAGTACCGGCCTCCCTCCCTCCTTACCCCGTCCTCTACCACTAGTACCAGCCTCCCTCCCGCCTTACCCCATCCCCTACCACTAGTACCAGCCTCCCTCCCTCCTTACCACCTCCCCTACCACTAGTACCAGCCTCCCTCCCTCCTTACTCCGTCCTCTACCACTAATACCAGCCTCCCTACCTCCTTACCTCCCGCCGGCCCTACCTCTCTGTTCTCCCAGTTTCTTGCATCATTTCCGGTCTGCCCCCCCCCGAACCCCCCAAAAAGACGTTGCTACCCATCCAAATTATGCTTCACACACAGCAGTTCAGCATCTAACCCACTATCCAAATGCTTAAGGGGCTGTCACATTAGGGTTTTCTCCGGGAGCGTACGGCGGCATAGGTCTGTTACGTCATATACGTCAGCATATGCCGCCATATGCCGCCATACGCTACGCATACGCCATCATGTGCCGGCGTATGCCAGCTTACGCCATCATACGCCGCCATACGCTTTCTCATATCCGTCCGTCCAAATTTGTTTGTGCATGCTAAAAAAATCTTGACCTACGGGAGCGTATGGTTCATACGCTACTCATATGCTACTCATACGCTGGCATACGCTCCTCGTACGGGGGGTATGCCAGCATACACTAGGGGTATGCCAGCGTACATTACTCATACGCTCAACTTGTGTCACGGGCATATCTCTGGCATATGAAGCATATGCAGGACCTACGAGTTGCGTATGGGAGCGTATTCATAGCGTATGCAAAGCGTATGAGTAGCGTATGGCGGGGTATGCCCGACCTATGGTCTCAGTATATAAAGGCGACGCACTATATACCCAGGAGCCACCAGGTGGCGGACCGAGGAGAGATAACATAGGTCTCGCATACGCTTCGCATATGCTCCTCATATGCTCCTCATACACTCCTCATACGCTCCTCATACGCTCCTCATATGCTCCTCATACACTCCTCATACGCTCCCTATGCCAATCAAAACCGTCAAAAAATGTCACAGTAGGCTCTCATATGCTCCTCATATGCTCCTCATAGGTTACGCATACGCTCAAAAACACCCGAGAGGTCACCAAAGGTCATGATACATCGTCCCGCGCAGTTTTTTCCCATTTTCAACGTAGGTTTTCAATACGCTCCCGCCATACGCCGTAATGTGACAGGGCCTTTACACCCCCCCTGCCTTCTCCGTCAGCCCGTCCCACCCTCACCCCCACCCCCACCCCCACCCCCACCCCCATCCCCACCCCCACCCCCACCCCCACCACCCCGCGCCCCGCTAGTATAGCTCTACTATCTACATTCCATCTTTGAACATATATTGCTCCCGTTGTGTAGCATCTCGGCCCTTTTACTAATCCGCACACGTTTAGTTTTTCTGTGTATTGTTTTCTTTGGTTCTACTCGCACTGTTCTTTCTCCATCATTCCTATTTCGCTCCTCTACAACCAGGTTCCCTGCCCAGACCCCCCACCCACCCCCACCCCTCCCCCGCTCCTCGCTCCCTCTACAGCCTCACTCTTCCCTTCCATTCCCTTGCCCTCCCCCTCCTCCCAACCCCGCCGCGCGCCCTTTTACTCCTCCCTCCCTTCAAATAGACCCGTCGCCCCTTTCATCCATCACGTGACCTCTGGGCTCACCAGGGCGCGCTCCGGTGGCATCACGTGACGTGAAGTAGCGTCCCCTGGAGGCGTGTTGCGGCGCAATTCGCGGATTGTTCTAGGATTGTTTCTGGATTGGCCGATAGTGGGCTGACTGATAAGGGATGCGGGTATGGGGGGGGGGGGGGGGGGGGGAGCCGGGCTTTGGTCCGATGGGAGGGGGGGGGGGGGGGGGGGGGCGGGGGTTCGAGGGGGGGGGGGGGGGGCCGAGCGCGGCGGGCGGGGACTGCTCACTGTTCTGGGCGAGTGTTTTGGCGGCGGCTGAGCGCCGGCTGCTCGGAATGGCCAGGCCGGGGTTCAGTCTGGGAAGGGGCAGGCTCAGGCACGGGGCGGGGACCTGGAGGGCCGCGGATGGGGGTTGCGGGGAGGCGCCGGGGGGGATGCAATTCAGGCAGGGCGGGAGTGGGTACGGACGGGCTGTGCGCGGGGCGGCGCGGGGTGGCGCGGGGCGACGCGGGGCGGCGCGGGGCGACGTGGGGCGGCGCGAGGCGGCGCGGGGCGGCGCGGGACGGCCTGGGACGGCGCGGGCGGCGCGGGGAGGGGCGGGCCGGGGTGGGGCGGGGTGGGGCGGGGGGGGGGGGGGGGCGCTGAGTGCCCGGGCGCGCCCGCCGGCCGCCATGATTGGGGCGGCGTGAGGCGGCGGCGGTGAAGGGCGGCACTCAGCGCCCGCCGCGACTCATTTATTACACAACAGGAGCGCGGCCTCCCGCGGCCGCCGGTCGATAAATGTAATAGAAGCGGCATTACTAAACAAATGGATGAAGCCGCCGACAAATGGAAGCGACTCTGTCCGCGCGCCCGATCGTCCATCACCGCCAGGCGCGGGCCGACGGACGGGTAGAGGCTCCGGCGCGCGGGGGAGCAGGGAGCGCGGAGCCAAGGGGTGGGGTGGGATGGGGAGCTGGGGGGAGAGGGTGGGAGGCGGGGAGGGATGAGGCAGGAGGCGCAGGGAGTGGGGGGGGGGGGGCGGGGATAGGAGGGGGGGCGAGCAGAGGCACTGCGCGCGGGGAGCTGATACCGGGGAGAGGGGGGGGGGGCGGGGTAGGAGGCGGTGCGGGCTGAAGCAGGAGGCGCAGGGAGTGGAGGGCCGGGGCAGGGTAGGAGGCGGAGCGGGCTGAGGCGCGGCGAGCGGGGCGAGCGGGCGAGATACGGCGCGCGGGGAGCGGGGAGGGGGTGACGGAACGGGGCGGGATAGGACCAGGGCGAGATCGGGCTTGGTGGGCTAAGGGGCGAGGCGGGCGGGGGCACGGCGCGCGGTGAGTCGGGTGAGGCGGGGCGAGGCGAGATAGAGTTGGGCAGGCTATGGGGAGAGGCGGATGGAGGAACGGTCCGCAGGGAGTGAGGCGAGGCCGGGCGGGGCAGGGCATGGCAGGGCAGGGCATGGCAGGGCAGGGCAGGGCAGGGCAGGGCAGGGCAGGACAGGGCAGGGCAGGGGTGGGCTGAGCCACGACGCGCAAGGAGCAGGGGGTAACAGTGCAGGGCATTGTGAGGGGGCGGAGCGGGGGATGAGGCGAGGTGAGGGGGCGGGGCGAGGCGGAGCGGGGTGGGGTGAGGGGGCGGGACGAGGCGGGGCGGGGTGAGGGGCGGGTCGGGCGAATGCACTGCGCGCGGGGAACGGGGCGAGGCAGAGTGAAGGGGCGGGGCGAGTCACGACGCATAAGGCAAGACGGCGCGAAGCAGGTGAGGTCTGGCGGGGCGGTGATAGGGACGGCGCGAGGGGCGTCGGCGGGGCAGGCAGTTTGAGGGGTAGGGTGAGACTGAGAGGGGGGGGGGGGGGGGCAACTGTGCCCATGCGCGGCAAAAACAAACGAGACGAGGTGAGGCGGGCTGAGGCGTTTGAGGCACGGTGCGCAGGGGGGGGGGGGGAGCGGGTGAAACACGGGGCGTGGGGGCGGGTCTGGATAGGACAAAGAGGTGGAGGGTGGGTGTGGGGGGTAGGATGAGGGAGAGGGGCGGTGTGTGACAGCATGTGGAACCTGTAGGGTGAGGATCAAGGTGTTCAATAAGTGTAAAGGCCTGGTCACATAGCAGTTAGTGGATGTAGTAATCGGTAGGATAGATTAGCGTTGAAATACGTTAAGTTACGACAGGTTTTGGTACGGCTAAATACGTTACGGTATGACTAAGTATGTTACGGTACGGATACATACGTTACGGTACAGATGTCAGTAGGTTCAACTACGTTCAACTACGTTCAACTACGTTCAACTACGTTCAACTACGTTCAACTACGTTCAACTACGTTCAACTACGTTCAACTACGTTCAACTACGTTCAACTACGTTCAACTACGTTCAACTACGTTCAACTACGTTCAACTACGTTCAACTACGTTCAACTACGTTCAACTACGTTCAACTACGTTCAACTACGTTCAACTACGTTCAACTACGTTCAACTACGTTCAACTATGTTCAACTATGTTAACCTCCACTACGTTCACTTACGTCCACTAACGGCTATGACCAGGGCTTTGTCCAAGTATGCTAGAGTACGCCAGAGTATGCGAGAGCACGCTAGAGCACGCTAGAAGTTACTTCAAACTAAAGTAAGGGATGTAATAATAAACAATTCAATATATTTATCTCAGAAAAATGACAGAAACCCAATCCATCGGACTATGGAACTGTAAGTAGTTTATTGCCATTGACCATCGATCACTTCATCTTTCTACTGGCGAGTGGCGTTAAAAAGTAGATAAATCCACAATTGTCTGAATACCATGCAGTGTGTGTTCAATGCAGTGTGTGTACATAGATGTGAAATGCTCTACTTAAGGCCCTGTCACATTACGGCGTATGGTGGGAGCGTATTGAAAACCTATGTATGCCGTGCTTGTGCCAGCCTATGATGACCTTCGGTGAACTTTCGGGTGGGTTTGAACGTATGGGGGGCCTATGAGGAGCGTACGAGGAGCGTATGAGGAGCGTATGGGAGCGTGCTGTAACATTTTTTGACAGTATGGGCCATACGCCCTCATAGGTCGATTTTTTTTTAGCATGCACAAAAAAATTTGGACGGACGGATTTATGAAAGCGTATGGCGCGTATGCCTCATACGCTTCACATAAGCCGGCATCTGGCGGCATCTGGCGGCGTATGAGTAGCGTATGAGTAGCGTATGAGTAGCGTATGAGTAGCGTATGAGTAGCGCATGAGTAGCATATACGGCGTATGCCGACGTATATGACGTAAAGCGGCTACGCCGCCATACGCTCCCGCCATACGCCGTAATGTGACAGGGCCTTTACTGTGTCACACTGCTATTATCCTCGATCACCCTGACCCGGCACGTGGCCAGGCCCTGACCTCTTTCCGTGCCCCCCCCCCCACCCGACACTTTGACCTAGGTGACCTTGACCCCTCGGTGTAAGGGCAGACAGATGCTCATGTTGCCCCTAATTGTACGAGTGTCTGGGGACACTGCACACGGCACGGCACTCGGCGGTCTAGCACGTCGGTGTGACAGCACGGGAGGACGGTGGTGTCGTCGTGGACAGGACAGCGTGACATTGTGACAGTGGACATGTCAGCACGAGAATGTGACAGTTGACATAACAGCGCAATATGTGACAGTGGTCATGGCAACACGAGAATGTGACAGTTGACATAACAGCGCAATGTGTGACAGTGGTCATGG